>OX155896.1:54548098-55748098 GCA_944588485.1 Phosphuga atrata | reverse complement strand
TTCAAGAAAATAATTTTCGTCGAGATGTTTCATCCTTGTTATTATTTTTAATTAGTGCGTCATTCGTCGAGTGACGGGAGTCGTCTCGACGTCGGCGGCGCTCATCAACGCCTCCAGTCACAAATGTAACGTGACCACGGGTAATTGCGCCGTCTCACATCTCTCCTACTAATTTCGCCTCCTCTTACAGCTAACAGATAATCACTGTCAACTCGAATTATTATCTTATGTATAAGGACATCAAAACATCTTATCTGATTACATCGAATCAAATCAACACAAATAACAAGTTCACTCATCTCTCAAACTGGAAAGAATATATTTCTTAATTTTATTTCTCATGAAATAGCGCTCATCTTGTGCTTCAATCAATATAAAGAAACACAACAAAAATTATATGTGTAAAATGTACATACTATAGGGTTTTTCATTAAAGGCAGCGCATTTTGTTTTTTCAATTAAAAGAATTGTGGGTTAGTTATGGAAATGATTTTTATTTAAAATGAAAGTACAATCATGCCATTAATTATGGAATACGAAATCGATCAAATGTCCGTTGCGGAAGTGCTGGCACAACTGAATACGCTGGACTCAATTTTCCATGATTCGAGCACACAAATCGGCCGAAATACCAGAAATTTCGCATTGTATGTTGGCCTGCAGCTCTTCTAACGTTGCTGGCTTGTTCGCATAGACTAGCGATTTTATGTAACCCCAAAGAAAAAAGTCCAAGGAGGTTAAACCGCACGAACGAGCCGGCTATTCGCAAGGAACTCTCGCGTGAGATAACTCGCTCGCCGAAATTGGTCATCAAAAATTCGATTGTGTCGTAGGCTGTATGGCACGTATGGCACGTTGCGCCGTGTCCAGTTGGAACGAACCACATATCGTATAAGTCCAGAGCGTCGAGCTGATCCCAAAAATACTCCAATATCATGGCAATGTATCGATCGCCGTTGACGGTTGTTAGCGCACCGTTTTCATCAAAAAAGAAAACTGGGCCGATGACTCCGCCGGCATGAAAACCGCACTAAACACTTAATTTTTTCGGATAATGTTGTGTCCTGGGCATCACTTCAGGCTGGTCATTCGACAAAATGTGACAATTTAGCTTGTTGACAAAACCATCGAGAGAGAAGTATCATCGGAAAAGATGATTTTCTTGTGAAAGTTGTCGTCAGTTTGCATCAGGTCCAGAGCCCAATTAGCGAATGTGTGATGCTTACAAAGATCGGTTGTCTTCAGTTCTTGAGTCAACGCAATCTTATACGGGCGGAGAGCCAAATCCTTCCGCAAAATTCGCCACAAACTGCATGTTCCATTGATTATTATTATTAGCTTATGGTATTACACACAAAAAATATAACAAGTGTAAAAATACACTATGACAATCGACAATATATAGACAAGCGATTTCATAAATCAATGTCCAGATTGTTCAATCAATGCACAGCCTGAACTGAAGCCTTCATGAACTCATCCATGGATCCGGAGAACGCTCATCTTTCACACCCCATAACAATGTGATGAATTGTCTATTCCACGTCACCACAATCAAAAATAGGGGAAGATTTTAAGCCCCACATATGAAGCAATGATGCACATCGACCATAGCCAGTTCGAACCCTGTTGATAGCAACCCAAATTTTCGTTGGTAGGTCAAAGCCAGAAGGAGGATGGTTTGCATTAAATAAGGGCTGCCACTCATGAGGAGCTTTGATGCACCATTCACTTTCCCATTCTTTTGTGGCACTGAAGTTACTTAAAATTATTATTGGAACGGTAACTTCGTAGGGAGGAGGTTCTTTGTGTTAAAATCAAAATTACGATTTAATCATCGACGTTTCGCAATTATTAATTTAGGCCTCTACAGGCTAGAACGGAACAATACTTGCTTATTTTATCAATTCTTAAATAATCGTTTCTTCTTACCTATCGTCTAACACTACAAATTAATATCATTAACAATTAAAAATGACAAATTAAAAAGTTAAAACTTAAAACCATGTTTCTTATACATGTGGTAGTTATCATTAAATGTTAGCAACCAAAATTCCTTCTAATATTTTAACATAATTTACGGAACTTTATTGTATATAGGCTGCTTTTCACACATTCCTTTTGTGACAACACACACAACACATAATTAATACAACTCATCAACATTACAAAATGCCAACATCTAGTCAATATGATTTGGATTAATCAGATTAGTGTATATGCTACTGAGGCCCGCTGTGTCCTTTTGTTGGTCCTTTTTATGAACCACATTTCCGAAAATAGTCGTTTTTTTAAATTTAAACCAGTAGTTATGGCATGGTTGGCCAATGCTTTCTTAGGCTGTTGGGATTTATTAAATGGTCTGCAATCTAATCTGTGTTGGGCAATGCGGGTTGATAGTCTTTGTTTTGTTTGGCCGACATACGAAGAAAGGCAGTTTGAGCAATTTATTTTGTATATTAGGTTACTGCTATCCAAAGTGTGTATATCTATATAGCTATCCAAATATAGCTATCCAAAGTGGGTAAGTATCTTTTAGTTTCGAGAATAGGTTGCAAATAGTATTTTTGTTGTAAAAAGCCAGTTTTGTGCCCTCATTTTCAAACAGTCTTCTGAACTTATGGTTCATTTTTTGTACATTAATGAGCTTTTTGTATATCACTGGTTGGTTGGATATAAGATTAGATTTAGTACGGGTTGCCCTGTTGTTAAGCACTCTTCTTATTACATAGGTTGGGTAATTGTTGGCCACGGCCAACTCTAATATTATTTGCAGGTTTTTTTCTTGGAAAGTGGGGTGACTCAGTTTAAGTACTCTATTTTTTAGGGCACACAAACAACCAATCTTTTGGTGGAGTGGGTGGTCAGACAGATAATACAGAAATCTCCCAGAAGCTGTGGGTTTACAATACGAATCAGTTATAATAGATTGGTCATCATTTCTGTAGACAATCGTATCTAGAAAAGGTATTGCTCTGTTGTTTTCTGGTTCAAGGGTGAATTTTAAATGCGGGTCAACGTCATTGAACACATCTAATATGGTAGTCTGGGTATCCCGGGGAATCGCGGTTAAAATGTCATCCACGTATAAGAACAAGAAGGGGACGCGGAATGGTAGGGTGTTGATGCACGATGTTAGTAGCATATGCATAACTAAATTCGCTATAATAGGTGAGGCAGGGTTGCCCATAGCTGTTCCGAATGCTTGTTTGAAAACTTTGTTATTATACGTAAATATGTTAGTCATAAACCGTAAATTCAATCAAATGGTGCGTTATTGCTTTTGGGATTGTTGTAAAGTCAGTTAGAGTAGTTAACAAGGAGTAATAAGTAAGGAGTAATTTTGATTTTAACACAAAGAACCTCCTCCCTACGAAGTTACCGTTCCAATAATAGTGTTTCCCTGAGGAGTAAATGAAATAGTTTTTCAGTTACTTATAATGAGCTCTTGAGCTGTTTGAATGGGTGGAGACCTGGATTTCAAACGATGAAATCCTCCAATTACATCACCGTGAATAAGAAGAGACTGGTTCCCTGTTATTTTGTGGAACTCTCGGACCAAGTTCTTCATTCTTCCTAGTGTTGGGTTCCATTGATGTTCAACGCCTGCGACTGCTTACGCACACTCTTTCGAACGATCACGATATTTTCTTCACTTCGAGCATTACGTTGTCGTACAGGCAATAGGACATTATGCAATGCATAAGTTGTTTCGAATTTTTACATCAAACGTCTTGTTGAACGGTTTAGTCGACGGAAAATTGGAGTAAGAACGCGTAAGCGATAGAACGTGAACGTTGATAAAAAAAATTCCTAATCTGCAAAAGTTGTTAAAGCGTGTATTTATCTCTCCATGATTAAATGTCATAGACTGATGATGATGATGACAAAATATGAAAGAATTGCGAAGCCATCTTCACTCTTAGTCGAGAAACGTCAAAAACAAAATGCGTCCCTATTGCAAAACCCAGCATATATCCAGAGATTTTTGTTTATAATAAATCACAATTTTAATTCACATTATGCAAGTAAATGAAAAATATTATGTATGGTCTAGTCTCGCTATGAATGGTCTTGGCTAGCCTTGTCTAATCTAATCAAATATAATCTTGTATGAATTTGTCCGGTCTTGTCTGGTACCATACAACCCCATACAACACCAGATTGGTCTGGTGTTGTATGGTGTTGTATGGTGTTGTCTGGTGTTGTCTGGTGTTATCTGGTGTTGTCTGGTGTTGTCTGATCTTATCTGGTCTTGTCTGGTCTTGTCTGGTCTTATCTGGTCTTGCCTGTTCATGTCTGGTCCTGTCTTTTTTTTCTGGAGGAGGGGTAAAATACATTAACGTACGGCCCCCTGTGTTCCAAGTTGCTCTGGGGAGTATGGGACTACTAGCCTTAGTGGCTTGACTAGCCACTAAAAAAAACCCATTCCTCAATTCTAAGCCCTTGCGGGACTGCCTTTCCCTGCATAACTTCCCTCGGGGTTTGCCTCCTGTTTACCTTATTTCTCTTTTTTTACGATCCGTTTCGTCTTTCTCTTTCTTGGTGTTATGACAGATGTCGCTATCTTCTCCACTGCGTCCCAGCATTCTAAGCTTTGTAGCATTGTCTCCTGTAGGTTTTCTGTAGGTTCATCTTTCGTTTTCGCCCATTTAGTTTCGCCCATCTGGGGCAGTTGAAAAATGTGTGGAGGCAATCATTAACCAGGTCCGGGCAGTACACATAGTTTTCGTTCTCCATCAGGTGTCTGCGATAGAGGTATGCCATGTATGCCATAGAAAGTAATTCACTTCTCCGTATCCTCGTGTCACCCATGGTTCTATGAGTGGGATTATTCGTTTTGTCCACACCGCACATCCAGTTTCCTGGTTCTATCTTGTCTGCCATTCGTGCATAGTGTCTTCTCTAATCCGACTACTGTTCTCCTCTCCTTCAAGGAGATATCTATCTTCTATGCCTTCCTTTTGCCATCAGGTCTATTGGCATCAGTCCGGCAATTATCGACAGCGCTTCCGCCGAGGCCGACCTGTAGGAACTACATATCCGTATTGCCAGCTGTCTCTGTATTTTTTCGTACATTTTTCTATATTTTTTGTTCTCATCAAGGATTCATACCACGTGAGATCATCGTAAAGCATTTTTAATATAGCCACTGTGCAGAGTATGCATCTGCGGCTCGCCCTTGGTCCCTTAACAATTGGCATTAGCCTTCTCAGCTGTTCTACCGTTTGGCTTACGTGTTTGGTTACCTGCAGGTGCGTATACAGTTTTAGGTCTTTATCCAGTCGTTTGCCCAAATATTTCATACTTTTTTTTTTTTAATTGTTGTATTTTTAAAACCTATGCTTATCTCAGATAGGATCTTCTTCCCACCAGTACCGACGCATCGGATGTTTCTGGCGCAATTTCAAGACCCATTTCTTCCAGCTCCTGGTCCATGAAATTATGCGACCATTCCACTTTTCGTTTCAGGTATTCCGCATTGCCGTCTATCACTACCACTGCCAAACCGTTTGCGTATGTCACGAGTTGAGTTCCCTCCGGGAGGACCAGCCTGTCGTATCCTGTCGTAAGTATCCTGTCGTAATATGCAATCCATAAAGTGAGCCCCTAGACAAAGCCTTGAGGCACGTCGATTTTTTTTGCTTTTTCCCTATTTCTATTTTCCTGTCTCTAAAATAGTTTCCAATCAAACGTAGGTACTAAGTATGCCGATATCTTTCGTTCTTCCAGCGTTTTCAGAATCTCAGACCACGGTGCACTATAGAAAGCATTTGGTATATCTAGTGCCACCATTATCGCTAATTTCTTATGTCGGTAGGAAGGGGCGGAGAACCCTTGCTAGCTCTTGTATTTTCCTGACAGCATCGACAGTTGACCTGCCTTTGCGGAAGCTATATTGTTGCTCTGACAGGGCGCCTTTTGTTGCAGTATGTTTCTTATGATGCTTTCCCATAATTTCCATGGTAAATTTAGTCAGCATAGAGGTCGATAGTTGTCCTCCGAGTCTTGGTGTTTTTTCGGTTTTTCTATAAGCACAAACCGAGCAATTTTCCAAATTGTGGGATTGTCTCTCCTCTCTCAGTAGTCTATTCAGGCATGCTCTACACGTCTCTTCACGATTTTCCAGCACTATTCTAAATATTTCCGGAGTTATCCCGTCCGGCAAAGGTGCTTTTCCATTTTTGATTTGGGTAGTCGCAGTCCTTAATTCCTCTGCTGATATCTCCGTAATGATAACATCAAATGGATAGCAAGGCCAGACATAGATAAGCTTGCAAAAGAATTCGTCTTTGAAATTGCAGCTGTAGAGACAATTCTAAATAAAATCGCCACAATAGTAACTATAATTTATCGAGCCCCTCTAACAAATTTTCAAGATTTTTTAGGACATTTACATCATTTGCTGATAAAAGTAAATACAAAAAATATAAAATAAGCTGTACAAAATAAACAATGTATCGTAGCTGGAGACTACAACGTGAACATACTCAAAGTAAATTACAAAAGCAAGCAGCTTAAGTTCTTACTCAGTACCTTCAATTTAAAAATGGCTTTCAAAGAACCTAGTCGCCCACAGTCATCAACATGTATAGACAATATAATTATACCAGAAGGTATAGTCCACAGAGCGGATACTAAACAGTATTACATTTCTGATCATAAGGCCCAAATATTAAGTCTTTTGGAATTTAAAAAACGGAAAACTAAATTGAGAGTCAGATGCTTTTCTCCTGAAAACACTAGTTAATTTCAGAAACTACTCTCCGAGGAAACCTGGGATGAAATCTACTCAGTAGAAGAAAATGACGCAAATGGCCAATGGACATTACTCATGGAAAAGTTCTTACTATATTTTAATAGTAGTTATCCTTGTTCGTTCAAAAGTAGATCAACAAAAAACTTAAACCATATATATGCGAGTCCAGAAATTATAGAGATTAGAAAAAAACTGGATATCTTACAAATATTATCAAAATTTGACAAAAAAATCAGGAAAATATTCAATAAAACCAGAAGAGAATATGATCAAATGCTGAGAATAACAAAGAAAAATATTTTGGAAAATGAAATAAAGAATTCTACTAATATAATGAAATCTACATGGAATGTAGTAAATCAAGTTAGAAATGTAAAGAAACAAAAAAATAATGTCGCTTTTCCAACACAAGAAATGAACATTTTCGCAAGTGTTAATAAGTTTAATAACTTCTATGCTGACAACCCTATTGAACTATCTAACAACATCAAACAATTGGAATACTCAGATATAATCAACACAAACAAAAATTCCATATACCAAACAATCAAACCAACAACGCAAGAGGAAATAGTGGACATTATAATCAATTTTAAAAATAAAAAAGTTCAGGTGTAGATGAAATTTCAATAAGTACTGTAAAAGCGGTAATATGAGATAATAGAACCATTAGAATATATAATAAATTCTCAAATTAAATATGGAGTTTTTCCTGATAAATTGAAACATTCCATAATTTCTCCAGTTTTCAAGAAACGAAACAAACTTTGCGTAGAAAACTATAGGCCTATTAGCTTACTGTCGTCATTTTCAAAAATATTTGAAAAAGTGATGGCTAGTAGAGTTAATATTTTTTTTTAAAAAAACAATTTTTTAAACGACACTCAACATGGTTATATAGAGGGGCGAAATATAGAAACAGCTTTTTTTAATTTCGTCAATAACATTTAAGAACACTTAGAAAATTAAAAAATTCCTTGTGGTATCTTGATAGACCTTGCAAAGGCTTACGACACAGTAGACCACACAATTCTTATTAGTAAATTAGAAAAGTACGGCATCAGAGGTATTGCCCTTGACTGGTTCAAATCATACTTGGTAGAACGCAGCAGACAAAATTGAACACAGAATTTGGTTATCAAACATGGAAGGTCAGGAGCATAAGAGTAGGGATCCCACAGGGTAGTATATTAGGACCATTGATGTTTTCAATTTACCTAAATGACTTGGCCCTAAAGCATACCCAATATAAAATTATAAACTTTTCAGAGGATATAACACTATTAGTTGGGAATAAGGAAATGGAAGAAGTAATTATCAGAGCGACCAATGCCCTAAACATAATTAAACAGTGGTTTACTAAAAACAAATTAACTATAAACCAAGATAAAACAAACATAATATTTTTTAAAACAAACAGATCCAGCCTAAACTATCCATCAAAAGTCGAAATGGACAATAATATATTACACATAAAACAAAATGTGAAGCTTTTAGGTATACACTTCGATGATAATTTAAATTGGGATACCCACATTTATCATTTAGCTAAAAATCTAAATAGGACAATATTTTCATTAAGAATTTTACAGAAAGTTTTAAGTCCAAAAATTCTAAAAATGGTGTATTGCGCGAACTTCCAATCTCACACCCGGTTTGGAATAATCTTTTGGGGTACTGGTAAAAACATTTTGGACATATTTAAAATACAAAAACAAGCATTAGGAATAATATTAAAGTTACAACATATAATATTAAAATACAACCAGTCCTGCAAAGGTAAATTTAAAGAAGCTAATATATTAACTCTGCCCGGTTAATATATCTATGAAACATTAATTTTTAACTTCAAAAACAAAACTGATTTCATCAAAAGCATAAATAATCACAATACAGATACAAGAAGAAACCATTTGGAATATATACCACCAATCCATAGATTAACATTGACAGAAAAGGGACCTTACTATACATGTATAACATTATATAATCACCTACCTAGGAAGATAAAAGAAGAACAGAACTTTAAGTTATTTAAAAAACTGTTATTCAACCACTTATACCACAATAATTTAGAACCATATAGTGTGGAAGAATTTTTTAGTGAAAACCAAAACTCTAAGTGATTCTCTATTTTAATTAATTGTATTAACATTTTAATTTAAATCTAATTTTAATTGTAATAACTTTTTAATTTAATTTTAGATTGTATTAAATTTTGAAAATGTCTATTAGCTTGTAGCTTGATTATGGAAATAAATTGATTTGATTTGATATTTCCTGAACTATCTCGTCGATTTCCTTCTTCTTTTGTGGGGTCCGCCTTAACGGCCGGTGGGTTGGGAAAAGTTTATTCGCCCATTTCAGTTGTTTTTCTTCCTCTAGTGCATCATTACCTCTCAGTATTTTGGTTTTCTTCATGACGATCTGGTACGCTAGTCCCCAGACGTCATCTTCCAGCTCCTTTATCAGCTCGTTCCACTTGCGTTGTTTGGCTTCTTTTATTACCTTCTTTAGGGAATTCCGGCACTTTCTATAGTTTACCCATAGCTGCTTGTGTCTACATCCTCTCCATTGGTGCTTCTACAACGATGTATTTTATTGATACAACGATGCACTAATGTACAAATTGAACGTGTATTACAACATAAAAAATATGAAAATAGTAAATAATAATGTAATAATGTAATAATAATGTTTGATTAATTCATCGATGCTGTAGAATGCCTGCCGAATAAGTATATCTTTGAGTTTCGCTCTAAAAGCCTTAAAGGAGGTTACTTCTCGTAGCCTAAGGGGTATCTTGCTGTATATGTGTATGCCTATTTTGTCAGTGGATTCACTGCATATTGTTAGATTTACTTTGGGAGTGAGCAGGTTTGTGCAGTTTCTTGTGTCGTAATTGTGTTTGTCCTTATAAGTTGGATACTCTCTCTTGTTCTTATGCATTTGACATGCCACTTCCCAGATATATATATATATATATATATATATATATATATATATATATATATATATATATATACAGTTAGTATCCTTAGCTTGGTGAAGTGTGTTCTACAAGAGGTTCTCATCCCAATTCCTTCGATACATCTGATAGATCTTTTTGGGTCTTAAATATTCTTTTCATTTGGGAGGAGGATCCCCACGCCATAATCCCATACTTAATTAATACCATAATTCTGTATAGATTGAATTTCTGCAAAGTATATATTTAGTAGCACTGCACCGCTGACTAATTTTTTGATGGTCCGAAGGGAGTAGATTTTATAATTAAGTTTCCTTTGGATACCGTCAGCAGTCTTTCCCCATGTGAGGTATTCCTCGAAACAGATACTTAGGTATTTTGAGTATTTTGATTCTGTGCAATTGTTCTTGACCAATTTTTAACTGCAGATTTTCTGAAGGTTTCTTTCTGGCAGTTTGAAATATTACATAGTTGGTTTTTTCTGTGTTTAAGAAACATATTATTGGCAGAGAACCAGGTGTGGGCTTTTTCCAAGAGTCTGTTCGCTTCGATTTCTGTGTCAATTCGAGAACGTTCCGATATAATAAAACTTTGCATCGTCGGCATAGAGGTTGCAATGATTTGTTCCTATAAACTTGATCATATCTGCTGTATAAATTGGGAATAGGGTCGGAGCAAGTACACTCCCCTGTGGGATCCCGATGTTAATATTTGTCATATCAGACAGGACATTATTATTGTTTTTATGTTCTACTTTTACACAGAACTGTCTATTTTTAAGGAACGACTCAAACCATCTACCCGTCTTTCCTCTAATCCCATATTTATATAAGATTATATTATATTTATCTAAGAGTTTATCATTTGCTACACAGTCAAATGCCTTGGGCACCTCAGCAAGGATTTTATTATAGAATGCAAGAATTGCTGTTGTTGTGGATTTATTTTTCATAAAGCCATGTTGTTCGTGTGGTATAATATTATTGTAAATGATTGAAAAGTCATTGATTGAAAAATGCAATGAATATAATATCCCACTCTTCCTCGCATTCGTATATTATGAGAAGGCTTTCGATACCATCGAGATGTTGCCTATTTTGGAGGCTTTGGATGACTGTCGCATTGATTCGAGATATTCTGGTCTAATTAAAACCATCTACGACTTCGCCACTATGACGCTAAAACTACAAGATTTATCCGACAAAATACCCATCAGACGTGGAGTGCGCCAGGGAGATACCTTGTCCCCCCAATTATTTACACTAGGTCTAGAGAATATCTTTAAAAACTTAGACTGGGCGGACAAAGGAGTAAATGTTGATGACAAAAGGCTGACGCACTTGCGCTTTGCGGATGATATTGTTTTAGTGGCCACTGAAGAGTCTGATATTGAAACAATGCTGAATCAGCTAAACAACATCTCCAAATCAACAGGTCTGCACATGAATATGAGCAAGACAAAAATCATGACAGCGGATGTTCCACACCGGCCTGATATAGTCATCGATGGTGTCACGGTGGAAATAGTAGAGAGCTACATCTACTTGGGACATAAACTAAAAATAGGCAAAGAAAACCAAGATGCGGAGACCAGAAGAAGAATAGGACTAGGCTGGGCAGCATTTGGGAATCTGGATTTTATTCTAACTCACAAGACGTTCCCAAGAAAGTTGAAAGCGAGAATATTTGATTCAAGTGTTGCACCGGTTCTCACATATGGCGCAGAAACCACAACATTTACCCAACAGAACATCAAGAATCTGGCCGTTACGCAAAGATCAATGGAACGGAAAATGCTAGGCATAACGTTACGCCACAAGAAAAGGAAGGAATGGGTGCGGACGTGGTGGAAAGAGTGGCGCAACAGAAATGGAGTTGGGCTGGGCATATCCTACGAACAACTGATGACAGATGGTCTCACAGAATCCTGGTAAGGAGACCAAGATACGGAAGGAGAAACATAGGCCGCCCCCCTAAAAGATGGAGTGACGATATCCGGGAAGTAGCAGGCAGGAAATGGTTAAGTCTGGCGAGGAATAGAGAAGAATGGAAAGTTAAAAGGGAGGACTATGTCCAATATGGGAAGAATAAAGTCTGAAAAAGAAGAAGAAGAAGAAATGATTGACATCATTCTACGTTCCATACTATATTCAAGTACTTTAGCCAGTACCGAAATTAATGATATTGGCCTATAATTGTCAATTTTTGTCTTATCGCCCTTTTTTTCTGCCTCTCGTGGCAAGGCGCCTTGTCCGTATTCACTGTCGTCTGCTCTCTGGTAATAACCCCTCGTGCCACCAGTAAACAGCTGGCTTACTCCGTCTTTCGGTTATACTTGGTAAGTACTTCGATACAGGTTTTTTCTACAGCATTTATCAGGAAGTTTTACGTGTTCTGGGAGCCATGCGTTATTTTTTAATTTCCTTTTTAGTATCTCTTTGAAGTTGTCTAGATCACCCGCTTTTATTTTCCATTTTCTTGTGGTGCATTCCTCTGGATGTTTTTCTTTTCCGAGTTTTGTGCTACTTATCAGTGTACACTCTATGTATTTGTGATGCGATAGGGTCTCTGTTTCTTTTATTACTGCCCAGTCCATCATGTTGTCATATGTTTCTTTCCCTGCCATGGTTATATCGATAATTGAGCTTTGGTTTCTCCATTCAAAGGTGGCCTCATTTCCCGCATTGCAGATAATCAAATCGTGATGTGCCATAAAGTCCAATAGTTAGTTTCCTCTCCCATCCTGTGTATCCGAACCCCACGCATAGGCCTTTGAGTTAAAGTCACCGCCTACCAGGGTTCGTTTCTGTTTCTGATGTTTCCTAATGTCCTCGCCTAATTCGCCTAGGAAATTTTGAAATTCGCACCTCTGGCCGTTAGGCGATATGTAGCAGCTGTAGTGCTTACCGTATGCCGTTTCCATCCAGAGAAATCCTTTGCCCGTACCAGGGTTTATTATTCTTATTTGGTCCTGTCTGGTTAATCAATCAATCAAATCAATTTTATTTTAACTAAGGTATACCGAAGTACCTATTAAAACATGTCACAATTACAAAAATTAAAATGCTAAATTCTAGCTACATATTAAAAGTTCTATAAACAATTGAGTATAATAAATTATGCCAAATAATAAAATATACATATCACAGGCGTATTTTGCTTGATGTAAATTCTTCAACACTGTAGAAGGCTTTGTCGGTTAAAATATATTTCAGTTTTCTTCTAAAAGCTTTGGTGTTTTCTTGCTTTAAGTTAGATGGGATACAATTATATATGAATTTTCCTATTCTGATTGGGGCTTTGCTACATAATGTGAGGTTTGATCTATGTGTGATCAAATTTGTTCCGTACCTTGTGTTGTGGTTGTGTATGTCATGAGTCGAAAACTCATTTTTGTTTTTGTGAATATAACAAGCTAAGTACGATTTGCAAGAGGTGCGCCTACTAATTCCCACTAGGCATCGGATAGCCCTTTTGAGCCTTTAATACTCTTTCCATGTGGGGGAAGCGCCCCATATCATGATTCCGTATCCAATCACGGAATGTATCTCCGCAAAATAGAAGTGAATTAGCACCGCGCCATTGACAATATTCTTGAGCATACCAAGCATATAGATCTTACGATTCATTTTTTATAACAAATGACTCTGTCGTGATATTTTATGTGAGGAATTCTTCGAAGGTAACTCCTAGAAATTGTTTATTTTTTGCTCTCGATAACTCGTCTTTGCCAATTGACAAGGATAGGTTTTCTGCTGACCTCTTTCTTGGGGTTTGGAAAATCATATATTTGAACACTTTTTTTACCATCAATTGAACACTTTTACCATCAATGCATTCGCTTTGATTTGAGTGTCGATTAATGAACTCTGGGAAATTAAGAAACTTTCATCATCCGAATATAGGATGCACTGTTTACCACTTACGTAGTGAGTGAGGTCTGCTGTGTATATTGAGAAAAGAGTCGGGGGTAAGTACGCGGCCCTGTGGGACACCTATGTTAATATACGCAGGTTTCGATACTACGCATTCATTCAGAAGTTGTATTTTGACATAGCATTGTCTATTATGAAGGTATGATTGGAACCATCTTCCCACCTTCCCTCTGATACCATAATTGTGTAGCTGTTCAACAATATCTCATCAGACACACAGTGGAATGCCTTCGACAAGTCGCAAAAGATCCCGACCGTCTATCTATCTTTGTCTATCTCATTACCTTTTTATAGGATGTCGTTATAGGATGTCCCATATATAACGAAAGGATGGCCGTCGTTGTTTATTTGTTTTCTCTGAATCCACGTTGTTCTTATGGGATTATATTGTGTTTAGTGATGAATTAATTGTATTAGTCTCCGCTCCATGCTGTATTCCAGGATTTTGGCTACTACGGATACTAAGGATATTGGTCGATAGTTTATCAGAATTGTTTTGTCTCCTTTTTGGTGTACTGGCACAATTGTAGATCTTTTGAGAATAGCTGGATATATCTCACTATTAAATGAACAATTTACTAACTCTGTAATAGGGAGGACTAGAAGAACACTAAATTCTTTTATAATATGGCATGGGAGCAAATCTGGTCCGCAACTGGATTTATTCTTCAGTTTATGAAGAATTTCAGACATCTCCGTGACTGTGTAGTTTTCAAGAAACATAGATTTGTCGTTGAACCAGCTATGATCATTAGTTATAACTGCCGGTGGAATATCTCTTGATGCAAGCAGGGGTGCATTTTTAAAGAAATCATTGAAGGCGTCCACTATTTGCTTCGGATTTTCTATATCGCACTCATTGACCCTGATTTTCCAGTTAACTTCTCATCTGGTATTGTCTGGTCTTGTGTAATCTTGTCTGATTTTATCTTATCTTGCCTGATCTTGTCTTCCATCTTGTTTGGTCTTGTTTGGTCTTTTCTGATTTTGCCTAATCATACCTGGTCTTGCTTAGTGTTGCCTGATCTGTAAAGTCTTCTTGTCTGGTGATGTATTGGTCATGTATCTGGTATCTATTGCATATCTTATTTTGTCAGATCTTCTCTAGTCTTTTTTCTATTATTATACAATCTTGCGCAATTGTGTTAATCTATACCAAATTTATGTCGGTCATTTTTCTGTTTTCTTATTTTGAACAGTCTTGTCCAGTGTTAAACGAATGTTCCATGTAATTCTTGTTTCGTCCGTTCTCGTCTGGTGATTATTTTTATTTAGTTTTATATACAAGACTTTATTAACAACGTTTGCATAAAATTGAAACCCGATAAAAATTATTACTTTGTTTTGATATCAATATCGCATTTTAAATCCTTTGTTGGATTTATTAATAATAAATAATTAAACATAAAAATATATTCTTCTATTCCGATAACCTTTCATGTGGAAAAGTAACGAAACAATTAAAACTTATCGTGCAGTATAAATTAATACATTTAAAACAATTATCTGCGCATTTAATTGGCTGTGTATAATACAACAATTATTGTAAATACTAAGTTTCTTGCTTATTTTTCGTTTAGTAGGTTTTGGTACAATCGAGCGAAAGCGACGGCCGTAAATTATGCAATTAAGTAAATAGAATTTTTCTCGTGTTTTCTTGGCACGAGATTCGAAATTCCGATCTGTAATATATTCTCGGTGAAAGTGTGCAATGGAATAATAAGAATTCGTTGTGAAAGATTTATATTCGTCGGAGATTTTCTTAATGATTTTCCCTTAACAAAAACTAAATCAGTTGGATTCAGAAAATTAGTTTCCGTATGGACTAAAATAATTAAAACAAATACAAAATATTAGACAAAAATATATTACCACCGAAGTGCTTTTTATGTTCTGTTTGATTGCCCGAACTAGATTTTCTAGGTTTAATAACTTGACTAGTGCTTTCTATTACTTATCTAGATTAGATTTTGTTGTCGCAGTTTTTTGATTATTTTGAGACTAACTTCATCAATCAGACTAAATTCATGTCATTGGGAAAACTGATTAGACTAACTAGTTGTTGCTTCAAAGTACGAACAGACGGACAGATTTTTTGGGTGCTTTGTGTATCTACACTAATTCGCAATAGATCTATAGATAATCTGTTTTTGGAATTTTGAATCTAGCTAGACTAAGTCGGTAGATATTACCTAACTAATCTTAGGTTTTAAATTTGGAGCAATTATCATTTAGAAACTGAGACGTCTAGACTAATCTTCAAGGCAATATACAACAAATATTTTAAAACGCAGTCTAGCTATACTAGTCTAACAGTGGTCCAACTATACTATTCCAACAGACGAATGAGGATCAAAACAGTTTTCCCAATGACAAAAGTTTTAGGAAATATTTTTTTGTTCCTTTCTTTTGTGTTTTTCATCTGGTGGTGATATTTGGTAGTAAATGACAAATGTGAGTTTGTCAGTGAGCTATAAATCAGTAAAAATCCGAGCTCGAATTGTAGTTGGGTGGGCGACGGTGGTGGAAATAGGGGTGAAAATAGAATGGCGCGAGAATGGCAATCTTTCACAAAAGTCGAATTTAGTATGCAGCCCACAATCCTGTGGTGTGTTGCGGCAATGGTCGTTGGAAGGCTTGGCGAAAATTTCCTACAGTTAGAAATTCGTATTGCATTCACCGCTAGGGAAAACGTTACCATTTAATAAAAATAAAAGCCTAGATGGAAAATGCTATAACTATGTTCACACCATAAAGTGTGTTATAGAGATTCTTTGTTGGAAAATATTCATAAGGAATTCTCGGTGGAAACGTTTTAGGAAACTTATTCTCATTTTTATATTTTTAAGAGATTTTTCTTTAAGGTAGTTTTTTATTATAATTTTTATATAAAGGAACGTATCAATCTATTTTGATGATTATGACAGTAATCTACAAGGAAATTAAATTAGAGGCTAAAGACTGTTGATCAGATAAATTAATTGTAATTGGAAATATTTTGTTATACGAACCGTGGTGACACAAAAGTGGAAATAACAATTACTTGTTTTTGCTAGATAACTTTTCAATGTCGTCTGATAATGCCAACAGGAACGAACATTAGATAAAAGTTATTTAATTAAATTATATATCTTTGTGTTCGTGTTTTCATTATTTACTCCAATTTATTTCTAAACAATTGTGGATGTTAATGAATTGTAGTTAGATTATTCACACAAAAGTTGTTGAAAGTAACAAAAATATGTGACATTAAATATTATTAAAATTCAATTGAAATATTATTAGAAATCATAATAATACGAATAGGTTGAATATATTTATATATTCAAGCTACATTTCGTGTTTTTAATTTAAATGTTACTAGAATTCAATTATTCTTAAATTGAATCATTGTCTATTGGGATCATGACTAGAAGAATCATTTTTCAAAAGTTTTGATAATTCAACAAATGTTTGATTCATTAATTTTTGATGACCTTTATTTAATAAATAAAATAAACCAAGTAACAATCTGTATTTAAACAATAAAATGCAACTTATGGAATATTTTTGCATAAATTCTCGTTTTCCAATATTAGAGAGTCATTAAACTGTTTTAATTAAACAATAAGACACAAAATCCGTTGCCACAAAAAACATTTTTACAGTGATAAATTGTTAATTAAAATCAGTTAAACAAGATTGTGTAATACAGACACATACCATTGTTAAACACGAAGAGATTTAGAGAAATCATGATTCCACACCATCGCGATGGACGATGGACTAGACGAAGCATCGTATAGTCTTGTGTGTTTAGACTTGTCCGTCTCCAGCGGTAATTGGGAAACAAACATCTACATCAGCACCCTCCCGGAGGATCCTATCAGCGAACCTTCGACTAGCAAAATATACGGTAGCAGAGCAACCTTCAAACCTCCGGCAACACTGAAGGAGAAAGAGAAGCGAAAACTAGGCGACCTACTTGCCAGAACCTCATCCAACTCTGACGATACCTCGGAACCTGAACCTGACCCTAAGAAAGTTTGGGTCAAGACCAAAATGTAAGGCTGCGAAAAGGACAGACTAAGAAACCAAGGACTCCCAACGCCCACGGACAAAAATAAATAACTCGTCCCTCACTTTAGTTACGCTTTATACCTGTAGGATATTTCCTGTAATCTATATAATTCAAATCCAATAATAATCTTATTATGTGCCAAGAAATTACAAAACTGAAAATCTTAGAGTTAAACCTAAATCGCTGCAAGGCAGCACATAATCTGCTGGAACAGACATTGTTATAGGTTATAGATATTGTTATATTACAAGAGCAAAATAAGCGCGTGACTGGCAACTGCTTTGTCGTCTTAGACAGGGAAAGCTTTATTTATACTAGCAAATCATTGCCTATGATATCATACAATAGCTGTAAAGGTTTTGTCTGTGTCGAGCTACCAAGAACCTACGTTTATTCTTATTATCTGTCACCAAGGAACAACTAAGGAGTTTGAAGAATACCTATACGATCTAGAACGACACCTAAAGGCTAATTCCAGGTACAAGGAAGTCATTCTGGGAAGTGATCTAAACGCAGAAAGCTCATAACTTCGAATCGAAAATACAGGATATCAAAAGTGCGATCCTGGAAGAATGGATCAAAGCAAACATTATTAAAGTTTCGGTTAGCAAGTTTAAATTAGTTAGGAAATTTACAAATTTCCGTTAAAGTTATTAATGAAGGAGACATACCTACATTCTCGAATCACAAAGACGTTACAATGGCGACTACGACAATCGGCACAAAAATTATCAGATGGGAAGTCAACTTGGAAAATGAAAACCTAAGCGACCACCGCACAATCACTTTCGAGATCAATGAATCTCTACAGACAACTCGTACTCCAGAAGCGCCAAAACAGCTAGGGTCGAAACTGACAGTCGAGGAATGATCCAGGGTACAAAAAAATATAAGACCAGGAAACTGAGCCAAGCAATGTAATATCTAAAGAGCATCGACAACCAGTTACAAGGACTTCCGATTTCTCCGAATTCATTTCCAATTTGTGCAAGGAATGCTTTCCAAGACGACGTCGAAGAAAAAAACTGTCACCCACCTACATACTGGTGGACTACAGCTATTACCGATAAAAGAGCCGCCTGCATCAGAAAGGGAAGAGCATTAATAAGAAATAATAAATCAGGCAACTGATGAACAGAAACAAGCAGCCGGAATCGACTATAAATTAGATTGCTATAAAATCACGCAATAAAGAGTTGTCTAAGGGTCTCTGCAACCTGGCAAACGAAAACAAATGCCAGGCATTAGTCTTACAATTAGCGAGGAAGAGATAATACGCCAGGTTGAAAAATTGTTCTCCAAAAAAACCCAAAACAAAAATTGGGTGGTTCCCGAAATAACGAAAATAAAGACCTTTGACAGGGAAGATATTCTAAAAACTGCGCAGCGCCTCAAGACCGGGAAAACCCAGATTGTATATCGTCAGATGTGCTCAAAGCAGTAAATATCAAGACCAATAAATATCTCCCAATTCTTCTTTATGGATCGGAAACATGGACATTACTCAAACCAGACCTTAACAAGCTCGAGGCCTTCCAAATGCGATGCCTGAGACAGATTCTCTGCGTCTCACTCCTCAACCACCTCCGAAATGAGACAATCAGAGAAAGGTGCGACCAACAGACACCGATTGTTGAGGAAATTCAACGATGTAATAATAATGTACCTTATTATAAATAATAATGTACCATCGTAATGTCAACGACATTACGATGGTTCGGCCACATCTGTATAATGGGCGACAATCGAGTACCGCACAAACTCCTATGGAAAAAACGACCTCTTGATTGGAGAACACAAAAACAAGCACCGAAGACCACATGGTTGAAACACGTAGAGAACGATTTAAAAAACCAGCGAATAACAACAGCTGAGGCAAGAACCGTTGCAAATGATCGATTAGCATGGAAGCGTATAGTGAATGGAGCACGGAATCTAGCGGCACCAACAGCAGCGTACTGGCTACGAGGTCGACCACCTCTCCATGCGCCGGCTATGGATTAAAGAAGAAGAAGAAATATCAAGACACATGAAATCGTCTTGAGAGTGATGAACAACTGTCTATTTAAAACAGAATTTCCAGATATTTTGAAAGAAGCACATCTTGTAACCATTGAAAAACCTAAAAAAGATCCGGCCGATGAAACATCGTATCGGCCGATCTGCATACTAGACACTCCAGATAAACTGCTAGAAATGCTAGTCAAAGCACACCTAGAGGACGAAGAACCAAAGGAATATTACACGATAGAGAGTACGGATTTCGTGCGGGCAGGTCATAGAAAGGTCACGATAGATGCCATGACCAAAGTCATGGAGATACCTAATGAAATTAGAAACAAGGCGTTTAAGAACTAAGAGCTCGCGGTACTTCTCACTCTAGATGTAGAATACGCGTTCAACTCAGCTCCATGGGACCTTATAATACAGGCGCTAATATCAGCAGGTATTAGCAGATATTTGGTAAAAATGGTCCAGTCGTACCTCAGTAATCGATACATTATCACCAGCAGCTCGTCAAAAATAGAAACCACATGTGGTGCCCCACAGGGCTCCATTATAGGACCAACACTATGGAACATCTTCTACAAAAATAACTGCAACTGGACTTGGGGAAAAACGTTACTTTTGTGACCTACGCTGACTACCTAGCACTAATTGTCTGCGGGAGAAATTACAGCATACATTCATTATTGCAAGGTGAGATTGAACTTTTAGCTTAACCGATGAAACCGCCGGGCGCCGCTCTCGATCCAAAATAGGATAATCTGGCAAGGACCGTTATGTTAACCCAGGTTAAATTAAGTTGGCAGGACAGAGGGCAAAGCTTGAAGTGTTAAGGGGCCGGCCACTGGATTCCCGGGCGTTAATCGAGTAGATGCTGGAAAGCGAGGGCAGGTATAATGGCGTCGGCGGCATCATCAAGGAGAAAATGCAACAGAAGGAGAAAGACGAAGAAGACGGAGAAAGAAGGGTCCTGGAACTTCACTATTTGTTTTTACCGCTCAATTTTGCCTGTATACCTATATACCCTGTATAAAGGTATACAGGATATTTTTTTTTAAATAACGCGAATATTTTTAAACTTATAACAAGAAAACTGTATTTTAGTATTACACTTATTCACCAACTTATATTAAGATCTAACTATTTCTAGATCTAATATAAACTAATATATAAACTATTTCTAGATCTATTTCGTTACCCTTAACATTCAGTTGTTCTGCTTTTGGGCAATTGACTACCAAAAAATATAGGGTGTACGTGATTTAGGTATATGTAGATTATAAACAAAAGTTAGACGAAATATAATATATACAGGATGTTACGGGACTGGAGTATGTCGCATGTCGGTTATAAACAAGCAAAATTTAGACATAATATATACGCTGTATATATTATGTATATAGAGCGTAAGTGATGAAATGCATAACGAATATAAACAAAGAAAATTCAGAATAAACAGCTTGGTGCCGACACATACTTTTTAACCTTCGGACCTAACCGAGGAGGACATAACCGAGGAGGACCTAACTGTATGCAACCCATATTCTTCTGGTTTCTAATAATTTTCATAAGTTTCTAATAGTAAATTCGCATTTTTCTTGTGATTAAACTACATATTTACGGTTTTCAGATTTTTCCCTTTACATGTGCTGTAAGACACCGCTTCTTGCCAAGTTTCATGATTCTAGGTCAATGAGAAGTACCCTATAGGTTTTGATTCTCTTGTGAAATCGCAAAATATGCGACATAAACGGTCATATCTTTTGATCGCGTTGACTTACAAGTTTGATCACAGCTGAAAGAGACCGCAGACCCGAGTATTTGATACAAATTTCAACTTGTTGCCTCTACGCGTTCCTGAGAAAAATGGTCTTGACGGACATACAGACGGACTGACAGACAGACAGAAGTGATTCTATAAGGGTTCCGTTTTCGGTACGGAACCCTAAAAAAGCGGCAGATAAATAGGAGAACGTGGTTTCTGCACCTTGCGAAAATTAATGTATACTGAAAAATAACTCTCAACTGGAAGATACAGCGCAAGTGGCTGTGGAAAAAATACAGCAACAGCTAACAGAACTAGGGCTATTCTTACGTGCACATGAAAATTTGAGACACTGTCGATAAAAAATCGTGACACCACGATTACATACACCTGGGTGTATACCTGGATTTAAATACCCGCATGACTACCCACATTAAGATCAAGTGCGAAAAAGTCGAGAAATCGCTGATGACTCTCACTAGGATCACCCCAAACCTATGGGGACCGCTCGAAAGAAAACGTCGAATGCTAACTTTCGCGGCATCTTGAACTATCCTGCACAGTGCAACTATCTGTTCGCAGGCGCTGAAGCATTCCTTCTATAGAAACAAGTTAGAAGCCCTAAACCGAAAAATGGCACTTAGAGTTATATCGGCATACAGAACCGTCTCCAGCCATCCCTATAGCCTCACCACCGCCCCTTCAGGAGATGGTAAACATATAATCGACTCGGGAATAATAGGGAGAGTACGTTGGTTGGACTAAAACTTTTATAAGGGACGTGAGTAGGGTATCTGGTTCGAATATATTCGAACCGCAATACCGCGATTTTCTGTGCAAAAACCGAAACCGCATAACCGTCATAAAGAACCGCGGGTTTCGGTTTTATCTAAAAATAAAATACATTGAAATAGTGTTCTTTCGAACTTCAAATAGCAATGTTTACAAGCTCTAAAAGTCTAAACAGATGCAATTGCTACTAGGGTAGGTTTTATACATTTGCTCACGTTGCGGTATAGAGTTTACTTCATTATCATTGCAATATAGCATTTAATTGAAAATGTTAATTTTCAATTGTTATGTAACTTAAAAGAAACTTTATATTCAGTAAGCGTAGCAGTAACAACATTAAACCGCGATGATTCTAACATATTTACGACACAAGGTGTAATAGGAATCTTGGAAAAGAAATTAATTGATTTTGCTATAAACAAGGCTTTAATCAAAAATATAATGTAATGTTTGAACACCCGTGAAAATCTGGAATTAACAGAATTAGCTAGATGCTTATTAGATCCTTTGAAAGTTCCAACAAAGCCTATTTTAATTATATTGGTCGAAAATCTTAGTTATCTTAGCAAATCTGAAGTTATCAACCGAATTTGCAAAAATATAATATTACATCGGAGTTCCTGGTAGATAGAAATAGTTGTAGAGTAAACTTTGTGCAAAATTTCAATAGTTCTGCAGAAGTTTGAAAAAATGGAAAATACTAAAAATGAGCTAGCAACCACTTTTGAGAAAAACTGTGCGTTTTTGACATATTACTGCACATCGACCATAGTTATGGAGTACGTGATCAATTTTGCAAAAAGTTCTGCAAAAATTAATATTTTGCAAAAAGATTGAATTTAGAAAATTGCAAAAACAAGATATTCATTTTGAGGATTTGAATAGCACCCTATAGTTATATCGAAATAGTTATATCGAATGTCCCTTTGACATGTTTTGATCAAAATCTTAGTTCAAAACATATTTGTTCTGTGAGCAGTTCCGGTAGAACTCTTAGAGTTCTATCGAGAATCCGAATAACATTTTTCTCTAAAGTTCAAAATTGGAAAATTATGCGAAAAATTTTGCTTTTGTCAAGCACACATCACAATTAGAGCTATATCCTCCTAGGCCGAAAGATCAGATAATTTCAAATGTTTAGAAATTTTTAAATAAAATATAACTGTTCAAATTATATTAAAATATATATATATATATATATATATATATATATATATATATATATATATATATATATATATATTTATATATATATATATATATATATATATATATATAATATATATATATATATATATATATATATATATATATATATATATATATATATTATCGGACAAGTCTTTTGTGTCATTTTTAAAACATTACAAGATTATTTGATATCGAGAAAATAAAAAATTGTTTTCCAAAATTCGAATCTAAAAGATTTGAAATTAAATGTGAGCCTACATTAGATACTTCTTCGTTGCAAATTCAACATACATATTTATTAACAACATATTTACATAATTTTAGAGGTTTTTTTTTCAGTACAAAATTTGTTAAATCCGTAAGTCTATTAAATGATTTATATTTATCTTCATTTCTAAAATAGTTCCAAAAATTTAAACATTTCAACAAATTTATTCAGTAACTTAATATTGTAGTAGGTTGTCAGTAAGCAACAATGCGTGAAAATGCAGACTGCATACGCTTGTTATTTAAATAAGAATGGTCTGTTAATAATACTATGATGGACGTAATAAAAAAGAAAAGAAATTCTACAAGGTTGCTTGTTGCGGCCTGAATACAAAACCGCACGTAAAAATAAACGAAGTGTAAATGAGTCAACTAACTTTGAAAAAAAATCTAATTTTAAACTTTACCTTAGTATTGGATTTCTGTTCGAGTTTCTTGAATCGGCCACACAGCTTCCTGCAAAAGAAAGAACAATCAAGATTTGTAGGGAATGTTTTTGTGAAAAGTTTTTAAGCAGTCGGTTCTCCGCAAAAACGGATTTTAATTAGAAAACTGGGATTTTAAGCCGGTAGATTTTACTAGTAACAATAAAAACTTTTAAGAATCAGCAAGTTTTTTAAATAAACCAATAAATCATTTTTTAATTCTTTTCAAATTAGGCTACAAGTGACAATATGTCTTATTTATTATATAATTATTAATATATCGAATAAGTATTTCCAGTTTATAGTTTTGATAAATATTTTTTGGAATATGTAAAACCATACTACATTATAGATAATCATATAAACTTAATACGGAACACAGCCTGAATATACTAATATATTCAACCTTTCCGGAGCTCAACACTACTCAACACTAATGAGTCTTTTTAGGAGTACTAAAAACAAATCTCAAGTGACATTTGTCAGTTATTTTATAGTAAATCGAAATAATCCATCACCGCGTTGTCCATGTCTTCTCCTCGGGTTCTTCCTAATAATGGCAAAACAGCCCACATCTCCTCAACAAAAGTTTCTCTTATTTGGTCCAGGACGCGTACAAAAATAACCAGTTGTACATTATCATCCACGTGGCATCATTCATCCATTGCCAAGGTATAAAAGTTTGCATTATTTAACTGCCTTTTCACGTCACAATGATTTTATTCTCATAAAACGTGTGTATTTCTTGTGTTAGTAGACGCAGATAACGGAACCTGTCCAGTAGTATCAACAATATCTTTTCTGTTATCAAACACAACATTGCATGCCTCGACAAAGCATTCTTTAACTATGTCAGTATCAGTAAATGGTTTCATATGCCTAGCAAGAGTTCAAGAAACACGCAAAGAAGCCTCACCACATTTTTCTTGCTCAGTCATTGAACCACTCAAGATCTGGGTAGAAGATGTGTAGCTCGATAATAAACTTTTAAGCAATTTTAGATTTACGCAAGTTACTACCAAGTGGAAATTTTTCGACAAATGTTTAGTATCATAATACCGTTTAATATTCGAGCTTTTAATTAACGCCACTGTCTGTTGACAAATCAAGCACATTACTACTGCTCCAGCACGATTTGACAGCTTAAAGCAATATAAATCGGTCCATTCTGACAAAAACTGTCTATTTTCGACTTCCACCTTTCTTTTTTTCGGTTTCATTGTAAAAACAAACTTGCAAATGTAAGCAGATAATTAAGCTGGTAAGGTAGGCAAAACACTGCCAGCGAGCGGCGGCGTGAAGCGTGCTGCTGGTGCCCCCGCCCTCGCGGCACACCGCGCCAAAAGCTTCTCTTCCGCGACGACTGACGAATTCGTACACCACGAACTGCGTATCTCTATCTCTCTCGCGCACATTACTTCGCTCGCCCGTTGTCGAATTGACAACAATACAAGTTACTGTTTACTTAAGGTCCGCACAAAATAGGTCGGCGGTCCGAATCCGGACCGCGATCCGCCATTTGGTGACCCCTGTCTTAGAGGATGAAGTAAAAAAATAACTGTAGAGAAAAAATACATTCGGGAATTTGTTGATAAACTATTAACATTATCCCTCCTAGCAAGTTCTAGCCACTTTCTCCGCTGGTTTTTATTGCTTGGAACGTATATGAACAACTTGTAACAACAAGAAAACCAAAATATATTAATTACTGCTATACACAAAACCATTGTTTTGATTCGTTTTGCATCCACTGACGTCATTCAAGACGCCATGACAGTACTGAGCGTTTTGGAGGTAACTTTAAATTGTTTTTTTTAAACGCAAAATTCTTAATGTAAATTAAGTGTTTTTTTTTAATAAAATGTTTTAAGGTGCAGGTGAGGTGTTAAGGTGCAGTATTAACCAATTTTTCAAATTTAGTCAACTAGCATATTGCCAATAAAAATACATAATTAAAATGAATTTCAATTAATAATTCAATTCATTTCAATTCATTTAAATTAGTTTTATTTTCAATTGTCGAAACCTAAAAAAACCTGGTGTTTTTTATTTAAACTTTTTAGGCAAAATCAACTTATTTAAAGTCTATGATTAAGGTGATATAAAAATCCCCAAACTTGTCAGGCAAATAAATATAAATGTTTAAAACGGCTTTTAATAATATCCAATTCCCAATAACAAAACAAATAATGATTACTAGGGATGACAAGAACCAACATAACTAACAAAACTAACAATATGATAATTAAATTTAAAAATTTTCCAATTCAATTTAAAATAAATTCAAAGATTTTTGTAATTTCATCAAAAAATGTGTAAATTTCAATAACGAAAAGATTCACATATTTCTTAAACTATTAAAGAATAAACTGTTTAGACTTCAAAGTAGTTTTTTCAGTCAACCAAACAAACACTTAAATTTGATTGCGTCTAAACCACAAGGAATAATAAATGTTGATCGATTCTCTATATAATGGATGCAACATTTCCTGCTTTTTTTCTCCTCTCTTCTATTCCTCCTGATGTATGTTTTATTCAAGAGCAAATTGGCCTCGATGTGTTCGAACAGTCTCCAATTTTGGTTACGCATTCAAAGGAAAATCTATTGTTAAACTGATGACACGGTTGGCTAGAATTGAAACTTGAGAAAGAGAACTTGCAGGAAAAAAATTGCAGGAAAATGTACAGTAAATATATGTTTGCAATTTTGGAATTGTATATAAATAAACTCACAAATGTAAGTATATTTTGAAAAATTAAAATACCAAAATTATTACAAAAATATTAATAAATAATCTCTCGATGTTTAGATTCAATAAACAAAGAAAAAAAGTAAATCCGATTTTCTATATCATGACATATTATATATTGCGATAATTTATTTACTTCGCTCCTTTTACTAAACCTTTCCAAAGACGATTAGATTAAAATACATATTTATAAATACATATTTTCCACTACACGCACACCATTTCGAGCCCTAAGGATCATTCAAATTAGAATGGAAAAAAAATGGGTATTACATACTTTATTAATCTATTCACTAACTATCGTTGGATAAATATTGGCAATTTTATTATTGGTATAACTATTTTTAGAAGAAGAAGACTACCATCGGCTTATACTTATATACTTAGTTTTCTGTACCTTTAAATGTTTTATAATTTTTAATTACTACAATGAATTATAGCAAAGGAAGAGTAGAACAAACAAAAATGTGAAGACATTGAGGCAGGGCCGTCTTCAAACCTATTGAAGGGCACTGGGCACATTAGGATAATGGGGCCCCCATGACCTTGTTAGAGCACTATTTTGTTAGAATAGGCAAAGCAAGTAGATTAAAGAAGTTCTTGATGTATTTTTATTTCTTTACAGTCACATTAAATGAATAGATAATATAATATAAAGGCTCCATCAGAACCGGCGAGGAGCGTTTGCGTCGCAAAATTTCCGCAATGAAAAATTCGCTAGCGGTGCGATAGCGAAAAGTAAAACGCGATTTTTACGTATATAGTAGTCCTTTTTCCACCGAGGACATTCACAACAGAAGAAGAAAATCGGTCACTTTGTTATTTTTTATTTGTTTTTAATTTATAAAACACCTAAAACTCATTTAAAAAATAAAAGAAAAAGTACAGGGGTTTATAAAATTAACATACTTCATTTTCAACATTTTCTTCCAATTCTAATCCTATCTGCTTACAAATTTTGTCCTTTTTGCTTTTGTTTTTATAGTTTTGGTCATCCAAGTCATACATATGGGAAATGTTTTAAAATTCTCAGTTAACATCTCTGTAATCGTCATTTCAAAACACAGCGACATCGAAACTAACGGTGCATGAAGCGTTCTTGTCGTGCAACGCTGCTCAACCGCGGCTTTGGCGGAAAACGGGCCAGTTGATCTGAACATGTACATAAGCCGCCACGTGAATCGGTTCGCCGCGATAATGCTCCGGTGGCGGCAGCGAAATTTCCGCGCCTGTCTGTGAGCTCCTTAATTCACAAAAGTAACTCTTTTGGAATTCACAATCGTTAATCAGTTCTTCAAAATGTATCACATATCACATTCTATGCACTTCAGCGACAAAGACACTCATTTTTCATTGTTCTCAAGTTGGAGAAGGAACGTTCCCCACTGCAATTAGTTACCATCGTGCTTTAAAAGATTCTGAATGCGATTTCCACATCTGGAAATGTATCTTCAATTTTGTTTTCTTTCAAAAGATTATATTGTTCAAATATCCTATTAGTTCCTTTATTTTCAATATGAACAATTTTCAAGTATTCTGTTAAATGCAGAAATTCTATTTCCAACTCTTTCTCGTTAATAGATTTCAGCAAAGAATTTGCTTCTCAACTTCTTTCTCAACTCTTCGGAATTCAGAAATTTCAAGCGAAAAAATAAACCAGAACGTTGACAAATGTTCTTATACGAAACGCTGTTTTAGATGAACGCTCAGGGTATCAATTGGGAAGAAAAGTTTAGACACGGAATTTCTCTTTTCCATTCAGTTGGGCTGATGGCACCGAGGCATCAAAAAAACTCTAGCGTGAGCTTCTACGTCTTGTTCTTTGAGATAGATCCTTGCAGTCAGATTTATTATCGTTTGATTTTTTCAAAATAAAAAAAGTTTTTCGGTAATAAATATCGGTTATCGTTTGGTGATTTGGCAGGAAATAGGGGGCCTTATAGATGGCGGGGGCCTGGGCACTTGCCACGAGTGCCCTGTGTGAAAGGAGAGCTTGCATTGAGGAGTTACAAGCAAAACGCGACAGTTTGAACATACACAAAAAGTCAAAGAATTTGCAGGCACGAGTAACCCCAAAAAATTCAATATATTGTACGACAACGACGTGAAAATAGTCACCGAAATAGAACAAAAACTGGAAATATGGAAGAACTACACTGCACAACTCTTCGAAGATGAAAGACGAGGAACTAATCTTGAAAATATAGAATGTGAGTTGGGCTCCGACATAATTAGAGATGGAGTGATATATTGTAGATTGTAGTTTTGGTGGTGACGACTTGTACTGTGATCCTCGTAGATCTATTGTACCCCACCCTCTTCCTCTAAACGTTGGTATTCATTTAGAGCGGCTCCTCTATTCTTGATACCTCTAGGAATTTCAAGATCTGGGTGGGATTGAAAGAATGCAACTCCTCTGAGTTCAAGCAGGAACCACTGCTTGAACGAAGATGCATTTGTCTCTTGAAGAGCAGTGCTCCGCAATCTTTGAGCAGATGTATAGTGGTTTCCTCTGCTGAACCACATAATCTGTCATTTTCCTCTAGCCCTAGCCCTTGAGGTATTTTATAAGTCTGCAGTGTCCCGTCAGGACTCCTGTCAGAATTCTAAGCTTGTTCCTGTTTAGCTTCAGGCTTTTGTTCTTTTATAGTTAACATATCCCAGCATTACTTTGGATTGTCTCAACCCTGGAAGATCTTTCCAAGTTTTCATCCATTGTTCTCTTATTTCTTCATCTAAACTTGTGGATGGTCTTCACGCTCATACCGTAAAAGGGTTCCGGACCTACAAAGGGATTATTGGATTACCCTTGTTTGCTAGGTAATCAGCTTCTCCGTTTACGTCTATACCAGTGTGTACCCTGGTACCCAGTATAGCGTTACTTTATTTTCTCTGCCAAGCTTGTTTAGCTTTGCCACACAGTCCCATGCTAGTTTGGATCTGATGGTGTATGAGCTAATGGCCTTGATAGCTGCCTGACTGTCTAACAGGATAGCAATTCGTTTTTTTGTGATAATTCCTGTCGAGGTTAAATTGTGCACATCTTTCGATTGCGTGTACCTCTGCTTGCAAGATACTTGGAAATGTTTCCATGAATTCTAAGTATTTGGTACGATATCCAAACACTCCTGCACCAGTACCAAGTGATATATGCACATTTATACAATGAAGAAGAGAAAAGCGTCAGGTCGAGACCTACTGCCAGCGCAAATTCTTAAACTCATGGAGGAGGACCAGATTCATATTCTGGTAGAATTAATCAATATTAAATATTTAATAACTTATTTATGAAGTAAATAAAAAAGTACAAAGCTATTGCTGAAATTTTGCCAAATGTGAGTGAAAAACAAATAGCAAAATGAGATGAATATTTGAATCTTCAAATAGTTTAAGATTCACTATCGCTGCCAGCCGGAGCGCGGGCTTCCGATCCACCAGTCCTCTTCGCGACAATAATTTTATCTTCTCTGAGGATGGTAGCTGCAGCACTGACTGCATATTTCTAATCCCAATATTTGCAAACATACAGATCCAAAATATTTTTCTCAACTGCACCACATATTGTGTTTTCAGATTCAGTATCCACTCCTGCATTCTTTTTACCAGCCAAATGTGCTTCTAATAATTTTGATAAAACATTGGTAGATTTGTGACCACTGTTATCTGCAATCAAATACTGCAAGTTTGATGCAGGGAAAAATCAGAGGAAAGAGATCCATAGGATTGAGACTAAAGTCATGGCTAAAATACCTTAGATCTATTAGAACTATTTAGATCTGCGGTCTCAAAAATAAGAACAGCCTTAATGGTTAAAGGAGCGAAGACAGTACCTAAAGAATAAAATGCAATTATAGATTAACATGAGTTTAACACTTCTGGCTCTCTCTGAGTTACTGGCATGGCGCCTGTGGGACGCCAACGATTATATTTACTATCATAATTTTGGATAACGGAAAAGTGCGATATTGCTCTCCTATATACCTTTCCAATTCTTCCCAAAGCTGGAAAACTGTTGTAAAAATTGCGAAGACAATTGTAGAGTAGAGATAGCTTGGTCAGAATCACGACTCATGCTTTCAGAGTTTAAGGGGGCCCCTTATCACTTCATTTCAGCTGCGCGCGAGGTTTATATCTGACGTGGGACAGCGGAAAGAAAAGACACGTGTTTCACCAGAGCGCCGGATTGCGGAACGTGCCGGATTACCTAAGCCGGATTATCCAAATTATACTGTATACATTTAAAATTTGTCGTTAATCTATGTTTTCCTTAAGTTTTTGTAAAATAAACATATTTTATCTATTATCCGATCCAAATAAAAGTAGTCTTTAATTAATCATTTACAAACGAAATCTTTGCTAGCGTCTCACAGACGTCACGTGGTGGTGTTACGAAAAGTCGCGCCAGTAAACGAGAGTTAAAGCCATTTTGAATTAACTGTTTTAAGTATTACTTCTGTAATAATAAATATTCTTGCTATTGGTAAAACAATACTATAAATTATAAAAAATATATAAAATCTGTTTATTTGTAACTTTAGAGCGAAATAAACTGGAAAACCGTTTTCAGCACTTCGATTTCCTTCGTGTAACAAAATCACGAAACAAATTTGCAAACAAAATTTCGACAAAAATTTTCCATCATTTAGTTCGAAAAATACATGCTTTTTCGGTTTTTTTCGATTTTTTCGAAAACGGTAAAGATCAGCGAAATCATTTTGGGCATACAGAAACTACACGACAAGCCGAACAAGTCGATGCGTAAATTTTCCGGAAATATTTAATAATTCGTCGATAAATTCCAAACTGAAATTTACCCGATTCTCGATTTGCTAAGTAGCTATCTCGGAAACGGTTGCAGATAATTAATAACGGATTGCGGCATCGTTTTCGGAAGGTCATTTTCCTATAGGTACACTAAGATTGTCCACGAGAAATTCACGACTTTCCGAGATCTCTACTAGAGCGCCGAAATTTCATAAATTCGTCTTCAATTTTTGCAGGTGAAAGTGAACCGAAAGAGCTAGCGAAATATAATTTGCATATCTGTAATCAGCAGCAAAAATTATTTCAGAAACGTTTTCAAATTTTGCTGTGACTCAAAAAATAACGATTTTGAAAAAATCGATTTTCTCGCATTTCGTCGTTTCCGCGGTCTAGACTTCCCGAGTCGATGGTATTTCTTAACTGAAAGTTTCCCATGGAATATTATATACGTTCTCCGACTAATTTTGGGACGCTGAATCGATTGGTGAGCACTAGAAGTCTGTGTGGTGAGCGGTTCAAAAGTTATGACAGCGTCAAATCAGTAGGAAATGTATGATTGTGTAAAGCGAAAAAAATATAAAATTTGTTTATTTATATTTTGTTGGTTTTATTTTAATTTGTTTCCTTCATGTATATTAGATTTTAGATGAAAATGAAACTAAAAATTAAGTTTTTGTTGAAACGTCGACAGTTAATATCCAATTCATGTCCACAGCAATATTTAATTTAATTGGTTGACACATATATTTATGTAGTCATCTGGAAATTCTTCAAATAAAAAAGAAATTCTCTTATTTCTGGGTGTTTGTTTTTGGGACGGCGATGATTCACTCGATTAGAGTACACGTCTCGCCATTAGTATTTCTACATACATATCCGACGTGTGATTTGCTTTCTGTAGAGAGACAAAGTACAGACTTGAATGGACTGTCGACAGATTTATATGTTTATACCAACAGACATTGGACGACTTGTATAAACAAATATCGTTATTCTCAGATAACTTTCACAGTCTACAAGCCTTTTTTTCATAAATATTTGAAGCACAAAATAACTCGGTAATAAAATTATTAAATCCAATAAAATCCATAAATCTCCGTAATTTTGTCTATTAAACGATCTCCGCGATCGTTAAACTGGTTTTACACAACGTAAATTGACCCATAAATTTTACTTTAATGAATAGCTTCCCTTGATTTTTATTAATTATGGAAACGATTTAACTTTTAATCGTCTTAATTGGAATTACTGTAATAAATTATAAATACTAATTTTCAAAACGAAAAATAACTGAATTTAATTTACAAATATTTAAAGAATCTGCTGCTTGTTGAAAATTCCAATAAATTTTACAATTTGAATTATTAAACCACAATTTTGTTTATAATTTAATGAATAATTAGAACTTGAAACCGGAGTTTACTTTCTCAAAACATACAAATTAATACCAAATATTATGGTAAAAATCTTTCGTAACAAATTTAAAAACAAAAATTTAAAAACAAAATGTAAAAAATTTTGCCAACCTCTAACTAGTTTTGCCGATGTAATCTTGACTGTCCAGCGTTGTTTATCTACTCTTGTTTATCTAGTCTTGTTTGTCGAGTCTTGTCTCTCTAGTTATGTTTGTCTGATCTTGACTATATGGTTTGGTCTGTCTAGTCATAGCCTTGACTGTCTAATCTCATCTGTCTAATCTCATCATTCTTGTCTTATCCGTCATCTGTCCGTCCGTCTAGTCTTGTGTATATGGACTTGTCAGTGAAGTCTTGTCTGTCGATTCCAGAATGTGTATTCGTGTCTGTCTAGTCTTGTCTGTCTAGTCTTGTCTGTCTAGTCTTGTCTCTCAAGTCATGTCTCTCTAACCCGCTCTATATGGTATTGTTTGTTTAGTCCTAGCCTTGGCTGTCTAGTCTAATCTGTCTGTAAGTCCTCTCTCTCACTTCTTGTCTATCATGTCTTGTCTGTCAAGTATTGTCTGTCAAGCCTTATCTGCCAAATCTTGTCTCTATGGTCTTGTTTGTTTTCAAGACTTGTCTATCTTGTTCTAGTTCTTGTGTATTGTATGTCTATCATTATTTGTCCAGTCTATCCAGTTGGCAATCTGAAGATTTTGTGAATTTATTTAAATAATTTAATTTAATTTCTCAATAAAACGTTGAATATGATTATGCCATAAACGTGTTGATGGTGTGATTTTTAGTATTTTTGTGGGCGTCGAGCAAACATGAGCGCAGAGTAATAAAAGTGGATAAGTGGAATGTATGATTAAAACATCCACTATAAAATAGATTATGAATTGTGGAAGAGGTTGTACACCCCTACGGTAGACGGGGTTGACGCCACTTGACGGACTGGGCTCCGGCACGCAACTTCGTCATGCGCCGCGTCGCCCAAACCCACAGCACTATCTTTCCCCCCGTGATCTCATATTTCATTTCGTTTTCTACGATTTATGCTTTAAATCATTTTTTTAATTTCATATGTAGTAAAGAAAACAAAACTTTCCCTTAATCACTAATTATATAATTCATCGTAACGAACTAAATTTACAAGGGGATACAGACTTGACTAGATAGACAAAACTAGACAAATAAATGCAGATAGACAAAACCAGTGTCCTGACTGATGAACATACTGACTGACTGACTCGTCTGATTTATCGACGCATAGCTCAAACCGAACATAAAATTTGGAAACAACGTTGCTTGTATGTTAAAGTTATGATGTAAATATCCACTAAGGAAGGGTTTTTGGAAATTTCGTTTCTTATGGGGTGAAAAAGGTGGCCAAAGTTTTTTACTAGGATGTCAATATCTCAAAATTATAGTTAATCACTTTCCATTTAGTACAACCAATTTTATATATTTATTGAAGATGAAGTAAACTTTTTTTTACTGAAATCTAAATAAGTAATAATCGACAGAATAAGTTATATATTTTCTTGAAACTCAGACAGAATTATAAATATATAAAATAGTATTCTCAATTAACGTTGTTGTTAATTGTGTCCATGTAAAAAAGCGATTAATCAAATCCATTTAAAAAAGAAGTCTGTTTTGGATTTGGCCACATCTGGATGAGAATTTCACGGTACATAAATAACGGCGTATCAGTTAGTGTCGCATATGAGATATTCATCCATCATCTGCGAGTTGCTCGTCCTATCCGTCTTGTGAAATATTTAATAGTGAAATGATATATTGTGTGTACACGAGCTGGATAATTCGCACGGATTTCTCCCCTTAACCCAGTTTCCCATTCACAATGGATGGCCTTTTTTGATGGTTTATTTGATCCAATCATTCTTTATTGACAGAATATTTGCTTGCATTTATTGCTTCTTGAGATGGTCGAAACTTTGATTTATAACCAGAAACTCTTATAAGAATACAAAGTTTAGCCGATAGTTCCTTTATATAAAAACATAGCGATAACTTACAGCTCAAATCCAAAACTTAAAAAGTTTTATCTTCCCATCTGATTATCTCATTTCTCGTCCAAACTGTCTTTTTGTTTCTATATATAACTAATATTATTTACTTATGATTGCTTAGTCTTAATTATCTATACAGTCTTATCAAGAAGATTACTTATTACGTTCTATGTTTGTTCTTTTTTCCTCCCCTGGTCTATCTAGTCTTGTTCTGTCTAAACTTGACTGCCCAGTTTAGTTTTGTATTTATGGTCTTATCTGTCTAGTTTGATCAGTCTAGTTCTATCTATCAAGTCTTGCCTTCAGCTATAGCCTTTTCAAACAATCTGAATGTGACTTTTAAGAAATGAAAAAAAATTAAGTATGTGTAAGAGTCGCAACCATCCTATTCATAAAATGAAAAATAATTATGAAATTCAATTTTCGAATGAATGTGATGTGGAGGAAGAAAAGAACTTTTCATTTGCGTGTCGAGAAGAAGTAACATTTGTGAAATGATAAAAAAGGGTCGTAAAATAAATCCCCGAGGAAAATCCCGTTAACAACAAAACACATTACATAATTTCCATCAGAACTTCGGAAGCAAAACGGACAAGAAATAATGTTTTAGATCGAATCCGAAAGTTTAAGGGAATAATGCGTGGAAAAAGATCATTGTTTGGACGGGATACGGGACATTGAGATGCAAACCGAGCTTTGATCCTCGGTGGGAGTGACGCGTTCTGACAGCCCTACAAAAACTCGTTCACGCATTCAGAATGAAGGATAATGGTTTTTATGTATAAGGCACGAGAGCTCTTTTTAAGGGGACTGTGAGGCGGATGGCGGCGTCGAGCTTTCACACGCGATTTTTTTATATAAAAAGATCCATTCATATGAAATAATATAAAGAAAAAAACTTTGGAAAATGTGATTTGCCTCTTCAGATAAATTGAATGTTTACGCCGTGTTGAACCTTTTCATTAAAATATTACAGTCTTTGAAAGAAAATGAGGACAGTGAAGTGAAAATTATGGAAACGATTCAAACGTTAAAACTAAATTAAATTAAATCATTGTCTTTGACATTGACATCATTTCTGTTTTGTTTTGTGTGCATTTTCTGATTAAAGTTCTCTGATTAGTGCAACCTGCTGTAACCATTACATTTGTATTTTGTATTTTATCTTGATTAAACCAATAAAATGATTTACAAATGTATTGAAAGTGTGTAATAGTTTGTTATCTTATTAATTTTGTAATATCTAAATAATAATCTAAATTGTGTAATAATTTGTTACACCACAACTTCTTCTTCTTCCCGTGGTACTACAGTCCTACAGGACCTTGACCTCTTCGCTCTGCCTACACATGTGCATGGTGTCTAGATCTCAGACACAAGTAGGTAACACTACTACTTCATATTACCAATTTGATACTAAAATCTACTAACCCATAAGAAGATATTTATGTGCCTGAAATCTTAGAATTAGTAGACCTCATGTATTAAAATTTATTTAACAAAATGCAAATTTAGATTGTTTTGCTAAATTACGGAATAAAGTAAGTATTCGGCTTCTTATACGAGAAACGCGTTATAGCTACAATGTAAAGAAAAGCAAAATTATCATCGCTTCATACAAAGAAATTCTGTGTGACAAAAGCAGACATTCTGTCAAAGACAAAGACAAATTTGTTAGATTTTATGAAGCCATCGACATCGAACTAACGTTTTTACTTCGTAATATAATAGAAATTTCAATACAAACCTATGTATAGTTCTATATAACTAATTTTGGGAATAAATTACTTTTTTATGTGATTTGCGTGAATGAGCTTTGTTTTTTCAATCTGAAATAAGAATCTATATATTCTTGCCTGTCTTATTTAATAAAAATGATTTTAGAAAATATTTCATACGTGATTTTCTAAGGAGCCAAGACTAAACAGAGCAGACTAGACAGACTAGACAAACAAGACTACACAGACAAAACTAGACAGGCAAGGCTAGACAGATAAGACTAAACATACAGTCTATATAAGACAGACTAGTCAGGGTGCGAAGTCTATGTAGTCCCACGTGTGAGGTCTATGTAACCCCACGCTGCGCGTGAGGTCTGGTTTGTACTTCCGTTTCCGGTTTCCCAGATCCGGCCGCCCAATTTCCCGTTCTCGCACTATGCGCGGGAAAATTCAAAATTCGATGCAGGCGGGAAAATTCAAAATTTGACGCAGGCGGGAAAATTAAAAATCGAAACCGGAAGTCGAAACCGGAAGTGTCAAGGTCTAGTGGAGGTGGAGGGCTTAGAAGGAAAAATCTTTCCCTACTCATCGACAACGACCAAATAGTGCTCCCGTTACTGTGCGTTTTTACTAGTTAGCAATTTTTTCCACGGAGGCGCCGAACGTTCTAACCTTATTGTGTCAGTAATTTGAAGTATGTTGAATGTCAAAATTACAATATTTACAATATTATCGGTAAGAAACAATTATTTTTTAAGTAGATTCAACAGCATTTTAACATGCTTCGTAGATAAAATAATGCATGACACACGTGTGCGAAAGGCTCTTCTTCACACACTTGTATCATAAACTACTATTATTTGTTAGTTTGACTGACAATGAGACTCAATCATATAGTCACTACATGAAGGAATTTGCTCAACAAAAAACAAACACTAGAAGTTGTTTTTGTTAATTTTCAAGAGTAAGAGCAAAGAATCTACACTCATCCAAGGTTTTTAATAAACAAGAGAATTCAAAATAAGATTTCACAAGAGAAGACGGATTTGGAAAATGATGATTGGGAGTGGAAGACTAATGGAATACTAGGACATTATAATCTTATAATGCCTAAACGAGTGCTTTTCTTAATTATTACTAATACACATATGTGTAATATACTAATTAATATATGTGAGAGATGAATCTAAAGGACGAATAAAAGATTTTATTGATGATGGTTCAGATTGTTGGGCGTCTAATTCAAGTCCAAATTCTTCAAGTGGGGAAGAAGATGAAAAACCCGATTTACAAAAAAATAGATAACGATGGAGAACTCGAACAACAGTTGAAATTGAAGTACCAGGACCAAGATGAAAAAGATGATAGACCTCCAAAATGGTGGAGATAATACACCGAAGGAGATAATATTATTCATAGTATAAAATTACATCTTCTTTTTAAAATTTTACATCAATGTGAATTAATTGGAGATTGAAGTGTTGGTGTTTTTGCAATCGCTTTATTCGGTACATCTGAAAGAATATTTCATTTTAAAAATACATGAGACTTCTCAAAAGGATGATTCCATTTTAATTGGTGGTTACAATCGTTCTTTAGCTTTAGGCTTGGACTATTTCCGTTCAGATGGAAGCTCTTTCAGCGACAATATAGCAGCTTTGTATATAACTTAAACATTCTAGAAAATACAAGAACCTTGGAACTATAAAGATACTACTACTACTACAAGAGCCAGATTGTTTTTAATTCTAACTAGAGTTAGTGGTTTGGGTATATACCTGGTCGCAGCCAATAGAGTCATAATTTTCAACGTATCATGGAATCCATCTCATGATATCCAAAGTATTTATCGAGTTTATCCTATTGGACAATAAAAACCTTCATATATCTACATATTTGTAACAAGGGGCGCAATCGAAATGAAAATATATGAAAGCGAAGTAACAAACCAAGCTATCTCTAAAAGAGTAATTGATGAAGAACAAATAAGTTGACATTACAACCAAAACTAGTGTGAGCCTGAACCAGAAGGGCTTCGACCAACACCATTAGTACCAAAAAATATTTTATTAGGTGAGCTGCTTCAAAGCCACAACAAGCTTATATATTAGGTTGGTGCATAAATATTGCTGCTCTTTTCGTGCCTTTTTATCGTTGGAAAAATTAGTGTTTGGTGTTCTTTTTTTAAATAATTTTTGATCTATTTGTTGTAGTTAATAAAATTGCGTGTTGAAAATGATACTCATATTCGCCATCTTATGCTGTATCACTTTGAGAAAGGTTGGAAAGCGGCGGAGGCATTTCAACGAACTTTTCGGCTCGGAAACAATCACCAAAAGCCAAGCCAAAAGATGGTTCAAGAGGTTAAAAAATAGGCGGCACTGATATTGCAGATGAAGAAGGAAGAGAACGACTATCGGATTTCGACGGCAAGGCTTTTCTAGCTGCCTTGGAAGAGGATGAAACCTAACAGCATTAATGCTAGTCCGCGACTTCAATGTCCACCAATCCACGATCGTTCGTCGTCTCAAAAAGCTCGGAAGGGTGTGGAAATTGGCTGAATGGACAACAACAAAGCCGAACTTCTCCGCAATTCTTACCGATTTGCTGCAACGTAATATTGCTCGTTACGTAATATTCACCGACCGAAGCTCGTTGAAAAACTGGCAAACAAACAAAAATTACGACAATTTGCATGACCTAGCAGCCGATTTTAAAGCGTGGCTTGCATCCAAGAACTGTGCCTTCTTTGCCCATGCGATCGACCGTCTGCCAAGCAAATTGGAAGCAGTTCTTGAAGTAGATGGTGACTACACTCCGGTATAATCATTAAACCATATATTTCTTAAATATTTGTATCGTTTTAGTTGAACAAATTTTGTTGAAAACCCCAATTAATAGTGAAAAGCCGTAATAACTATGGAACAACCTAAAATAAATATCATGAACACCAATATCTGCTGGAGAATAAAGAAGATGAAGTTTTAGTTGAATCCGAAAGAAAAGCTGCATGGAAAGAGTTTGTAAATGAAAACACGGCCAGACATCTTAATATTGGAGCTTACACAGGAAAGATAAACAAAATATAGACAGCTATAGACACATTTGATAGCTTTAATGAATAATGAAGAATAATAAGGCAGCTGGCGAGGACTCTATCGTTGCTGAACTGTGGAAAGGTGTTGGAATGAAAGATGCCGTGCGCAAGCTAACCGAGATCATCCAAGACATCTGGGAAACAGAGAAATTATCACCCGATTGGAAATCTGCTCTGATCCACCCGCTTCAGAAAAAGGGAGATTTTCCTGATATAAACAACTACCGTGGAATTTCTCTCGTCCCGGCAACATACAAGATTCTCTCGAAGGCGTTACCAACAAGGGCAGAAAATCAGTTAGATAGTCAACTGGGAGAATACCGGGGGGGCTTCAGGAAGACCCGATCCTGTGTTGAACAGATCCTCAATCTTAAAACTGTACTTGCATACTCCAAGATGAGAAACCGCAAGGTGGTCGTCACTTTTGTAGTTTTTAAAAAGGTCTACGATTCCATTGATAGAGAAACGCTTAACAAAGCACTCCAGGAACTAGGGCTAGGCAACAAAACCCGCATACTCATCTTAAAAACTGCAACCAATACCAATTCCAAGGTTAAATTTAGAGGCGAGATTTCAGAAAGTTTCGAAATAAAAACTGGAGTGAGACAAGGAGATGGACTTTCCCCACTTCTCTTCAACTGTGTCCTTGAAAAAGTTATGAGAGAATGGCGCAAGGAACTGATCAATTTGGGTGCTTAGAGTGGTATCTACCTGGGACGTAAGAACGATGGACTGGTTGTAGATTGCCTGGCCTTTGCAGATGACATGGCACTGTTTGCTGATTCTCTTCATTGGCAACATTGCAGGTAAATTGCCTCAGAAAACAGGCTGCCAAAGATTCGCTGGTGGAAACAGAATTCTTCACCAACATTCGAGACGCAAACAGAGAGATGTTACTAGAGCAGGGAAACATCAAGAGGTCTGATAAATTTAAGTATTTTGGCGAATGGATTGAACCCAACTTATCGGAAAGAGCATCATTATCCAAGGGAGTCAACAAATTTGAACTAGCCTATCGACTGACTAAGAACTCTTACAACAAGAAATGCCTGTCAAGCAACCTGAAACTTAAGCACTACACATCAGTCTTACGACCAGAAGCCCTATATGCCATGGGGTGTGTTTCCTTGAACCGAAGAGGTCTGGTAGAGAAATTGGAAATCAGAGAGAGGAGGATCCTCTCCGGTAAAGGAAGATGGGGAATTCCAAAGGCGGCATAACTCTGAGCTTTACGAACATATTGAGATGCTCTCTGACTGTGCAAGGAAAAGAAGGGTAGCTTTCTATGGCCACGTTTCAAGACTGCCTTAAAACCGACTAACCAAGCGTCAGTTCATATTCTGGCAAAACAAGAAGGTTCGTACCACTTGGTTGACAGAAACCGAGTAGGATATTAAAGAACTGGGAATAACAGATCTCCAAACCAGACAGTCTGTGAGAAGTCCGTGGATTTCAGGAAAAATCCCGAAGAAAAGGTACCTCCTGAACAGAATAGAGAAAGGAGTTACACCGGCAGAAGATGCGACAATACTGGGCAAAAATTAAAGCCCAACAGTTGAACAGGCGTGGTCCAAAGTTGGCCCATTTGAAACAAGAAGAAGAAGAAAAATTTGTTGATAAACAAAATATAGTGACAGCTTTAACGAACATAATAAATTGAGACCAACCAACTTTTACCTTAAACGAGATTATTGGGGTAATGCCGTAATTATTGGTTTGGCAACTAAGTGATTGCGGATTTTAAATTAGAAGGACAATTTCAAATTTTTGCTTAAAAATATAACTTTATTGAATTAGGTACTGTCCGTTTTTGTCGATGACTTTTTGCCCCCGTTCAGGCAGTGTTTTAATTCCACGTTCATCAAATTTCTGATCTGTGCCATCAAAAAACTGTATAAAATTTGCTTGATGTTATCTGCAAAAATTTTACCATTTAAAGAGTTCTGCATGGAACTAAATACAGTATAATATCGATAATGCGACACATATGGGACCAGACAATCGGCAGATTATAAGAAAGAGTGGTGGGAGGAAAGAGCGTGAGTGTTCTCCAAACCGCCGGATTACTGGACGTGTCGTCCGATTAAGCAACGGCCGAGTTACCGAGATTATACTGTAAATGGTAATCTGAAGGCGCAAGGTCAGGGCTATATGGCGGATGTGACAACACATCCCATCCCAGGTCCAATCATTTTTGGCGCGTGACCAAAGATGCATAATTGGTGGAAAACTACACCCTTTGCATTACCATAGATGAAAACTACACCCTTAAGATTTGTCCATACTAGCCGCTTTGCTTGAATTGCATCGCTTAGTTTGGCGAGTTGTTCAACGTACGCGTTTAAAATGACCGTTTGGTATTTTGGTAAAACTTCTCAAAGTGCAGAATTCCTCTATAACCTTACCAGACTGACAGCATAATCTTTGTTTGGTGGATATCTGCTTCTAATGTTATCTGGGCTAGTTCATCTTGCATCACCCAAAATCTCTTCCGATAAACCTTGTTATAAAGAAGCCACTTTTGTTTAGTCTCTCCAGAAATGAAACAATTTCGTTGCGTTTCAGCAGCGAATCACAGATGCTAATGCGTTGCGCCAAATGAAGCTTACTTAAGCTGGTGAAGGATCCATAAATCGAGTTTTTTGACATAGCCAAGCTTTTCTATTTTTTTTCAATGTATGTATGCGATACATTGAGCCCCTATATATCGATATATGTCGATACATCTTTCAACAAAATCGGCAATCACTTAGTTTCCAACCCAATACTTAAAGAATTGAATGAAAAAATGCGTATTGGTGGGTTTACAATGTATAATAAGATAATCAATGAAATAAATAATGTGCAAACACAAGTCCAAAAATAGAAACCTCATATTATCAAATGCAGAAGCAATAAAAAGCAGTTCAAATGTTTCAAAAATATCAACAACAATTCCAATTTCAAACAGAAATAGCTAATCTTGATCAACAAGGGCAACATGCAGCAACAGCAAGCGGGAACACGTCGGATCGTAGCGTTCCAACAATTGATCCAGAGGTAATAAGGTTAGACGACTGACATACGTGGTTTCATTTATTTTTTCTATTTTGCGTCTGTAATCGACTCATAACAGCACTTATATTAGTGCAGTTATGGCTCGCCGTGTGCCATACAATTTTAAAATATCGGCGATTTTTTTATTTAGAAATAGCATAAAAGTACTCAAAATAGTATAAAAACTCGCTCATAAGGCGTTTTTCGCACTTTATCTAAACATGAATGTTATCTAAACATGGATGAGTGCTACAAAATCTCGCTTATTAAACTCGTTCTTTAATATAATATGAAACGGATTCTACTTATACTTATTAATACTTGTAATGTGTTTCTTTGTTTCTTCATTTATATTATGTAATATTGTAAACGAAAGGTTAAAATAGAATTAATTTTATAATTGTGGTAACAATTAGCAAAATTACATACATAATATCTAACATTTATTAAACAAAACCATATATTTATCCCTCTTTTTAATTTATTTATGTTCCCGTTATTTTTTTTTCTTTATTCTAGAACGGCGTCGGCGATATTATTGCGTTGTCACGCCTACCGGAAAGTCGAGTTAGCAGGTACCAATGTTATGAATGAACGCGCGAGGGAGAAAGATAGGCTGCTTTTAAGTGCCTCACTTTTATGACAGTTCAAAGGCTTTTTTACTTGATAAAAGAAGAAAATATAAAACGCTTCCACCGAGATTTGCTTACCGACTATGCAATAACACAACATGAGAGACTTTTTTTTCGCTCCCCGCGATTTTCTAAAGATCGTCGAAAACGACACCCCCGATTTCTTATATATTACAGATCCCGCACAAAAGAAATATCCTGTCACTTGACTGCGATTAAAGTAAAACGTTTTTTATAATATCCCAAAATTTAAATCACATACATTCCTTCTGATAAATTGTTTAGTTTCCTGTGTTATCTGCTTAGTTCAATCTCGCTTCACGTGTTCTTCCTGTTATTATCTATTTTAGCGTTGCCTATAGAAATATTTATATTTCCTTTCGTTAAAAATTAAAATAATTATTAACATAAACTAGTCATAAATTAAAAATTAACTAATTCTGCAAAATTTAATCAAGAATCGATTTAATAGAAATTCGAATATATATTGTATCACTGGTTTTGTGTTCGTGGAACTAGGCCGATTTATCTTTCAGCACAAAACAGATAGTATTTTCTCTTTTGTGTGTGTTCTTTTTGTGAGGGTTGAGATATTTGTTGGATCAAGCTAAATCCAGGATGATATTTATATCGCGGCTGATAGATTGTTAAATTTTCGGGTGGAAGAGACCGGATTTCCTTCTATTACACGAAGGAGATGGAATGGCTTGCCGGAAGAAATTTATTTTGAACTCGCTTTGCCGAATAGACGGAGCTCCGTTTGGATAACTGCCTTCTTCTCTCCATCCTATACTTCATGAATCATGCAGGTTCGAGAACTATATTGACGGAATACAAGTTCTCCGTGTAAAAACATTCCACTGAATATGCAATCAACGTACCTACTGTATAATATATTGTTTTTTTTTTATATTTATTTTGCTTGTAATTTACATATTCCACGTCTAGAAAACAAGCAAAATTTCCTGTAACATCTGCCTAAACTAAGAACAATGGTTTTTTAAAATAAACTTATACGATGAAACTCATTTTCCTACCTACACTGTTTAATATTGATTCAACCAACAACATTTAAACTTTCTTATTTCATATTTTCTTATTACTCCTTCTTTTCTATGCATCTCTATCTTCTATCTATTTTATATTATATTATTCTATATTCTATCTATAATCTATCTCTATTTTCTATCCAGATAAGTTGTTTCGTGAATGTGTCTCTATCTATCTCTATGTTCTATCTATTCTATCTATAATCTATCCAAATAAGTTGTTTCGTAAATGTATCTCTATCTATCTCTATGTTTTATCTATCCTATATTCTATCTATGATCCATCTATATTTTCTATCCAAATAAGTTGTTTTGTGAATGTATCTCTATATATCTCTATGTTCTATCTATTCTATATTCTATCTATAATCTAGTTCTATTTTCTATCCAGATAAGTTGTTTCGTGAATGTGTCTCTATCTATCTCTATGTTCTATCTATTCTATATTCTATCTATAATCTATCTATATTTTCTATCCAAATATATTGTTTCGTGAATGTATCTCTATCTATCTCTATGTTTTATCTATCCTATATTGATACGTATATGATCTATCTATATTTTCTATCCAAATAAGATGTTTTGTGAATGTATCTCTATCTATCTCTATGTTCTATCTATTCTATATTCTATCTATAATATATCTCTATTTTCTATCCAGATAAGTTGTTTCGTGAATGTGTCTCTATCTATCTCTATGTTCTATCTATTCTATCTATAAGCTATCTATATTTTCTATCCAAATAAGTTGTTTCGTGAATGTATCTCTATCTATCTCTATGTTTTATCTATCCTATATTCTATCTATGATCTATCCTATATTTTCTATCCAAATAAATTGTTTTGTGAATGTATCTCTATCTATCTCTATGTTTTATCTATTCTATATTCTATCTATAATCTAGCTCTATTTTCTATCCAGATAAGTTGTTTCGTGAATGTGTCTCTATCTATCTCTATGTTCTATCTAATCTATATTCTATCTATAATCTATCTCTATTTTCTATCCATATAAGTTGTTTCATAAATGTGCCAGATATATAAAGTATAAACTGTTATCAAAATTACTGCAACTAGTTTATTTTTTCGACAACGTTTTATAATTAAACAAAACCAAAATTAATTAAAATTCTGCGTAAATTTAATTACCCTTGTCTGTTGGATTCCCATTTGAAACTTTTAGGTAAACGTTTCCTCCATGCAAATTTAGCTCGCCTATGTGTTTGCCGAACCTGTAAGACACTACATAACGTTCGAAATGATTAATGGCAACTAACAAAGGAACCTCGAGCCGTAGAAAACGACCAGAATTTACGAACTCACGAATAATGTATTTTAGTTACTAAAATTAGGGAGAATAAACTCGCAGTATAAGAATTGCACAAAGGAAATAACTACAACTCAAGCCAATACTGGATTTATCGTGGGGTAAAGAAAAGATCAGCCAAAAATAAAGAAATGAATTTAAGACTAACCGAATTAAATTTGATAGAAAGAATGGGCTAGTTTAGGGGTCGGCATACTTCCATGTGAAAAGAGCTATGTTGTCAAGAAATCGTGACAACAAATTAGAGAGCCCATATTTTGGAAAAAATTGCCATTTTCCTGAGACGATCTTTTCTATTTACACATGACGGTTGGCAGTACTGGATTTGAGATTTATTTTGGATTAGCCCGCTAAAACCCTAACATCAAGGATTATCGGTTAAGAGAAACTGACGGGCAATTTCACTAACAGCAAGGTACAAGGTAGCAATATACGTTTTCTATTGTTTTCACAATTAGGAAGCAATATTGAAAAGAACCTAACCTAACCTAACCTAACCTAACAGCAAGGTACAAGGTAGCAATATACGTTTTCTATTGTTTTCACAATTAGGAAGCAATATTGAAAAGAATAGGAAACATTAAAGTTAATTTAAAAAATATATGTTGTGTGGTTTATATCTCAATTAAGTCGAATGGAATTTTATTGTGTAATATCTAAACTTGCAGATAATTTAATCTAGTTTAAGCATATTTTTAATAGATTTAAATATTTTTTTAAATTTCCGGATATGTGATAGTAGGTTATGATGCAAGTGTGTGAAGAAGGGCGATGAGTTGTGAAGTTTAAAGCACAAACCGAAGGCGAGTGTTTTCATCGCAATGAGTGCACAAAACCCTGACACACGTGTATCATACATTAATTTATCTACGAAGCATGTTAAAATACCGTTGACTCTACAAAAAAAATAATTGTTTCTTACCGATAATATTGAATTTTTTTAATTTTCTCTCTGACACAATAAGGTTAGAATGTTCAGCGTGGCAAAAATTGCTAACTAGTAAATCGCTAAGCAAATAAATAAATGAATGCATAAATAAATAAATCTAGATTAACCTAGATTTAATTTAGATTTGGTTCACTTTAGGTTAAGTTATATTAGAGCTAGATAAATCCAGACTGAGAGACCGAAAAATTGATTTAAATTTATTATACGCCAGAAAATTTATTTTCACTACGTCTATTTTGTTGTTTAGTGACGCGAATTGTTGCCATAGTAACTAATAACAGAAATCGTTTAATAATGAAACTCCATTTGATTTACCTTGGACTTTTACGCACAATTTGGATACTTTACGATTGTACGATTATAATAATGGCATCCTTCACATACAATAATTTACTTATTAATGTGTTTATTTTGGTGTGCGAGTAGATAAAGAAATTTACGAAATTGTTACGTACGCGTCTTTTCTCAATTTTGAAACGTCGATTGATACCTAAGTAGCAATGCAACTTAGACGTATTAATGTGTCATTTTAAAGCTAATGTAGATTATGGATTCTATTAATTCATTGGGAAATTCTTTTCATTTTCAACAGTATTGCAATTTGTTGTTTCTACACTCATTAGATTTGTTTAACTTGTCAATCTTAGTTACAAATCAATTATATCGTGTAATATCTCATTTCGTAAATAATATAATATAATTACTTTAACCCTTTGAGGACCAATAACTTTCTGTGTTAATAGTTTGATATTTTTCGGGGTTTTATAACAAAACTAAAATAAAAACACAAATTTATGTTGTTAAGAAATTTTTTTAGTTTGAAGTTTTTAAATTGTTTGTCAGTGAGGCATAATCCCACATAATAAGAACTGAAATGCCATCTTGTTCTGCGAGGTTTAGCCTTAGTGCTACAATTAGTACATCGCCTTTTGTGCCATGTTCCGGCATATGTGTAGCCGTATCAGTTCTTTTCTCTAAAGGAACCTGGACTTGAATCTGCTGGCAGGATTTGGAATACTCGCACTTCTTCTTTCCTCTGGAATACCAGTTTGGGCTCCTATTAGTCCAGAAACCACGGACAGTTTGAAATCTTTCAATGACATTGTCGCTGTCCCTAGCCATCGTGTTTTGAAGAGAATAATAGAAATGACAACAGTCAAATCCAAAAAATGCAAAAAATCGTATGCCACCACAATTTCTGTCAATTTCGTATCATGCTTTTAGCATATCTGATTTATCCATATACCCCATGTGCCGATTATAATCCATTACTAATTTTAAACATTTGACTGCATCCTTACTTCCGTCTTTTTGTGTTCTTCAAATTATTAAGTTCATCATACCCGGTGGTAGTTCCAGCTTACGATTACTAGGCCTCTCGGAAAAGATATATATATATATATATATATATTATATATATATATATATATATATATTCGTGGTCCCATGGTTCCCAATCACTTCAGTTGAAAGAATTAAACAAGTATTTGAAGTAGTTAAACGAGTATTGTATATTTACAATTTATTTACAATAAAAAAACTCGAAGTTTAACTGCTTGAACGAAGAGCGACGGAGTGCTTCATGTTTGAAGAGACGCAAATGCAAAAATTAGCGAAATATATTGGAAATTCTACTAAAAATGTTGGAAAGTTTTGTCTGTTGTAAATTCAAAACCAAAACGAATATTTTGAAAAATCTTGCGTCAGTATGTCGGTCCAAATTTTGAAAATCTCCTAAGAAACTCTGTATGAGAATAAATTTAAACTAAGGCCTAGGGCGCACGGCTAAACCGCCGCGGGTTTTAATCGCGTGATTTTGTGACTCAAGTAAGCTAATACAAGCGGCCTCACTTGCGGTTTTTTCCCGCGACTGGTTTTTGCCATAGCGTACTGTGTGTTTCTCGAGCGGTTTCGCGGGTATAGCGGTTACCGCTCGCGGGAAAAAAACGTAGTGCGGCCTCGACCTAATGCAAATATTTTGAAAATACTTGAATTGGTCTGTATGTTTACATTTTGGAAGATTCTTAAGAAAATTTGTCTGACAACATATACACAATCAAAACCAATATTTTGGTACTTGTTTGTTTGTCCAAATTTTAGAAACTTTCTAAGAAATTTTCTCTGTCCACAAAGCCAAAGAGGTAAATTTAATATAAATCCACTACCAGTTTTCCCCCGGAAAATTCATTACTTTTCTTTAAATTACTCTCGATCTTATGAATAAAAACACAAGATATATGCATTAAAATATAAACGAATTGATAAAAAACTCGCAGCTGAACGATTTGAAAAAAAAACACTATTTGAAGAGCCGCAAATGCCTAGCAACGGTCCGCGAGCCGCTGTCTGCCGACCCCTGAGCTAGTTTATCAATATATAGAGGAATCAGGACGGATAAAACTAGACAAACGAGATTAGACAACATAGACAAGCCTAGACTACAAGTTTAAATTTTCATGAGTAGACAAAATAATACTGAACATAAAATACAAGTTAGGAGAGATTATGTATAATGACGCAAGCATAATCTTGCGTCTTTAGTCTGCGTCAGAGAGGACTAGTTTTCGCAGATAACTCAAGACTAGATAAATACAATTACACGCGAAACACAAAACAAAAAATAATGAAGAGACTGACTTACTAGAGAGACGAAACCAGATAAATAAAATGGGATAGATAACATAATACTAGACTTACAAATAAACATATTAGATATATAGAAAAGCCTAGAAGTACAAGTTTAAATATTAAATTTTCAAACGTCGATTGATACCTGAGTATTAATACCACTTAGACGTATTAATCTAGTTTAGTGCTTCTATTACCTCATAACAATTTCTTTAATTAGTTTTAGAATTGGTGAAGCCATCCTACATTATAGATAATCATACAAACTTAAAACAAACGGAAGACAGCCTGAATATATATATATATATATATATATATATATATATATATATATATATATATATATTTATATATATATATATATATATATATATATATATGTATATATATATATTCAGCCATTCCGGAGTTCTATAACAATTATTGTGTCTTTTTAGGACTACCAAAACAAATCTCATGTGAAATTTGTAAATTATTTTATAGATAACAAAATACCATAAAATATAGATAACAAAAACCATAAAAATAACATTGTTTTTAAGATCATGTCTTTCCGATACCTTAAGTGGATAGCAATCTGTGGACGCGTTTCGCGTTAATTAGTTTTGTTTAACTTATATCTCATTGTCAGTTAGTTACAAATCAATTACATCGTGTAATATCTCATTTTGTAGATATAATCTGATGAATATAATCTATTGTTTTAAATAATTATTGTAAATTAACAAATTATTTGCAATAATAAAAACTCGAAGCACATATGGACTCATTTGTTCGAAGATGTGCATACCTTTGTAACTGCGACTCATTTTTATCTGAGACCACGCTGGACCTATCATCAGCAAATAATACCGGATCCTTAACACTGTCACAGATGTCATTAATAAACAAAATAAATAGCAGCGGTACCATAGTAGAACCCTGTGGGGCACCAATATTTGACTCAATTATATCTGAAAAGACAGTGTAAACTGCTTGAACGAAGAACGAAGGAGTGCTTCATGTTAGAAGAGACACAAATACAAAAATTAGGGAAACATATTGGAAATTCTAGTAAAAGTGTTGGAAAGTTTCGTCTGTCATAAATTCAAAACCAAAACGAATATTTTGAAAAATCATGCATTAGTCTGTTAGTCTAAATTTTGGAAATTTCCCAAGAAACTTTGTCTGTCCGTAAATTTAAAACTAAAGCAAATATTTTGAAAATACTCTAATTGGTCTGTCTGTTTACATTTTGCAGAATTCCTAAGAAAATTTGTCTGTCCACAAATTCACAACCAAAACAAATATTTGATGTTTATTAATAGATTAGTTATTCGACCGGCAAAACTGTTTCTAGTGACAGTCAATTTGATAGGTAACAGCTTATTTCTGCTCAGTATATTTTGCCATATCATCATGAATAGACTTACGCCGGAACAACGCTTGCAAATTGTGCAAATTTACTTCGAAAGTCATGGTTCAGTTCGCGAAATTTACCGTGCGATACGTCCATTTACCGAACGACATAATCGTCGATCCGAGCAAGCTATTCGGAAAACCATGGATCGTTTCCGCAAAACGCATAGTCTCATTGACAATGTGCATCCACAGAGACGTCGCACAGTGCGCACCGAAGAAGTTGTTGCAGCTGTGGAGCGTGGTATTGAAGAGAACCCGAATGAGTCGATTCGCCATCGTGTACCTACAGCAATTGGATCCACCTTATGGAAGATTTCGCGAAAAGATCTCGGTTTACGAGCTTACAAAATACAGCTCGCGCAAGAGCTGAAGCCTCGTGACCTCATGATCATATGCGTCGAACGTTCGGAGAATGGGCCGAAAACAAGATTGTTCTTGATGCTCATTTTCACCAAAAAAATTTGTACAGCAATGAGTCTCATTTTTGGCTCAATAGCTACGTAAACAAACGAAATTGTCGTATTTGCAACGAGGAAAATCCAGAATCCGTTGACAGCACGCGACAGCCAATGGAGGGCGTTATCGATCCATGATTGCTGACTTTTTCCTTCACCAGTTGAATGGCGTTAATGTGGAGGAGCTTTAATTCCAACAAGACGGCGCAACATGCCACACAGCGCGCGTCAGAATTAATTTATTGCAGGAAACATTCGCTGACCGCATAATCTCGCGTAACGGACCCGAATTGGCCTCCACGGTCGTGTGATATCAATCTATGAACTACTTTCGGTGGGTATATGCGAAGTCGCTAGTGTACACCAATAAACTAACAACGTTGGATCAGCTTGAAGCCAACATTCGCCTCGTTATTGCCGATATATGGTCCCGGCTGTTCGAAAAAGTGGTCGAAAATTTGACTTCCAGATTGCACATCATTCGAACGAGCCATATTGGGGCTCATATCACATTTAAGCAGTAATGGCATATAATTATCTTTCCCATAAAGCCAATACCATAACCGTTAACATGATTTTTATGAATTTCATTTTCGTTCAAAGTTCTATATTATATATACCTATATTTTCTATATTCTATAACTATATTTGAAAATTATTGCAATTGTTTGGCTGTCAAAATTTTGGAAGCTTCCTAAAATTTTTTTTCTGTCCACAAAGCCAAAGAGGAAAATTTCCAATTTATTTATTCATTCATTTCTTGCTTTGGATCAAAATGGTGATATAACAAGTGTCAAGGGCAACAATTAACTGATGTCATTAATTAACATCATTACACAACAATACACATATATATTGTATTACGTCACATTTGTTTATTAAAAAAATATTTAAAAAAATCGTTCACAGAGTTACTTTCCTTGTGAAGCATTTCTTTTCCGGTGGTTTTAAATTTATTATAATTGACGATAGCCTTAGTATCACCGATGACGATAGCCTTAGTGTTCAGTGGTACTGAAATTTGGTACTATAGCATATCAGAATTACGCGTTGTATAATACAGTACAATCTTGATAATTTGGCGGTCGATTAATCCGGCGCTCTGGAGAAACACGTCTTTTCTTTCTGCTGCCCCGCGCCGGATATAAACCTCGCGCACAGTTGAAATAAAGTAAAAAACGACACCATCCAGCATTCTTGGAATAAGGTCTTGCCAACACATCCTGCTTTTAACTCTTAATGAACAAGATTGTCGAGAACCACAATTGTCTTCGGAATTTTTACAAGAGCTTACCAACAAATTTGAAAAGGGATGTTACGCTGACAAACGATGACATAGCTTGGTTTCAAGGCACAAGCGAAGAAAATTTTCTGACGAAGAGATCCTCAGCCTAATTTGTTCCACGGATGACGACGAAGCTAACGATAACTAGAATGTTTTAATCCCTATAATCCGGATTTTTTGATAATCCGGCGGTTGTTTGGTCCAAAATGTTTAGGATTATCAAGAATATACAGTAGTTGATATTTCCAAACCTCATAAACTCTTCCAGGTATCGTTTAACATAACATACGCACTTTATATACATACTATATATTGTAAGAATTTTGTACCTAAGAAATAATATGACACGTGTCCGTAATTGGCACATTGGCTATAGTTCTAACGATTCTCTCTTGCAATGTAAATAACCTTTTCACGTGAGGTGAGTTACCCCAACAAAGGATACCGTAATTAAGAACAGAGCCTGCAGATGCGTGATAAAATATTAGCAATGTTTCCAAATTGACAACATTTCTGTGCTGGAGGATGCAATAACAGCATTTTGTCAACTTCGACGTGATGTAATTGATATGATGTTCCCACGTCAAGTATCGATCTAAGACAATTCCCAAGTATTTGGTATTTAAACAGGGCTGGATTATGCCTGATGACCCCCTTATCTATAAACTATAATTTAATTTATTGTGATTATTGGAAAATTTAATGAGTTCCGTTTTAGCTGAGTTTAATATTAGCCCATTTTGACTACACCAGTTGTAGACTGGCCTCATTTATTCGAAGCATACGCATACCTTTGTAACTGCGACTCATTTTTGGCTGAGACCACGCTGAAACTATGAGCAGCAAATAATACCAGATCCTTAACACTGTCACATATGTCATTCTTCTTCTTATTCGTCATTTCCCGTTCATGCGGGGTCGACGTTTCTGACCAAGTTGTTTCCATTTTCATCGGTCCCAAATGGTGTTTTCTGTTAACTGCTTCTCACGGAGATCATCCTGCACACAGTCCATCCATCTTCTTCTAGGCCTATCTCTTTCCCTTTAGCTTCCACCTCCAGATCAAGCACTCTCATTCCTACATAACTCTCGTCCCTTTCCTAATAGCAGTTACAACCTCTTCCCTGCATATGCCAATTGTTACGTTGTGATTTGAGATACCATTCTCATGCACAAGCCGAGCATTTAACCCCTTCATTTAGCAACTTTTAAAAACATTCCTCCTATGTCTTCTTAATATGCTTTACATCTTGAACTACAATTCCTTGTTCACATTTCATCTGCCATAAGTGTGTGCGATCTTTCGTGCCTTAGCGATTCTGAAAAGCTTGGGCCTCCCCTTCTGTGGTCTCTAGTTCTTCATAAACTTCCTACCATGCAGCTGCCTTTGCTTTCCCTACAGCTCTTTTCACAACTTTATTTGTCTTTCTATAGTGTTCTTTATCTTTGTCATTTCCAGACTCATCCCATTTCTTTTTTGCTTGCAGTTTTGTCTTGATGGCTTCCTGAACGACATCATTCCACCACCATGTTTCTTTATCTAGTGGAGCACCTATCCCAGACGTTTCCCCAAAACTTCCACACCTACTTTTCTGATTGCTTCTGCATATACTGTCCACCATCTCTGAACTCCTTCCACTGGCCGTGTTCCTTGAATTCACTTCTCAAAATTTGATCTTTCAATTACCACCATTTAATTCTTGGAGTAATTTTCATTGCTGTTCTTTTCTTAATGTCCGTGAATTCATAATCAATACTCTGTGTTGTGGTATAACATTTTCCCCCATAATAACTTTACAATTCTTAACTTCCTTCAAATTCATTCTTCTGCACAAAAGGAAATCTATTTGGATCTCTCTTCCTCCGCTATTGTAGGTGACCACATGCCTTTCGTTTTTTCTTGAAGAAGGAATGTTTTGAATGTTTGAATTTGAATTTGAAGGTGTTACATATTTCTAGATCTAATGCCAGGGCAAAACTTAGCACTCTCTCATCCTCCTCATTTCTCGTATCAAATCCCCAGCCTCCATGTACTCTCCTCACTACTTCTCCTTCCACACTGGTGCCAACATGTCCATTTAGATCTCCACCCAGAAATACCCTTTCATTTGCTGATATACTAGAAAGTTCCTGCTCCAGGTCCCTCCAAAGCACATCTTTTTCTTCCTCCTCACAGCCAACTTGAGGAGCATAGGCACTTACAATGGTAAACTCTTCCCCAAGGCACAGCTTCACAATCATCAAGCGATTAGTTCTTCTGTTTACACTGACTAGAGAGGGGATAAAATCGTTATCCAGGATAATTCCAGAACCATGTCTTCCCACTTCCAAGCTCTCTTGCTTTATTACCCTTCCACCAAGTTTCTTGGACCCATAGAATTCCAAATCTTCTTCTCATCATTACGTCCACAACGTTTCTTCCTTTTCTAGTTATAGATCCAACATTCAGAGTTCCAATTGCTACAGATGTCATTAACATACAAAATAAATTGCAGCGGTCCCAGAGTAAAACCCTGGGGGCACCAATATTTGACTCAATTATATCTGAAAATGCCGTGTGATTTACTGTTTTTAACTGTTTTTTATTTTTACTATTTGTTTCCTACCGGAAAAATGCGATTTTAGCCAGGTAGTACACATCTACTGTAACACCGTAAGTCTCCAGCTTGTTACACAAAATCTGATGAATTATAGTGTCGAAGGCTCGACTCAAATCAAATAAAATGCCTAGTGCTAGATATTTATCGTTTAATTTACTTTAGTGAACGAAAGAATTGATTACAGAAGGAGAACACAGCTTCTTCGGTGTTTTTCATTTTTTGGAAACTAAACTAATTTTTAGAAATTAAGTTCAACAAATGCTCTTAACCTTACAAAAATATCTCATATACTTTAGAGAAAACAGACAAGAGTGATATATAGGTCTATTGTTCTCACCTTTATTCTTTTCCAGTTTTCTATACACTGGGACTATTACCGATATCTTCAGCTGACCAGGGAAGTAACCAGTGAGGAAGGAGTCACACTAAATAGCTCAAAGGTGTGACTACATGTTCCGCTAGTTGGAAATGCCTAGCAAAGGGCCGCGAGCCGCTGTCTGCCGACCTTTGGGCTAGTCTAACAATATCTAGACGAATCAGGACAGACAAAACTAGACAAACAAGATTAGACTATATAGACAAGCCTAGAAGTAAGTTTAAATGTTCACGAGTAGAGATAAGCGAGACTAAAAACGCAAGAATAAACAGAGAGGACTAGTTTCCGCAGATAACTCCACAGTACAAGACTGAATAAAACAAGACTAGATAAACAAAAATTAGACGGGCAACACTAAACAGAGAGGAATGGATAGACCTGTTTTTAGTTTTCTGGGTTCCATAGTAGCGTCTCTCAGATCTATAGTTCTTTCCTTTTCCCATCTGTCACATTTTAGTATGGTGTGCACAACACTGTCGTCCTGCACGCAGTAGTTGCACTGTCCGTTTGATGCACTTCTAATATTATGTAGATAGTCTTTAAAGCATCCGTGTCCTGTTAAAACTTGCGTGAAGTGATAGTTTAATTCCCCATGTTTTCTGTTTATCCATTTAGATATATCCGGAAATAGCAGTCTCGTCCATTGTCCTTTTTCCGTATTCTGCCAATTTCTTTGGAAGTCCTCTATAGCTTTTTGTTTTGCAATTTGTCTATGTTTTCTCGAAGGTGCTTTATAGCATATTTTCCTTTCATTAGCTGTGTATTCTATTGGGGTGATTCCAGTAATTATCAAGGCCGCTTCGATTGATACAGCCCTGTATGCACTGCTTATTCTTATAGCCGCTTTCCTTTGGACGCTTGCAAGAACTTTGTGTTTTGTAGCAGTGCGTTTGCCCACACAGAAGCTCCGTATATCATAGCTGAGTAGGCTACCGAGCAGTTTTCTTTTGCTGCTCTTTGGTTCTCCGACGTTAGGCATCATTTTTTCAAGTGTAGCTACTGTTTTTAATCCTTTTTTCGAAGCTCTCGCAATATATGCCTCAAAATTTGTTTGCCTATCGATTATTATGCCCAGGTACTTTACCCATTCCTTGGGTTTGATTCCCACATTCTGTATTTTGGGACATTTCTAGCACTTTTCTTCTACCAGTCAAGAGAACGGCTTCTGATTTTTCCGGTGCCAGTTGCAGGTCTTTGCTAGCCATCCAGTAGTTTATGCGATTTATGGCTGCGTTCGCTTTTTCCATTAATGCCTGTTCATATTTCGCTGTAACAGACAAGCGCCAGATCGTCCGCAAAACCTATAGTTGTTACACCTTCCGCTGGAGCCAGTTTAAGCACCCCGTTATACACGATGTTCCACAGTGTGGGTCCTAGTACAGATCCTTGTGGGGCACCACCGTTAACACTGTGCTTTCTATGCTCTCCATTTGAAACATAGATGATTTTGCGGTCACTGAGATAACACCTTATAATGCGTGAGAGATAGGGTGGCATGTCTTTTTTCTCATTTCATCCATAATGTGTTGCCAAGACGCAGAATTGAATGTGTTTCGAACGTCCAGCGTTATAAGAACACACATTCGCCGAGTTCGTAGTATGCCGTTTCTTGCCTGTGCTGCTATATCTATAACTGCCTGTACTGCGACACAAATTGATCTACCTTCTCTGAACCCAAATTGCCGTTCAGAGAGTTCGTTGCCGGCTGTATTTAAATGCTTCTTTATTCGGCCCAGTATCATATGCTCGAATAGTTTCCAAATTGTATGGGAAAATAGACCTGACTAGACTGACAAAACCAGACAAATGAAATTGGATAGATAACATAATACCATACTGACAAAACGAGATAACTAAACCTGGGAAAATTATAAGCTAAATTAACGCCTGACTATTCAAGGACCAGTAGCCACGAAGGACTAAGATGCCAGGACTAGAAAAGCACGACTAGAACGCCATAGGTACATAGAAAAACTTAATTCAAATGTCAAGAAAAGTTCATACAGACTGGACAAGACGAGACGAGAATCTAAATCTATATATCTATCTATATCTATATATCTATCTACATCTATATATCTATCTATATCTATAGATTATCCAGAAATCAGTGACAGGAAGGACTACGTCGGCAGGACTAGAAAAGCACAACCAGAAAGACATAGGTATATAGAAAAACGGAATTAAAATGAATAGCTCAAACTAGGTAGACTAGATAAGATTCATACTTCATTTTATTAGTAAAGCCGTATGGGTCATCTCTTGTTTATTCTGTCCACTCTACTTTGTTTAGTTTGATGTAGTCTGTATAAATATGTAGCCAAATGTATTACTAAGCGCCAAATTTAGTTGTTTTGCATTCAAAGAGCGTCCTCTAACTTCTATTGATCATGTACGGTCAGTGCTCGAGAAGTTACAGCGTTAGATGCAATAGGTCAGCCGCTTGATACTTGAATTGGTAAATTGATTTTTAGGAGATATAGAAGATGCAGTAAGTACAATATTAGTTATAAAGCAGTAAAAACGTAAAATTGCATTAATTAAAATATGATATATGGAGCAAAGAAATTATTAATTTGTACAAATATTCGGTGAAAAACAGTGCCATATGACGCCCGGTGAGTTGTACGCTAATTCCCTGTGTTTATTTAGTCGATAAAGCCGCTTATATAGAAATCCTGTAAATTTTTTTATCATCCTAATATTCTTATGCAAATATACAAGTACGATATATATTTTTTGTTTTCACTGAAATATTTGACCGGATTAATCCCAAATCCAAATCCCGGATAAAAATTATATTAGAAATTGATTCTATTATTAAAAAAATGATTCTGAAAAATATATATTTATATTTATATAGTATATTAATGAATATTGTTAGTAAAAAACTTACGAATTATTTAATAAAATCAATAAATTGTATTTGAGATTTCAATTTAAGAATCGATACATTGAATCGAGCTTAATTATGTTACCAAAAAGGCATAATAATATATCTATTGATGGTATTAATAAATAGTAAGTAGTAAGAATTTATGTAATTTTGTGAAAATTATATTTAGATGTGTGTGAAATTGCGCGAAACAAATTTGTTAATGTAGTTTAATGATCCATGAGGTTGCAGATGCAGGGAGCCTCGTCATACGGTTTGGGAGAAAATCCCAGAGGGTTTTCACAAAAATTACCCCAATTCTATGATTGCTACCCTAACAAATGTTCCTAATTACTATTACTAATCTTCGGCCATTCATTTACATTATTACATTTCCGATGAAACTTGCCCAAGAGTAATCAAATGTAATTAATTCTGTCAATGGAGACAATTTGAGGGTTTTGTTTTTATACCAGATATTTATTAAATGAAAAAAGCTTTTACATTGAATTGAAAGATTCACTATGTTTTTACCACACTTATAATATGTAAAAATGTTATACAACTTATTATTCACATTTATATAAACTGCTACACATACCACGACTCGAGTTTCAACGTTTGACGGTCATTTTCCACTTGACCACTTGACTTGAAAATGACCGTCAAACGTCGAAACTCGAGTCGTGATATGTGTAGAAACTTATATAACTGTGAATAATAAGTTGTTTAACATTTTTCCATATTATAAGTGTGGTAAAAACATAGTGAATTTTTCAATTCAATGTAAGTATAAATTACCACGTACTAACTGTCGCAACCATCTTATACATAAAAAGCTTTTGTATTCCAATTTAAGTATTAAATTTGTATTCTACTGCATCGTTCAATATTTATTTGATCGTTTTAAATTTATAATAAATAATTCAAAATTAATTTTATCCAAGTGATTTTAAAGTTTGTGATAAATGACTAATGATCACTTTTCTAAGTAGATTAATATTAAAAATTCGGTAAAAATAAATTAAATGTTTAGAAACCTTTAGAAAAATAAAATGGGTGTCATTTTAATAACATTCTCTAATTCTATAATTTCCTGCCGAAGATTCTCTAAACGATAACCATCGTTTGAAAGCTGCAAAAGAGTTTCACAAAAGAACAAGAAAAGTTTACTATATTTAACAATGCTTTTGTGGAAGAGTTTATTCAATTATCTAAAACTGAAAAGTCAATTGAATATTTGTCAATTGAAGTAATAACTTCTAAATACTTGTTTTTTTACTGTATTACAAAATAAACAAAAGTATATTTGATATAAATAACAGCTTAAGTTAAAACCTCAAACTCAATTACAAAAATTTTATTTTGTTTGAAATTACAAACTAAATCCAAACATATATAGATTTAGACCAAGTAAGAGTTTCATTTCAAATCTAAAGTTATTAAACTTTCTATGAATGATAAATATGATATTGGAAACTATCCAAGAATTGCCGGAATTTTTGATTTAGGGATTAAACCGATTAAAGTTACCACATGTCGGAAGAAACTGGAAATATTACGACTGAAATGTATTTTGATATCGCATTTTTGCCAGCGAGTAAAAGAACGGAAATGGTAAGACGGAGGGTAAAATTGCACAAGTGAAAATAAATAACATCAGGCGAGAGTTGTGCTCGGAAATATTTTATATTATACACGTCGGGGAGAGAACTGAAAGAACGAAAAAAATGTATAAAGACGACCGTTATAAAATATGAGTTCAGAGTTTTGGAAAATTAAGAGTTATGAGTTTTTTATGTGCATTTAACAATAATGTGAATGCTATATATAGACACGTTTCAAGGCGAAATTTGTTTGCGGAAACATTTGAATGAAACCGGCTCAACTTTCCTCATTGTTTTCCTAGAAATCACTTTTATTAACTCGAAAGTTTAATTGTTTCTATACGCGCAGAATAGATCGATTATTCCTGAGATTTTATTGCAAGCGTTGAATAATTAGTAGTCCACCAATCATTCAATTTTTAGCATATAAAATAATTAAAAAAGTACAAAAATTAAAAAAAAACTCTAATCTTAGTACGGCCATGCTTTATTTTCCAACACAATCAATTAGAAACATTTTTTTAAACGCGCCATAAATATTGTCAGTCGATCAACAACAAAAAAATGGTGGAGGAACTGGTAACGAATCCTTGGGTCTAAACAAAAACCCATGGACAATTCATTAAAAAATATATATAATGCAGCATTTATTCTTAGTAATTACTCATAGAACAATTAAGAATAAGTCCGAATAAAATTAATGCATTATTAATGAAAAGTGTAGTGTCGTTTTTTGTAGAAGGGATTTCGAAGAAGACTTGCAAAAAGCTATGCTTCCTTGTACGCCATTATCTAATCTTGTCTGGCATTGTGTGGTCTTATCTGGTCTTAACCGATCATGTCTGGTCTTGTCTAGTCTTGTCTGGTCTTTTCTCGTCTTGTCTCGTCTTGTATGATCTTTTCAGATGTTGTCTGGCTTTGTCTAGCCTTGTCTGGTCTTATCTAGTCCTACCTCGTCCTGTGTGCTTTAAATTAAAACGCTTTTAAATTTTTCTATATACCTATGACTTTCTAGTAGTGATTTCCTAGTCCTACCAACCTAGTCCTCCCGGTCCATAGATGTCTGGAGAGTCGAGCTTTAAATTTTCCCAGATTAAATTATCTATTTTTGTCAGATATCTTCTTCTCTTCTATGGTTGTGGCCGGGACCGTTCAACGATCGTTGGCGAGCATGATGGCAACCAGGTCTTGTCTAGTCTTGTCTGGTTTTGTCTGGTCTTTCCTGGTTTTGTCTGGTCTTGTCTCGTATTGTCTACCCTTGTCTGGTTTTGTTTGATCTTCCCGAATAACCGTAATTTAGATGATTTTAAAATGGTTAGAAGATTTTTCAATACGTAACTGTATTTATAGGTCTGGGCTTGTCTGGTCTATTTAGAAATCTATTTCTTTAAGAGTAAATTTTCTTAATTTTAATCTGAATAACATGGAAACTTTATTTATTTTAATGGGATAAGGATTAGACAGGCTATTTCTCTATATTTTTCATATCTCAATTACTTGGAAGTAACGAAACAAATGAAGGCACAACTCATGCACAAGGCTGAGTGGTTTAATAGCAATGAGTGCACTAAAGCCTTTCACACACGTGTGTCATACATTATTTTATCTACGAAGCATGTAAAAATATCTATGTTTGAATATGTCTACACGGAAAAAAGTACACTTTAAAAATTACTGTTTTAAATAGTAGCAGCGGCCTTACGAATTTGAAACTGTAAAAACTACAAATTGCTTTTTATTAAAATTACAGTTTTCGATATTATTAGTAAATAAACTTTAAAAATCAGGTGTACTTTTTTCCGTGTATGTTTTTTGTTTAGTATCGCAAGTTTTTGCCATAATAACAGGAAACAGATATCGTTTAATAATGAAACTACATTTGCTTTACGTTGGACTTTTATGCACAATTTGGATACTTTTACACACGATCATAATAATGGCATCCTTCACATACAATAGTGTATTTAATAATGTGTTCATTTTGGTGTGTGAGTAGATAAAAAAATGTATAGAGATATTTATTTGTAAAAAATATATTTTTATTACTAACAATAGTGATTTTGATATAAACAAGTGCAGACTGTTCAAAAATCACTTGATAAGATTATTTTTGGAGTTTATTTTTATCGCAACGAAATATCTAAAATTGGTTTATATTTATACCGGTACACACTAAAATAAAACCTTCACGCGAAATCACGATACATTATCCTGATTTGACATAACTTTTTATATAGCCTAGTGTTTCGCTGCATTGACATTTTTACAGGAACTTAACACAATCTTTGCATAAATATAAGAATAATTTCATTCTTCTAAAAAAAAAAACAAATACAGACATAAAAGTTGGTAAATTTAGTTAAGATCTAGACTCGGAAGAGAATATATATTCTCAACCAGACCCAGAATGCAGGATAAGTTTAGTAAATAATATTTATCGTACAAAATAATAAACGGGGAAAAGATATTATTGTATTGTTCGGAAATTAATTTCGTTTCCTCTCCCGTCATTAGTTGCATTTTAACCTGACAACTTAATTCTAGTTTATAATGTATCGTAATATATTTCGGATCCGGAAAACTCGGCACTTCCAAATCGGCGCCGGACAACTCGGTGCCGGATAAGTCGGCACCGTACAACACGGTACCGGGAAAATTCTGCAACGGATAAGTCGGCACCGGGCAAATCGGCATCGACACACTTCGACACTCGTATATTTAATTTTCTTTTAATCTCTTATCTATACACTTTTTATAATTTTGAACAAAATTAAAGTATTTATTTCTCAATAAATCAGAGATCAAGAAACACGTTTTTCTCGAGTATATTCGATTTTTTATGAGCGAGTTAAGTTTTTTTGACCGAAGACCTGAATTTCATGCAGTTTCGCTTTCAAAATACAGAATTCGCTCGAAAAATCATAAGTCGCTTACAAAACATGAGGTAGACTTAAAATTTACATACAAGAGGCGAGAGATACATACAACAGATGAGATTGAAGAAAAGGACTGGAACGAAGTAAGAAATCTACTGCCAGAGGAATACAGATAGAAATGTAAATCTGCAAAGAAAACAGGGGAAACTGAAGGGAGGGATAATTACCGGGATAAAGTTTGTAGCGGAGAAAGAATACAATATTGATATGGAGAACATCGAAGGGGTACAGGAGCATTATGAAACACTTTGAGAAAAGCCTGGCAAGGGATTCCGGAGAGAAAGTACTGATCGTCGGAGACTGGAATGTGAGGATGGGAGAACTCCAAGCTGGAAGTCTATATGCAGAAGGTGTGGAAATAGCAAAACTTTCGAATGCATAGACTGGGTTGAGCATCATAACTGCTATGTGCTAAATCGGTGCACAAAGGGCGATTGGAAAAAGGATTTAACGTATATTGGTGGAGGCGGTACCTCGGTCATTGACTTCTGGATCGCCAACGAAGACGCCATAAGATGTATCGATGTTTTCAAAATAGGAGAAGGAGGAATCGGACCATCTACCACTAGAAATTACCCCGTATGGTGAGATAGGCAGCTGGGAGAAAGCAAGGGTGTGGTTAAACAAACGGTGATGTGGAATGAGTCGACTATTACGCGATACCAGGAAAACTTAGACAGGATGGAAGAAGTGGAAGATGCGGAACTACCGAAACTCACTGCTATGATAAAGAAAACACTAATTTTAAAAATATCAAACCCAAATAAATATTGCGGAAATGGTTGGATAGACGAGGAGCTAATAGATATAAAGACAAGAACTAGAGCCAAATTTAGAGCCTGGAGAGAAGGAAGAACAACACTCGAAAAGCTCTAAAGACAGAAAAAAGAAATGAAAGAAGCAGAGAAGAGAAATAAACAAAAGTGGGAGGAATGCCAAATAAAGAAAATCAGCCAGTTGAGCAGAGAGTCGGATATTTGGAAACTGATTGCCACAAGGAAACCAAAAAGAGAGATCTGATCAGTAATTAGCGCTGAAAAGTGAAAAAATCACTTTTTTTTCACTGTCGGCACTCAAAAGAAAGGCCCAGAAAGGCCCAGACTCGGTGCCAAGTGAGACGTGGTGTCTAGTCACACCAATTGCGAAGAAGAGACTTCGTGGCGAACTTAACAGCTTTTCCAAAGATAGCACACAAATTACGGACAGTTGGAGGGAGGAAAGATACTGGAAAAAAGTTACAGGAAGAATCAGAGGAGAGGAATCTAATCTCAGAGGTACAAGCTGGCTTCAGAAAAGGACGCGGAACAACCGAACAGATATACATACTGAATTATATCATACAAAGAGAAATAGATAAACCAAAGGGGTAATTGTACGCGGTATTTGTTGACCTCAAAGCTGCATATGACTCAGTAGTGAGAGAGAAAATGTGGGAATATATGAGGGAGAAAGGTATATCGCAACAGATCAGGGAGAGCATTGAGCATCTATATGCGAGAACATGGTGTAGAGTGAAGATAGGTGAAAGACTATCTGAAAGCGCTAAAACAAGGGTGCCCGCTACTATTAAGTCCACTACTATTTAATCTATATACTGCGGACCTCAAGAGAACGCTAAGCGTGGGTCAAGCGGGAGGGGTGGTAATAGGGACGAAAAAGATTTGCACGTGGTTGCCTTAGCAAGTTAGAAAGTGGAAATGAAAGAGGTGGTGGTAAGAATGGAAAAGTTTTTTAAAAAACGTATGTTAAAGGTAAATGTGCTGGCAACAAAGTGGATGCTTTTTCAAAAAGAAAGTGATCATCAGTGGATGCTTTTTTCATCTAATTCAAAATCTAAGATAACTTCTTAGTGATTTGCATCTTTTTGGTCGATACACGAATGATTCCTAGTTTGATTCATTGAAGGCATTTCTACCAGCAAATGACGCGGACCATGCACTTGCCATTTCGGAAGAATTCCTGTCGTCAGAATTAGAACCTATTATTGGTTAGTTTCAATTAAGGATTGAGCAGGCATTTAAAAACATAAGTAGGGTCTGGTCTTGTGCTGTGGATATCTGAAGTTAACTCAAAGAATCCGACTTCTCAGATGTTATGTCTTCTCCACCCTGCTGTACGGTATGGAAGCCTGGACTATAAACAAGTGCGAAGAAAGACGACTTGAAGTCTTTGAGATGTGGGCTTACAGGAAAATATTAAAAGCTTCATGGACGGAAAAAGTATACAACTTGGTAATACTCCAACGTCTGAATAAATCCACCGAAATTCTTACCACCATCAAAATAAGGAAACAGCAATATTTCGGGCATGTTATGAGAGGCGAAAAATACCGATTACTGCAGAACATTATTCAGGGAAAAATTTATGGTAAAAGAAAACCGAGCCGCAGAACAGCATCATGGCTCAAGAATCTGCGTAACTGGTATAAACTCAACTCAAGCTCTCTGTTCAGACTTGCCATCGACAGGGTAAGGATAGCCTTGTTGGTGACCAACGTTCTAGAAGGACATGGTACTTAAGAAGAAGAATTGGTTAGTTTATTAGATTTTTTAGAACACTTATATAGGCCGATTAAAGATTAATGGCCCAAAAGGACCACCACACGCCATAATACGCGGCAACAGTCCATTTTCGCCTCTAGTATGTACACTTTAAGTCTACCTCACGTATTGCAAGCGGCTTATGATTTTTCGAGCGATTTCTGAATTTTGATAGCGGAACTGCATGCAGATTTCTATAAGAACTTTGGTAACTTTTGGTCGGTACCAACGAACACTTGCAGCGTCTGGTAGAACGAATAACTTATGCCACAAAAAGGTATAACAAGAGTATGGCACGGCGCATCCAAATCTTTGTAAAGTTGTTGCACAGATAAGAAAAATGCCAAAAAACTTTTGATGCCGATTACGACCGCTACGTCGCGGGCTACGAAGCACCCCGAAAAGAAGACGCTACGAAGAGGCAGATGCGCGAATACTGCAAAAATAAAATTCATACAACAGGGACAACACGTTGAAGTACCTGAGAGGATTATCTCACAATTATGAAATGTAAATTCTAAACTTTAATAAAGTTATTTATGTTTTATTATTAGTTTTTAATTTAACGCTGTTTTCATATGAATTCTGCTGTGGGCTAGAATAACTAAATAAATAGTTTACAATTAATAAAGATTTCTTTAACAATTTATAAAAAGAAATCCGACACATATGGGACCAGACAACCGCCGGATTATAAAAAAAGCGTGGTGGAAGGGAAGAGCGAGAGCGGTCTCCAGACCGCCGGATTACTGGATGTGTCGTCCTATTAACCAACTGCCGAATTACCGAGATTATACTGTATATAATTCAAAAATACGCGTTCAAGACAAAAATTTAAAATTGATGATTATTACCTTCCGAACTAAACTACCTACTTTCTTAATTCTTCTTCTTCTTATTATGTGCCTGTTTCTGTAAGTTTCTCCTCAGTCCTTCGGCTCCTGCGATTTAGAAGTCCAGGAGTCTGTCCATCTGTTCGGTGGTCTTCCAGGGGGTCTCGTTCTGTTGGGTTTTTGTGTCAGGGCACATTAGCATTAGCGATTCGGTGTAGCGTCATGCGTTTCACGTGATCCCGCCAGTATCTTCGGCGGGCTCTTGCCCAGCGCACGACGTCCTGGATTTGTAGGTCAGCTCTTATCTTAGAGCTCCCGGCCTGGTCTCTTAATGCGACTCCTCTTATTGCTCTCAGGGTCCGCATTTAGGTCGATTCTCAGCGCTTGTTAACTCTAAGAATCCGACTTCTCAGATGTTATGTCCTCTCAACCCTGCTGTACGGTATGGAAGCCTGGACTATAAACAAGTACGAAGAAAGACGACTTGAAGCCTTTGAGATGTGGGCTTACAGGAAAATATTAAAAGTTTCATGGACGGAAAAAGTATTCAACTTGGTAATACTCCTTGGTAAAACGTCTGACTAAATCCACCGAAATTCTTCAGCGCACGACGTCCTGGATTTGTAGGTCACCACTGATCTTAGAGCTCCTGACATGGTCTCTTAATGTGACTCCTCTTATTGCTCTCAGGGTCCGCATTTCGGTCGATTCTCAGCGATTGTTTGGTGGTCTCTGTCGGTCTCTGTCGCTTGAGATCTCTACTCCAAGGTAGGTAAAGCACATCACCTGCTCTATCACCTTGTTGTCGAGTTCTATTTTGCATCTGGTTGCTAATCTGCTGGCTACCATGAACTTGGTTTTTTGATGGGAGAAATGGGAAAGCACAAAGAGCCGGCAAAAGGCCATAATTTTAATCCAGAGGCACTAACAATACAAAGCACAAAGTTGCTATATCAGAAACGGCTGGCAGAGTAAATAACATCCAACAGCATACAAGACCAGTACACAATTGACGAAGCCTGGGAGAAACTGAAATGCAACATCACAAACAGCGCACTTGAGGCCATCGGACAAAGAGCAGTCAGAAATCCTCCACGACATAACTACAAACCCTGAGGAAACTCTCAGGGATAAAACCCACATACATCTGCTCAAAGACTGCGGAGCATTACTCCGCAAGAGACAGATGTACCTTGGGTCTTATTGCTTGAACACAGAATAGCTGCAGGTGTTGAATCTCACCCAGATCCTGAAATTCCTAAAGGAATCAGGATTAGATGAGGCGCTCTAAATGGGTAAGTACACCAACGCTTGGAGGAGGAGGGTGGGGTACAATAGATCTATAAAGGTCGCAGTACAAGTCGTCACCACCATATCTACAATCTACAACTACAAACTCTGGTACAATCCGGAACATAAAGACATAGCCCGACACAAATCAAAAGTCTACAAGAAGTACATGGACACAAGAACCAAGGAAACCTACGACAACTACAAAGCTGTAAGGAATAGGGGCAAAACAGAGGTGCTAAAAGATCAGTACTGGGAAAACTTCAGCACCGAACTACAACACGACCTATATGGCGGACAAAAGAAGATTTGGAAACAACTCAGCAAGTACAAACAACCATCGGACGAAAAACACCAAACAGAATGCATCACACGCGCAGAATGGGCCAAGTACTTTCAAGGATTATACGAAACAGGAATTACCACCGCCCAGACAGGAACCACCACTTCAGCGAAAGTAAAAACAATAGAGGACTCACACTGGTTTATTAGTCAAGAAGAAATAAGACGCGAAACCAAAAACCTGAAATCAAGGAAGGCGCCAGCGAAGACACCATTCCCAACGAACTCATAAAATACGGCGGCGAAAAACTCGTGGCTGAGACCTCCACCCTATTTAAAAAAATTGTATAATCCGAAATAGTGCCAATAAGCTGGAAAAGTACTATTACCATCCCAATCTTCAAAAAAAGGCAAGAAAACAGACCCCTCAAATTACCGAGGCATCACATTGATAAACACTATTCACAAAAATACTGGCCCAAAAAATAAAAGAACGAATAACAGTTAACGACGAACAGCAAGGATTTCGACAAAATCGATCTACAATAGACGCAATATTTACGACCAGACAAATATCCGAGAAAGCAATTGAGTTCGCAAAGCCCGCCTACATGTGCTTTGTTGGCCTAAGTAAAGCATTCGACAAGATCAGAATTGCCGATGTGATTGAAGAACTAGGAAAACGAGGCGCGGGGGAAAAACTAACAAACTTAATAAAAGTCATCAACACTTTGTTAACTATGTCGAGATATTTGAATTCACATAATAATAGTGCTTTCCCTATAATTGATGTAAGTACAATTGAAAGAACTCGCGAACCATGTATTTAAAAATAAGTATGGAATGGATGGAACTCAATGCAACAATAAATAAAAACAAATAACAATATGGCCAATAAATAACACTGTCTTGGTATTGGTATTCTAATATGCAAACAAAATATATAAATGTAAATTATTCCTTATAAAGGTTTTTACTTGAAGTTTTCTTAAAGAATCAACTCGAAATTGTATTTTTTTTCTTGAGCGGAAAATTGTTCGTATTCATTTTGGGTTCAAGCTGTTCTGTGTAAGGAGTTAGTTAGGGAAACTCCCCCAAGGGGAAAAGTTGGAGGTTTCCTTGAGTAGTATAAAGGCTCGGGGAATCTTTCATCTTAATTTGCATATTAAGCATAAATAGTAATTCCGCGGTTGCAAAAAATACATTCAATAAAATAAAGACGTTTTTAAAGACGTTTATAATTACGAAGAAAAAATGTCACACATTTTCAAAGGTTTTTTTAGAAAACGTAACTTAGTTCATTATAAATGAGTGAATGTTAGACTATTTACTATTTGAAGTTAGAGCAGTAATCAAAATATTTTTAGTTCAGGATTCTGGGAATTAAATTAAACTGTATAACTAAATTAAACTAGCAATTAATTTACTGAATTGAGTTCGCATACACAATAACTATTAATTTGCATTAAATTTTAGAGGCAAGTCTGCAATGTGTAATCAAATAAAACTAATTATAATCAATTATAATCTTATTATAAATCAAACAAAACTTCAACCCGTTTTTTCTAAAATTATTTTTTCTAAATTTATGAAACTTAATTCTTTATCCCTTGTTCTAAAAATTTATTTATGTGCCTCACATAATCTTATGTCCGAAGTGCCAGCGATCGAAAAGATTCGATGTAAGAATTGGCTATGGAGAATAAAATTAGATCTGAGCTAAGTCGTAGCAAGTGTATATTTGGCAAGTGGCAAAATGGTTTTTAGAAAGTAACAAAATAGCAGGAACAGAATAAGAATCTCAAAAACCTTTGATTCAATATAATTTGAAGGATGGGTTTAGACCACTCGAGCTTGTATGATTTCGAGAAAGATTTCGCATTTTTTTATTGATATCGTTTTTTAACCATTTGATATATACGCAAAGCTTACATATTTCTTGGGGCAAGTTCATTAAATATAAGTTGCTAAACATTTTCAACTACTTCCTTTCTCCTTAGTAAATCTGCGACTCCCCTCTTTACGAACAAGTATTACTACAAGTATTAGTTTTATTTATACATTTTCAGTAGCAAGCAATATTTTCAGTTCTAACTAATATTTTCAAACACAATACAGCTTATTTATTTGTTGATTTACATACGTAGCCCTGTGGAAAATACTCTTAAGATTTGGCTATCCTGCAAAGCTAGTGAATAGAATTGCCGACCTTCATATGGACAACGAGGCATAAGTTATTGCAGGTGGCGATATCACCGGCACTTTCAACATTTCTAATGGTGTAAGGCAAGACTGCGTATTAGCACCTCTTATTTTCAATATTTTCATGACTGCGTTTCTCTTATGCTTGGACCGAGTGCTTCAGGATCGTGGAATTGACATCCGATATCGCTTTGACAATGGATTACATAATCATGCACGTCTTAAAGTTCAGAAAAATGTACGCAAGAGATCCCTCGCTGAGCTGCAATATGTAGATGACCTTGTTATTTTGGCCAACACAGCAGAAGATGTGCAACGTATGATGGACACATTCTCAAGTGTATAGCATCGACATTCAACATTCGACACTTTTCAGTTACACGTGGCAGTAGCTCAAGTGCTCTGACTGGAGTCTCGTATACCATGGTTGTCAGATGACCCCTTAAAATAAATCCAGAGGATTAAGATCTGGCAAGCGGGCCGGCCATGGTATCGGTCCGTTCCTGCCTATCCATGTATCAGGATATCTCGCATCGAGACATGCACGAGTCTGGTGGTTAAAATGTGCTGGTTCACCGTCATGCATAGACCACATTCCACGTCTTAGTTGTACATCGACCGGGTATAATCCATCATTTTCCAGAAAATTGGTGTAAGTAAGCCGCCCCGTTAAGCGATACGGCAACACAAATGAACCTATCAAATAGTTGCCAACTATTCGACACCAAACATTACTTGAAAATCTGTGTTGATAACCTCTACCATGCATTGCGTGGGGATTTTCTTCAGATCACAAGTGCATGTTATGGTTATCAAACATTCCTACCCTTATAAAATCAAGCCTCATCGGTAAAAAGTATCAACTCTAGAAACCATTCATTCTGGTGTATGCTGTTCAAGAATCACCTAGAAAGCTGTACTCCTGGAAAAAAGTTATTACAATTAAGTGCCTGGACTTTGTGAATTCTAGAAGTGTGTAAGAGCTGTTCGCGAAGAACTCGCCACACTGTTGAAGCACTGGTTCCAAGTTTATGTGCCACAGTTTGAACACTACTTCTAGGATTATTGGCAACAGCATCCAAGATATTTGCCTATAATGCCACACTACGAACCGCTCTATGACGTCCTGTTTCTGTCATAGAACTAGGGTTTCTGAATATCCGCACTTTTTCAAAACCGCAGTTTTCGGTTTTTGAAAATCAAAAAACGCTGTTTCCTGTGCGGTTTTTAAAGCTTTCGGTAGTAGTGTCTGATATTTAAACGAGATCTTAGTTTTCTACAAAAATTGGCGCTTAGGGAAAATGATCTTTCCGAGGTGGGTGTAGCTTTAATTGTTGAGAGTGCTTGAAACAAAATATTGAATCCTTTTGTTCTCTCAGAAGTTCTTTTATATTTAGGAAACTCCTACTTCATAGAATTAGGATAGCGATTTGTTTGCATATAAGCATTTTTGTTTAATGCTTCTGGAATAGCTTTTTGAACTTCGTCTTGCAAGGAATAGTTTGGTTTTGTCACTTCTTCTAATTCTTCTGAATTTGCCGAATATCCACCTTTAACTTTATTGTTGCCTGGATAAAGACGTTAAAAAAAAATTTCGGCCAATATTAAAACAGACTTTGTTGGAACTTTCGAAGGATTTAATAAGCATCCAGCCAATTCTGTTAATTCTAGATTTTCACGGGTCTTCAAACGTTCCATGATATTTTTCATTGAGTTTTACTTATATAGAACCAATTAATTTCTTTTCCAAGAATCCTATTACACCCTGTGCCGTAAATATGTTAGAATTATCGCGGCTTAATGTTGTTACTGCTGCGCCTACTGGAGATAAAGTTTCATAACCCTTGAAAACTAACATTTTCAATTAAATGCACTGAGATTAAATCTGTAGCAGTAATATTACTACTTTTAGAAGAATAAATTTTGCTTACATTGGTTCAATAGAAGACCACCTTGTCTTGATATACATTGCTAATTTTTCCTTTTCCTTTTCAAAAAGAGCTTTTACGTTTAGTTATAGGAAACTGATTTTATCGGAGATAAACGAAAAAAATGTACAAGTTTTAATTTCAGTATCTTCTTCGACCCTCATCTTCTTCGTGTGATTCTTGAGGAAATAAATCTTCATCTTCACTGCTGCAACTGTTTTCTACTTGAGATGATTTCTTGAAAAAAGTGTCGAGATGAAAAAAAAAACAGCGTGATGAATTGTATGATTAATGCAAATTTGTGGTTCAGCAGGACAATCTGTACCATTTTTTTAATTACTCGGGCACCGTCCAGTGTAGTACCCACAATTCATGTTTATTACTCATGCGCGAGAAGTACATCTTGATGCACATTTTTTAATACGAGAAATATCACTTCTCGTTGTATTTTCATATAACCTGGGTAACGCACGCAAATATGGAATATCGGTAAGATACATTAAAAAAAACAAATAAATAAATAAAATGAGCACAATCAAGACCTCAATTTTAAAAAGTGACGTGAAAATATCAAAAAAATTTTTCATTACAAAATAATAATTAAAGTAACTAAATAGTATATTAAAGAACGAGTTCAATAAGCGCGGTTTTGCAGCACGCGTCCATGTTTAGAAAACGAGAAGCGTAGCGAGGAGCTTTCTAATGGACAAGTGCGAAAAACGCCTTATGAACGAGTTTTTTATACTATTTTATTTCTATGTTGCGCCCTTTTATGCCATTTCTAGATAAAAAAATCGCCGATACATATGGAGAAAATTGAATCGCACTCTGCGAGCCATATCCGCACGCATATGAGTGCTGTTATGAGTCCATTACAGACGCAAAATAGAAAAATTAAAGAAAACGTTTTAAAATTACTGTAAATTCTATGGTGATACCGCAGACTAGGGAGAGTTCTTGTGACGTATCCACACCACCGGAGACAATTGAAAATGCAAATTCTTCATTTTTGGTACCATTATTTTTATGGCCCCTTTATCCCAGACTTGTAAGATACATCCCTTCACATGAGTAATAAAAAATATTGTTTGTGACACGGGCGGTATTGTGTTTCGCTTTCTCATCAAATTGACAACTTACCGCCCTCGTTACAAAATATACTATTCTGAAACTGATACTAAATGAATCTAAATAGCAACATCGAATAGCTCTCTTGGGAAGGAGGTAGATACGTCCAAAACCAAACTCCTTATTATGAGCTTTCATCCACCAGCAACATCAGCCACACGTAGATATATATCTATAGATGGAACCCCTATCGAGACTGTTGAGAATAATTCAACTACCTGGGAAGTCTAGTGACAGCTAATTGCGACCTGGATGCCAAAATTAGATACCGTCTACGGTGTTCCTCGCATGTCTTCTTTAAACTCCGGGAGAGAGTCCTTGGCTGTAGTAACCTGACCATACACACGAAAGTCCTAGTTTTCAAAGCAGTTGTCCTATCCATCATACTATTCGGTAGTGAGTGCCGGATTGTTGCTTAAGGCGCTGGAGAAATTAGGCAGCTGCGCTGTATCATGGGAGTTAAATAGCATTGGCATGGATTTCATCTGCAACAAAAAAATTCGAGAAAGAGCCAACTGCCATTCTATAGAGAACACCTTGGCGCGCAATCAACTGCATTGGCTAGGGCATGTGTGCCGGATGTCGGATGATCGGCTCCCAAAACAAATTCTCTTTGATGAGCTATCCCATGGTCAGCGATATTCTGGTGGCTAGCTTAAGAGGTATAAAGATGTCATTCACTTTGTAGTAAAGAAGGTCGGAATAGTGGACACCTGGGAATCTCTGTATCAAGACAAAGGCACATCTGCTACAATAATTCCGGCATATTCCCTAAACGCAACATCACCATAAGATCAGGTGGCATCGAGACATTGGTATCTTCTCAATGTCAGCATACCATCCGATCTCGCATCGGTGTCTGTAGCCACCAACAGGCCCATGAGCGGAGGCGGCGATGGCAATGAGTGAAGGATCTTCGGCAACGAAGAAATCCCGACAACGACGACGACAACTACATACGTAGCTTATGTGACCAGCACTCCGTCCAGCAATCCGGACAAAAAGTTTAGTTGAGATTATAACCGCTGGTAGTTCGCTAGCGTCGAATTTCCAGCGCAGCCCTACGGCAGAATGGGCCACGATAACCCCAAAAAGCCAAGTAATCATACCAGGAGAACAGGAAAGAGAAAAGGGGGCTGGGTGTAAAGAAACAGAAAGAAGAAGGAAAAAAGCAAAGATAACGGTAACAAAAAAAAGAAAGGATAACATGGAGTATAGTGAGAAGGAACGCAGTTCCGATAGTGAACAGGCCAACCCATTCCAATCTACTAATCCTTGTAATTATGTTATTTATTTTCTTTGGCCAGATTATTTTCATAAGGTCTATCCTATTATTGCATTTTCTAATTATTTTTTCGGAAGATCGTTGTATAATTTCTTTAATTTAGTTACACATCTGTCGAAGGTTTTCCGCCACTTTATATTTTTATTAATTTCATTAAGTTGCTCTTCGTTGAGCGGCCAGGAGCATTCGGCTCTGGCGAATCTTAGTTTTGTTTGCCTCCTCCATTCAAATGTGATGGTGCATTTGAATAAGACGTGAGCGTCAGTGTGTTCCTCGCCACATTCGCATAGAGGTGATTGTCTAGTCTATAGTATGATGACTATCTATGATTGTTAAGCCTATTGTCTAGTCTAGTCCGAATCCAAACAAAAAATCCAAACACAATACAACGTGTGGTCGCACTCTTGCCAGAAATTTTCGTCAGTCAGCTTAATTGGTAGCTTTTACCTTTAGAAAATCTCGAAAGAATTTCGTCGAGAAAGTTACTCATTAAAACTGCCAGCAAAAGTCTGACCACTCGTTGTATTGTGAAAATATTGCTTGGATCTGCAAATATTGTTCGTAAACAGAGATATAGAAGATTTATTGTATTTGTATGTATTTAAGTAGTGATGTAACGAATGCCAATTTTTAAGCATTCGCAAAGTGGAATACGGATGCCAATATCATCATGCCAATGTCGATATTCGCGAATGCAAATGCGAATATTCAGAAAGACTCCTAGCAAATATTATTTACGTTTTCCCACTAATTTTGGGACGCTGAATCGATTGGTAAACTATAAGTCTCCGTCTGTCTCTAATTGTTATAGAGCTCCAGAAAGGCTGAATATATTTATATATTCAGGCTGTGTTCCGTTTGTTTTAAGTTTGTATAAGTCTCTGTGGTCAAGCCGTTCAAAAGTTATAACAGCGTCAAATCAGTCGGAAATGCGAGATGGTGTACAGCGAAAAAATATATAAAACTTGTTTATTTGTAACTTCAGAGCGAAATAAACTGTAAAACCGTTTTCAGCACCTTGACTTCCTCGGTGCAACCAAAAAAAATCAGGAAAAAAAATTTCGACAAAAAAATTCCATCATTTTGTTCGAAAAATACATGCTTTTTCGGTTTTTTTCGATTTTTTCGAAAACGGTAAAGGGCAGCAAAATCATTTTGGACACTGAGAAACTACACGATAAGACGAACAAGTCGATGTGTAAATTGTCCGGAAATATTCAATAATTCGTCGATAAATTTCAAGCTGAAATTTACCCGATACTCGTTTTGCTAAGTAGATATCTCGGAAACGATTGCAGATAATGAATAACGGATTACGGCATCGTTTTCAAAAGGCCATTTTCCTGTCGACACACTAAGATTATCCGCGGAAATTCACGACTTTCCGAGATCTCCACTAGAGCGCCGAAATTTCATAAAAATTTCTTCAATTTTTGCAGGCGAAAGTGAACCGAAAGAGCTAGCGAAATATAATTTACATATCTGTAATCAGCAGAAAAAATGCTTTCAGAAACGTTTTTAAATTTTGCTATGACTCTAAAAATAATGATTTTGAAAAATCGATTTTCAAGCATATCGTCGTTTCCGCGATCTAGATTCAGGAGTCGATGATATTTCTTAACTGAAAGCTAACCAGGGAATATTATATACGTTTTCTGACTAATTTTGGGACGCTGAATCGATTGGTGAAGGCTAGAAGTCTCTATGATGAGAGGTTTAAAAGTTATAACAGCGTCAAATCAGTCGGAAATGCGAGATGGTGTATAGCGGAAAAATATATAAAACTTGTTTATTTGTAACTTTCAAACAAAAATTCATCACTTCAAATAACAAAATTTTAAACCAAAATTTTCAATCATTTCGTTCGAAAAATATGTGCTTTATCGTTTTTTTTTCGATTTTTTCGAGAACGGTAAAATGCAGCGAAATCATTTTCGGCACACAGAAACTACACGATAAGACGAACAAGTGGATGTGTAAATTGTCCGCAAAAATTCAATAATTCGCCCAGAGATTTCAAACTGAAATTTACCCGATTCTTGATTTGTTAAGTAGATGTCTCGGAAACGGTTGCATATAATCAAAAATGGGTTGCGGAATCGTTTTCAGAAGCTCATTTTCCTGTTGATACACTGAGATTGTTGTTGATACACTGGGAAATTTACGACTTTCCGAGATCTCTTCTCAAGCGCCGAAATTTCTTAAAAATGTCTTCAATTCTTGCAGGCGATAGTGAACGGAAAGAGCTAGCGAAATATAATTTGCATATCTGCAATCAGCAGCAAAAATGCTTTCATAAACTTTTATAAATTTTGTTGTTGCTCAGAAAATAACGATTTTGACAAAATCGATTTTCTCGCATTTCGTCGTTCCCGCCGTAGAAGTTATGAGACGTATGAGTAAAGAAAAGAATTAATTCTGACAATTAAACGAAGAAAACTGTTATATCTGGGATATATCATGAGAGTTCAAAAATATCAAATACTGCAAGTTATCAAGCAGGGAAAATCATAGGAAAGAGATGCATAGCAAGAAGACAAAACTCATGGCTGAAATACCTTAGGGAGTGGTTTGGCTGTATTAACAACTAACTATTTGCGGATCTTAAAGCTAAAAACAGCCTAACTAATTGCCAACCTTCGGAGCGGAGGCGGCACCTAAAGAAGTTTTGTTCTTAGTTTTTTGTTCTTAAAGGAGTTATCAGTATACTATCAAATATCAGTTCTTAAAGAAGTTATCAGCATATCAATAAACGATAAGTTTGAGAAATCATGAAAGAAAGTTTGATTTCACCTACAAAATTGTTTTTTATTCTTTATTTTTCTTTAACTTTATATATTCCTGAATTCATCCTAAACTATGTTAGAAAATGGCTCTACAATATTTTAAGCCGGTTTCTATCAATTTTGCAATAAAGCAAACTGAACTATCAATATTGATACTTTTTGCACGCGTGCCTACGATATATTAAATAAAATAACTTCCAAAATATGTCTTTTCCATGTGCAAAGGTTCAGGTATTTTCTAGTTTTATCAGGTAATTTAAACTATTCCACAAAATCATCTTCCAAAAACCACATTATTAAATCGTTCTCTCTGCAAAGAAACTCGTTTAATATAACATTACTACCTATTGTTATATCGTTTCGAAATTCATAAATATTTTGTTAATTCATAAATAAACCGGTTTTTTTTGTTAAAACTATTTTACAACTTTCAAACAATTGAAACAAAAATAAAAATAAGTTGAGAGATGTCAGATGTTTTAATTAAAGGAAATGGTCTACGACTCCCATTTTATTTTTCATAGCTTGTTTCTTGATATCTTAACCGTTTGACTGCTACGCCGTGCAAAAGCGTTCATGTGTCTCGAAAACCGCGACGCAGCGCTTTTGCGCTACGAGTTTCAAATATCAAGTCAAACACCAAGTCAAAAAATGTCCCGCAGTTTTCGTGCGTTCTTGCGTTCATTGCTCAGCAGTCAAACGGTTAATATATTGCTTCTGTAATTTAGCTCCATTTTGCAATTCTCCAAATTGTTTTAAAAATTTACAGTTCTTTCTCTCCAAATGTAAATTCAAATTATACACTCAATCATTTAATAAATTGACAGCCCTAAATTTATTAACGTTTTCCAATTTTCTTAAATTGATTCAAACGCAAACTCTTCAATATCCGTAACAGTAAAATTATATCACTTATACTGCTCCGAAATCAAAATCTGTAATAGGTTCTATATACTCTTCGGCATTGTTTCTAATATCTTGAAGATACTTTGTACATTAAATATCTGTAGATTTGTGTATAAATCTGTTAACGTTTTTATTAGAAACTGAGTTTCCAGATAATATAATAGTAAATATCTCTAAATAAGAATCTGGTTCAGTCTGGTTATTTACAGAAATTCAATATATACACCGTTTTAGAAGTTGTATTACATGTCATTTACATGTGTAAACTATATTTAGTATTAAAGAAAAAAGTCGTCGTAAATAGATATCAAATATAACATTTAAAATGATTACAGTAAGTTCACATATAAATATAGAAAAACCTATAAAATTTAAACAGATGTTATAATTTGAAATACCTACTTGTCCGTCTAGAAGTAGCGATAAGATAAACAGGATAATCCAGTAGCGCTGATATATTTATAGATATATTTGAGAATAAATAAAATTTCTCCCGTGAATTTAGTTTATATTATCAAACAAAACTCCTCAATAAAAAAACACTAATTAAAACACACCAAGTCTAAACGCATAAAAACACTCAATAAACCGTCTTAAACCTAACACTAAATATAATCAGCGATTAATATGTATTTTTTCGATTATTAAATTTCGAACCACGTGAGACTACATGATAAATTGATAACAACTGTGCTCGATGTTCGTGCGCTCGACTGAACGTTTGGCCCTGGGCCGCGATGGGTTTTATCAGAAGATAAGGCCCCTTCGCGTCGCTACCGTGCGCGACGCCGACGTTACTGGCGTCGCAAAGCGACGCTCCGGTCGCCCTCTCGCTCTGCCACCCCCCCACATAAATCTAATACACGACCTACGTCATTGCAATTATTCACGAATGTATTAAATGGGGATTGGAAATTTAGTTTATATTGGGTGAAGCAGAAAATTTTAGATAAAATGTATTAGTTCTAATTATCTATTTCCAATATTTACCCAAGAATGATGTTACATATTGTTTCTAATATGTATACTCGTCTACTCTAGTTAAGCACATAGTTTTGTTAACTTGATTTTCTATATGGTTCTCTATATAATGCCATTTATCTATTTAGTTTTCTCTAGTTAGTTCTGAATTTCTTATAAATTCATAAATTGCGCTGCGATCCGAGAAACAAGTTTGAAATGAGTAAAATATTTGATAGATTTTTTACCTAAACATTTCTTTTATTTCTAACAAAATTTGGCATTATTTGTATAATATATTAATTTAAACCAAATGATGGAAACATTTCAAATACAACAAAAACTTTGTCCATAATGTTCAATAATATAATAGTAAATTTTAATTACACAAAATAATATTGATAATAATAATGTAATGTAATAAAATGTGTTATTGTTTCGAGAACAATATAGAATTAAGGTATAGGGCACCACTATCTTAATTTGTTTCAAGCAAATTTAGAATTTAAAAATTTTAAGTGAGCCACATACATATATTGATTTTAAACGTTTTAATGGACAAGTCAAACATTTTTTTAAATGGCAACGAAAATACGTAATTTATTAAGAAATAAAATACAAATTTGCTACAGAAGAAGCATAGTTAATACACTCCTACTATTCCAAAATAACTGGCCGATTTATGTGTTTTTAATGGATTATTGAAATAATGAATTTAAATGTATCGGCAATTAATTATTTAAATTATGCAATGTGAATCTACTGACCGCCTGAAGTTTGCCATTTGTTAGTTTAATAAATTATTGTTATTTGAGTGTTATTTGAGTAACTTGGAAATAATAATGCTCAATGTTTTCCACACAAAATAACTTCCCAAAAAGGCAACCTAAGAATTTCTCGAAATATGCTAATGAATAAACACTTCTAACTGCATTTAATAGTCGTTTCTCAAAATTAGAAAAATAATGTAAAATCTTTGAAATATTTTCATGTCCATTTTCATGTTGACGTGAATAGTGTCCCTGAAAATTTTCAAATGGAGGTAATTGCGTTACAGTACTACACTGAAATGAAACAAATTTTTGCGCCCAGTACAAAAAGTAATTTTTACAAAACTTATTTTACATTCCAACATAAGTTATTTTGCACAACGAGTTGTAAATGCCTTTCGATCCACATATGTTTGTGAAAGTCCATTAAAAACTAACCACTTTTATACTTAAATACTAGTGATTTTAAATACATTTGGCGACAATTTTCCTCCACATGAAATTATATTTAATATAATTAAATAAATATTAACTTAAGAAATTTAAAAATAAAGTGATTAGATTTTTTTTACAAATGCAATTTCAAAATAAACAGCTCAATTATATTACGGTCGTTATGGCAAAAAACTACCAAGAAAATGAAAACACCAAATTTAAATGGTGGTCAGCGTCAAGCAGTTTTACAATCTTTGTTCAAATGCTTCCACAATGGTAAACTAGAATATGGTGCCATTAAACGCATCAGAGCGGACTTTCACGTTTCCACAAACACCATTAATCGTATTTGGAATAAAGCAAAGACATGTTATGATTGCGGATCTTCAGTAGCTAATGTGAAATCAAAGAAAAAAAAAAAGAAATTCAAAAAGAAAATGTAAAAATCGGGAATTAATCCCATAATAATGTTCGGGAAATTTCACAATCACAAAGATCAACACTTCGTGAACTGTGTACTAAAGTTGGTGAGTCGCTAGGAAGTATGAATCGCGTCTTAAAATAAGGTGTTGTAAAAAGAGTTGAAAGTAGCTTAAAACCTTTTTTGTAATATAAGAAGAAGGGTAGGTTAAACTATGCTCTCCGTATGTTTTCCGACTCACCTAATGAATTTAAAGAAATGTGGGAGTACATTCACGTGGACGAAAAATTGTTTTACTTAGCGAAAGTGAAAATTAACTTTTATGATGCTCCTAACAAGGTCATCATCATCATCATCATCATTGTCCAGCCGTTTGCGTCCACTGCAGGACATAAGCCTCTTCTAACTCTTTCCAGGCATCACGATGTTGTGCTTTGTTCATCCAGTTTTGTGACACCCTCTTGATGTCATCGGTCCATCGAGTTGGTGGTCTACCTCTACTTCGTTTATCGGCACGGGGTCTCCATTTCAAAAGCCGTTTAGTCCATCGGCCATCCCTAAGTCTGGCAACGTGGCCTGCCCATCTCCATTTCATGTTGGAGATGCGTGTTATAATGTCGCAGACACCCGTCCTTTCCCTGATGACCTCGTTTCGTACCCTGTCTCGTAAGGAAATGCCTAGCATGGCCCGTTCCATTGACCTCTGTGTTACCTGCAGTTTTACTGCGGAACGCTTTGTTAGTGTTTAAGTCTCTGACCCATACGTCATTACCGGCATCACACATTGCTCGAACACTTTCCGTTTGAGACACATTGGTAGTTCGCTCTTCAAGATGTTAGTTAGTTTTCCAAACGCTGCCCATCCTAAGCCTATGCGGCGCTGTATTTCGCATGTTTAGTTTTCGCGGCCTATGCGTATCTGATGCCCCAGGTATATATAGGAAGTTACTTCTTCTATATTAGCATCATCTATTTTGATTTGATCGCTTAGCACTAGGTTGGTCATAACTTTTGTTTTTCCCATATTCATCCTAAGGCCCACTTTTTCCGTTGACTGTTTTAGGTCGTTGAGCATAGTTTCTGCATCTTTGATATTGTCGGCTATTAGGACGATGTCATCTGCGAATCTCAGGTGGTTAAATTTTTCTCCATCCACTGTAATTCCTAGGTGTTCCCAAGATACCATTTCAAAAGCATATTCGAGAACCGTGGAGAATAGTTTTGGGGAGATAGTGTCTCCTTGGCGAATTGCTCTGACAATTTTAAATTTGTTGGTATTGTCGTGTAGCCTTATACTTGCTGTAGCGTTTCGGTAAATATGTTCAATTAGCCTTGAATATCGATAGTCTATTCGTGCTTGGTCTAGAGTATCGAACGCCTTTTCGAAATCTATGAAAATCAGGACAATGGGCTTATTATATTCATTACACTTTTCAATGAGAGTTTTTATAGCCTGAAGATGGTCATTTGTCCCGTATCCCGATCTAAACCCAGCCTGTTCTTTGGGTTGGTAGAAGTCTAGTTTCTTTTCTAACCTTTTGGTGATTACTTTGGTGAAATGTTTATATAGATGTGGTAGCAAACTTATCGGTCTGTAGTTTCCGAGCTGTGTTATATCGCCTTTTTTATGTAGAATAACTGTGGAGGCGTTGTTCCATTCGCCAGGTGTAGCACATTCTTCTAAGCAGGTGTTGAATATTGCTTTTATGGCATGTAGTAGAGCGTCTCCTTCTTGTTTTATGGATTCGATATGTATGCCATCTTCACCCGGGGATTTGTTGTTCTTCATCTCTGCAAGGGCATTCTTAATTTCGGCTATCGATATACTTGCCATATCTTCAGACCCCTGATTTATGACCTTCCCGGTATGTGTTTGTGTCGGTTCCGCTGGTTGTTCTTGTAGCCGACTCATGTAGAGAGTTGCGTAAAATTCTTCCGCTATTTTCAGTATATCGTCTCTATTTGTGGTTAGTGTTCCCGTGCTGTTTCTTAGTTTGAAGATTTCTTTTCTTCCATTCGACATATTTCTTCTTAATACCTTCATACTTCTGTTGTTCTCAATAGCTAGTTTCGTTTGTTCTGTGTTGTATCGACGTATGTCATTTTTTATGTCTTTTGTAATTGTCTTGCTTAAATCTCTTAGTTGTTTTGAGTTTCTATCGCTGTTTTGTCTTAGCACTCTTCTGAGTTTCATAAGCTCTTTGGTATGTTTGCTGATTTTGCTTATTTGTTCTTTATTTGGCTTACAGTATGTCTTTGTTGCTTCATTTATAGCTTCGAAGATTTTGTTATTTATTTCGTCTGTTGTTTTGTGCCTATATTCAAACTGTGTAGTTTCCAAGTTGGTAGTTATCTAGTTGGTAGTATTTTTAAAAATGTCCCGCTTTTTAGAAAATATCTATATTTCTTATTTTAAATGTACTGTACAAATATAAAATATAACCTATTAGTTATTAGATTTGATGTTTTAAAAACATCGTTAAAATATATTATGAAAAGCAAGGGACCAAAATTGAAACATTGAGCGACACCCCAACTTACACAAATAGTATTCGAAGTATAACCACTATATTCCATAAATTGTTGTCTACCTGTGATAAGTTCTTCATCAAGAGTATTAAGGACGCCAAATAGACTTTGTTTTTCTAACAGTATAGAAGTGTGGACCCTATCAGATGCCTTTGTTAGGTCAAGTTTAGATCAACTTAACTCAATAAACATACCTATATTTTGGAATATTTAAAAAGAGCTAAGTTTTCTGAAAAAAATTTGCTATCTTTTTCGTTAAAACAATTGTAAAAAAGTATTACAAAAAATTCGCATTCGTCACGAATTAAACAAGGCGCCTTTACAAACAAATAGCAAAGATGTGTTATATTATGACCCATACTTTGTCCCAAGCTATATTTATTACAAAAGTTAAGCAGTTGATAGTTGAATGTCGGTTGATAAGTAATGAAATCGGTTAATAAGTTGTATAACAATAAGTTATTATTAATTTGTTTTGTTGTTATTTGAGTTTGAAAAATGTTCACGCACAACGAAAAAGTCAGTTAGTTTATGGAGAATCTCAAAAGAACTTCCAGTTCCGTTATACTCTCAGAGATTAGGGGTCTTATTCCAAGCTTAAAAATTTCGATGATCGGAATTTTGGCGAGGCGTTTCTTCTCGAAAGGGAAAAAAATCTTAGAGGGGTAATTCTGACAATACTGTTTTGCAGTATTTTGAAGACTATTCTAGGAACTCGAATCGGCAAGCCTGTCGTGACTTGAATTTAAAATACCGTAGTTCAGTACGATTTTTTTTTCAAAGAAAATGTTTATCACGAGTATAAACTTAGAACCATAAGAAACATAACTTAGAACACGATTAACGTCAACAAAGAGGAATTACTTATGTTGCCCATGTGATGGTAAAGTTACAGATTAATGACAATCGGTTTTTTCAGCATGTATTGTGGACAGACGAAAACGGTAAGACTGATAAAAAATGTACATTTTTGGGCTACTAAAAATCCACATTTTGTGAATTCGATTGAAAACCAAAGACTTGTTATTAATGGGCATTTGATTGGTTCATATTTTTTGGATGGGCTTTTACATAGTGAGCGATATTTCCAATTTGTACAAGAACAACTTCCTGTTCTCGAAAATGTGCAAGACAACCACCGCATAAAGCAAAAAAAATTTCCAACAATATTTAAATTAAACATAAGTAGAAAATTGGATAGTTATAAATCGACCGATCCAGTCGTCGCCTAAATCACCTGACATGACCCTACATCTTCCTGTGGAGAACTTAAAGAAAAATAATATACGAACAATAACTACGAACATTTAAAAGAAAAAATCAGAAGTGTTTGCGAAGAATTATCGAGAGCATTGTTTTTCAGTCGGCAACTTGAAGTGCCGAAAAATTTAGGCATTCTCTAGGAAATTTACTTAAGCGAAGTTCAAGATAACTGATCGTCAGTTAATTTTCAGCTTTTTTGCATTAAAATGCCCCTTTAAATTGTCATTTTTTTAATTTTTTTGTCCCACCCCAGCGTTGCGCGAGTTATTCCGTTTCGCAAACAAAAACTACCTGACCCATTGACACCTACCCTTCCGACTCCTTCAGACCGGTGCGGATCGTTTGCTTCGCGAAATTTCCGCAGCGAAAAATTCTCTAGCGACGCGGAAACTAAATGGCAATGCCCACATCAAAACGCGATTTTTACGTTTAGTACATATAATTTTTACGTGTAGTACGTGTAGTACATACACATATAGTAGTCATGATTTCCTCAGAGGAAGAAGCTATGCTATTTTAAGCATTGACTGCATAAGATGAAAGATATTATTTTGTATTTCTAAAACACATAAAACTAATTTCAGATTTAAAGAATAAGAACATAGGTTCATAAAATCAATGTGATTACAGAGATTACCATTTCAAAACATAGCGGTAGCGAAACTAATACTGCATGCAGCGTTCTAGTCGTGCAAAACTGCAGTACGGCTACTATGACGGAAATCGCTCTTGTTGATCTGAATATGTACATAAGCCGCCGTGTCAATCGGTCCTCCGCGATATCGCACCGGTCGATTCGCCGGTGGCGGCAGCGAAACTTCCACTACGGTCTGGAGATCTTTTATTCAGATTCTAGATTCGTCACTGGCACTCAAGGCTGTTTATGGCTGGCAATTTTTATTTTCCAGTCAGGGGTGCAATAATTTTTATTTCTCTATTCAGAAGAGAGTGTTCGGTTTTTTTATTCATCACACTCAGGAGTGCCACTCAATGAGAAAGGTTGAAAAACTAGAGAATGATCTAAAGAAATATTTAGTGAGGCTTCAGTGAAAGAAGTAAGGCGGAGGAGGATGGATGAGTGTTTAGAAGTAGGAGGTGATCACATTGAACATTTGTTTAAGTAGATGCCTTTTTTTCTTTCTGGGTTTATAGTAGATGCCTTTATTTCTTTCTGGGTTTATAGTAGCAACCTATTATGTATTTTGTAATATACATTATACATAATTAACGTATAATAAAATAGTATTGTACGCCTATCTGGGAGGGGGCGGACAAAATACGTCAAATCGGGTTTGGCGGCGGGGGTGCGGCGCAAAAACGAAATTTTCTGTTTCATAGTGGCCGAGCGACCGTATTTGGACCGATCGCGACGCAAGTGGTGCTAACGGAAGCGCCGATTTCTTCTGCACAAAACTGTTATCTCGAATTTTCGAATCTTCGGTGAAAATTTTGAGATAATTGCGAAAACCTAAAAAAAAATCGCAAAAACGATCTTTTTGACGTTCTTTTGCGAGCCGACCGCTGAACGGAACGTCTTCCCGTTTGCGGATTCGGTTTCCTAGCTTCTTGGTCTCTGGGCCTTCGAAGAGGCCACGCGATTTTTTGCAAAAATGGTCGTGCGGTAGATGTTTTTGCAAAACGGACGTTTGCGGCTTCCGAACCGGAAGCAGGTGGAATTTTGCATTTTCTTCTACACCGTTCGATAGAGGTCGACGATATCTTGCGTACGATGTGACGATTTGCCAACTCGCTGAAACCACGAGGTCTCCACGGCCGATGAAAGGAAACCGGTAGGATGTCAATTCGCATTCAAGATCTACAAAAGTACAAATGACACAACTTCCTGTCCTACAATGGCAGATGGAGCACAGACTGGACCTTGCCATAGGCTATTAAAAGTTGCAAATAGTTCACAACTCGAAAAGTTATTGCAAAAAAACGAAATTCGCATTTTGCGTCCTAGCTGAGAGTTGCATGCGAATTTTTGAGAAATTTTTGTACGGTGTCCTACCGCCGAAGTTTGCCATCATTCTGAAACCAAGTTTGCACGTTTCTCTTGCACGGTGCGCCCCCAGAGCCCTGCGAATGGTCGCCAATTTTTCGCGCGTCATATTTTATCCGCCTTTCAACTTTAGCAACTGTTTCCGCGGCAATTCGCAAATTTCTACACATTTCTGCAATTATTGTAAATTTCGCTGGCTGGTTCGGTGAGGGGGAATTTTCCTAAAATTCCTAAAATTCCGGGAACGTCAAAATCGCAATTTTCTTACCACTACATTAACGCTGTAACGAAGCACACCAATCGGTGGGAACATATATCCGCACTTTTACCTGCAAGTCCCGTCCCAAGATGATTCGAATTTTCGATTTTTTTTCCGCATTTTCTGAACCAAGAATTCACCAAGAAAACACACCGGCGGTTTTGGCGGGACGCAAACACAGACGTCAACCCAAAAGTCAGTCAGCTGAAATCAACTACGACCGCGGAAAAAAATGTTTTCGGAGAAAACTGAGTCTTTGTCAACTTTTTGAACAATTCTTTACCGCAACTTGTTTTACTGAAACTTGAAGCTTGGGGGTCTCTTCCCCAAGCAAGTTTCGCACAGAAAAGTTGCTTCTTGAAATCAGTGAAAATCATTTTGAACCTGTGATATTTGTGGAATCATGTGCCAAAATATTTGTGCTTATGTAAACTGTTTTTCTATTGCGAGTTTTAAATGTATTTAGTTTCGTAATAAACGTTTTTGTTTTGTAACAAACAAATTAACAAGTATTTTATCTCTTGTAAGAATTAGTAACGAATATCATATCGTTAGTTACAGTTACTTTCTCTTATAAATACTGGCAGCTTTTCATTTCTAATATCACTTCTTTAAATATAGTAACTTTGATTCCAAACAATTAGCAACACTGTATGAATAACTGCATTTGTGCATCAGTAGTCGTGCAATTGGCAATTTCGCTGAATTTCCACACACACACGCACAACTAAAACTCGCTATAAGCGCCACAAGAGTCGCACATATTTCAAATCTGCTTACTGTTACATAAACCACATACTTATGACAAATCATGTGGCAGGCGCTTCAAGATACTACGTACTATTCCACCATTACTATACCATCTACAAAAATCGTTTCACCCTCATCAACTTTTCCACCCTATACAACTATTCCATCCACAACAACTCTTCTGTCCAAAAAGAATACGATGCACATCTAGTACTAGTACTAGTACTAATTAAAAATATTTAATAATTCACATTTTAATAATGCGAAGAGGCGTCGAGTTTAGATCACCCTGGTAATCTCCATATTCAACAATCATGTATTTATTTTGTTTATGCAGATTAAGTTCCACTGTTTTTGACATTCAATTTCAATATTTCGAATTCAAATTCAATAGTGGAGAAAACGTTCATAACAAATATTAAGATAAATCCTTAGAGTCCAGCGATATTACTAAAAATTTTTAAATGCTATTTATAAATTTTCTTCCAGCAGCATAATTTTAATAAAGCAAATTCTAAATAAAACATACTTTCTTCAAATCAATGTTTTCCCTCAATTGATTTGAAGAAATTATGTTCGCGCAGACAAATGATCTATAATGTCAAGTATTTTTGTTTTTAATATATAATTCCCTCTTGTTAGTCTATATTTAGTAACAAAGAAATTTTATTACACAAAAGATTGTAAAATTATTACAAAAACGTTCGAACACGAGAGTCGCGTCATAGAATATATTAGAGTAACAGGAATCCTGCAATAGCCTCTTCCATGTTATCGCCATTCATATGCAAAAATTGAAAAGACTCGGCTGTGTGGTATGTAAATTTCAGCAGTTTTACGTTTTTTCAATCGTTTTCTTTCGGGTTTCTATGAGTAATAGGGCAGTCTGTCTTTTATTTTCCGTAATGTGTCTGAAAATGCGATCAGGCGAACAATTCGCGGAACATCGCACGCACTGAAAACTCGTCATTCCGCTCCGGTAATAACTCGCAATATATTTTCCTCGAGAAATATTTTAAGGTCAGTGGAAAATATCTTCTTGATTTCAATTTTATTTACAGTATTTTACGTTCCCTGATTTATTTACAAGCGTATAAATATATGTACGCTCGACGGATTGGATAATGAATGTTCTGTTACGTATTGTTATACACGAATAAACAAACGTGAATTGTATAAAATATTTCGTTTATATTCTAATGATTTATTCTGTTTAACAATTAGTCAAAAACTTTTACTTTAAAGATTTCAGATATAAATTAACAACAAAGGCGAGAAATTTCAAATGCACCTGTGTTATTTATTAAACAAAACTCTGTTTTAAATATTGATTCTACCCAACAACGCATTGCATAATTTACAAATACCAGTTTCCAATTGGATTATAAATTTAAATAAAATAGAAATCATTCAAAAGTAAAAAAGTATCCTATTATATTAATTGAAATTCATAGGCTCTACACTTTCTGTAATTTTTTGAATACGGAGTATTCAAAATAATATTAATAGTACACAGTATTAATAATAAATAATTATTATAATTATACACAGTATTCAAAATAATATTAATAATACACAGAATTAATAATTATTGGATTAACATTTTTTTATTTTTAACACGATTTAATTATAGCAAGTATTATTTGTGCAGCATGGAGTATTATTTGTTCAATACAACAAAATATTTACTATTAAAACCCTCGGCTCTCAATATTAATATTACACGTTCAAAATAAATACGGATTATTTGCAAGTGAAAGCGTTAACCGTTTGAATTGCAAAACCGATTATCTATCCCTCTGTTATAATAAAACTTTATACGCTCAAATTTTCTCGTTAAATATTCCAGGGAAAATTACATCCTTCCCATAAATCATCCGAAACCTTAATTACTTGACAGCATCAAATCCAGCAAAGATTCAAAAGTTTTGAGTTCATTTAAATTCACTGCACCAGATTCTATTATATTATGTATAGATAGAGAGCGGAAATTTTAAACTGCTTTCAATTGATTCAATTAGGATTAAAGCGAAATTCTTAATTCAGCTTTAACTTTATTAGAAAATTAAAGTTTGATTTCGTCTGAAAATTTCCTTCTAAATTCTATTTGATATATTCAGAAATTATCTCAACGTTTTGCTTCAATTACACATTTTTGTTAGTTTCATTCAGTTTGAAAAAAACCTTTTTGCTGCAAATTGCAATACTGGTTAACTGCAAATTTCTCTTTGCAATAATGCTTCACTGCAAATTATATTTTCAAAAAATATGTTTTTTTTTTAATATCAATTTGTGTACATTTACAATTTACAAATTTGTGTACCTTCTTAATAGTTTTTGATTCAATTACGTATTTATTTACTAACTAATTATATATTATATATTACTATATTTTGCAACTAGGGCGGTAAGTTGTAAATTGGTCACGAGAGCAAAATTGGGCGCACGAACGGAGTGTGAACGCAATTGACAATACCGCCCGTGTTGCAAACAATATTTTTATTACTCATGCGAGGGGACGTATCTTACAAGTTTGGGATCCAGGGGCCATTCAAGAAAAATATAACAAAAAAATTAAAAATTTACTTTTTAAATTGTGCTGTGGATTCGTTATAAGATCTCTCACCAGTCTCCGGTATCACCATTTATTTACACTCATTTTAAAACGTTTTGTAATGAAAAAAAATTCTTTCGCTTTCACGTAACTTTTTTAATATTGAGCTCTTGATTGTGGTTATTTTATTTATTTAACTGTTTTTTTTTTAATGAAATTTAGCAATATTAAATATTTGCGTGGGTTACCAAAGTTATGAGGTAATACAACCAAAAATAGTATTTCTCGCACTAAAAAAACGTGCGCAAAGATAGTACTTTTAACGCAAGAGTGATAAAAAATAATAAGTAGGTATAATAATATAAATGTCTTGACCGACTGAGTGACTGACTCATCAACGCACAGATCAAACCGTTTAACTTACGAATGTAAAATTTGGAAGGAACGTTGGCTCTTGTGACCTAAACATCCAGGAAAGAAAGATTTTTGGAATTTTAAAAATTTGCACGTTGAGAACGCATTATGACCATCCGGAAAGGAAGGATTTTTGTAATTTTCGTTTAAAGGGGGAGGGGGTTGAAGGTTGAAAAGGGGAGCCAATGTTTTTTACTAGGATGTCTATATCTCCATTACACCATTTTTTGAAAATGTGATTAAGGGGGCTGAAAATTGGGGGTTGTATACTTTTATAAACTACACCTCTGAAACCGAATATGCCACAATTGAAAAAATACGCAGTTATATTCCTCTTACAAAATAGAGAAAGCGGATTGTACCATTTTCCGTAAATCTATCTTATGGGTCTGCAAATGCAGGATACCTTTTTATTATCTCAAAAACTGAAGATGTTAGAGATGTGAAAATTGATATATTAATATTTTATATAGTATATTTTTTTGTTATTAAGAGTGAGGGCAGATTTTTTACCAAACCCACTTCGCGTTCTTGTTGCGCATTCCACGCTTTCCAACCTTTTTCTCTGCAGGCTCCCCTTTTCAACCTTCAACCCCCTCCCCCTTTAAACGAAAATTACAAAAATCAGATGCCGTCTCCAGTTAATGGATTCCTAGCAATACTCGATGAAGACTCGCAAGGTTTGATAGGTATTTCATAGGTATACGCGTCATCATCAGAATTATACTCGGGTCGGCGAGAGAATGCATCTCGTCTCGACGAGTTTAGCATTGTTCTGCGCTTACCCCCACATTATTCAGAGCGCACGGTGTTTAGTTTTCTGTGTTTGAAAAACTAACGCATATTTCTAAAGGCTCGTCCAGCCCCTTTTGTTTGCGCAGTATTAAGACGGAATGAAAACGTTGCAATTTTTAGAGCGTCTACATAGTGCACGGATATCTGTATATTCCGTACAGTTTTAGTAACATCGTCATTGAGGAGGTACTACTCTGTTCAATGTTGGCATGCTGCCTTGTTAAGAAAAATAAAAGATTGGAACGTCTCAGAATGTTCTCAGAATTTTTTTCTAAAAAAGCAGAACTGTTCCCATATTAGATTACTGCGTGAATTACGTGATGAACCTAATGATTAGCAGTACTACTTGAGAATGGACGTAGACACGTATAATTATTTATTAGAATTAGTGACATCGCATATCATCAAAGAAAATACTTGTATGAGAACAGCAATATCACCACATGAAAGGCAGAAGTTGCAAAACTGGCAGAAGTTACAAAGACCTAGAATTCACAACAATTGAAACAATCGTTAAGTGAAAACATTCCCGAAACATGTGAAGCTATCTTCAAGGTGTTGAAGAATGAATACTTGAAGGTAAGTAATAATGCTATTGTCTATTAAAGATTTATATTTATATGAACCTTAAAAGTAACATCAGTGTTTCACAAAACTTAGGCTAAGCAGAATGAAAATAATGCATGTATGTTTCAGTTTGGTTGAAATGTTGACAAGTAATTTGCAGTGGAAGAGGGGACAAGGACTTGTTGCGCGCGTCTCTGTTGATCTAGTTCACCTTGCTGTGGTGATGCGTCAAACTGCCAGAATTTACCCAATTGTTTCATACTCTTCAGTGTGTGTGAGTTGTTCTGGGACGTGGTTATGTGGCATAGACCAGAAAGAGTATGTGGTATTCTCAATTGTTGGGGCATATTCTGTTGACGCCAATTCCGTGTATTCACTAAACCAAAATATTATCGCTGGCTAGTCATATCAACAATTTGAAAATTTCTGTGAAGCGTACCCAACTCCGCTTCGAATAAAACGTCGGAAATTAGTTTCTGAGTGATTTCGTTTTGTGAACTTGGGACGTCTCAGAATTTAATAACCACATGTTTTCCAGACACCTGAAAAGCATCCTCTGTCTGCAGCGACTCCAGTTTTTTCCCAGCCAACTTCATAACGTCAGTTGTTCCATCATCATTTGGAACTCCCTTTCACTTACGAGTTGAAGAGTGCGACCTTGAAGTATTATGGGACAATGTTCTATTGTTAGAACTGGGACTTGATGCTTCGCAAAGAAGAGTAGCAGGGACGCTTCACTAGGTCCAGCGTAATAAATTCTGTAAGAAACTCCCGAGAACATTGCTGAAGGTCAATCATTGTCGCGCAAAGTAACAAACACATACAAAGAAACCGAGGAACAAAATGAACCGGAAAACGGAGCTACCGCCTACATGCGCCGACTTGTCCGCACAGTTCAAGAATATCTATGCTCTCTAGCTCAGTTATCCCTGCAACAGTACCATCCTCGCGACGGTTTCAAAACTGCACACTTTTCTGATCTACACGCAACGTTTTATCTACAACAGGTTGAACTTGTGCAGACAAAAGGTTGTGCAAAATGTAGCGTCTGGACCGGCCTATAACTCAAACTAATCTGTGGGTACCTCCGCGCGTCTCTAGCCCCTTGGCGCAGCACAGTTGCATTATCTCGCCGGCCCGAATATAGATTCAACAAATTCTTTGATCTGTTCTTCATCGTCGTCGACAACCTCGTCAATTTAGTGTTCATCTAGAAGTTGGCTGATCATTAGCATTTGATAAGAAAGATGTTTAGCCTTATCTTCTAGAAGCTTGCGGATGGTTTCATCATCAGCGTTTGCCATACAACCTGACGGAGAAACTGAACTGTTAGGATCGATTAATTGGGAATGAAGGAGATCCACCAATAGAGAAGATTTGATTGTCGTCAGTTTGTTTGGAGAGGTTGAAAATATCGCTTGAGTGCATTTTAGAATTCGTTTAGTGAAAATGTAGATGAATTTTCCTTTTAAAATTGATATTTAAATTCTTCTTTTTAAATGAAGAAACGGTTGTGTTACCATTTTCCAAAAATCCTGTTACAAGGGGTAGAAATTAGTTATTTAAAAACTAAAGATCCTTTCTCAAATTTGTTTAGATCTGACAGTTTCCAGCTGATATATGAGTTCTATTGGGCTTATAATTACAATTTTAAAGGCAAATTGAAAATAGAATAGATGTAAATGGTTTGATGACACCATATCATAGACGTACTATCGTAGGCGATGAACCTTGCCTATTCCTGATGTTATCTTACGTTATGTGTGGAAGTCAAAATCTATATAAAGAAGTACATGAACAAATAGTTGATAGTGTTTAAAACTGGGATGAGTCCTCTATGATATCCCATGATTGTGATGGTAACAATTCATCTTCGTCGTTGTCAGACGTAAACCGCTGTTATCTTCAGAATCCTCTAGTTTGAGGGACATTCCTTCTGCTGGAGTTCTAGTAACAGCTAGAAGATGAGATCTAAGTGGCGTAAGAAGCGTATGCGAAGGTTAAAGCGTAAACGCAGGAAGATGCGTGCAAGGTCCAAATAGATGCATGGTAACAATAAGAGAGTATTGTAAACAATATATCGATGTATATATCATAACCATATACCTATAGCAGTGGTTCTCAAACTGGGTGTCGCGGCACCCTGGGGTGCCGCGAACATATGCCTGGGTAAACGTATGCCATTAATGTAATTATTAAGAAATGTAAAAACTGTTAGTTGTTTTAGAAAATTACATGAGGAAGTAGACGAATTTGGGTTCCTACTTTTAGTACCGACGTTGAAGTATCGACGTTGAAGTACCGACGTTGCGGGACTTCTTGTGTGTTCTTGTGTTTGTAAGGTATCCATTTGAAATGCAAATAGAAGAACTACTGATGAATGAATTGCCTGAAACCTACATCACTGGCGAGAAAATTTTCAAGAAAGTTATAAGTTATCAAGAAAAGTTATGTTATCAAGAAAAGTTATAAGTTATCAAGAAATATATACAGCAACATGATTTGAAATGGAGCAAGTGTGTTGATATTTGCAGCGATGGATCAACTGCAATGGTTGCAAAAGTGAAGAGAGCCGTTTCTAGAATGAAGCAAGTGGCAGACAATGCCAAAATGTTGCATTCTCAACATACGCTTACATTAAAAACAGATACAGAAGCAAACTCTCTGTATCGAGTGATTTGAGGGTGAAATTAACCAAACTTCCAATAAACTTAAAGGAAATAATAAAAAAATCTTCCAAACAATTTAATTCATTCCATTAAAGACAATTCAGCATTAAATTTGTATTGTTTTTTTTTGTTATTTTCCTGAGTTCCTAAGAAATTTTTGTAGCTCGACAAAGGTGGCAAAACCGCGGCAAAAAAAAGTTTGAGAACCTCTGACCTATAGCTTCACTTACGAAAACTTGAAAACGAAATCTACACTGTTGGGCAGGTTAAATAGGATTTGAAAATTTTTACAACGGCCGGATAAAATCAAATTGAAGGGAGGATCCGGCCCGCGGGCACAAGAAAATCAAAAAAGTCTTAAAAATTGATCAAATTGTTTTATAGAACATTGGAGAAGTTTATTTTCCTTGCAACTGCAAGTATTATATGCAGTTTTAATCTGCATTTAATTTAAAATAATTCAGAAAAAGGTTCAGTCAGTTTAGATTATTTTGGAAAAAGTTTCGGAAGAAAATCCGAATCTACGCTATTTTGTGCGCTTTTATAATCGTTATATCAGAATTCTTCTTCTTCTCAGTCTTACTACCCTCCGGAGGGTGTAGTGATACTATTTTCGGTATGTGTATGATTGTTTTGTTTCCATGCGTTTCTATCTTGTGCTAGATGTGTCGTGCATTGAGAGTCCCGTCATTTCTTTTAATCTGTCGGTCCATCTCATTGGAGACCGTCCTCTTGGTCTTTTTCCCTCAACTTTTCCCTCCACCACGAGGTTTTCCATCTCACCTGTTCTTCTAGCTATGTGGCCAAAGTAACTGAGATATGCTCTATTGATTTGGTTTAGTATGCGCTTTCTGGTTTTTATTTCTTGTAGAACAGAGGCGTTTGTTCTGTGTTCCACACATTACACTCTTAGGATTCGTCTATACACCCATAATTCGAAGGCTTCAATTCTTTTTCGATTTGTTTTCTTTAGTGTCAATGTTTCAGCGGAGTAAACAGCAATTGGGAAGATCAAGGAATTGGCCAGCATTACTTTCACTGTTTTTGTAATGGTTTGATCTCTCCATACTTTTATGAGTTTAGTTGTTGCTGATCTGGCCATTGCCAATCTTCTCTTTATTTCCTCTGAGCAACCTCCATATTTGGTTAACAAAGATCCCAGGTATACAAAGTTGTCCACCACATCAAAACTCGCTACGTTTTTGATATTGGATGTGTCATTGGAACGATCGATGATCATTACTTTGGTTTTTGTTTTGTTGATTTTTAAACCATAATCTCTACTATAGTTCTCTAATTTGTTCATTATGTTTATCAGTTGTTCTTCGTCTGCTGCAATAATCAAGGTGTCGTCCGCATACCTCAGGTTACTTATTTTTCTTCCTCCGATTGATATACCACCTCACAATCGTATATGTTGTAAAGGAGAGCGAGAGTATGCATCCCTGTCTGACACCGGCTTCTATCTTAAAAGCTCGGGACACTGTTTGTCCTGTTCTGACCTTGGCGTTATTGTGTTGCTAGAGTCTCTTAATTAAAAATATCAGATGCGTTGAAACACCCATTTTACCCATCACTTTCCACAGAAGTGACCAATTCACAGAGTCGAACGCTTTCGTATAGTCCACGAAACACAAATATAATTTTAAGTTGTCTTCCCTCGCTTTTTCAATGATCTGTCGGGCATTGAGTAGCTGCTCTCGTGTACCTTTACCTGGTATGAACCCTCTCTGATCGTCCGATATTTGTGGGAGTAGAAATGTTTTCAAACGATCATTAATGATGTGGAGTAATACTTTGCTTGCGTGTGAAATGAGAGTTACTGTTCTGTAGTTATTACATTCCGTCAGTGATCCTTTTTTATGGATGGGGATGAATATAAATTCGCACCATTCCATTGGCCATTTGCCGGTTTCCCATATTTTAGAGCATAACGCGTGCATTACATCTGTTCATGGCTTTAAGTATTTCAGCTGTGATGCCGTCTGCGCCAGTTGCCTTCGTATTTTTGAGTGTATTTATAGCTTTTTCTACTTCTGATTTTAAGATCCCAGGTTCTATTTCTTGTGGTGTTGCTTATTCTTCGGATGTTGTCGGGCTAACTGACTTATATAAATCTTTGCAGTGTTGTCTCCATACTTCCGCTATTATAATTGGATCTACTATACCTTCTCCTTTTTATAATTTGTGTTCGTGGTTTAAATTCTCTAGCTAGATATCGTACTTTATCATACAGATCGCGAGACTCTCCGTGCTGGGCGTTGTGTTGTAGTTTCGTGCATATATTTTTCAAATGGTTGTTTTTGTCCCGTCTACATTCCTGTTTGATTCGTTTGTTAAGTTGTTTAATTACTTGTCTTTTTTCATCTTCTTGCATGTTTGAGTTGGTAATTTGTCTTTTTTGGTCTATCAATTTTATTGTGTCATTGGATATCCAGTGATTTTTTATTAATTGGTATGTTATCGGATATGCAAGATTTTACTGCAGCTTTTATCCAGTTCTTCGTGTACATGCATAGAGTGTTGGGGTCTGTAGAGGTGCCAGGACTTTGAGTTGTTCTTAAATTTTCTTGAAAAATTTATGTGTTGGGAGTTTCTAATCTACTATTTTTTGTTTCTGATGTTTTAGGTGTTCGTAGTTTGAGGGATATTGAGGCTAATAATAGTTTATGGTCTGATCCGCATACAGCACCTGGTTTTGCCTTCACGTTTCTTACTGATGTTTTCCATCTAGTTTCGATTAGAAAATAATTGATTTGATTTTTGTGCTTTCCGTCGAGACTTGTCCATGTGGATAGTCTTCGTGGCTGGTGCTTGTAAAGGGTGTTTGCTATAGCCAGGTTATTGTCAACTCCAAACGGATCAGACGTTCTCCTCGTTAATTTCTGTTACCTAGTCCGTAATGAAGTTGCGTACATGGTTATCGAGATCTGTCCTACCTACCTTAGCATTGATATCCCCCATCACTATCAGTACATCTTTCTTTGGTGTTTTTGCTCCGTAGCTTCGGTCGTTGGCATATACATACTTGTATTATATGACAGTTATTTGGTTTAGAGTGAATGGTATATATACGGTACTTTTTGATGTTTCAAAATGTCCCTTGTCCTTCCAATGAGTTTCCGAAATTCCACAGATTTGCAAGTCGAGTCTTGCTAGTTGTCTTCCTAGTATGTGTAGTTTTCCAGCTTATAGTAAGCCTTGAACATTCCATGTGCCTATGTTGATGAGTTTCCGTAATTTAAGGATGTCCTGTCTTCCAGTAATCCAATATGTCAGAATTACGTTACAGCAAAACCGAAAAAGATTATTAGTTGTTTGTTCTATACAAAACTTCGCGTCTTTTGATGTATTATATGTCAATAATACCCATAATAGTAAAATCACTCCAATATTTACATAGTAAATACAATGCATATCAAAACACGCAGAATTTTACACAGGTTTAATAAGTTTGGAAAATTGTTACGATGGCCGGATAAAATCAAGTTAAAAGGCAGATCCGGCCCGCGGGCCCGAGAAGATCGACATCAAAGTTTTGACGTCAACTAGTGACGTATACTAATGTATAAGTGACGTATACTAATGTATAAATGCAAGTAGAATAAAGCTCTCAAATTTTCTATAAAAATATTCGATCAATAGGGAATATTCATGAAATTTAAATTTGGTTCAAATATTTTTTTCCGAATCTTTATTGTCTTCAAATGTCCGGTCAACATTTGAACTAAACCATTATTTTTGTAATTAATATATTTTTAAATATATTAAATTAATGAATTAAAGTGCAAATTAAGCGAGGGAAATTCAAATTTGTAAAACGCAACACCATTGGTTAAAACGAAAGTGACGTAACATACCATATAAACAAGTCCGTATTTTTTGCATTTGTATGTCATTGTGGTCTTTTGGTTATAAAACCATCGTCAAAAACGTCAAGTTAAAAATGAAAACAGGTGTAGTACACAATGGACTGAACTCAGTGGTCAGTGGTAATTGACGTCATAAACAGACCGCGCGAAAATGACGCAGTTTAAACAGCTCAATTTTTTTAAAACTTAGGTAATTACATTTTTTAGCATTTTTAAGCAGAATTTATATTTTTTACTATGTTATAACGGTGTAAACAGTCAATTAACAATACAAAAAAACATGCATTATCCCTATTGTTGGGAGAATCGAAAGTTTCATGTCGATTTTCTCGGGCCCGCGGGCCGGATCCGCTTTTAACTTGATTTTATCCGGCCCTCGTAATAATTTTCAAACCTTGTTAAACCTGTGTAAAATGCTGCCTGTTTTGATATACATTTGCAACTGCAGACAAACAATAACTTTGCAAGCAATTTCATTGCTAACTATTAAGTGTGCAAAGAATAGAAAAAGATAAGTATAATAAGTGCAAAAATATGTGAATAAAATCCATTTGTAAATATCGGAGAAAATGAGTTAAACAAATGTTGGTGATTTTCTTTAAACGCATCAAAATTAGGTAAAACAGCAATGAAGTCAACAAAATGATTGCAATAATCGTGTTCGCTCATTGTTTCGCCCATTGCCAACAAACTGCTCTAACATTTGAATCCTCAACATTATTTGATTTAGAAAATCAAACTATTCCAACATTATAGTTAAGCTAACAAGTTGAGTCCATAAGGGTTAACCTGTTAAGATTATTCCATCAAGGCTTATCTGCCTCTTATAGTCTATGAAGGTTTATCTACCTAGTTTACTATATCAAGTTTAATCTGACAAGTTATAAACTATAAACAAGTAATAAACTTAATAGATTAACCTTGATGAAATATCAAGGTTAATCTATTAAGTTTATTCCGTCAATGTAAGGTGAGGTTTGGTGATCTAGAATTTCATTATTTATCATTCACTGAATCAAACCTTTCCATCATCATGGTTAATCTAACAAGTTGAGTCCATCAGCGTTAACCAGTTAAGAATATTCCATCAAGGTTGTTCTACCAAATTTAGTGCATCAAGGTTTATATACGTAGTTTAGTCCATTAAGTTTAATCTGTCAAGTTTAGTCCATCAAGGTTAATCTATTAAGTTTAGTCCGTCAAGGTTAGGTGAGGTTTGGATCTAGAAGTAACTACTCTCCATTATTTTCCTTTGGCGTTCTCGCAGTTCAACTTCCTTGAACCCTGCCACTAGCCATTCGCCAACTCGCACGCCTTTCGTCTTAAGCCTCTCCACTTCCATGACAGACATACCATCTCCTTCATACAGTTTCCTTCCAATCTTTTCCCAATTTGTTTCTCTCCTCCTATCCATTCCTTTCAAACATGGTACCCTAAATACTTCTTCTACAATTCTATCCTCTATCATTCCACTCATCTTACATTCATACCTTGCCAATGGTCGGCTTGCTTCAATTCGTAGTTGCGATTAGCTCCTGCAATATTATCTAAGAAGGAGTCGATTTGTCTAATTGCAGTACCTTTTAAAAAAAAATGTAGCCGCACGTCTTCCACGCCTTCTTCTTCATCCTCTCTTCATAGTTCTGCTCCATACATCAATATACTCTCATACATCAATATATACTACTAGCATTTCTTTCGCTCGGTAATCTGTGTTAAACGTGTGGTGTGTGAGACGCCGTGGAATAGATATCACTCACGGTTTGCAGAGGAATTTATTTACAAGTACGATATACATATATATATATATATATATATATATATATATATATATATATATATATATATATATATATATATATATATGTTGTATTGTTTTCTCGGGGATTCCGCGTTGATGCTGAGGGTTGGCTCTGAAAAGAACCGGATTCTCGACGTTTCGGCGAACTAACATTCGCCATTCTCAAGAGATATATGCGTCCGTACGGGTCAACCGTTCGACGCATACTGTATGCATAGTATGCGTCGAACGGTTGACCCGTACGGACGCATATATCTCTTGAGAATGGCGAATGTTAGTTCGCCGAAACGTCGAGAATCCGGTTCTTTTCAGAGCCAACCCTCAGCATCAACGCGGAATCCCCGAGAAAACAATACAACACAGGTATCTATCCGCGAAAACCTCAAATACAACATATATATACATATATATATATATATATATATATATATATATATATATATATATATATATATATATAAATTGTACAAGAGATACATACACTTGTGAGGGAATGAGTGGAGCTGGACTCTCTGAACTGGACTGGTCTGGTTGAATGAGCTTCTAGCTGAGTCTGGTTGACTGGGTCCACTGGCTGGACCGGTGTGAATGGGTCTACTGGCTGGACTCGTTGTTTGGTAGCGCCTCACTGTTGAACTGAACTGGAGTCGACTTGCTGACTGTTTGCGCCTGACTGTCTGTACAGAACTCCTCCTTGTTCGGGGTTCAGGTATTTATGTTATGTCCAGGTATCTATGTCCCTCATCTGGGGATGATTATTTTTCTATTTTCGGCTATTTGTCGCTTCGGTGATTACCGATTCTCGGGAAAACATCTTGTAATAATTTTCCTGGAGATTACACCATTGACCCTAATAAAATATTTTCGGAAATTCTTTTGAAAATATTTGGTTAATCACCGTAATGCCCTCGTAAAACTTAAAGTACAAATATTTCTTAATATGCTCGAGGATTACATTACCGACCCTAATCAAATATTTTCGGAAATTGTTCGAAAATATTTGGGTAATTATTATAATGCCCTCGTAAACTAAGAAATAAAAATGGAACGGCTCGTTGCCGCTACAAACTCTTTTCCCAATATTTTCTAGGACTATTCTCCACGTTTTTTTAGACACGCACTCTACATATTTCTTATTACCACAACCACTCCGAAATACAGAGTCCCGCTCCATACATCAATATACTATCATTTCTTTCGCTCGGTAATCTGCGTTAAACTCTTTCTCCAATATTTTTTATGACCATTCTCCACGCTTTCTTAGACACGTACTCTATATGCTCCTTATTACCACAACCACTCCCAAATACAAACCCTAACAACTTAAAATGTCTACCTGTTCTATCTCCATCCCCTTCCATTAGAAACTCTACTCTTACACATCCCACCTCTCGCTTACACTTTATCCATTTCCTTTAAGTTACAGTTACCCTCAGTTTACTTTTATCAAAAAATCTCGCCAATCTCTGTATCAGTTCTTTCAATTCCTCCGCAGATTTTGACAGTACTACCACATTATCCGCGCATGCCAGACCCCACACTTTTTTCCTCCCAACCACTTCACCTGCTTGTCCTGCAGCCAAGACCTTCTCCAAATCTGCCACATATATATTGAAGAGTGCCGGGCAAAGCGGGACTTGCTTCAAACCCATATCTACTTTGAACGCAATCGACTTACTCTCTACCACTTTCACTCTACACCACGTTTTCTTATACAATCGCTCGATACACTCTCTCAATTTTCCTGATATTCCCTTTTTCCAAACATTCCCACAACATTCTCCTGGTGACAGTATCATTTGCGGACTTTAGGTCCAGGAATAGAGCAAAGATTTTACCCAATAAATATAGTAAGGACTATGTGCGCATACAAATGTTTGAGCCTGAATGTTCAGTCTGTAATTGCCAAGTTTAGATGCGGGTGCGAAGAAAGAGGACGATAGTTGAAAGTATTGGATTTCAGAAGGCATTGGATGGATGACTAGTAGAAAAGCTGTGAATTATGTGTCGTAGGGAAGAACGTCTGGGTGCATTGGAGCAGAAGAGTGCGAAAAAGAAGACTAGACCGAAAGAGAGAGAGAGAGTGCTTAGGAAGAAATGGAAACAATGCATCCATGAGGATGGTCGTGGTATGGAAATGATGGAAAAGATGGAAGAATGGAAGGACCAAGGGGCTTAAACAGAGGTATAATATATATGGTATTTAAGTTAAAAAAAGTAATCTGTAGTTAATCTGTGCAATTTTGAAACCGCTAACCCGAAGAAATATTTAGCACATAAAGAATTGGTAAAACCATACTACATTATAGATAATCATATAAACTCAATAAAGACGGAACGCAGCCTGAATATATAAGTATATTCAACCTTTTCGTAGTTCTATAATACTATTATACTAGTATTATAGAGCTCCGGAAAGGTTGAATATATTTATATATTCAGGCTGTGTTCCCACTTTGTTTAATGCTTAATCTAACAAATTGAATCCATCACGGTTATCTGTTAGGATTATTCCATTAAAATTGATCTATCAAGTTTAGTAGATTAACGTTAATCTATATAGTTTAGTCAATCAGGGTTAGTTGAGATTAGGTGATCCAGAAATAAGTACATAACTTCTCCAAAATATTTTGAAAACTAGACGTTGTTATCTATTATTCTCTATGAAATTCGAATAATCAGTGCAATGTTGAAATCGTTAACCCGAAGAAATATTTAAATAAATAAATTCTGTACACACAGTACACAACACCTGGATTATTTAAACATACAGTAGCTTGTGGGGAAACATTTTACATGTGTACACAAATAATAAAAATATAATACGTTTCGCCGCGGCGGTTTACTCTCTATGTTCTGTTATGTGTACTCATTTTATAGCGGACTTGTTATGATAGCGGAAAAACATTCAGATAATTCTTTATTTGAGCAGCTATGTTAGCAAACTACATTCAAGTGTCAATACTGCAATACTAACTTGATAACAAATTCACACAAATTTATTTCAAATTAAAAACGGACTGATTTTTATCGCAGAAAAATCTTTGCAGACTAAATTAAACAAAACGTTTTGTTAAACGCTATTATTCCATGCGTCAGCAGTTAATAAATTTTATACCGAAATCAAATTCAGGATATACAAAAATTGATTAAACTAAATTGATCCTGTAAGTAATAAATCATCTGAAACGGACGCGTTTCCTATTAAAATCAGTTTATTAATGCCGAAACCCTTCCAAAAGCGAACAATTAATTATAATTATCTATTCAATATAGATTGATAAATACATCACACGAAACATGATATATGGAACCTCCATATCACACCAATTCACCACTCAACATTTTATAATTCAATTAAAATCTAGTTAAGTTAATGTTCTAAATTTAAATAATTTAATTTTGATTTGTCTTATTAGATTAGAATAAAGAAAAACAGACTAATAATATAAATCGTTTTCTTAAAGTCCAGAAAACAAAAATCAAATAAGTAATTTAAAATCACTCACATCATATTTCTACTTGCATTCACTTTTTTTTAATTTCAAGTTAATGTTCTAAGTTTGAATAATTTAGTTTTGATTTGTTGCATTAGACTATAATGATGTAAAATTGACTGATAATATAAATCGTTTAATATAGATATAAATCAATACGCACACACATATTTCTTTTGCATATTTCTACTTACATTAAATTTGTTTTTGAATTTCAATTTTCCATTGTCCATTTATCCTGTAAATTTACATAGCAATAGATATTTTTTGCAATTATTTAACCATTGAGAATCAAATGGTTAAGTATACCAGATCCGCCACCCTCGGTGTATCTGCAAAAGGGGATTTGATTGTAATAGGGGCGTAGAGGAAGTGCAACTGAAACTGCAGTAACATCAAGGGGTCCAATTTTAACTAGTTTTCCTCTTTTTTAGCGAAACAAAAATCTGTACCTAAGTCACGTACATGAGGGTAAAATATGTTGTTAGGCGGGAGACGAAGGGCAACGATCATCCCCTTGTTTGATTGAATTTTGATCATCAGAACTTCACTATATACTCACTGATAACTTTCAAAACCAACATTAGAAATGCAATTCGTACGTTATTTATATTTATTTATAATTTGCAACAATAAAGCAAGCACAGACTACTAGCATAAACAATTCAAGACTAGAGAAATAAGACGATGATTGTATATTAAAGAACGAGTTCATTAAGCTCGATTTTCAGCACGCGTCCATGTTTAGACAAAATGTTCTAATGGACAAGTGCGAAAAACGCCTTATGAGCAAGTTTTGTATACTATTTTTTCTATTTTGCGCCCTTTTGTGTCATTTTTAAAAATCGCCAATACACATTGAGAAAATTGTATCGCACTCGGCAAACCAGTAACGAACCCATATGAGTGCTATAATGACTTCATTATAGACGCAAAAAAAATTAAATCGACTATTAAAATATAGTTAGACAAAAAATATGAATACGTCTGGCATATCGACTAATTATCTAGTTGGAATAAATAGAAGACCTACTCAAGAGGAGTATAACTGCATGATTAGTAAATAAGACTATACTGACAGAAATATGACAGATAAACAAGACTATATATACTAAACTGGATAAATAAGACTAGACAAAACCAATGAGAATTTTTAGACAGACAGGCAATACTAATGAGACAAGAATAAAATACCAGAATAAATACAAAATTAGACAGAGAAGACTAATCAGACAAGCTTCGGCAGACAAGACCATTTAGACAAGATTATACAGGAGTTGTGTTAGATTTATTTAGTTTGTCTTTTTCTCGTTTATTGCCAGTTTATTCATATGGAACCATATCTTAGCTAATTTAAGAGCTGTATTTGCATTGTTAAGGACATCTTCCATCGTTTTACCAACTACCTACAATGTTGTATCATCAGCAAAATTTATTAAATCTGTAGAATAGTTTAATGCCATCGAAAGATCATTTAGATAAATTGTAAATAGAAGCGGTCCTAATATGCTACCTTGTGGTATACCCACTTTTATAGTTACTAGTGTAGATATGGCAGAACCTTGTGTACTGCTATATATTTTAATCTGCTGAGCAGTGGCGGCTCGCCCATAAGGGATGCAGCGCTGCAGCCCTCCCGCCAAAATGAAAACATTTTTATAATTATTATAAACTATTCCATTGGTATACAATTATTTTACAAAAACAAATTTTTCCGTTCCTAGTATATTTATTTTTTTAATTGTAGGCAATATATACCTCGATAGGCGCTCTGTATGTATGTATTGTGTGATTTAGTGCGGTTGTATACTCATCCAGGCTGCAGTCAGTGCAGACCGAGTCTCGCCGTGTAGTTAGTGTATTGACATGGTTACCCACCCGCGATATACGCTTTTGCAATATGTATACCGTGGGCTGCAAACATTGCAGTCGGCACTCTGTATTTTAGGCATTTTATGAGTTTGTTTCTAAGAACTCGAATTTTGTTAACGGCAAAGAACCTTAAGTAGACAATTAATTGGTGGACAATTGAAAAGTGGACAATTTAAAGGACAAGTACACGTATTAAAATATAAGTAGTTTTTAGCTATACGCATAGAATGTAAGATAGTTATTTTTGAATTTAATTATAGAATTTAATTTTTAATTATTTTTTTATAGAAATGAACGAAGCAAAAAATTCAGTTATGCATTTGAAAAAGATCAACTTTGCACGACTTGAATTTCAAGAAAAAATTGAAATTAAATCATTAGGACGGTTAACTCCAGATTTAAATATTTGTCCAGTGTCACAAAGTCGTTCAAATAATTATGACTGAAAATTTAATTTCAACATATATATGAAGCATAATTGGTTAACAGGTTGTCACTGAATTAAACAGTTCAATATGTTTCTGTATGTGTCAATAAAAATGGGGTTTTTTCAACACGTAGTGATTTTTTATTTTAATTTTTTCCAGCCCTCCCACAAACATCATCCACGAGCCGCTACTGCTTCTGAGTTCTGTTCGTCTAATCTCTTATCTGTCTAGTAATACAGTTATAGCCTTGTCTGTATTTGTCTCTTTAGTCCTGCTTGTCTAATCTTATCTATCTAGTCATTTCCTTGTCTATCTAGTCCAGACACTATATTTTTTAAATTATATCTAGTTATCTCCGAGGTGTTGGGCTTCTAGCATTAACTGTCTAGTACCGTCTTGAACTGTCTGCCTAGAAATGTTTGCGCTGTAATGTTGGTCTTCTGTTATCTAGACGAGACTATCTAGTCAAGATTATAAAAATAAGTTTAGATAATATATAGAGAATACAAGGCAGATATGACGTAACAGATTACACTAAATAGATAACACAAGATAAGCAAAACTAGACATTTATTAGTTTATATGCTTAGTTTGATCTTAATTGTCTATTCTTGTTTGTATAGTCTTCTCGGCTATGTACAGTTACTCTAGTTTTGTCGACATTTTCTTGTGTCTCCTGCCTCGTATATTTAGTCTCTCTATGTCCCTCTAGTGTTTGTGTAATCTGGTCTGTCTAGTAATATCTTTGTCTATCTAGTCCAGACGAGATATTTTTGAGATCATACCTAGTTAACTGTGTGGTATGGGGCGTCTAGTATTATCTGTCTAGTACTGTCTGTCTTGAACTGTCCGCCTATTAAGCATTGTACATACAATTTTTGTGATCAGAGGATGTTGTAACATACACGTTTGCCGTTGACTTCTCGAAATGCGTAGATTCTCACGCTACGTGTTTTCCGAACCATGAAGGCTTTTTTAAAGGAATCTCTTAAATTCTTTCGTTTTCTGTTTCGTTTGAACGGGTGTTTGAATTGTTCCAATTCGGAATCCTCGCTGGGTATCAGCTCGCGTATCACTGATTTCGTATGCACATCCATAACCTAATCGCTCGCTAAACTTTTACGTTCTTCAGCGGCGGAATCATTACTAGTTTCTACATCTTTTGCTTCAGGCTGTCGACACATTCACGGTATAATCTACCTTGGAAAATTTACCTTCACTTTTCTACTCGGATATTTTTAAATCGTCCACTGAATCGATTACTTTTCCCTCTAAACTTTCGCTTTTCGTAAGATCAATTTTGATGGAAACGCAACATGGCGATGGCAAATGTTCAACGTCTTCTCCTTTCTCAGAAACATTCGGTGAAGATTCAGGTATTTGTTCATTCGCCATCACCTTATGAGAAGTTTGAGAATTTGGGAAAAACAAAGATTTCTTACTGCTCTATTTAGAATGGTAAGAAAGATTACAACTACCAATAGAATTCTTCGCTGTTTTAACATAAACGACAGTTGTTCATTATCACTTGGCATCTGCGAGGATCTAATATATTACATAACGAGAGTTGTAAGAAGCATATTACGTACGAGCGGAAGAGTCCGACCCGCGTAGCGGAGATTGCGTAATTCCGCGAGAACGTAATTGCCTTACAACTCGAGTTATGTTTCAGTTTAATAAGAAAATATGTTTGATGAAACAAATTTATTTCTTATTAGGTTATGTTTATTTAATTATCATTATAATTTAACATTATAATAATCAAATAGTTGTATTTTCATATATAACTGTTACTCGACATTATTTAACTTGAATGAAATGAAAAGAGATACGTTCCTAATGGTTACATTCCTTTTTATTTAGTACTTATTTGGGTTAAACTAGAATAAGAGTGTTCATAGATATATGAACGCAATGTCAATTTCCATTAGTTTGAATTGTGGCACTGGAGGCGCTGAACGTATGAGCACGTAATAAATAGCAGCTCTCAACGAATCGTAAGCCAAACGCACGTGTGTGTTATCTATCATAACTTATCATTAATCGGGGACTGTTATATACGTGTGTGTTATAATGTATTTACATAGTCCACGAACTGTAGAATAATGGGCATTTACAATAGTTTTCGTAGATACAATAATTTATAGCTTTCTTTTGATTTTCCCTTGTGCTCAATAAGTTTCTCAAGACCCGCAATCTATTTCGTTTCAACCAACGAAGCTGCTGCAGATATTTATACTTGAACATGTAAGCATTTGACGAGCAGCGTTTGGCCATCGCTATAAGAGTTCCTTTCTGGCAGGGTGGACACTGAATGTGAAGAGTGCACTGGGAGCATATAAATAAAAATGATTGGATTTAGTGAAATGGTGTGTGAGCCAGGTGTCTTTGGAGATGATTATTTTTGGATTTGACGGGAATCTTTGGAAGCATCCATGTCCTGGCAGTGCTTTGTTAAGAAATAATCAAATTCTCCGCGACTTCTATTGATCCACTTGTACACGGAAAAAAGTACACTTTGATAAACTACAAATTGATTTTTATTAAAATTACAGTTTCCGGTATTATTAGTAAATAAGTATTAAAAATTACAGTGTGCGACTGCAATCTTTATATATTTGTATTCGTAAGACCGCTGCTACTATTTAAACTGTAATTTTTCTACTTTTTTCCGTGTAGATATCCGAAATGAATTTGTAAGTCCAGCGTCCATACGTCCCGTTTTTCCATTTAACTTGCCACTTTTCTAATAACTGTTCTCTGGCCTGCTGTTTTCCCGACTCCGCTGTGCCTCTCTTTAATTTTTAATTCTATAGGAGGAACCCCTGCCATGACTTCTACCCCTTCGGCTGAAATAGTTCGATATGCGGAGCAAACTCTAATACCTATCATCCTATCATCCGTGTAAGTCTCTGAAACAGTATTTGCTTGTTTGATATGGAATGCCAAATTGGTGCAGCATATGATAGTTGAGAGTGTATCACATTCGATTCAACAGTCATTCGAAGTCATTCGAAGACAACAGTCTCCTCTTGGATGTTTTGAGTCCTCCGAGGGCAGTCATCGTCTTTTCTGTCTTTGAACGGTTCTGCTAATGTGCTCAATAAATATTAGTTTTTGATCCAACCACACCCCTAGGTACTTTACAGCTCTGCTGGGTGTGATTGTAAAACCCTGCAGGTAAAAGATTATATCGCATATCTTCCTTTTTCTCTGGTACCTCACTTTTCTCTGGTGCCAGTTATATATTTTTTCTTACAACCAGTTTAAAACTCGCTGTAGTTCAGTGTTTATACTATTCATTAGAATTTATTCCTCTTTTGCGGTCACCACCATCGCTATGTAGTCTGCAAAACCTATTACCGCGCCGTCATACAGAATATTCCATAGGGTTGGAGCCAGGGCTAATCCCTGTGGAACACCAGTATTTATTCTTATTGTTGTAGTAGTTCCATCTGCTTCTATAATTCTGCTTCTAACTCCCTTTCTAATAAATATGACGCTATAATATTAATTAGACTTTTGTTGATGTTCCTCCTTCTTAATTCTTCTAGAATTTGCCGCCATGATGCGCTATTAAAGGCGTTTTTTGTCTAACGTTATTACTGCGCACAGTCTTCGGTGATGATGAGAATAGACTGCCGCTTCCTTGGCATATTATCCGTCTAGTACTGTCTGTCTTGAACTGTCTCCCTAGTAATATTGGTGCAGTAATATTGGTCGACTGATATCTGAACGAGACTATGTACACAAGATTATACAAATAAGTTTGGATAATATGTACAAAATACAAGACAAATAGACGAAACAGCTTACATTAAATAGATTACACTAAATAGATAACACAATATCACACTAATCTTAATTCTTTAGTTTATATGCATAGTTTTATATCATTTGTCTATTCTTGTTTGTATAGTTTATTCGGCTATGTCTTGTCTACGTACCATAGTCTCTCTTTGTACCTCTATTCCTGTTTGCCTAATCTTATCTACCTAGTATTACCTTTATAGACTTATCTCTCTATCTAGTCCGTCTTGTCTAATCTTATCTATCTAGTAATACCTGTATTATACACCTTTGTCTATCGGTATTTTCTCGTTGGTATTTTCTTGTGTCTACGTACTCTTTCTTTGTCCCTCTAGTCTTGTTTGCCTAATCTTATCTATCTAGTAATACATTTAGAGCCTTGTCTCTCCAAGTCCCTTTTGCCTTGCTAATCTAAACCTATCTAGTAATATCTTTGTCTATTTAGTCCATATTTTTAAGATTAAAGATGTGGTATTGGGTGTCTAACATTATCTGTCTAATACTCTATGTCTTCAACTGTCTGCCTAGTAATGTTTGTGCAGTAATGTTGGTCGGCTGTTGTATAGACCAGACTACCTAGCAAGATTAAACAAATAAGTGTAGATAATATATATAGAGAATGCAAGGCAGATAGAACGAGACGTTAAGGACGAGAATTTAAACTAAATAGATAACATAAGGCAAAACTAGACATATCTTTGTAATATTTAGCTTTGTTTTAAAAGTCTTAATTGATTGGTTTATATATTTTGTTTTATTTTATTTGTCTTGTCTTGTTTGTATAGTCTATGAGGCCATGTACAGTTTGTCTATTTTTGTCGGGATTTTCGTGTTTCTTGTCTTATGGGTTCAGTTTGCCTAATCTTATCTATGTAGTAATACCCGACTAGAAATTTCAATAGGGAAAACCCTATGCGGCAAAAGACATTTTCAGGTGATCCCTAAATAGATAATGCCTCTCAAGGTCCTGATAAATATAGTATTGGCAAAACCCTACGCTGCGAAGTACCGTTTTAACAATTCCCATTTATTTTTAGTTTTAAAAATTCTCATCCCAAATCCATGCAATGGTACTGATTTTAGTGGGTTAATGACAGGTCCGGTTAGGGTAATCCGATGAGAACCCAACAAAAAATTGGGCTTACTCCAGGCAAAACCTGACAGAACCCAGAGAAAACCCTAGAAGATCGTTACACCCCCTATAAGAACCTGATAGGGAAGCCAGATAATGACCCAACAAGGAACCGGGTTGACCCAGTAATGAACTGTACAAAAACCCGTCAATTCACGAACGTCAATTTCTAGTCGGGTACTTAGAGCCTTGTCTCTCTACTCCTGCTTGTCTCAATTTTATATACCTATTAATACATTTACAAAATAGATTTTTTGTGACCAATCATGATGAGGACAGAGGGCTGCGAATACTTAGAGTTAAATGGTGGTTTAACATCAAGCATTCGAAGTCTTTGGCGAAGCCGCCAAGCATTCGAAGACATTGAGAATATGTTTGATACGTTGATTGAAATTTTAAAGAAAATTTTCGCAATGATTTAATGTTTTTACATTTGATTGAATATTTTTAGTACATTATTACTTAGTCCATTATTAGTCCAAATTAAGTCCATTATTACTTACAACGTTTATTTTAGCCTATCTACTCGCAGACTAAAATGAATAAGAATTAGAATGAATAATAAATAAAGACTAGAATGAATAATAAGTAAATTATTGCCATTATTACAATCGTGTGTAAAAATATTCAAATCATGCGTAAAAGTCCAATCCACTTAAATTTTCTGGCGTATATTAAAATTGAAATTCTTATTTTGAATTTATTCTCTTTTTGAATCAAAAAGTCTCGACCTCTCAGTCGAGATTTATCTGGCTCTAATATAACTTAACCTAACCATAACCATATCTAGATTAAATCTAGGTTAGGTTAGGCTTACCAAGATTACATCAACAACGACCAAATAGTCTTCACTGTGCGTTTTTACTAGTTTTGCAACTTTTGCCAAAGAGACTCATTGCGATTCAAGCATTCAAACTTCGCAACTCATGCACAAAAGCCATTCTTCACGTACTTGTATCAGAAACTACTATTTTAATGTTGACAGGAAATGTTTGCGTACACAGTAGCACCTCTTGTTGTATAATGCAATGAAAGATGAGAATCTCTTAAAAGTCGTTTGTCTTAGTCTTTTGAACTGTTACGTTAGTAACGCTGATCGGTATTGACTGTCTATACTCATACCGGCGAGAGAACGCATGTTTCTTAACTCAAACTAATCTGCGCGCACCTCGTTGCGTCCTTGCCCCTCATACCTCAGCGCCACACCACAACTGCATTCTCTCGCCAGTTCGAGTATAGTTTTATCTGTCTACTCCTTCAATCTAATCGTTCTGTATAATCCTTCTGCTTAGTTTTGTATTTTATATATGCTACGTATTCTGGTATCTTCATCTGTCTAGTCTTGTTTATCAATATATGTATCCAATCTCGACCCTTTTCTAACTACGTTTATATGTCTAGTCTTGCTTGTCTAGTTCTTTTTTATCTAGTATTGTTTACATAATCTTCTGTGTCTATTGTCTTCTCTAGTCTGATTCGGTGTTGTATGTTTGGTGATATGTATGTAATAATGTTGTATACATCGAAAATGTGATTGGAGATGGCAAAAGTAAACACAATCAACAGTAACAATATTCAATTGGTGCGATGTAATTAAACTCGCGTTTAGAAAATTTTTCTTGTAGGAAAATCGTCTTGAGATGTTTGCCCAAAACTCAATTTAAACTCGTCGCCTTCCTCGCAACTCCGTGCAAACACGTCCCTCGGAAATTTTTCAAGAACAAACAATTAAAACGCCATCGAAATCAAATTACACGACGCGAAATTAAATTTGCAAACATTTATTGACGCGCGATTCTAATAACAAAAATGAACTTTCTCGATAACAGGATTAATCTCGAATTGAACACACAAAAGAATTTCCAATTAAAATTTCCGACGATGTTTTTTAACGCAGTTGCGTTTCGGCAGTTCTAATTAATCTTCACCTGCTCGAATCTCCCTTATTATTTTAAATCAGTTTCTCCCTTTTCGGTTGTATTTTCGGCGAAAGATTTTGTATTGTGATGGAGATGTCACTGCCGTATACAAACTGCGAACTATAAATGGGTGGTGTGTGGGGCGATAAAGATTAGAGTCCACTAGAAAATTAGGGGTGGTTTCAATACGGAACGGTCTATATATTAAGAGATTTAATCGGGGCGCAAAATTTACGGAACAAAACATTTCGCCCCTACAAGCGCATATGCCACCGCATTACTTTCAAACAATAAATTTATTAATTTTACAAACTGGAAACACCCAACATCATTATTAAACACAAATTTAATTATTTTATACTACCAAGGATTTATTTTAGAGACCAAATGAATATGAATCGTAAAATAATATATTTATAACTTTTGAAATCATAGATCGGCTTTTTTAATAAAACTTGTATTAGTATAATTGTTAATTGTTATTATATATATTAGTATACTTGTATAAGTATTAAGTGAAATTTTGAAAAAGTTTCTAACCTTTTTCTCCTACTTTTTATCTGCGAAATCTCTGGTACTTGTCAAACACACATTCAACCAACGAATATTTCTCAATCAAATTGCTTCCGAAATCTGTCAAAAAACCCAAATCTTCCAATGAATTTTCATCTCACAGAGATGGAAACAAACCGAAGAAGAAAGGCATATGTTATCGCCGATAAATCAGACAGAGATGACACCCGACCCAACCGAGAAAAAAATAATTGATTGCAAGAAAATCGTTCCGCATGATCCGCCGCGATAAAGATGGAGATATACATTTGAGTGAGAGGAAACGATTTTCGACAGGACTACCACCACAAATTTCAATTTGCTTAGAATCAAGAAGTTTTTCATCTTTCTTTTATTAATTATGGAAAATCCGTGAAACCGTTTTAATTTTACTAACATTTAGAAAATAAAAAGAAGACCAGCAATAGTAGATACGACTACGACAAGATTAAAATAAAACTAGAATAAGATTTGAACAATATTAGAACAAGGCTAGAATAATACTATAAGAACTAGCAGCATCTAGCAGCATTTAACCCTTAAATGCCAAGCGGGGTAACTTAATATTTATCGTAAATATTTCGTTATAACTTTTTAACCCGTTGGGAACATTGCATCCAGCTAGTTGTCAGTTGACATTTGAGGTTATGTGCAAACATGCAGTTTTGAAATCATGGTTCGGGTTTCTTAATAAAATCTTATTCATTATGTAAGTGGGATTATCCTTAACTATCTTCTTCTATTATCTTCTTCAACATCTGATTCTTCTTAAGATTGAACTTCTACGTTTTCATCTTCTGAATCTGACAAGTTTTCTTCCAAAATTAATTTTAAAGTACCCCGCTTTGGTATTTACGTATTAGGATAAACGGGAATAAGGGACATCATACGTTCAGCGCGTTCCCCGCGCCACAATTCAAATTACCCGTTTTTTTATATATACCCCTTCAAATTTATTTTCGCTGCGCCTATGTGTTTTGCCCCCAATGCGCATGCGCTCAATGCGTACATTAGGTTGCCTTAATTTATGATATCTCTTACTCCCTTTTTACCTAATATTATTTTTATTTCAGTTTATTCTGGAGTTGTACAAATAAAAATAAACCTTTGTCAAAAGAACTCGCAAAAATAGCTGAGAGATTTGAAGATTTATCTGATAGTGAGGATGAAATTACCTATGGAAACGAAGTAGACTCTGAAATTGTTACTGACGAGAATATAATTTTGGTAGAAAAAGTGTCAGATTCAGAAGTTGACAACGTAGAACTTCAATCTGAAGAAGAATCAGATGTTGAAGAAGATAATAGAAGAAGATAGTTAACGATAATCAGGAAATTATTGAAGACGAAGCTCCTCTATATGCCTCACATATAGAGCGAAATCAGGAATGAGATGGTCCAGTAATTCTGAACGAGGGTCTAACCGTCTTGTAAGAAATAGTGAGTGCCCCTCCTGGTGTAAAACCCACAGTCGTAATGCTGACTCAACTTTAGAAATATTTAGTTTTGTTATAACTAATGAATTTAAGGATTATATGCCTCTTTACACTTCAATTAGGAAGCTGAAAAAAGAGAAAAGAATCGGTACGATAGATGTGGAGTACGAATGCCAGTATACGCCGCTCATTTTTGTCAGCTGCAATGTCAGATTGAGACAGGTTTTTAGAAATATCAGTGTTTTTGCGGTTTATCTTTTTCAGTGTTTCTCGAGGATAAACTTACCAGGGCCGAAAGAAATAAACATGACAAACAAACGGCACTTGCTTATGATTGGAATTTATTTGTCGAAAACTGCAAAAAATCTTTTGAACTATCTAAACATTTGACAGTTGTTGAATAGTTTCCTTCAAGGGATGATGCCCTTTCAAGATATATATAAAATCAAAATCTGCCAAATACGGCATTAAAATTTGGGCAGCTGCTTTGTGAGTGTAAGCTGGAAAACTTCCTGGTTTGACAAGAGAAACAAATCAAGAATATCGTGTAGTAACGCATTTGGTTAAGCCCTACTATAATACACGATGGAGCATTACTACCGATATTTTTTTCAGGACGGTTCCTTTGACAAACCTTGGCTAAATAAAAATCTGACATTACTAGGAATATTTCGTAAAAATAAAAAAGATACGGCCGATGAACTGAAAGTTCTCTCTTCCAAAACATTCCTCGAGTTTTGCTTTTACCAGGAACTAACAGGAAGAATAAAATGGTACACTTGTTATCTTCCTAACATCATGATAAAAGTATATCAGCAGCAAATAATAAAAAACTATAATTATTTTGGGCTATAATGCCACAAAGGTTGGAGTTGATAACGCAGTCAAATTTATTAGAGAATACCCTTGTGCTAGGAGAACTGCTCGCTGGCCCTACAGGCTCTTCACGAACATGTACCATTAACTCTTTCATTATCTATATTGAGCAGCATAGCGAATGGAAGACACAAAGTTCTTGTCGACGCCTGTTTATTTTGGAACTTGGAGATGGCCGAGCTAACCGAAAACAGTAAACAATTTCACAGACATATAAAAACTGCCCTAATGGATTGCCGGGTTTTAGTGCCTGGTGATTTCCAGGACGAGAGCATCGAACCTAAGAAACGCAGTACATGTTGCAAGTGTTCCCGAAAGGAAGACAATAAAAGTAAAGTAAGTTGTGATACATGCAAAAAAATGTATGTGGAGTCCACCGAAGAAAAGTGGCTACCATTACATGCGTTGATTGCGCTTCAAAGAAGTAACAAAATTGAATTTTTATTGCTTTATAGATTATATTCTACATAATTTATTTTTAATTTTAAGAGTACGGTTTTTGTTTTCCTAATCTTGTTATAACTTGTTATAAATTTGAGTTTATTATTTATTATTACTTAAAGCTATATTACTATAATTAAATATGCAATAAAACCTTTAAATATACCACCTATTGTTAATATTATATAAGATATTTAGACCTTAGTGACCCCACTTCGGTCTTTACGTAGATTTGCGGAGCAAAGGTATCTAAGGGTTAATGATAAGATCGAGCTCATTCCCGTAGCAAATTCGTTGCTTATAAACATTTTTCCTCTCATTGATGTCGTATTATGCATCATTCATTTTTACATTCTTAAGGTGCCGTACTCTCTGAGAGCGTAGGCAACCTCTCGCGCATACTTGTGGAACGCATTATCCACTAATATACGGGACCTAGCAGTTTATCGCCGGTTCCGAACGGCACTATTCGAGAGGTTTTTACTAGGCAGAATTACTTGTGGTAGTTTGCCCTTGCTTTCCACGAGGTGGCCACAGCATATTTCCGTGAAAAATGTTCACATTTTTCACGGGATTTGAAAAATGTGTGTCCGGGGATTGAACCCGGGATCTCATGTATAGCTAGCGGACTCGTTCACCACTACACCACTATGACCATAACCTCCTACCATATGTGGTTTACCTACTTCCAACCATATGTGGTTTACATACCTACTGATAACGTTCACCTAAGCCTAAGGAATACTCTTTTTTGGTCAAAAATTTATCCTTATAGGCGATGATTTAACATTCTTTACGTTTCAAGTGCTGATTCTTCTTGTTCGATAAAGCTCACAGTTTGCAACAATTTAAGAATGCCCCTCTACATTGCCCAATATTATGACATTAACAACTACAGTTAGAATTAGTACAAACGAATAAGAAACAACAGATCTCTATTTTACACTCCATATCTCCCCTAGTTATGGAAGAAAAGAAAATTATTCTGCTCTATATAATAATATATGTGTTACGAAAACATATTCTTTATTTCCCATCTAATACCCAAAAGACCTATGATTTTCGTAAAGCAAACTTATTATTAGTATATCAAGGACATGTGTGATATTAACTGTTTATCTTCCTTGGAACAGTACAAAAACTACAATGATGCTGTCGATTCCTTTTATACTACGCTGTTCTAAGAATGCTTGGATAAATTTGTGTCCAAAAAATCATTGCGTTTAAGTACCCTATGTGGTATATCTCTGAAATAAGATTAATTAAGGTTGAAAGAACGATATAGAAATAATTGATCAAGAACTGGTGATCAGCATATTTTATGACAATTAGGCTTAGCTTGGCTGGGCAGCCGGTAGCCAATATAACACAGGGCGGCATATGGAAGCCCGCGCACCAGGCGGCCACGAATTCCTGGCTACGGGAGCCATTAGAATATGCCTAATTGAACGGCAGCCCTTTATCTGCGCAAAGCCTCCACGCACATATCCTAGTAGCAGACATATTTTGTGTTCCCAATTTTTTTCACAAAATGACTTTCAATGCGATTGGCTGCCGATATATCGCCGCCTCAGGCTAGTGCACAAGAACGAAGTCGACTACGCAGCTAAACTAATGCTAAAATTGCGAATTGCTATAAGTCTTATATTCTTAGGATGGAAACCAATATTAAGAAAAATCCAATTAACGTGTGGAAGAATTTAAATAATAAACGTGTCCATTCAAGAATTTCTGATACATTTGACAATGCGGATTCCAAGTTTTCGGAGCCTCGCATCATTGTCAACGCTTTTGCTGACTTTTTCTCAATTTCATTCTCTTCAATTGCTGCTACAGCCCTTAACTTTGCCGATGTTAATGAATATGATCTTCCACCAATTATGTTTCAATAATCTACTAAATTTACATCTGGTGATGATTCTAAACCATCCTTTTAAGTGCGTGATTGTAGGTTTGTTTTCGCTCGTCCTCCATCGATCCTTTTTAATCTATCCATTAAAACGTAAACGCTCTCGTATATCTCCAATCTTTTTGAATGGCGACCAGTCCTGCATCTCCAACTATAGACTAGTATCTATATTACCTAACTTTACCAAGTTTTTGAAATCGTCCTCTACCGTGTTATTTACAATCAAGTAAAAGGTTTTATTTCTCCTAAACAACATGGCTTTGTTACTGGTCGCTCCACATGTACTAATTTAGCATCATTTGCACAATATGTATCCGAGGAAATTGATATTGGCGGACATGTTGACGTGATATATACAGAATTATCTAAGCATTTTACAAGATACAACACAACAACCTTATTTTAGAAAAGCTTTATAATCTAGGCCTTAGCGCTATTTAAGTCCTATTTAGAAAATAGTTTGTTACGTAAACTATAATGTACAATATATCAACTGAACATCGGGTGTTCACCAAAATTCTAACTTGGACGCCTTAGTATACATTATTTTCATTATTGTCCTACTGATTGCATTAATTTGAATTGCCTTAGCCTTTTCCGACGACATAAAATTATATAAATCGATTAGGTCACGTGAGAAAATGTTACTCTTACAAAGTAACATTTTTGATATGCAGCGTAAGAAACTAATTTGTGGGATGGTACGTTAAACACAAATTAATACTTAACACAATCAATCAATCAATGTTGTTATGTCACGTACTCAAGAATTCTTTCACCTATAGACACTATCTATACAATTGATGGTATCCCTATTACCAAGAAGATGAAAAACCTTTGGTGTTTTATTTGATTCTCGTCTAATATTTATCGGTCACCTTGATAGCGTATGCTCTATTACGTCAAAGGCCTTGGGGTTTGGGATGAGAGCAAAACAAAGCTGGATTACTCTTTTACTAATTTAAATCTGAAAAACCGTTTGAATTGTTAATTTAATTTTAATTAATTTAGAAAATGATAACAAAACTAGCAATAGTAGAATACGACTATAACAAGATTAACCCCTTCGCGACTCCTTATACACATGTATACCACTAAGTTTTATATGTATTACTAAACTACTAAAAGACTCAGGGTTTAGTTTCAGGGGGGGGTTAGAAAATATTTCCAAAAATAATTAACACAAAATTCAGATTTGAAAATTTTGATTGAGATTTGAAAATTTTGCTTCTAAATTGAAAATTTTGTTCCTAAATTTTGCTTCTAAATTGAACATTTTGCTTCTAAATTTTAAATTTTGCTTATAAATTGAAAAATTTTCTCCTAAATTTTGATTCTAAATTGAACATTTTGCTTCTAAATTTTAAATTTTACTTATACATATTTTGCTTTTAAATTGAAAATGTTGCCTTTAAATTGAACATTTTGCTTCTGCATTTTGGTTCAGATTTGAAAATTTAGCTTCTAAATTCAAAATTTTGCTTAAAAATTTAACATTTTGCTTCTAAATTGAAAATTTTGCTCCTAAATTTTCCTTCTAAATTGAACATGTGGGTCATAATGGGGGTTAAGCACTAACTTGTAGTTAATTTTGCTACCAACTGCACTAACTGAGATATCGTGTAAAAAGCTAAAAATCTCAAAAACAAAGATATCAAAGTTTGAACGTCAACAGCTTAGTAACTAATTGCGCTAGAATATTCTAGTTTTCTCTAGTCAGTAACTCAATTAGTTAGCTTAACATCCAAAAGGTTTAATTTTGCTAGCTAGTGCAATATCTCGGATATCAACTAATAAGTAAAAAATCACAAAAACAAAGATATTATAGTTTGAACGTCAACAGCTTAGTAACTAATTGCGCTAAAATGTTCTAGTTTCCGCTAGTTAGTAGCTCAATTGGTTAGCTTAACATCCACAAGGTTTAATTTTCCTAGCTGGTGCAGTATCTCCGATATCAACTAATAAGTAAATAATCTCAAAAACAATGACTTTAAAGTTTGTACATCAATAATTTAGTAACTAACTAAGCTAGAATCTTCTAGTTTTCACGAAATAGTAGCTAAATTAGTTAAATAAACGTCTTAAAAGTTTAGTTTTCCTACCTAGTGCACTAACGGAGATATCGTCCAAAATATAAAAAATCTCAAAATCATAGATATCAAAGTTTGAACGTCAATAACTCAGTAACGAATTAAACTAGAATATTCTAGTTTTCACGAAATGATATCTAAATTAGTTAACTAAACGTCATCGATGTTTAACGCTCCTAGCTCGTGCAATAATTTGATAACGACTGGAATTTTGAAAACATCAAAAACAAAGATATCTTCAATAACTTAATAACCAATGAAGCTAGAAGCCACTAGTTTGCACTACGTACAGCTTAATAATCTATCTAAACGCTCACAAAGTTGAATATTCCAAATTGGTTAAAAAATCACAACCTCACCCCCTTGGCTACGCCCATGAAAAGACTTATTACTAAACACCCACATGTGTACCATTTAGTTTTATAATGCATTAGCATAGTGTCAGCAACTGTGTCAGCATAAATGTTTTGATTTCTTCACATGTGTGAAGAAGACAAGGCACAAAAGAAGTCCTTGTGTTGAACAATCGCCATATCGCCCATATTTTGTCAACAAAGCTTTGAAAGGTGGCTCTATAATCAATGTTCCGTGTCCATAAATGCTTGTATCATATAGAGAGACTATGGGAGGGGTTGATTTTGCGGACCAGATGATGGTATATTATGATCTAGATCGCAAATAAAATAAATGGTGGAAAAAGGTTTTTTGTCGTCTGCTTATGATGGCTGTTGTAAATGCATGGATTACGTATAAAGAGAAGTCAAAAACAAATCTGTAATATCTAGTGACCCTGGCGGAAGAAATGATATCTGAAGGAAGAAAAGCAGCCACTATGCGACTTTTATCGAAGAAAGAAAGACCATCTGGGAAAAGACAGCAGCTCGAAAATGCATCTTTACATCTTCCAGTGGAAGGTACAATGAGAATAAGGTACAAACGATGCGCGGAAAATAAAACGCAAAAACGCACAAAGACAATTTGTCAAGAATGTGACATTCCGCTATGCTCCAAATGTTTTGCAATATATCATTCTTCAAATATTTTCTATTATATACTTACAATAAAAATATGTAACATTTTTCAAAGAAAGTTTTTCTATAGGACGGATGGTACATAAAAGTACCACAACAAAAGATTGATGATGTTTATATGTACCACTACCCCCTTCAACCCCTCATTTTTGTTTGACATTTTCTATTATAAAATATAATTTTGACTTCTACAAACATAAAAAACCACAAAAGTATTCCTATGTCTTCCAGAAAAAAAAATCGTCGCAAAAGGATTAAAATTAAACAAGCATTAAATTGGACAATGATTAAAACATTAAAATACTAGAACATACTACAACAACAAACATTAAAATACTAGAACAAGACTGGAATTTGATTAGAACAATACTATAATATCTCTAGAACAAGACTAATATAAGACTAGAACAATACAAAAAAAATACAAGGATACTTCTAGAACAAGTGTAGAACTGGAGCAAGGTTGATATAAGTAAAACTAGAACAAGACTACAAGACAGGAGTAACAAAACTGGAACAAGTCTAGAACATAACTCGAACCACATTCGAATAAAACAAGACTACAAACAATTACTTAGAGCAAAGAACAACAATATATGATGCCTAGAAAACAACTAGAACAAAATTAGAACACAGTAAGAACTTGTCTAGATTATGTCTTGAACAAGACTTAAGTGCTTCTAAAGCATGCAAATCCCAGAACCACATTGTAGAAATGTTATCTAAATATAATAAATGTTTGACATAGCTTGATCTGTCAATGTTAAACTTTGTGCGTCAACATATTGGCAGTTGTTATATAATTACAAACAAAAGTTGCCAACGCGTTGTAGTTTAATGAATGAAATTTTCTTTTATATTGAATGAGAGAGAGAATATATTTATTCTATACTTTATACATTATACAAAGGGCTATCGACCACAAAGTCCTTCTGCCCCATATTGAATGAATTGTCCGTCATTTAGAAATTAAAATTGTCTCTTATAATTAGTCAAAAATTTTTCAATGACAATTTGAAAGCCGTCAAATATAAAGAGAATTGTCAAAGGACTTTGGACTTATTTTGACTGTGACACCATTTAATCTGTAAACGCAATTAAAACAAAATGTAAAAAGTTTGATATTCAAAATCAATCTGTGACAGTTATCTTAAACCAATTTTTGACACTTTTAGTTTAGTTTTTAACATATCCTTTATCATAACCCTCAATCAGAACCGTCAATTTTCTAAATTTCAAATTACTTTGGACCTTGACAGGTATTATAATTTTAACTTAGACACCAAGTATTATAATTTTGAGGATAAAAAAGTTTCAATAAACTGACACTAGAAACGCTCAAATCCTATTTACCAACTTTCAAATTTTGTTTACATAAAAAAACTTATAGTATATCAACATTGAAATCATTTGAAATAAAACTACTTATCTGATTTGTTTAATGAGATCGTTCATTAATGACTAGTTTTACCAACATAGTGGCATCTTCATATCTACTGTATATGTATATCAATATATTTCCTTTAGTTTATTCAGTATGAAGTTGTTTGGGTTACATGAAGAATAGCAAAAACTCGAAGGTATTTATAAAAAACAAATATATACAAAAAATACATATCCGCCGGTCTTCTACCAGTATTTACAAGGGGCATTGACAAATGCGACCCCCACAGGGAACAAAAACCAACGAACTTGTCAGCTGAAATAAACAACATGTAAAAACTTTTCAAATAATACGCAATCATTTCATAATTTGCAGAGGAAAATTTCTTTACGCAATATATAAATATGAGTAATCAATGCGTGGTATATAATTTCGTCCAGTTTGTAGGTAGACTAGTTGAAATAACTTGTTTACAAATATAAGAAAATTAGTGCAAATGCATTCACAATCACAGTGCAATCATTTCTGCATGCATTAAATTACTTGTTTATTCTTTTAATGACGCAGAAAATAAATTAGACAAATATCTGGATGATCAATCTACTCTATTGTGTCCATAAATTGTTTTATATATTGATGTAACAAATATTGCGTAATATAGTAATTGAACGTAATTGAAAATTTCATCGAAATCTATAATTTTTTTAATAAAATTTTTTAATGGATTTTATATGTTTTCTTAATTTTTGTACAAGTAAAACATGTTAGACAAGAAGAAAATTAAAAAAAACTAAACTAACATTATTGTTTTTTCAGTATTTTATTAAATTTTTAGAGCCACGTTGACAAATTCATTCAGATAAATCTTTCTGCTTGGAAGGAAATATTTCGGTGTCAACATGCGTATCAAATTTTAGAAAATATTTGGGGTTGTCATATATCTGTCTGCGACGTTTAGCATGCTGTTTTTTTTTGGTCGGTTGACAGTGTAAACTTATAAGGGTAGATCCCAAACGTTCGGCGGAAACGTTTCTGGCTTACAACGAATTAGTCACCTTCATTATTTTTATGTAACTTGATATTAAGGAATTGGGAATTATCTCGAGAAGATTAAGACAGAAATAATTTTCTAAAGTGAATGGAGTCGAGTTTCTAACCAATTACTTGAAAAATTAAATTAGTTTATATGGTAAACTTAATTTTCGATTATAGTTTGTATAATTTAATTTAAATAAGATTGTAATATAACAATTATTCTAATTTAGTTTAATTATTCTAATAAAGTTCCTTGAGAGTTTGCTGCCCATTTCTTCCTGTATTGGATCCTCAGTCCACCTTAGGTCTCCACTCCAAGAGTCTGTTGGTCCATCTCCCATCTGAAATTTGGGCTACGTGCCCGGCCCAGTTCCATTTTAACCTTGCAATACACACTACGACATCGATGATACCGAAAGCCGAGTATTTACATTTTAATACTCTCATTATGTATATGACGCTTGATCCACTTTCGTCCAAAACTTTTTCACAACTTCTTACGGCTGCCTTCTCCACATCATCACTCCATACACAATTCCAACAACTTGCCAACTAATGCGCACACAGTTCCTCACCTTCTCCACTTGCTCGGTACGTTCTATCTCTTACAGTCATCCAAAATCTCTTAGGTTAAAGGCTACAAATCCACATTTATATTGAGTGACATTTACTAAGATAATACGCATACAAAATCTATACTAAAATACTAACAAAAATTGCTAGAAGACGTAGTTGCTGAAGCTAATTCCAGAAGTCCAAGCCGGATTCAGATAAGGTCGTGGGTACTACAGAACATATATACACGTTAAACTATATTGTCCAAAAACTATTGAGGAATCTCAATCGCCTCACTACACAGTTCATTTTTGAACATATGCGTCTCTCATCTCTTTCTGTCTTGCGCTTCTCTTATCCAATTAAACCCTGTTGTTAATTTTATGTCGTTTGTCCAGCGCATCAGTGGTCGTCCTCTATTTCGTTGTCCAGTGCAACAGTCTGTTATTCCATATCGCTTCCGTACATCTAGCTATGTGTCCGGCATAGTGAGTGGCAATGGTTTCGATCACATCTCTGATTTTCGTAGTGTTTCTGATCCATTCGTTGGTTTTTCTGTCCCTTAACACTATTCCCAGCATTTGTCTTTCTATGGAGCTTTGGGTTACGGCCATTTTGGTCATTGTTAGTTTTGTTAATGTCCATGTTTGACATCCATAGGTTAGCACAGGGAGAATGCTCTGATCGAATAGTCTTGATCTCAATCTTATGGGGATATTCTGTTTTTTTTTAGAATAAATGTAAGTCTTCCGAGCGCCGTCCATGCTAGTCTTCTTCTGCGGTATATCTCGGTGGACTGGTTTTCTCTTCCTAGTTTCAGTTGATGCCCAAGATACGTATAGCTTTCTACTTTTTCAATGAGTTGGTTCTTGATAGTTATTTGGGGATCTTCTTTGCACATTATTTTGGTCTTATTTAAATTCATTTGTAGTCCTATCTTGCTTAGCTCTGCTTCCATTTCAAGCAGCATTTCCCGTAGGTCGTTCGTATTATCTACAATGAGCACCACATCATCGGCAAACCTCAAGTGTGTAAGTTGTTCTCCATTGACTAGTAAACCCTTCTCTTCCCAGTGGACACGTCGGAATGCTCCCTCAAGCGCTAAATTGAACAGCTTAGGTGATATAGTATCTCGCTGGCGGATCCCTCTATTTATGTTTATTTTATTCGTGTTCTCATGTAGTTTAATTGAGGAATATAAAGGGAAAATTGTACATAGTGTTGATTTACTTAAAAACAGCATAAGACTCGGTAGTAAGGGAAAAAGTATGGGAGAATATGAGTAAAAAAGGTATATGCTTCCAGTTGAGGGATAGTATTGAACGTTTGTATGAGAGAACATGGTGTAGAGTGAAAGTAGTTGAGACTGCATCTAAAAGATTCGAGGTTATGAAAGTGCTAAAACAAAGGTCTCCAAGTCCATTATTATTTTACCTATATACATCAGACCTCGAAAGAACGTTAATTATGGCTCAAGCTTCGTGCGTAGTTATAATTACTAAAAAGGTCTGAAGCCTAGCTTACGCTGAAGACGTTGTTATTTAGGCAAGCACGTGCCTAGAGAGAGAGAGAGAGAGATTTGAATGGGGAACAATTGAGATAGAACAGGATGACAGCTTTAAATAGGTTTTGTGTTCCAACAGAATCGATCGAGCGGAGCTCAAACTCGATTTATCATTAAAAAAGCTTGGGTAGCTGCTAACAAGTGCTGGAATACTTGGAGAGTGTATTTTAGAGAGAATTTTTGGGGAATCTAGGGAGTGCATCTGGGGAGGAAAAAATAGAGAGGGTACAGCTGCAATGTATCAATAGGATTTTCCAACTAATAAGGTGTACGTACCTCTTGGTATATTGTTCTCCAGGAGACAAACATCAACAAAGTGTCTACTTATACAGCAACTAGAGTGGCCACGTTTGAAAGAAAATTCGTTAGTATGAATGATAAAAGAATAGTGCAGGAAGCGCTGAAAGTGATAACGACAGAAAGTATGAATGAAACAAGTGGGGATGCCCAGGAAAGTTGATGTATGAAAGAGGTGGTTGGAATCACAAAGAAATGGAGAGAATGATGAATTAACGAATCTTATTGTTAGTCTGAAGGGTTTTGGAAGAGAGACTAATAGAGGTAAAGATGCAGGAGAGTCAGAAATATATAGAGGAGAGTACACATAACAAGGACTACGGGTAGATATAAGTTAGTGGCAGATGTTCAGAATATCTCCTCAATCTTGAGGTCCCAAAAAGCGAATATTGCTTGTTTTAGATGCTTGTTTAAGAAATAGGAGATTTTCGATGGATGCAAGAGTATGTATTTATATATATATATATATATATATATATATATATATATATATATATATATATATATATATGTAATATGTATAGAGTGCCGAGCATGTGGAGAAGGTGAGGAACTGCGGCAGCATTAGGTGGCAGGTTGTTGGAGTGAAGTGGATAAGGCAGCCGTAAGAAGCTGGAAGTTTCTGGAAGAAAATGTAAATACTCGGATTCTATGTCCACAGTGCAGTTTGTTTTTATCTACTGGCTTTTGAGAGACGTTTTAATTCTTTTTGCTTTTTGTGTTCCTTTTTCAATTTATTTTGTTTAGGGCTGGTGAGCGGATTGCAGTTTTTAGTTTTGCTTTTTTAACAGTAAAATTAGTAAATACAATTATTTGCAATTAAATTGATGCCAATAAAAGTTTAACTACTACTACTAATAAAATGATAGAAATAACATTAACAATATATCAAAAACTACATCTCAGCTTGCAATTTTCTTGAATAGAAAGAAATAGACAAGGATAGTTAGATCGTAGAAAAAAATAAACTTATACTAAGCAATTAAATGTTGTTGTATGCGTTTAAAGGAATTAGACAAAGAAACTCTTTAAATTTAGACAAAAGATGTTTTAAAAAGTGAACAACAAACAAAAATCTAAAACTGCGCGAAGCAAAAATAAGACATCCTAAAGAACGCAATGAAATGTTCGTTTGGATTCTCAAAAGGCATTCGATACCGTCGAGTTAGATGGAAACAAGGTTTCGAGATCGAAACTTGGTTGGATCGAGTTAGATGGAATGGAAGCGCTGCAAGAGTGTCGCGTCGAATATCGCTACACATGACCATTTATAACATCTACAAAAATGCAAGTCTGACGGTTCAACTCTACGAAAGCACCAAACCCATTCCAATAAGTGACATTCCAATGGTAATATCCATGTTTTTAAAATATTTTTAAATCACTGTTTACACCTTTATAACATTAAAACACCAAAAAATATAAATACTGCTTAAAAATGCTGTAATTAAGTTTAAAAAAATATGTAAAATAAAGAAAAATGTTGAGCTGTTCAAACGCCGCCATTTTTGCGCGGTCTGTTGATGACGTCAATAACTACTACTGACAGTTCAGTCCAATGTTTACTACAGCTGTTTCATTTTTAACTTTTTTGACGTTTGTTTTCTAACCAAACGACTGCAATGACATACAAATGTAAACAATACGAATTTGTTTACATAGTATGTTACGTCACTTTCGACTTAACCAATGGTGTTGCGTTTTACAAATTTGAATTTCCCCCGCTTAATTTGCAGTTTTATTTATTAATTTTAGGTATTTAAAAAGATATTAATTACAAAAATAAGATATTAATTACAAATATAATAATAAATAATAATAAAGATTCAGAAAAAAAAAATTTAACCAAATTTAAATTTCATGCATATTCGCTATTGGTAAAGGCGTGAGGCAGGGGGGATACGATATCACCTAAATTGTTCACCGCTGTTTTGCAACTTGTCGTCAAAAAGCTCAACTGAGAGAGAAAAACCCGCACCATAAATTGCAGAAACTTATTAAACCTACGTTTTGCGGACGATACAGTACTACTAGCTGACGATTTCAGTGATATTAAAACAATGCTTCAAGAACACAAAGAAAGCTCCAAAATGCACAACACAAGTTGGAAAGATCGATGGTCGGTGTGTCGCTACGAGCCTATATCAATAACGAAAACTACGCCGAGCAACAAGAGTCACATATGTGCCCATAATTATGAAAGTGGTCTAAGTCAAAATTAAAAAAAAATGACTTTATCAGTTATTTCACACCACATTATTAACACTAAATGAATTCCATATATTTTTGGAATCACAACCACTATCTAATGGTTCATTATTGACGATATCGTAAAAATTACTTTGAATAAATTTAGTTTAAAATAATGCTGAGCGAAATAACTGATAAACTATTTTCTTAATTTTGACTTGGACCACTTTCATAATTATGGGCACATATGTCGTAGTGCGCATTGCAAGGTTAAAAACGAATTGGGCTGGGCACGTGGCCCGAATGTCAGATGGTAGGTGGACCAAAAACTCCTGGAGTGAAGACCAAGAGCAGATAGGCGAAACAGAGGAAGAATCCCACAAAGTAGACTGCTGATATTAAGATAACAGGTTGAGCTTGGATGCAAGAGACTCAAGACCAATAGAAATGGACAGATATCATTAGGAAGAAAAATGAGCCAAAGAACTTAATTAGAATAATGAAACAATCTAAATTGATGTATAACAATCTTGATTAATTCAAATTAGACAAACTTTTGTCGAAAGTTTATAGAACTACCTACTAAACCATTATTATTTTACCTTTTTTGTTTGTGCTTACCTAAAAATGAGAAATATCTACTTTAAACTATAATTGTGCTTGATTGATGCAATTACAAAAGAATTAGGCACGAATTTCATAAAGAACTATTTTTTTCTAATTCAAATAAAACATAACACAAGTCAAGATGAATTTAGTGTCTGCGGTATCTATTACGATAGGTTTATCGATATTAATCGATATTATCGATTCAACCGAAACAAATATATATTTTATAAAAATAGTTTGCTTTTGTAGTCACGTTTGAAACAAGAAACATGTGAAATAAAATGTTCTGACTTTATTTTCAAGTTAATTACCAATAACTTCGAAAACAGAAAACCAATGGATAATAAGGTTTCTTGTAGGAAATTTAATTCTCTACAAGCTTTATTTTTAACATTTTTCAAAATTTCGGTTAGTTTTCGAGTTATTTTCGAATTCTTGCGATGAGAAAATTAAAAAAAAAATTTAAAGTTTAAACTTGGTTCAAGGTTGAATTATTACTAAATATACGAAATAAAAATCACTAAGTAAAACGGTTTCTTAAAGAAAATTTAATTTTCTACCAGTTTTATTTGAAATATTTTTCTAAATTTCGTTTAGTTTTCGTGTTATTGCTTAGTTTTTGTGTTATTTACGAAGATAAATGTGAAACAAAAATGTTTAGAAATTATCAAGGTTGATTACTAACCAACCCGATAGATAAAAATCTAATTATAACTAAAGATCTGATTGTAACTAAATGTACAAACTAAAATTCACCAAGTACACAAGTTAATTATAGAAAATTTTATTTTCTACAAGATTTATTGAAAATATTTTTCAAAATTTTGTTTAGTTTCCGAATTATTTGCGAATCTTTGAGATAAGAAAAATGTTAAACAAAACCAAAATTTGACCATTACTAGTTTGGTTATTACCAACTTGACGGACAAGAAAATCACAAAATAACATACAGTCGAACTTCCATAGTCGAATTGCCATAGTTCACGAAAAAAAATGGAGTTATAGAAAATTCGAGTTAGAGAAATACATAACTACAAAATGAGTAAAATTCACTTTACACAATTCATTCAAAGTAAATATGTACATATGTATGTATTTATAACCAAAAAAGAAATATGCATTATTAATATATTGTTATATATTTATAATTAACTAAAAATAATTATAAGTAAAATGTATATTATTTCTTGAAAAAAGTCAGAAATTTTTATTTGTTTCCCATTAAAAATTTCTCTATCTACAAAGTTCTCCAAAGTAGATAATGGGCGGTACACTTCGTCTGGAAGATTGTCTTTAGAACACAGATATTCGCTACACTTATTTAAATAATTACGCATTTATTTGTTCATGTGTAGAATTGGCACTGTTTCGTTGCTAGATAAGACATCTTCATCTTCGCGATTTATAATCTTGTTTAAAATATCGACATCTGTTAGATAGTCCTCTATAACGACACCTGCATCTACAGATAAATCATTAAGAGACACTGTTCTATCCGCCTTGTGCTGATTATATGTGTCATACGCGGACTTCAATTTTGACTAAGAGTATCATCTTCTTCACTCCAGTTTGTTTCGCCTTGTTTTCTATAGCCAGCCATTCTGAAACAGTACTTTATGGTTGTTTGCGGAATATCGATGTCCCACACTTTTGTCAAGTTTGTAATACCATCCCATAAAATAATATGTTCGGGTTGATTGTCTTCTAGGGCAACTATTGTTTTTCTCAGAATTCTTCTTCAATAGTGCAATTTTATGTTGTTAATAATTCCTTAGTCCATAGGTTGTAACATTCACGTCATGTTTGGCGGGAGAAGAACAACACGAATCGAATTAGGCTGCTGAGTAATTTTTGTTTGTGATGGACAGTTACCCACACATAGCAAGATTTTACGTTTTTCGGCAATGAATTTCTTGTCTAAACTAAAAAACCATTTTTCAAAAATTGCGCTTGTTATCCAAGCTTTTTTGTTGCTTTTGTATATCACTGGTAAAAACGACTCTCAGCAAAATAAAGAGCCTTTTCTCTAATAAGTGGTCCATACATTGGCAAATTTTTATCCTACGCAATTTTAAACCATTAGAAAGTAACTTTGTCAATTTCTTCAGTTGCACTGTTTCAAGATCATTAGTTGCACCATTTTCGGCTTTGTTCATAATTTCATGGCTGTTTCTTATAATTGAAGAAAGTGTACTTGGAGGAATCCCAAAGTCTACAGCAATCACTATTTTTCTTGTTAATACCTTTGTCAACTTCACTTATCAAGCTCACTTTGTCAGATAAAGACATCGTATTGAGTTTTCTTTTCTGGCCACTCACATTTGCAATTGTAACTGCAGAGGTAAGAAGAAAGCATGAGTTTAAACTCTAAAATTTCATTAACATATAGCACCTTTGCTATAACAAACAGGATACGGTTTATGATAAGCAATATCGTGTACCATACATTCTGGAAACGGTTAAAAAATTGGAGTTATGGAGATTATTTTCTATGTCAAATTTTACCATTGTACAAATTTGTACTGTAAAATTTTGAGTTAAGGAAAATTCGAGTTATGAAAGTTAATTTATATGTAAAATGCTATCTATCTAAACGTTTGTATTAAAAAAAAAGGTCGAGTTATAGAAAAATTGGAGTAATAGAAGTTCGAGTTATGGAAGTTCAACTGTAGTTTGTTATAGGAAATTTAATTCGTTTCAAGTTTTATTTTAAACATTTTCTAATATTTCACCTAATTTTCAAGTTATTTTCGGGTTTTTGAGACAAAAAAAATATTTCAAAAAACCTGAGTTATTACTACCAACTCCACAAAAATGAATCTTTTTGGTGCATGCTGAATACGGAAATTAAGGAATGAACCCAAGCACAATGAAAGCACGAGTTTATGTAATTAAGGCAATGAATACGGTTTTATATTTCTCTTATCTAATATTAGACAAAATACAATAAATAATAAATGTTGCTTATAGGAAATTCAATTTTCTACAAGTTTTATTTGTAATATTTTTTTAAATTTTGTTTAGTTTCTGTGCTACTTGCGAATTTTTAGAACAAGAAAAAATTATAACAACAATATTTTAAATTAATGAAGGTTGATTATCACCAACTTGACAGATAAAAGTGTAACTGCTTAATTTGCTTATAGAAAATTTAATTTTCTACAAGTTTTATTTAAAATATTTTGCAAAATTTCGCTTAGTTTTCGAATTATTTGCGAATCTTTGAGGCAAGAAAAATTTGAAAGAAAAACAAAATTTGACCATTAACAGTTTGGTTATTACCAACAGGCAGAGAAGAAAATCACAAAATAATAAGGTTTCTTATAGGAAATTTATTTCTTTTCAAGTTTCATTTGAAACATTTTTCCATATTTCACATAATTTTCGAGTTTTTTCCGCATTTTTGAGACAAAAAAAAAAAGAAAAAAAGCTGAATTATTAATTTTGTACAATTTTGTACAAAACCAACTCTACAAAAGTGAATATTTTTACTTCAAACTGAATAGAGAAATTATGAAGTAAACCCAACCACGATGGATGCATGAGTTTGTGTAATTAAAGCAATGATTACAATTTTATATTTCTCTTGTCTCATAATTATTAGACAAAATTATTGCACATTCTTCTCATAATCTCATAAATTCTCTAAAAGTTTTATTTTAAACGTTTTTTTTATTTTTGAAAACGTTTTGATTCCGAGTTATTTTTGTATTTTTGCGACAATAATATAAAACAAAAATAAACTTTTCAATTTTTCCAAGGCTGATTATAACCAAATTGACCAATTAAAAATCACTAGGTAGCAAGGTTTCTTATAGAAAATATAATTTTCTACAAGTTTCATCTGAAATATTTTTTTAAATTTCGTTTAGTTTCCGTCCTATTTCCGAATTTTTGATACAAGAAAAATTTGAAACAAACATAATATTTTGTATTATTCAAGGTTGATTATTAGAATTATCACCAACTTGACAGATAAAAAATGTAATTACTAAGGTTACTTATAGAAAAATTAATTTTCTACAAGTTTTATTTAAAATATTTTTAAAAATTTCGTTTTGTTTTCGAAATATTTGCGAATTTTTTAGGCAAGAAAGATGTAAAAGAAGAACAAAATGTTGCTATTACTAATTTGATTATTACCAACGGACCGACAAGAAAATCACAAAATAACAAGGTTTATTATAGGAAATATAACTCTTTTCTAGTTAAATTCCAAATATTTTTCAATATTTCACCTAAATTTCGAGTTACTTTCACGTTTTTGAGAGAAAAAAATGTTAAAAAAAACTGAATTATTACTACCAACTCTACAAAAGTGAATCGTTTTGGTGCAAGCTGAATACAAAAATCAAATCAAATAAACCCAAGCACAATGAAAACATTTTCTTAGCAGACTTTGTGTAATTTGACAACGATAACGATTTTATATTTCTCTTGTCTAATAATTATTAGACAAAATTATTTCACAGTCTTCTGTAACAACAATTCATATTCAGATTTAATTAAAAATAAAAATACAATGACAAACATTTCCGTCTGACTATCTATCTACCCTAACCCCTTGGGCTTGTTCCACTATCTCGACTATATATTAGTCTGCGACTGACTCACCACATAATTTATTTTATTATCAAGTCTATTAATTAATAAAACTACACGTCCATAACGACATAAACTAACACAATAATAAAGACATTAAGTAGGGAGTGAAATAAAAATATAAAAAGTTTTTTATTACCAAATTATCTTAAGAACTGTAAAAATTATTTTGTGGTGAAAAATAATTTTAAAGTGCCAATTACTTGTTCAGTTTTGCTTATCCAGTCTTGTTTGTTTAATCCTCACTCTACTTCTGTAGACTTCTTGATATTATTTATTTTTTCTTGATTATCTACACTTATCTGTAGTGTCTGCCTGCCTAGCCTCAACTATCAATCCCTGTCGTTAACTCATAATCAAAACACAATTAATCTTGTAAACTATTATTATAAGTATCCATAATTTACTAACATGTTTAATATTTATGGCCATAAAATCTAATAAATATTTCAAAACCTGAGATCAAAGCGTTTAAGAATCTTATTTGTTTTATCTGTGCGGGTATCTATGTGAAGTTATGACATTACGAAATTTACTTCGTGGAGATTATACAAACAACGTTTTAAATTTTTCATCAATTTTAATAAATTTAATTAAAAAAAAAACTTTATTTTAAACTTGAGTCTTTTTCGTGTCTTTTGACACTCGAGAATGATAAATTATGAACTGGCGTACTGATAAAATTATGGTTTAGTAAACTAAATAAGGGAACTAAATGAATGTAGTGCTCGCTGAAACCATAAAAGTTTACCTCCCCAAGTCATAAATTTATAAGTTAAGAAAGGAAATTCTTAATAAATTATCATTAAAAAAAGTTTGATAAACTTGAAAACTGAGAACTAAGAGATTACTTGAGGGTGCTATATATTTACTCAGCGTAATACATTTATCAATGCTGTGTATTTATATCAGATATGGCATACGTACCGTCTCAATAATACAGTTATTAAATAGGGGTGTAGATTAGTGATAGAAGACTTGTATGGATGTAATTTTTATTAGAATTGATCCAGGGGTCGTGAGTTATGGATTTATAATTGGGTAAACATAGTTGAAATAATGTGGTTGGGACATGTGGTGGGTTTAACATTACGGGTCTCATCCCCAACTATAAAGTTACTGTTAAACTATAAAACAGGCCATAAAATTGTACGCGACGCCGGTAATCAAACATAATTAAACGATAAACAAACAAGATTACTTTTACATTTGTTTTAACGCCGTTTTATGGACGGCAATTTGGTATGATTTAAATAAATATTTGCCGCGAATGTAAATAAATATATGCTTGTTTAGTACTAATTGTGTGTGAGAAAACCGCGATTGTCTCCACACCGAAACACGATAAAAGATACAAGATTTATTTTTAATTGAAAATTTAAAGAAAATTAGTTTGAAGAACTAATAGATAAATTAGAAACAATTACTATCTATATCTTGATAGTGTAATGTCTGAATAATTTACTCCCAGACATTGACTGATTAATATATAGTAGTTTGTTACATTTAAGTTTAATCTGTCTACTTTGGTCTGAAATCTAAACATTTCGTATAAATTAACAACGAATATAGAATAAAGTGATGTGAAGGCTGTAAAATTTGGGCGTAGAAACGCCGCTAACAATAAGATGGATTAAAGATTTATTTAACGTATGTCTTGAAAATCGAATAATCTTGTCGCAGTGGAACAACGCCATTTTGACACTTCTCCATAAAAAGGCGATATCATCGAGCTTTAGAACTATAGACCAATAAGCCTCTTAAGTCATTTCTATAAGCTATTCACCAAAATCATTGCCAAACGTCTGGAAGATAAATTAGATTTTTATGAATCAAGGGAACAGGCCGGCTTTAGGAAAGGTTACGAGACAAATGACCATCTCCAAGCAATTAAAATCCTGATGGAAAAGTTTGTGGAATACAACAGACCCATAGCCTTGGAATTTATTGATTTCTATAAAGCAATCGACATGGTAGAACTAACATCAATAACAGCAGCACTGGAGCAGTGTAGGATAGATTATATATATAAAAGGCTTAAAGAATACATATACAGTAATGCCACCACAACTGTAAAACTTCATGAAACAACAGGCGAAATTACAGTAGGCCTAGGAGTCCGACACGAGTACACCATTTCGCCTAAACTCTTTACAGCTGTCCTCGAATACTGACTGAAATCATTGCTTTGGGAGAATCAATATCCATGGTGAACGGCTGACACACCTGTGATTAGCAGATGATATCGTTCTTATCACAGATAACATCGGCAATGCAAAACATATGCTCGAAGAAATAATACAGATCTCAGCAAATGTCGGTCTCCGAAAAAATGTAAGTAAAACCCAAATAATGACAAATCTAGTGCTTGCACAAAACATCAGAGTAGGCGACTCTGATAGAAGAGACGCATATTCACAAATACCTAGGGCACGAGATACAAACTGGGAAGAACAATCAAACGCATGTTATAACAGCGTAGAATAGGTTTGGGTTGGGCTGCTTTTGGAAAACTACGAGAGGTATTTAAAAGTGATTTACCCGTATGTCTGAAGAAAAAAGTGTATGAACAATGCATGCTACCGGTAATGTCATATGGAGTACTCAGACATTAACAAAAAAAAGTAAGCAGAAAATCTAATACTAATACTTCGATCAAAGAGGATTGGAGGGAGCCATACTTGGAATCTCTAAAAGAGAAAGAATAACCAATAATACCATCAGACAAAGAACTCAAGACATAGTTGAACACATAACTAGAATGAAATGGAGATGGGCAGGTCATATGGAGAGAACATCAGGCGATAGGTGGACTAAAAGAGTATTGGAACGGTGACCACGAGAAGACAAACGAAATAGAGATAGAGCACCGACACACTGGAGCGGCGTTATAAAAAGAATCGCTGAGAATTGGATACTGACAGCCCAGAACCAAGAGACAAGGAAGAACTTAGAGGACACATAGGTTGTATCAGTGGACAACGATGGCTGCACGATTATGATGTTAACAGAAGAAAGATAAAAACTTCTGTCTCACTTTAGGGACATAGCCTTTGTCACGGGCAATGTTCCCTATAAGCTGAGCGTATGCGCAGTAGCTTTCGTGACAGTTTAAAATTTGTGCAGATAAATTTATTTTGCGCGCACTTAAATTACGAGGTGTTGATTTTGTATTAGAAACTGGGGATATTAGATCAATTTATACTACTATACTATATACAGTGTGTAAAGTGATGGAGGTATCCTATAGGGAAAACTTTTGTAATAAGAGTTTTAAAAATGTTATAAGGATTTTCGATAGAATTCTAAGAGTTCTACCGGGAATTGCAAACAGAACTGTTGCGCGATTTATTGAAATTTTCATTCAAAACCATGGGTCCTTTACCTTTATTATTGCAAATATTTTTTGAACTAAGGTTTTGATCAAAAAATGCCAAAGGGATCTTCGATAGAACTCTTAGGGTGCTATTCAGATCAGCGAATAGAAGAACTGTTTTTGCAATTTTCAAAATTCAATTTTATTTGTAAAATCTCAATCTCTTATTACAAAACTTTTTGCAAAATTGGTCAAGTACTGCAGAACTATGGTCGAGGGGTAGTAATAAGTCAAAAACGCGCAGTTTTTCTCAAAAGTTGTTGCTAGCTCGTTATTGGTATTTTCCATATCTTTCGCGAAATTCTGCAGAACTATTGAAATTTCGCACAAATGAGTCTAGAACTATTTCATATCTACCAGGAATATTTTTGAAAATGCTGTTGCAAACTTCACAGGACTAAAAAGAAAGTATAAAATTAAGCGAAATTTTGTAATATAATGAGGATTCTGAAAACGTGACGTACATGACGTACATTTTGTGCAGATGCAAATACTGCAGGGGAATTTAGTACCGGAAAAAATGGGATGAGTGGAAGTTAGATCAATTAAAAAGACAAATTATTCAAAAACAACACAAAGAAGCTCTTCATAAACAACAAATTTAAAAAAAAAAACGGAATTTTAAAAATGTTAATGGAAACATCTGAAGAACGTCACGAAAAAAGAGATAAACAAGAACGATCGAAATCTGATTTTGAAAAAGTTAATGTGTTAATCGAAGATGTAATATGGGCTATATGTATTAACTCATCAATTAATTCCGTCCATGAATTCCATAAGCACATGGAAAAATTTGTTGCCACAAAAGTACCGTAAAAATTATGCTTTTGAATTCATCGAATATATAAGCAATACCCTGGAAACAAATTTAATTTATTTAACAAATTAAAAAAATGAACCTTCCATAAATTAAGTCTAGATAAAAGCAACAAAATTTCAATACAAAAAGTACTAATTTTGTATTTTAAATATCGTGATAATAATATAATTACAAAACAAAAATCATATCTTTAGTATTTGGTGGTATTTTGAAACTCGAAAATTGTGACAGCAAATCAATTGTAGGAAAAATAAAAATAAATTATGTTGAACATAACTTACTCATCCAAAAAAATATAACGTTTACATCTGTTGGAGCCAATGTCATCCTTGGAAAGAAAAATATAGTATCTGCGCTCCTTTAAAAAGATATATTGCATTTAACCGAGCAACACTGTGTTGTACATCGAGATCAAGAAGATCTGGGAATCGACGATGCATGGAAAAATTCACCGATGTATGAAAAAGGGAAAATTTGAAGATTTAGCTCAAGTAACTGAACACGATGCCACATCATTTACAAGAATCATTAAAGTAAGGTGACTAATGCTAGTGTTAGAGCTTTTTTCAAAAAATTACTATGTTCTAATTAAATATTGTTATAAGTTATGGAACGAAATAATCCTATCTGTAAATATTGCGCGAAAATTCTGACGGATTCCTAATATCGGGTAGCAATTTTTGCTCTCAAAGACGTATTATAAGAGCTTTCATCTTTGTGCAAATACCTACTGAAAATGTGTTTAAATATTATCGATGTTCATCAGTATTTTAAGACCAAAATGAGAAAATTAAAATCTCAATACCTGGGAGACAAAATCTCTTGGAGTAGTGAAAATATTATCAGAAGATCAAAATAAGATTGATACTTCAAATATAATACAATTTGTCGACCGGGTCTGTATGCACCTGGAAAGAAGATTTCCCCACGACGACTTGATAATGAGATTATAATAAATTCCGGAAGGAAATTGATATTGGAAAACAGAATATAATAGATCTTTCCGAAAAATATTCTGTATTTATATGGGTTGAATATTCCGAAGTGAAATTTACAATAATGGAGAAGAGAAAACTTGAATTGTTCAAAATATTCGACGATAACTTAACTTTCGTATTAACCCATTCAGAATTTTCTAATATCGCTATTCTTTACAATATTATAGGTACCTTCCAAGCGTCTAGTGCGGACGGCGAACGGATTTTCAGTCATGAATGCCATTTAAAGAAAAGATAGCAACATACTGCAATATCAACACCTCGGTGATCTAATTAAAATAAAATTACATTTATCAAAAGGGCAAACAATTATCAATTAAAGGTTCATTAGAAATTTCCAAAATTATGATTTTTCCATTTGATATTATGGTTTGAATGAACAATAGAATATTACGTAATGAGAGTTGTAAGAAGCGATATTACATGTACGAGTAGAACAGTTTTTTAACATAAAAAAACGAAATGAATGACAGCTTCTATGTGAATGATGACGTTTGACGATTGTTTGGAAATCACGGAGTACTATATTTAAAAATAGTATCAACGTGCAGCTCTCAACCAATCAACGCATCGTAAACCAAACATGCAAGAGTGATTTTGAATTATTACATAACATTAATCGCGGATTTTACATATGTGTGTGGTATGATGTATTTACATAGTCCACGACATGTGCAATAATTGGCAATTACAAAAAAAAGTATAAAAAATAAATAAAAGTATAACAAAATTGCGCAATATGTTTTAATTTCTTTGCTCACACTCGATTTTGGACCGCCCAGCACTAATAAAAATTAGAGGGCATCTAGTTAGAGGGTATCTAATTAGAGGGTATCTAGTCTTGTCTATACATTGTCTTATACATTGACTAAATTTTCAAGTCTCCGATTGTCTCCGTCCTGTGGATCTAGTCTCGATAGTATATTTTATGGTACAAGTACGTAGTTATGTAAATGTACATATTTACCGGTATATGCACACATTTGCCAGTTTGGTTGGTAAATGTGAATTCAAGTTATATTTACCAACCATTTACAGCATTTAATTTTCTCTTATTAGAATCCGATTCAGATTTTCAACTAATTTTATCTAAAATTGTAAGCATTTTACTTAAAATTCCCATTAGCTTTCAGAAATTGTTTGTGATTTCTTAAATTTGTAAAGAAAAATCAAATTACTTTTTAATGATTTGCCGATATTTTTCTACAATTTTTTTATAATTTTCCTCGGAGTTATGTTCACACATTCCCAGAAATTCTAACAAAGAGTTCAAAGTTTCCACAATTTTCCCCAAATTTTCCAAAACTATGAAAAATTTGAATAAAGTTTTACAAATAAAAAAACCTGAAATTTTCGTTCAAGAACTTTTTTTTTTTCAGAGATTTAACAAATTTTCCTTAAATCCAGTTAATAAATCAATGCAAAAATACTTGCCAAAGCAGAAATTCAACAACAATTTCTAAAACAGCCTCACAAAACGTACAACAATCTCACAATCTTTTAACACAATTTTCAATTAATATCGGCAATGTTTACTCACAAATCCACACCCGACAATCGAACGGCTAGAACTAAAAACGTTCAGTCGCGTTCACCTTTTTCACCCGAACACACCTTTTTTGCACTGATTACGCTCGCTTTGACCCGATATGTTTTCATTTTTTGCACCTCCCAAGACCAAGAAATCAACGAAAGGCTACAAATCTATTTACTGTTTACCAAAACAAAATTGCTGCTCAAATTAAAAAAACAAAAACATTTAAATGTTCACTTTAAATCTATATTATCTAGTTCCAGACGGGATCGATATAATATTTATTTAATCATTAACAAGTTTTGTCCTTGCAAACAAACAATTGTTAATTTACAAAAAAAATTAATTTGCAATTAAAACAATAATCATAGTACAATAAATTTATAAAATGTTTGTAAATGAACAAAATTTTATGAAAGATTATACTTTGAAGGTTAAGTCTGTTCTACACAATCAGAGTATAAGAGTTTAGTCTAGTCTTGTACAGTCAGATCTTGTATAGTGGGCTTGTGTTTAGTTTAATCTTTCTTGTATTGCCTGTTAACGTATTCGAGACCGATTGGACAGCGTGTGTGCAATTGATTTCTGAGACGGCCTGATTCGAGACCGATTGCACACCGTATGTGCAATTGATTTCTGATAAGACACACCGCACCGTGTGTGCAATAAGAGCAATTTGCAATTATGAATTATTCTGAGTAAACTAGAAACGACATAAGATTTTTCTTGAACAAATGAAATCTGTAAAGTACAGGAAAAATTTGGCATAGGTTTTACTATATACCAAAAAAATCTAAAAAGTTATCTGAAGCCGTTACATGTAAAATACTATGAATACGCATGGAGCGCAGGCCTAAGGCATGGACATCAGGGATGCAGGAAGCAACCAGTGATAATGAAAGTAATGATTTCATGTTTGCAATAATTAGAGAGAAAAAAATCGAAATTTTGTTATCATGGATAGTGATAGTGATTTAGAAAATGAGGAAAACATGAATGTGAATATTGAACTATTATATGATACACAGGATGAGGTTTTGAAGAAAATGATTGGGACGATTGTACTGACATTGAAAGTGAAATTGAACAGCATCAAAGTGATTCTACTGAAGATACAGAAACGTGGAAAGATGATGGTTCTCTTACAAAAATTCCTTTTGTGGGTAAACCAGGTCTCCAAAAGTTACCAGGCGGAGGTAGTCCGTACAATCTTTTTGAACTTTTATTTGATTATACCATTTTCTCTTTGACTGTCAAAGAAACAAACAAGTACGGCGAAATGAGTTTAAAGAAAAAATGGAAGAACTTAAACCATTTCTGAATTCAAGGTGTTTATCTATATTATCTAGTTCTAGACGGGATCGATGTAATATTCATTTAATCATTAACAAGTTTCCTCCTTGCAAACAAACAATTGTTAATTTACAAAAAAAAATGCAATTAAAACAATAATCATAGTTCAATAAATTTATAAAATGTTTGTAAATGAACAAAATTTTATGAAAGATTAAACTTTGATGGTTAAGTCTGTTCTAAACAATCAGAGTATAAGAGTTTAGTCTAGTGTTGTACAGTCAGATCTTGTATAGTGGGCTTGTGTTTAGTTTAATCTTTCTTGTATTGCCTGTTAACGCATTCGAGACCGATTGGACACCGTGTGTGCAATTGATTTCTGAGACGGCCTGATTCGAGACCGATTGCACACCGTGTGTGCAATTGATTTCTGATAAGACCGTGTGTGCAATAAGAGCAATTTGCAATTATGAATATTCTGAGTAAACTAGAAACGAAATAAGATTTTTCTTGAACAAATGAAATCTGTAAAGTACAGGAAAACAAAATTTGGCATTGGTTTTACTATATACCAAAAAAATCTAAAAAGTTATCAGCCGTTACATGTAAAATACTATGAATACGCATGGAGCGCGCAGGCCTAAGGTATGAACATCAGGGATGCAGGAAGCAACCAGTGATAATGAAAGTAATGATTTCATGTTTGCAATAATTAGGAAAAAAAATCGAAATTTTGTTATCATGGATAGTGATAGTGATTTAGAAAATGAGGAAAACATGAATGTAAATATTGAACTATTATATGATACACAGGATGAGGTTTTGAAGAAAATGATTGGGACGATTGTACTGACATTGAAAGTGAAATTGAACAGCATCAAAGTGATCTTACTGAAGATAAGAAACGTGGAAAGATGATGGTTCTCTTACAAAAATTCATTTTGTGGGTAAACCAGGTCTCCAAAAGTTACCAGACGGAGGTAGTCCGTACAATCTTTTTGAACTTTTATTTGATTATACCATTTTCTCTTTGACTGTCAAAGAAACAAACAAGTACGGCGAAATGAGTTTAAAGAAAAAATGGAAGAACTTAAACCATTTCTGAATTCAAGGTGTTCAAGTTTATTATTATGGAACTATCAAATGTCCAATAATTGATAATTTTGTGAATAAAAGCGAACAATTTGGTATTCATTGTTTTTTCCCAACACATGACTAGACAAAGATTTCAAAATGTCTTACAATCGCTTCATTTCTCGTCTGTTAATGAAACTTCCAAGAGAAGATTTAAATGGTAATTCAAATTATGGATTCATTTAGTTGAAACTTTGGTTTTTAATTGCTGCAATTTTCATTTTACCTTACATTGCACACATGGTGTTCAATCCGCTCACCGCAATAAAAAGTTTCCTAGGAGTGAGCTGCACCGGGTGTGCGCAATGCAACTGGGGACCGTGTGAGAAAAATATCGTCGCCGTCGTCTCGAATGGGTTAAAGGAGATTTAAATCTAGCTTTGTCTATCTAGTCTTATTTGTACAAATTGTAACTATCTCATCTTTGTCTATTCTAGTCTGTTAAGTGTAGACAATCTAGTCTAGTCTGTTAAGTGTATACTTTCTAGTGTAGACTGTCAAGTGTAGTCCTCACACAGTAGCAGTTCTAATAACAGATAACATCGGTGATGCATAACAGACGCTCGAAGAAATAATACAGATCTCAGCAACAAAAAAACCAGCGGAAAATCTAACAGTAGATCAAAGAGCAATGGAGAGAGCCATACTTGGAATATCTAAAAGATATAAAATATCCAATAATACCATCATACAAAAAACTAAAGTTATAGACATAGTTGAACACATAACTAGAATAAAATGGATATGGGCAGGTCATATGGAGAGAACATCAGATGATAGATGGACTAAAAGAATATCGGAATGGTGACCGCAACAAGACAAAGGAAATAGAGGTAGAGCACTGACACGCTAGAGCAGGGGTCCCCAACCTTTTTCCACTTACAATTAAGAGCACATTCTATAGTACCGGTCAGATGGCGGGCACCATTTTTTTTTCTATGTAAATTTATAGTGGGATATTGTTAATAATACACAAAGTGTACAAAACACATTTATTTAAAAAAATAAAATTTTAACACATAATTAACGTTTATATTTTTATGAAAATTACTAGATTATATGTAATATTACAAGTAAAAGTGATCTTTGGCACTGCATTTCATTGGAAATTGCTTCATAATTAGTGGTGTATGATGATATTCTGGCTCGTAAGCTATCATGTTCGTCAGTCAGTCGAGAAGTGTATTTTGATTTTATAATATTCATGGCTGAAAACAAATATTCACATAAAAATGTGGATCTAAAAAACGATTTTATTTTATATGATGCTTTTTCAAGAATATACATTTATTTCTGTCAACAATATTCCAGTTCTTCTGCCCTAACTTGAATAAGCTCTGCAATTTGTGCAGCTATATCGGTTACATTTACTTGGCAAATAAAAGGATTGACAAAAAATGTGAGTTGACTCAATGATATTAAACTGTTTAAAGCGTTTTCCAAACTGGTTTTTAACTAATTGAAGACTGTCAACAAATGATGAAAATTCAATTTCAGAGTCTCTCATCATTTTTTTTTTATATTTGGAAAATTTAAAAGTTTCTTCATTTGAAGATGTGTTATCTACAAAACAAGTTTGGCTTTAAATGCGTTTACAGATCCTATCATTGTTGCTATTTTTCCCCTGCAACTTCAAGTTTAAATTATTTTATTTTTCCGTTATATCTGTGAGAAAAGCCAAATCTATAAGCCAGGAAGAATTCATTGATTCAACAAAATTTTGTATTTTTAGAATTGAGATAATATTTTATTTCTTCAAATAAATTGATAAACTTTGAAGGACTATTACCCTTACTAAGCGAACGTACTTCACTATGAAGAATAAATCCGGTTCTTCAGAATTGTCCAATAGATCTTTAAAAAGTCGGTGTTGTAAAGGGGTTGCTCGTATAAGGTTTACTATTTAAATAACCACTTGCGAGACGTGTCCGAAAAGGAGAATCTTTTCACACAAAGCTTCCTGGTGGACAATGCAATGGTAAGACATAAAGTTAGGAAATTATTTGTTTTTCTTGCAGAGGGCGATAAATCCATTGATATTACCAACCATTGCTGGTGCTCCATCAGTGGTTATCGCTGACAGCTTGTGCAAAGGCATATCTATTGATTTTGCATAAAGTATGATAATGGTGTAAATATCCTCGCCTGTTGTCCGTCCTTTCATTGGTAAAATTTTGAGTAGTTCTTCTTTTACGCTAAAATCACTAAATATCATTCTCCCCATAACTGCTAACTGTGCTCTGTCTATTATGTCTGTAGACTCGTCAAATTGTAGTGAGAACCATTCACATATCTCCAAATCACTATTTAATTGAGTTTGCAAGTCTTTAGAAATGTTGTATATTCTTCTTGTGACGCTGTTATCAGACAAGTCTAAGTTTTGTATTGCTGACATAATCTCTCACGCTTGTAGGGAAATACCTCAAATAAGGAATCGGCACCAGTCAAGAATTCTTCTTTCATCAATTCCCCATCCTGGAAAGGCTTTTTCTTCTTTGTTAGCATGTGAGACATTTACAAAGAAGCAATACTGGCATCTTTAGATTTAAAAAATAGAGTGTATTTCAGTGTATTAAATAGTAATATTTGTATCTTTTCTTCAATGATTATAATTTTAAGGAAATCATTGTATACATATCGTCAACAAAGTTAACTTGATTAGTATAACTAATCTTTCTATAAAAAACATTTCGTAAAAGCAACTACTTCACTGGCAAACACCACGACTGACATTGAATTACATTAAGAAAGTTTTTGAGTTCTATATAACCCTGTAATTTTCCCAAAAAAAACAATATCCTTATTGGGTATATTATATCCCTTTTGGCAAAAATTACAGGTTTATATAGAACCCAAAAACTTTCTTAATGTAATTCAATGTCAGTCGTGGTGTTTGCCAGTGAAGTAGTTGTTTTTAAGAAATGTTTTTTATAGAAAGATTAGTTATATTAATGATGTCAACTTTGTTGTTTTAAAATTTCTTATAAATTTTTGTAATATATTATAATACAATAATTTATAAGAAATTTAAAAAATGAAATTTATTTGTATCAGATAAATAATTTTTTATCGTGCGGGCACACATAAAATGGTCTGTGGGCGCCATGGCGCCCGCGGGCATAGGGTTTGGGGACTCCTGCGCTAGAGCGATGATATAAACAGAATCGCTGGGAATTGGATGCTGACAGCCCAGAATAGAGAGACATGGAAGAGCTTAGAGAAAGTCTATATTTAGCAGTGGACAACGAAGGCTACACTATGATGATGATCGACGGTCAAGTCTGATCTACACAATCAGAGTATAAGAGTTTAGTCTAGTCTTGTACAGTCAGATCTTGTATAGTGGGCTTGTGTTTAGTTTAGTATATCTTGTATTGCCTGTTCAACGAGATTTAAGTCTACTTTTGTCCATGGGCGTAGCTAGGGATTTTATCTAGGGGGGGCAGCCGTCCACCTGAATCAACCAGTGATTTAATGAGAAATCATAAATTACGCTTAGTAATAAATAATAATGCAGTTCATTCGCTCTCTTTTTTACCACGTGGCGTCTTAACTCTCCAGTAAAATTGACAGTCTAATAGCTAAATCTGTATTAATATTATAAATAAAAAAGATATTGAAATTGGATTATATGAAAAAATGGATTTCTATAAAGTTTTGAGAAAATATACCTAACAGTATTCTGGGGAAGGTACTTGTTACCCCAGGAAATATGACTATGACTATGTGAGTAAAAGCTAAATGAAGAAGTTTAATAAAATTTAGTGTTGAGTGCAATATCTGTTCACGATAACATGAATTTAATATTTTCTTCTAAGATACATCGTTTTCTTTTTAATTATCTGGAAATGTACGATAATTTCACACGCCTGGTACGATCCACGCCACCTTTCAGGTTGCCAACACTGGTGGTAAGTCTAGCATAGCTACTTGCAAACTGTGACAGAGACGAGAGACGATTTTGATAATATAGATTTAGGATAAATTAATTATACGAGGATTGGTATTGAATCTTTAACAAAAGAGCGATTAAACAGCAGGTAATTCGGTACTTACGTATTAACGCCACCACCGCTACATTTTTAATTGTCGTCAATCTACACCTAAAATTTTTATGATAAATCATAAAATATAACATTTTATTTAAAATTAAAACATTTTTAAAACTCAAAATACTTTATTTTTCAATCCCGGTTAGATTAAGCTGCCCGCCGGGAAGCGGACAGATAAATCAAGACAAAATACGCGCGGCAACGCGAACTCTCGATCCAATATATAGCGATGGTGGCGTTAATACGCAAGTACCGGTAATTCTTCTAGGGTGGGCAAAGAAGTTTCTAGGGTGGACATTGAACACCCTAGCCCCCCTCTAGGTACGCCTATGATTTTGCCTATCTAGTCTTATTTGTCCAAATTGTAACTATCTCATCTTTGTTTAGTCTGTCAAGTGTAGACTATCTAGTGTAGTCTGACAAGTGTGGTCTGATCACAGTAGTAGCTCTTATCAGAGATAACATCGGCGATGCAAAACCTGCGCTCGAAGAAATAATACAGATCACATCAACAAAAAAGCCTGCAGAAAATCCAATAGTAGGTCAAAGAGCAATGGGGAGAGTCATACTTGGAATCTCTAAAATAGATAGAATACCCAATAATAAGATCAAAGAACTAAAGTTATAGACATAGTTGAACACATAACTAGAATAAAATGGATATGGGCAGGTCATACGGAGAGAACATCAGACGGATGGGTTTACTTAAAGAATATTGGAATTGTGACCACGAGAAGACAAACGAAATAGAGGTAGAGACACGTTGGAGCGTTGATATAAAGAGAATCGCTTGGTATTGGATACTGACAGTCCAGAACCGAGAGACCTATAAGAGCTTAAAGAAGGTCTATGTTTAGCAGTGGACAACGATGGCTACACGATGATGATGATGATAACAGAAGAAAGATCAAAACTTATGTCTCACTTTATCTCCATAGTCTTTGTCATGGGTTGTATCTAGTCTTGTCTATCCACTATTGTCTCACGCATTGAATATATGATTAATTTTGTCTAAATATAATTTTAGTTAAGTCCCGGATTGTCTCGTCTATATAGTCTCGCATATATGTTATGGTAAAAGTACGTAGTTATGTAAATCTATATATTTGGCAATATATGCACACATTTTCCAGGCTGGTTGGTAAATGTGAGTGCAAGTTATATTTACGAACCATTCTGCGCTTTTAATTTACTCAATCTTATTAGAATCCTATTTAAATTTTCAACTAATTTTATCCAACATAAAAGTAAAGTAAATAATAAAAATTAAGTTAAGTAAATATTTTACTTAAATTTTGTATTAATTTTCAGAAATTGTTTTTGATTTCTTGAATTTATTAAAAAAAATCAAATTAATTTTGATTTTAACGATTTTCCGATAATTTTTCCACACATTTTATCTAATTTTCATCGAAAATATATCGTAACTCATGTGCAGAAATTTTAACAAAGTTTCCTCAATTTTCACCAAATTTTCCAAAAATATGAACCATTTTAATAAACTTTTGCAAATATGAAAATATGAAATTCTCGTTGAAACTTTAATTTGTTTTTCATTTTAACTAAAATAATTGTTTAATAATTGTCTAAATTGTCCAAATTGTCTAAACTAAATTGTCTAAATTGTCCTTAAATCTAGTTAAGAAATCAATGCAAAAACTCACATGCCAAAGCAGAAATTTCAACAAGTTCGCAAACAGACTCACAAAACGTTGTACAACAATCTTACAAACTTTTAGCACAGTTTTCAATTAATTTCCGCAATGTTTACTCACAAATCCACACCCGACAATCGAACGCCTAGAACTAAAAACGTTCAGTCGTGTTCACCTTTTTTCACTCGAACACACCTTTTTTGCACTGATTACGCTCGCTTTGACCCGATGTGTTTACATTTTTTGCACCTCCGAATGCCAAGAAATCAACGAAACGCTACATATCTATTTAAGAAACAAAATTTCTGCTCAAATTAATAAAACAAGAACATTTAAATGTTCACTTTTAATCTATATTATCTAGTTCTGGACAGTATCGATTTAATATTTAATTAATCATTAATGTTTTAATGTGACAAAGTTTTGTATTTGTAAAGACAAAGAAAGTGAAATTTGTGAAGAAATTTTGGGAAAAAATTTTTGAAAATTTTGAATTTGCAATTTTTAAAAGAAAATAATAGTTTACCTAATATATTTATTAAAATGTTTGTAAATGAAATTAATTTTATGAAAGATGAAACCTTGGAGATCAATTCTGACACTTCTGTGCGGAGTAGGTATAAGAGTTTAGTCTAGTCTTGTATATGTCAAGTCTTGTAGAGTGGGCTTGAGTTTAGTTTAGTCATTCTTGTATTGCCTGTTAAACGGGATTTAAGTCTAGCTTTCTCTATCTAGTTTTATTTGTCCAAATCGTAACTATCTCGTCTTTCTCTAATGTAGTCTGTTAAGTGCAGACTATCTAGTGTAGCCTGCTAAGTGTAGACTATCTAGTGTAGTCTGTTAAGTGTAGACTATCTAGTATAGTCTGGTAAGTGTAGACTATCTAGTGTAGTCTGTTAAGTGTAGACTATCTAGTGTAGTCTGTTAAGTGTAGACTATCTAGTGTAGTCTGTTAAGTATAGACTATCTAATGTTGTCCGTTAAGTGTAGACTATCTAGTGTAGTCTGTTAAGTGTAGACTATCTAATGTAGTCCGTTAAGTGTAGACTATCTAGTGTAGTCTGTTAAGTGTAGACTATCTAGTGTAGTCTGTTAAGTGTAGACTATCTAGTGTAGTCTGTTAAGTATAGACTATCTAATGTAGTCCGTTAAGTGTAGACTATCTAATGTAGTCCGTTAAGTGTAGACTATATAATGTAGTCTGTTAAGTGTAGACTATCTAGTGTAGTCTGTTAAGTGTAGACTATCTAGTGTAGTCTGTTAAGTGTAGACTATCTAATGTAGTCCGTTAAGTGTAGACTATCTAGTGCAGTCTGTTAAGTGTAGACTATCTAGTGTAGTCTGTTAAGTGTAGACTATCTAGTGTAGTCTGTTAAGTGTAGACTATCTAGTGTAGTCTGTTAAGTGTAGACTATCTAATGTAGTCCGTTAAGTGTAGGACTATCTAGTGTAGTCTGTTAAGTGTAGACTATCTAGTGTTGTCTGTTAAGTGTAGACTATCTAGCGTAGACTATCTAGTGTAGTCTGTTAAGTGTAGACTATCTAGTGTAGTCTGTTAAGTGTAGACTATCTAGTGTAGTCCGTTAAGTGTAGACTATCTAGTGTAGTCTGTTAAGTGTAGACTATCTAGTGTAGTCTGTTAAGTGTAGACTATCTAGTGTAGTATGTTAAGTATAGACTATCTAGTGTAGTCTGTTAAGTGTAGACTATCTAGTGTAGTCTGTCAAGTGTAGACTATCTAGTACAGTCTGTTAAGTGTAGACTATCTAGTGTAGTTTGTTGAGCGTAGGCTATCTAGTGTAAATTGTTAAGTGTAGACTATCTAGTGTAGTCTGTCTAGTTTTGTTGTTTCTTGTTATTTGTCTAGTATGGTCTTTTTAGTTTAGTTCGTATTATTCGTCGTATATACCTATTCCAGTAGTTTTCTATGTATAGTTTTGTCTTTCTTGCCCAGTCTTTGAACCATTTTTGTCTACAACTTTTGAACCAATATGATGAATTTAGTTATTTTTTTGGTATATAATCTTGTGTTTAAAAGCTATTTTATTGCAATTTTCGTTTAATTTGCATTGAATTTCCAAAAAACGAATTTAGTTAACCAAACGCTGAATGTAATAACCGTTAACTTTTATACTCATTGAAAATATTTTTAAATTTACAAAATTATCGATTGACGTGTCAAAAACAGTGAGCGGAAATTATGTTTTATTTTCATCGGGAGGGAAAACTTTTCAATTAAAAATTTCCGTCGGAAAAATCTCGGCGGCTTTGCGATGACGCGCCGAACGCAAAGCACTTCGGCGTAAATATTTTGTTTATGGCTTCAGTTCGAGTTTTGAGGGAAAGAAACTCTGAACTCTCCGCAGACCAATTCATGCAGCGAACAGAAAATAATACACAACCGAAACTTTTGCTGTTTACAAAATGACTTTACATAAAACTTTCAATCTGCTCATTTTTTTTTCTCTTTCGTTATGCTTTTCTTACATCCGTTAATTAAATTTATAATTAAACTTTATTTTCGCAAATTAATTAAGGAGAATATTAAAAAAAATAGTCAAAAGGGTTAAAAAATTTGTCCATAAAATAGTCATCAATGGTGTGATTAAATAAGACGACATACGTAAAAGTACTACGTAAGCTTATTCAACTGCAATTCAAGGCACCAGTACTGTTATAAAAACATTTAATTGGTTTTATTTGTTAATACAACTAATTCAAGCAAATTGATTAAGGGCCTCCTCTTTCATCATCCTCAAGTAAAGTGTAGAGTAGGCTAACCGTCAATTATGTACTACTGTACCTACCCGTAACTTACTTGCCACGGCATTTGGCAAATAGCGTGTTTACTTGACAGTTGTCCGTTCTCATTTCGTGTAGAACATAACCTAGATTTGTGTAAGAATGGATTTATTTGAATTGATTGAGCATCAATTGGATGAATTAGAAGATATTACGAGGCAACTAGTACCAAGAATTGTGTATTTTAATTACGTGTTGATTATTTTACGAACCTAGATGAAACAGATTTTTTTGATAGATTCCGTTTTTACTTTATTCATGTTGATTAAAAAACAAATTTAAAAACACACGCTTTAAAACAAGACACAAAAACGCCACAAATGACAGTTGACAACTGCCATGACGCGTAACGAGTAACCTTAATGTTTCATGAATGAATGTGACGTAAGATTTGTAACGTCATTTCCTTAACCAATAAGTTGATGCTCGGAGCTTTATTTTTGTTTGTGAGATTGACAAAAGATACTCGTAACTTTTAATTGCCGATTAACGCTAACCTGCAAGTAATTAATCAACGCTTTACTTGGAGATGGTAAAAGAGGCCCTTAGACTAAAATTAACAAAATTAGTCCAAATTATATAAAGGGTTTTTCAATAGGGACTTAACGATTTTGTTTTATAATACGAAACATAACCTACAAACTTTTTTTGATCTGTCAATGTCAAAACGTCAGTCAATGCTTAGATTTTTATATTGGTGAAGTTCACGAACGAGAAACGTTTGGAAATCCTTAAAACAATAATTACTTTTAAAAGTTGTCTAAAAATATTTCTATTGAAAGAAAATTATCTTTGAATTGTAGTTATGAAAAACCAAATTATCATTCATAAAAATGTTCTTGTAGAAGTTTTATATCGTTGAAATGAATATCCAATTTTTAATTTTAAAGTTCTGGTTTTAAGTAAAAATTATTATTTAGAATGCGTACATATTACGGCATTAAGGCATAAAGTATGGGCACTTTTAATTTGCACCAGTAAGTATGAATTCGCATCTCACCACTCAGGTTTCATATGTATGTTTGTAATTATATTTCCCTCCAGAAAAAGTAAATATTTCTGGAATTGCTGAATTACTAAACTTAAAATCTTGATATTCGTTAAAAATCTCTTTAATAAAATAATTGAAGTAAACAATTAAAGCAAAATGTAAACTTATTAAAACGAAATATGGCTTAAATATATAAATATATTCAACCTGTTCGTAGATGTATAATATTAAGTCTTATTAATACTATGAACAAATCTTATGCTGAAACAACTACTTTAATTATAATTTAAATCAATAACCCAAACTAAGTTCGTCTATGGACACAAATGTCAAATCATAACCTAATATAACCTCGCCAGTCAGGCACAAGGTATTCAAGCTAATGTAAGTTTATTTCATTTTATAATTCAAAAGAGCAAAGCTGGTCTGATGAGAGATAGATCTCAAAACGCGTCTGCAGATGGCTATTCACTTAATCTAAATAGAAAGAAATTATCTTAAAAAACAATATTATTTCTCTAGCTCTGTTAGTGCCATTAAAATGGACTGGAACTAGTAATAACATGAAAATCTCTGTTGTTTAACTCAATATCCTGTGTGGTATTAGCCAGGAAGTAGTTGCTTCAACATGAGATTTATTCATAGTATTAATAAAACTTAATATTATAGAGATACAAACAGGTTGAATATATTTATATATTCAAATTTAATAAGTGTGTATGATTTCATCTATAATCAGTATAGTTTCACCAATATTCAAAGCACAATATATTAAATTTCATTTACAATTATTGTTTTAAACATTATATCATTAATAAGTTTTTATAGGTAATTTTCAAACATTCCATTAATAATAGGTTAACGAAGTATAGAGTTAGAAATGATTTTTGTGATTCATGTATGAATTCATGTATTCAAGGATGAATAATTGAAGACATATTAGATATCAGGTACAATATATCAGCATAAATGTCGACAATATTCAAGTGAAGTGTAAGTACAATTTTGAATATTTTTGCTAAAATCTCTTTATTTTCATAAACAAAGCATGAGGTAGAAATATTTTTTGTAATTCACATAAAAGATACAAAATTTTCTTCATATTACAAACCAAGTTCAATTCAGCTTAAATATCGATGATATGTAAGTCATATTTTAAATATTTTTACTGAAATCTCCTTATTTTCTCAAACAAAGCATGAGTTAAAATTTTTTGTGAACTATATAAAAGATAATAGTATACGTATTACAAACCAGGTTCAATATCTGCTTAAATATCGATAATATGCACGTGAAGTGGAAGTCACATTTTGCTGAAATCTCTTTATTTTCATAAACAAAGCATAAAATAGATGCGCATAGGTTTCTGTCGATACTGATAAACATATTAAAATGGTCCTTTGTTACACAACTCTACAAAAAATCCTTTTGTCTGGGTTTATTTTATGATTTTTTTATTCAGCGTTACAAAGAAAAGATAACATATCCATATCCCCTTAAAGTTCGCTTTTGCACTGTTTGTAATAATAATACCGATTTTATAATATATCCATTGATATCCAGCAACTGCTGATGATGCAAAGTTTATAAAAATTATAGTAACAAACACAAAAATTCTACTAAAATTATAGGGATTTGCAGCGTAATTGGATCCAAGAGAAAAAGTGCCAATACACTGTTCAGCTTAGAATTGTCATGATATGAATACAACAGTTAAAATATAGTATAACAATCATATTTGTTACGAAAAAATGCTTCAAATATGTCTTTAATTATCCATCGCGTAACTTCTGGTCTTCTAGCGTTTATGCTCTTTAGCATAACTAATTGCCTGAGATTCATTTACTTTCCATAACTCTGCTACATCGTTGGCCAAAGGATCATCTGGATTTGGTGCACTGAGCAGAGCTTGAATAGACAATAGAACTGTACGTATTTGTAAAGCTCCATCAACTTAGCACCCAGTTTCTTCAAAATAATACTTTGAACCAATTTTTGTATATCATTTCGTTCGTACTTCAATGTACTGAAAGTGAATTTTTTTGTAACTTTACCAAAAGACGCAAAATCTTAATATAGAAAAAGTGAGCACCCGCTTTTAAGGGAGGCGAATATTTTCCAAGGTACAAAGAATTCAATTGAACGTAATTAGTGTACTTTTATAGATTCTCATAAAAATCAATTAGTTTTACTGATATTACAGTTATTTACATATACAGTACCCCCTTTAACCCTCTATTGCCTGACGGTACTTTTAAGTCTACCGCATATTTTTTCTTGTAACTTTAAAATATGGTATTCGATTTGCCTGCACGCCTGACAGTACGTTAGAATATTTAATAGTAACGAGTGCTTCACAATAGGAATTACGTTACTAGCGGGAGCGTGGTCGCATTATTTCGTTGGCAGGTTAGTTTTATCAATTTTTTTGTTTGTATTTTGTGCACTAAATTTGCAACAAATAGTTTTATCTTACTTCTTGATATATTAATTAATACTTAAAAATAGATAATTGGTTTTATATAGTTTACATTTACCAAAAATCCTTCGTTTCTTTTCTGGACTAGGAAGTACCGTCAGTAATGTAGGACCAAAATCAATTGTTAGAGGATGATTTACCTTTAGACAACTGTGTCCTAATGGATGAAGAATTGGATGAGGATGATACTGATGATGAATCAGAAAGTAGTTTTTCTTCAACATTTACAAAATTATCTACATCTACCATACCTACAAATATTTTTATATTATTCTTGTCTTCATCGTGTATGGAATCACCTGGTATTATTGATAACAAAGAAAAAACAATAATTTGCCCAATATATCGGTCGTGAATGCGAGTTCAAATGAAGAAACGATTAGACCTAAAAATGTTTTGACTGAGCTACCTCCCATTATTGCTGATAAAGAAAATAACCATAATTTGGCTAATACATTGACGATGAATACACGTTTAAATAAAAAAAAATGTACTGCCTTTTTCAAAATACGTATATCGTTTTTTTTTTTAATATTTCGTTTTGAAGTGTGTTTTTGTATAACATTGCATAATAAAAATTACTATACAAATATGGTCTGTAATTCCTGACGGTACTTATAAGTTGAGATTTTTAACATCCCTTAAAATTGCCAAAATAAAAAAATTGTGTTTTCTACGTATTACATAATGTAATTTTAAGCAAGAATTATTAATTAGTGCATGAAAATTACATGTTTTTTTTTGGGCATTAAAGGGTTAAAGGGAGGCGAATATTTTCCAAGGTACAAATAATTCAATCGAATGTACTCTAATGTACTGTTCAAGATTTTCATAAAAAACAAATAGTGCTACTGATTATTAGTATGTAGCATACGGAATTGATAAAAATTACGGAATTGATAGGTTTCAATATTAGTACAAGTAGTACAAAGTTTCAATATTATTTGTATATACTCTATTGTACCATAATTGAAATAATTATATTATAAATAATAAATATTTCGTAACAGTTAACTTTATATTATAGTAATATTATAGTATAGTATACATTCAATTGAATTGTTTGTACCTTGTAAAATATTCGCATCCCTTAAAACGGGGTGCTGTATATGTAAATTACTCTGATATCAGTAACACTAATTGATTTTTATGAAAATCGATAAAGGTACAATAAAGTACATTCTATTGAATTGTTTGTACCTTGGAAAATATTCGCCTCCCTCAAAAGGGGGTGCTAACTTTTTCTATATTAAGATTTTGCGTCTTTTGGTAAAGGTACAAAAAAATTCACTCTCAGCACATTGAAGAACGAACGAAATGATATATAAAAATTGGTTCTATGTATTATATTGAAGAAACCGGGTGCTAAGTTGATAGAGCTTATTTGTAATGCTTTAGCATAACGAATTGATATAGATTCATTTACTTTCCATAACTCTGTTATGGAATGTTATTTTCTGAAAAAATAGCGAGTAACTCGGAAACTAGGCGAAATTTAATTATTTTATTTTTTTTATTATTTATTGGATTACAATCTAGTCTTTAGACTAATAAGTAATTTTATTTTAACCTAAATTACTAGAAAAAAATAAAAAAATAAATAAAACTATGATGTTGTCCACTGAAGTCATCTTAGAATCCGTAAAGGCGAATCACTTCGTTCATGTGTTCTTAGTTTGTAACACTGGCACTATTTATAATACTAACTCGAAGGGTTTAGTTCTTTTGAGTTTTCTCAATAGGTCCGTGTTTTCAAGTAGCTGGACTGCCGCAACATTCACATGGCGATGGAGTCTCTGCTCGTGAGCAGCAGCGTGTTTTTTAATAACATTATCCACAGTATCCACATGTAAGTCCCTATGGATATCGCTATTCCTGATGTACCAAGGTGCCTTGACTATGTTCCTTGGTACTTTATTCTGAAACCTTTTTATGATTTGGATGTTACTTTGTTTGGCACACCCCCAAAGTTGTATACCATAGTTCCATATGGGTTTTAGTATTTGGTTATTTAGGAGAAGTTTATTTTGAATCGATAGGATCGAATTCCTACCTATTAGCCAATAAATTTCTTTATATCGAATTTTCAAGGTTTCCTTTTTCCTTTTGATAGGTGCCTTCCAGCCCAGCTTTGCAGAGTCATGCCAAGATACTTTGCAGTATTTGCGTAAGGTAATTGGTTGTTATTTATGGTAAGTGGATAGTATTTTGGTTCTTTATTTCACATGGACTGATTTTGATTCATTTAACTTAATTCGCCATTTTTTTGTCCACTCGTGAATATAATTTAAGGAAGTTTGTATTTTCTCAGTTGCTGCTTGGTGAGTTTCTCCAATAGCTAGAATAGCGGTATCGTCGCCATAATATTGTGTTCTAATTGTGAAATGTCACTAGTGTACAGTAAATATAGCGTCGGACCCAAAACGCTTCCATGTGGTACCCCAGCTTTAATTTCTTTGATTTCTGAGTAAGCATCTTCCTGCCTTATTCTAAAAGTTCGATTTGACAGATATGAAATCAGAAAATCAGAGAACTGTTTTATTTTTAAAAAATGTCTCCAATAAAACTTGAATAGAATTAAATTTTCTAAAAGAAACCTTTTAATTTAGTGATCATTTGTTTATCAAGTTGATAATCATCAATATTAAAACTGTCACATTAATTTTTTATTTTACGTTTTTTCTTGGCTTACAAATTTGAAAATAACTCAAAAACTAAACGAAATTTTGAAAAATATTTCAAATAAAACTTAAAGAAAATGAAATTCCTTGAAAAATAAATAGACAAAATCTTATTTTACATGTTTCTTGTTTCCAACATGGCTATAAAAGCAAACTATCTTACGAAAACTATTTTTTTCTCGGATGCATGTTGCACTGCGCGAGTTTACTAGCAGCTAGTTAATTCGCTGACTAGTTTCTAATAAACTCATAATATTCTGTATGCTCTACTCCACTAGGGTATATTTTTTACTGGATTTAATCTGTTCATGTTTGAGTTGAAGGGTAATTGGCATTAAGATGCCACGCTTGCCGGGCGTGTTGGCGAATTTTTGGTTCTTCCGCCCCCTTCACCGTTAAGACCCTATCGTCTTCTTGCGCTTCTTGCATCGTTGACCGGTTTTCACCTGTACCCTACGCAGAGGCCCTTAATGGCTACCATCAGCTGGGCCAGCTGAACCCATGTTTTTTAAGCGAGGTGTTATTCCTGGATCACTCCTTCTTTTGCATTCTTTTTGCACACACGCCTTCTTGTGACCGACATTGGCTCAAGAACAGGCTGGATTTCGTAAAGTATTTAGCACAAGGGATCACACATAGACCATTCGCACATTAATTGAGAAGTGTACGGAATATAATATACCCATACATCTAGTGTTTATTGACTATGAAAAAGCGTTCAATTCTATCAAACTCTGGGCAATCTTTACTGCCATGAATAAAGCCAGAATCCACTCACGATATACACAATTATTAATTCGACAAATATACTACTAAATAAATACAGCATCACTATCAGTGGGCCTGAAAACAATCTTGGGAAATACAAAGATCATGACCCAAGAAGTTGGAGCCCAATCGCACCAATTGGACGGACAGAAAATCGAACAAGTTACCGAGTACATATACCTAAGACATCAAACAAAACTGGGGAAGGAAAATCAGACAAAAAAAAATAACCAGAAGAATAAGTCAGAGCTGGGCTGCTTTTAGCAAACTCAAACACATACTCAAGAACCCAGACATACCGCACTGCCTAAAACGAAAAGTATACGACATGTGCATATGGCTTGGAAAAGATGACATGGACAGAAAAGAACAGATTAAAAACCTGCCAATGAGCAATGGAACGGTCTCTGCTCGGCATAAGAGATAGAATAACAAACCAGGAGATCAATCTGCGAACCAATGTCAAAGGCGTGATTGAACGAGGCGCAAGATTTCAGTGTTGTTTGTTTGGGTGGGACAAGTAACCAGGGAAAACACCCCCAAACGAAGCCATAGGATTAGTCACTGGAAACCGAGAGCCACAAAATGAAGCACTGGAAGACCGCAAAGAAGATAGCTCGACGACACCAAGAAAATAGCAGGGAAAGAATGGCATCAAATCGCAAAAAGAAGATGCGCATGGAACGACCTGAAGGAGGCCTACGTTCAGCAGTGGACAAACGCGGGCTGAAAAGAGAGGAGGAGAGAGATTCTATATGCACTGTTGCTTCCTTTGTTTTATATAATTTCTTTAATCTCTGTCTGTCTGGACGGCAGCCTACCGCACGGTCTCCACGGAGGCCACCTGTGTCTGTCATCTCTGGTTTCGTTCCTAATAGAGATGAGCATGGGACGAGTCTCTCATTCCAGATCCCATTTCGTGGAACGGATCCCTGTCACTATCACATCACATTTTCTTCTCACTTTCCCATTCCAAAAACCTAAAATATTCGTTCCATCCCATCCCATCCAGGCCGCGCGGCCCGTCGCATTCATCCCATTTTTCCCATAAAGCTTAGGTACAGATTTTGTTTTCGGTTTTTCTAACGATAATTCGTTGGAATTTAATATTTTTAACTGGCAGTAATTCTTTTTCGTCGCAAGCGGATCGGAAGATTTTCCAGGAACTACATCATTATCCCAGAAATATCCTGGGCTGGACCATTTTCAAGGGTCAAATAGGACATTACTTTTTCACAAAAGAAAAATACTAGCTGAACTGCGCAAGCGCGATTCGGTAATCGACAAACTGTCTACTTGTGTCTACAAATAAATGAAAATAAAGAGCATCTTATATGAAAGAAATTAATTATGTACGAACTACATTTGCTAGATTATCAAAACTCGTCCCACTCCGTCCCATACGAAATTGTCGTACAATCCCATCCAATCCCACGTGACGTTCAAACCACTCATCCCATTTCATAGAACGATGGAATGGGATGGGATGGATCGATGCTCATCTCTAGTTCTAAAGACTTAAATGTCTCATTAAATGTCTCACCAGATCAAATCGAAATAAGAGCAAATATAAAGGAGCTTATTCACACGTCAGAGATTAGCCACATCAAATACTATCAAACTAACATTATCAAACATTTTGTCTCCCCGAAAATATACAGATGGCTCATAATCAAAATATATCAAAATATATATCAGGGGTGATAAGGATATATTCCAGGGAAAGTTTCGCTTAGTAAACTACCGCTCTATCTTCCAACTCTTCCAAGCCCTACAATATGTCGCCGCAAACATAGACCACTTCCAATCTTGTTCAATAATCTGGGATAGTCGATGATTGTAGGAAGCCTTAAAACATCTTACAACGGAACTTTTAGTGGAGCCAAAAGCTTTATCTGACAGAGTCAATTAACGATGACACTGGGTGAAACGTCGGAGTAGTTGGAAATGCACGGGCAGAAAGCCTAGCAAGTCAAGCGTCAGGTATAAATCTTTCTAACGAAGATATGCATGACATCCCATTCTACAGCCTAAAAGAATGGCAGCTGAGATGGGAAGCTTCAAGAATCTAGCTTGAGACGAAACTTTTTATACCCCACATAGAAATTTGGACACAAATGGACCTAAGGCTGACAGACCACGCGGAGCAACTGATCCTTGGCCATGTAAACTTTCAGACACTTTGAGGGAAACACCGTTATGCACATGTGGCGAAATAGACTTACCATCACATGTGTCTATTCAATTTCCCTTCAAAGAACAGTGAAGAATCCAGACTGAATTAACAATTAACGGTACCGGAGGGGAAAGCCTTCGATAATGTGAATTGGAATGTGCTGATGAAAATTATTACTAATGCAGACGGATAGTACATGAACTGTACAAAAATCAAAGAGGCATTCTAAATATAAATAGGTGAACTACAAGAGGCATATATACAAAAAGGAGTAGGCCAGGATGCAATTTATTACCAGTACTATTCAACTTGTATATTGAGGAGGCAATTAAGGAATGTAAACAGGCTATGGAAGAAATTAAGATCAATGGAGTAGAAATTAATATGATAAGGTTTGATGACGACATAGCTATCATTGAAGAGAATGAAGAAAATCTGCTAAAAGCGTTAACAAGAATGAATAAGGTCCTGCGAGAAAAGTACAACATGAAAATCAACACACAGAAGACAGAGATCATGGCGTGCAACCGTCAGAAAATTACAGCAGACATTAGGGTTAAGGATGTACCAGTGAAACAAGTTTACAAGTTCACCTACCTAGGAGGCAAAATTATATCAGATGGCAAAAGTTTTCGGAAGCCTTCAAGAAGAAACGGGTGATTCTTACATCTAGGAACTTAAATGCAGAGACCAAAACAGCATTTATAAAATGCTGTGTCTGGAGTGTGGCATTGTACAGCTCAGAAACTTGCACTTGGCACATGCTATAAGAGAAGACTAGAAGCAATTGAAATGTGGCGTTGGAGGAGAATGCAGAAAATCTTGTGGACGGCAAGGCTGACAAATGGAGAAGTTCAATAATGAGGAGAAGAGGCACAATGATATAGGCACATATAGGCACAATAGGCACAATGATATTATAATCGATGTTATGGAAGGAATGGAACAAGGCAAAAGAGGCATAGGAAGAACCAGATTACAATACATGAAACATATTCAAGGAGATATAGGAGTAAAATCATATGAAAAATGAAAAGACTATCAGAGAACAGAGAGGAGTGGAGGAGAAGAATTGCTGCCAACCAATCTTCGGATTGAGAAAGAGAGAGAGAGAGTTAGAGAGAGAGAGGCCAGATACCGGAGGTATCTGTCCAAAAAATGAAACACATGGTGGCAAAAATTCAACTTCAGCGCAATAACATTGAAAAGGGCTGAACATGATAAAATTTGTTTTAGAGACTTTAAAATAGAAGCTGTAACTCTTGTACAGAGTTGACACAGCTTCATACTGACCGAATGCTGGACACATGCTACCGCATATGTGAAAGGGAGTGGTTTATAAATCTCCTTCATACCTTTGTTATAACTAGGTACCTTACAAGTCACATTTTAATTTACAATTAAAGGTATATAAATTTGTGTAATATCGCTAATCTAATACATAGAATATAATCTGTAGTTTTTGGAGTATGTAAATTGAAAGAACCCTGTTGGATGAAAAAATATGTAATGCGTTACTAATAAATTTGATTACCGATATAAGGTAAATGGTGTGTGCATAAATGTGGCACACGTGCTGCTTTCGGTAGCAGGGTCAAAGTTCAGAATGATTGATGTATTCCGAGAATGATAAGAAACCGCATAACGGTTCCCGGATGACCGGACACATTCCTGAACGCGTTTTATAAACACATTTACCCCTTTCATATTACGCCCAACAAGATGTTTTTTTCTGCACCGTTTATTTTTACTGCGTTTATTTCATCATTAAATTGGTGATAAATTATATATAAAACTGATATCCGGATCTCATAAATATCTTTTTGCTACTGTAGACATCATTTCCCAGCTTAACTGAAACAATTATGTATTTCTCATTATTAATAGGGAAACAGAAACAAAGATTCTAATTCTAATTAATTCTTTGATGACGTAACGACCATCTTGTTCTAATGATTCTGGTAATGATTCTAAAGATTATAGTTGAATGAAATCTTGTAAGAAATACATTGTCAGAACAAATGTAATGTTATTGAATCTAGTAAATAATACAAACTTATTAAAGACGAAATATAGCTTGAATATATAAATATATTCAACCTGTTCGTAGCTCTATAATATTAAGTTTTATATTAAGACTATGAACAAATCAAATGTTGAAAAAACTACTTCCTGGATAATATCACACAGTATATTGAATTAGGCAACAGAAATTTGCATGTTCTTACTAGTCCCAGTACATTTTCATGTCACTTACGGCACTAGACAAATAATATTGTATCATAAGATCATTTCTTTCTATTTAAATTAAGTGAATAGTCATCTGCAGACGCGTTTCGAGTTTTATTTCTCATAAGTGCAGCTTTGCTGTTTTGAATTATAAATTGGAATACAATTACATGAGCTTGAACACCTCGTCCATGATTCGTGAGGTTATGTTTTGATTTGATATTTGTGTAGAAAGGCATGAACTTAGTTACGATTATTGATTTAAATGATAATTGAATATTAGTGAAACCATACTAATTATAGATACAATCATATAAACTCTGTTTGTATTTAAAAGTCATTTCATATATAAAAGTATGTAAATGAAAGGAAAAGTTATAAAATTTTTAAGAAAATCTTCAAAAAGCAAAACGAAAATAAATTTATTTTTCGTACTTATATAGTCTTCAAAGTGAAATTTAGTTGCAAACTTTCACACTATTCAATAAACAGCGGAAACTTTTTCCGCGTTGACGAAAACCTAAACTCGCGTGCAAGTTCCTGAAGAGGAGAAATGTTCGAATGTGACAAGCTTTCAATAAATAAAACCCACAAATCCATTGCAAACTTCTATCATTAAAAAGAACACAACTTAATGCGAAAAAAAAACCCTGAAACAAACATTATTTCTCGTTCTGTTATCGATTACAACGTCCATTAAATAACATTTACAACTAACGGATGTTTGAATGAGTTTGTTTTTATGGGATTGCAATAAATCAACGAACAATATTTGAATGTATAGCTAATTCAGGAAATGTAGAATACATTTAATTTGTAGAATACATATTATATCTTTTCCAAAAGTAAATCGAGTCTAATCTAATGAGTAAGTAAATTGAAAATAATCTCAAGGGTAACTCGTAAGGATATATCCGACAGAGTAATTATACAAATATATTGAAGCAAAATAACAAAGTTTATAATTTAGTTGGAATATAATAACTATATTTTATTTGTATAAAAGTGTAAGTAAGATTAAATGAGTAATTAAAATGTTTTTAAAATTTATCTAACAATAAGTTATGAAAATAAACAGTTTTGTACTAAATCCTGCTTAAATAAATTACGCCCTTTGTTCAGTTTATTGTGGATACAAATTACTATAATTATTTAGCTCGTGTTTTTCTCCTTCAAGCTTTCATGCATCTAGTCGTATTTACAAACTAACCCAATGATTCCAAAACTTTTTCGGTTCACGGCTACCTTACTAATTGATAATCTCAAACACTGATGCGGCTTCTTCAACGCATTTTCTTTTCAATGTATTGTCGCAAAAAACTAATCTCGCATTAAACTGATGGAATCTATTCAAATTCAATAACATTATGTCTATTAACCTTATTAATTATTCTTAATTAATAAATCTTAATCTATTAATCGAGAAACGTAAATGTAATTTGATCTTTTATGAACAAAAGGAACTAAGCAATAGTAATAACCCATCTAAAGATGAGTCAAATGAAGACTCAACTTCTGTTAAGGATGTGTTGACTAAGCTTAGAGTATACGACATCGTATTTATTTATAATGTAAGAAAAGAATACATTGCCGGCTCTCCGCTCTCGCACTGAACCATGGTGTATACGACAGCAAGAACTTGGAAATCGTCAGGTTAGGAAAATTTGATCTATCCAAAATTCGACCGATTATAGGACCATCTGTGGATTATGTACTGTCATTATTACGATCCGCAAATCAGTTGAAAAACTTTCTCGTTTTGAGAAGTATATCAATTTCTCGGGACCGTACACCCATACAAATGCAATTATATCGCAATGCTAAGTCTGATTTAGAGCTGCGCATAGCAAATGGCGAAAAGCATCTTAAAATCAAATATAAAAACAATATACCACATATTGTCATTTCGGAAAAGTAGCATCGCCTGACAAGAAGCTTCTAATGTAAATTTATTACCAAAACACGCGTGGTTTAAAAACTAAGACACATAATTTCTACTTTAACTTATCTGACCCTCATCTTGATGTTATTATAATTACGGAAACATGTTTAAATGATTCTTTCAATAACTGCGAACTTTTCTCATTACATTATAATGCTATCAGATGCGACAGAAAATTGTCTTTAGTCAATCGCCGGACAGGTGGTGGTGTTCTAATCGCACTATCTAACACAATTATTTATATACGACCACTATTGTAAATGCCCATTATTGTACAGTTCGTGGACTATGTAAATACATCTAAAAACAGCGCCCCCCGAGCCACAATTCAAACTAACGGAAATTGACATTGCGTGCATTAGGTTGTCTATATCTAAGAGCAATCTTATTCCTGTTTAACCCAAATAACTAAATAATAAAGTGGGTAAGAAAAATATGTTTGTTGTAACAAATATATTTCTTTTTAGGTCCATTATTTAACATTATAATAAACAAACAGTTGAATTTTCATATATAAAAGAAGTACATTCTTAATGGTCACATTAAGAATGTATTTCTTTTCAATTCTTTCAAGTTAAATAATGTCGAGTAACAGTTATATATGAAAATTCAACTGGGCAGGCGATTTATTTAATTTTCTAGTTTTCTAATATGAGCTGCTAGACGCCAAGCCACTGGTAACTATCTTCAATTTAGAGTAATTTAGTAACAATCTTTCAAATTTGGCAAAAGTATTTGAACAATCGCTATCTATTCGCTCCGTGCGTAACCGCCTTTAGCGCCACCCGTGGCCAAAAAGACAACTTCGTCTCGAATAATATTGTATAAGAACAACAGGCAAAAGCAAAAAATAATTAATTTAATAAAATATAAAATATTTAACAGCAAATAAATTTGCTAATTCTGTCAGGTCATATCTTGCGAACGGAAGCGGCTAAGAAAATGCAATTAGTATATTTGCAACCAGCAGGGGAAACACTTTGAAATTTTTATAGTTCCTGTCATGTCCGAAATTTCTTGTTATATCTTATATTTGCTGTAATTTTTTACCTTTCTGGTAATTTTTAACATTTTCTGTCATTTTTTATATTGCTTGTCGCTTTTTACATTGAAATTTTCCATTCACTTGATAATAATGATTTTCATGAAGAAAGGACCTGAAATTTTCTGAAAAAGTCGCCAAAAAATCCATCATTTTGATCAGGAAAGAAGCATTTTCGGTTATCTACGATCCTCGCGGAACGAAAAAATCCCAGCGAAATCATTTTCGGCACACGGAAACTAGACGACAAAAAGAGAAAATATAATCAATGTGTAAATTGTTTGGAAAGATTCAATTTTTTATTGCGAATTCTGACATTTTAAATGTGACATTTGTTATCAAAATTTGACAGTTTTGAAATTCTGTCATTTAAAATTCGACATTTGTTAAAATTTAAAAATTTAAAAATATTAAAATTTGATATTGGTTATCAAAGTTTGACATTCTGCCATTTAAAATTTGACATTTGTTATTAAAACTTGACATTTTAGAGATTCTGTCATTTAAAATTCTATATTAGTTAAAATTAAAAAAAATAAAACTAAAATTCGATATTTGTTATCAAAATTTGATATTCTGACATTTATAATTTGGCATGTGTTATCAAAATTTTACATTTGTTCAGATTCTGTCATTTAAAATTCGACATTTGTTAAAATTAAAAAAAAAATCGAGATTTGTTATTAAAATTTGACATTCTGACATTTAAAATTTTACATTGGTTATCAAAATTTGACATTCTTACATTTAAAATTCGATATTTTTTATTAAAATTTGGCATTTTTGTCATTTAAAATTCGACTTATGTTATCAATATTTGATATTTTTGACTCTATGACATTTGAAATTCGACATTTGTTATAAAAATTTCACATTCTGACATTTAAAATTTGACATTTGTTAACAAAATGTGAATGTGACAAAATGTGGTAACGATATGTGGTCAGTTTACCTTCAGATAAGAGTTCCCGTTGGATGAGGAGCCGACGAGATCTTCTTATCTTGGTCTCTAAGGTAGTAATTACAAATTCTAACTTTTTTTTTTTACTCTTTCATAATATCTGTTGGCCTTCAGCCCCTGACAAAAATCGGTCTTGACCGTTCCCGTTACTTGCTTTGACGCAGCGAACGGTATAATATTAAATAATCAAATTTGTTTAACTTTCAAATAACACCAAAACAACAACCAAAAAACTAAACGTACTGAATGTTGAATAGGCTTGGAACAAATGTCCGACTTTTTCACATCCAGACAAAAATGTCTTGAAATATTTTCTACACATGACCTGAACATGCGGAGAAAATATCGCTCGAAGAAAATTTCTTTAGCCCTTGATAACAAAAAAGGTTGCCGATCACTGTTCTAATAGTGGGTCTAATTAAAACGATGAAATAATCGATTGGCATATCTCTCATAGGTCTCATAGGTCATAGGCGCATGGTAGACCTTACTTATTGGCAAACCTTGTAAAGGTTGATCCCCATATGCGCGACACTCAGCTACGCGACGCCGTGCGACATTGCCTGTAAAATAATGATTACATTGCTTTAAATGGGCACGTCGCGTAGCTGTCGCGTAGCCATAGTAAGAACGTGCCCATTTAAAACCCATTTAAAATGTAATCATTATTTGACAGACGATGTCGCGTGACGCCGCGTAGCTGAGTGTCGCGTATATGAGAATCGGCCTTAAGTCGTTGTTTGCTGGTCTAGTCTGAATTACTCATTCACTCTAGATTAGGGATGTTGCGATTATTCGCAACCGCATCCGCAATTGCGGAGCTTCCGCATCGATTTGGACATCTGCATCCTCAATAATCATTGCGGTGTTCATGCGGATTATATTTTTATTGTGGTCTTAAACGTAATAATTTTTGTTTCTAAGTTATTAAGGGGATTAACATTACAGTAAAGCGACCAATAGGTCCCAACATCTGGTCGTGGTAACGTGAATGATTTTTAAGTGCGTTTTAAAGTTCTTTATGACCGTTACGTTTTAGGGACTTTACGGTTTAGGACTAATGGTTTGTGAATACGTTTTTACAATGTATTCCTAACAAAATTAAAGAAAATTTCGACTCATTTTTATCATTCCACTATAGCTCAGAAGCAACTGATAGCAATTCAGGACAGACTAAATCTCAACTTCATCTCAAAGTGTTCAAAGATTGTATAATGGGATGGAACAGTATATTCTGGGTGTATTAAAAGATGCTCTAAGTCTTTACATCAATGACAGTGAGATTGATCCTATTTAGCCAGAAGAGTGGAAAACCATTGAAAGTTGTTTTGAGTTATTGAAACCTTTTGAGGAAGTCTCGCGGGAACAAAGCAGCTCTCATGCCCTTATATCATCTGTAATTCCAATAATTCAAATGCTTGCAAAAAAAGTTGATGACAGTTTAACGAGATCAAAAGATTTTGATCCAATTCGACAGTCCTTTACGATTCTGAAAAGTGAAATTTCAACAAAGTTTTCCAATTTGGTAGAGAACAATTTATATATCATCGCCACCTACTTAGACCCTCGCTATAAACATGAGTTTCTTACAGCAGTGACTGAGGAAAAGATTAAAGAAGACATGTTTATGATGAAAATGAAAAATAATGAAAATGACGGTTGTTTTAGTACTGTAGGGGCTAAAAGTATGAGAATGACAGATTCCTCGGAAAAATACTCGGAAGAACTAGAATCAGGGACGTCCGGTTCCGTCAGAAATACATGTTTAAAGGACGATCTTGCTATGATGTTGGATTAGTCAAGTGAAGATGAGAGTCAAGGAACACCAGAAAATGGTAGCGCTAAAGCTGTACCAAAAAAGGAATTGATTATAGCGTATTAAAAAGGGACCAATGTAGACGAGAATCCTCTTAAATGGTCGAGCCATTTGCGAGGTACATCGAGAAGAATTTAAACTATTATCACCAATAGCACGCAGATTGTTATCGACACCGCCAACCAGTGTTCCTAACGAACAATTTATCAGTAGCGCGGATTTAATTTATGAACCTCTGCGTAACAGACTTGACTTTCGAAAAGACGGCAATATTACTTTATATTAAATCTAATGCTACAAATTTTAACTTTAATTACCAATAACTTGATACAAATGTCAAAAATTACTATCTTATTATTTTATTTCTCCACCCATATAGTTTCTTACAAAATATATTAAGATCCACATCCGCATCCGCGGATGTAAGCCTTCAAATATCCGCATCCGCGAATGTAAAAAAATCTGCAACATCTTTTCTCTAGTTTACCAAAACGTATCTTTCAATATGTTCACAGAAATTTTGAAGCTTGCATTATTTCTGCAAACAGGATATTTAAAAGTGTTTAAAGCGTGTACGGTGATCCTCAAAACAATAAAAAAGCGTATAAAATACAATATCCACAAAATGTTAGCAACCGCTGATAAGGCAGCACGGAGATCTCCAAAGGTTCACAAGTTCCCCAACCCTTTCTAGGCTGCTCAATTGTATGTACATATTTACTAAATTATTTCTAACACATTCTAATTTTACATTCAATTAACTAGAACACCAAAAATGCTAATAGTAATTTCCCTCATACAATAAGTGATAAATTAAATGGAAATATACATTTTGTTTTGTCGTTTGTTTTTTTTTTCTTTTTGGTAACGACGATAGAGTTAATGTGGGTCCCATTTTCAGTAAACTATATGAAGCATTTCTTAAAAGACACGCGATACCGCGGCTGCAAATTAACTTTGTGCGTGTGCTACCTGAATACAAGTCATTAGATTATTAAAAATGTATAAAACTTACTACTAATGCATCGACCGATAATATCAAGCAATTATTACATTATATATACACTCACATAAATTACTATACTATATACATAGAATGTATGTATTATACCCAAAAATAGTAAAGAGAAGACCAAACCAGACAATACCATACAAGACCAGTCAAGATCAGACAAGACGAGTTAAGAACACACAAGAGCAAAGAAAAGTAGACAAAACTAGGCAAGACCAATCAAAAATAGTCAAGATCAGACAAGAGCATCAATACCAGACAAGACCCAAGTCATATCCCAAGTCATAAAAGACCGGACAAGACCAGACACGACCAGACAAGTCCAGACAAGAGCATACTAGACAAGACAAGACAAGACGAGACAAGACCAGACAAGAGCAGACAAGATCAGACATGGCCAAACAAGACCAAACAAAACCAGAGAAGAACAGACAAGATAAGACATCGCCTGACAAGACCAGACAAGATCAGACAAAACCAAACAAGACCAGACAATACCAGACAAAATCAAATCAGACCCGACAAGATCAGCCAATGTTCAGACTAGTCCAAACAATGCCAATAAGACCAAACAAGACTAGACAATACCAGACAGGAGAGGATGGCCAGACACAACCAGACACGACCAGGCACGATGAGACAGGACCAAGCATTATCTGACAGAATCCCACAGGACTGGAAAGGACTAGAAACAGGGAGACAAAACTAGACAAGAACTAGATAATACTAGACAGAGATTAGACAAAACCAAATAAGATTATACATGACTTGACAGTGCCTCGTCTTAAATTTGTTTTAAAAATAAGAAACTAAATGAAAGACGTATTTGTAGAATTTAACGTAAATTATGCATAAACATTGAATTATTTATATAATAGATTAAGGCATTCAATAATAAATGTATTTAAATATTTTAATTCCAATGAAGGAAACAAACAAATATGACTATAAAATATTTATCCTGCGACATAAATTTAAACAAGCAATTAAAAGAATAATAAAAAAAAGTAAACACGTGCTGTTTATGTATAAAAAAAACGTTTTTATTTGTCTCAAGATAAACACATATACTTGCTGTTAATTATGTCGTTACCAATTAGAAAGGCAATAAAGAGGAAATAAGATGAAAGCGGCTTACCAATAAATAATAAAAATCCAGTAAATCGTGTAAATTTATAAACACAGTTGCATACAAAAATAACACCGAAAATTTTGACTTTTTGTTTCGAGAATTTGTTAACACCGAAAAAAAATTGTAAATTTTTTATAAAAATTCAACGTACAGAGGTCCATTTCCTCGTGTAATCGAAACACTAGAATCCCGCACGTTTCACGATAAACAAAGCAAATGGCGTCGACTTGCACGCCGCGACGCCGACAGATCGATACACAGACGTATCATACAGTCACCCATACAAATAACACAAAGGAAAAATGCTTTGCATCCCACACAAAGCTTTGCTTGGAGCGTTGGAAGGGACACATGCGTACAGTTCCTAGTTTCAGGTTGAAGTTAGTTTCGCAGGAAATTTAGAATTTCATTCGGGAACTCTGCAGGGAGTTTGATAAAAACGGTTAAAGAATTAGAATTGCATTTTTAGGGCGTCGACGCTACACACGATATTTTATTGCGCTCCGGTTTATTAAATACTTTATTGTCCCGTTTATTTATTATCCTGCTGGATTTGTCACAACTGTTTTATGTGTCCAATATTTATGTCCAGCAAATAATTTATTGCAAGTAGATAATAATATACAAACAAAAATTGATCGACGAGTAGTGTGCGGCTCCTATACAAACATACGAAAAAGCAGACTAGGAAAACAACACTAGACAAACAAGACTTAGAAAGACCAAGACTAGACAGACAAGACCAGACAGACAGGACTAGAGGAACAAGACACGTCCGACAAGAATAGACATGCAAGACAAGACAGAGCAGACTAGAGAGACAAGACTAGACAGGCAGGATTAGACAGACAAGACTAGACATACAAAACTAGAGAAGGAAAATTAATGACACGAAGAAAGCACACTGGAGTGAGTTCTGCCAGAAGCTAAATGATAATGTCTGAGAGGATGCTTACGCTATTGCCACTCGGCACCTTAAGCAAACATTCCCAAATCAACACATCCCAATGGAGAAGGCACTGGAGGTGGTGGACGTACTATTCCCCAAGCATGAGAAAATGAAATGGTAACATCCACCAGTAACTGAGTTTGAAGAATTCGTGTCAGAAGAACTCATCAGAGCCGGTAACCGAATGCGTAATGACAGAGCCCCTGGACCTGATGGACTATCACCTGAAGCCATACAAATACCAGTATCCAGATGCTCACAGCATATACAAAAAGTAATGAACAACATAATGATCGACGGAAACTTTCTAAACGTGTGGAAGAGGGCAAAACTAGTACTGTTGAAGAAGGGGCACAAGTCAATGAAAGATCTTTGGTAACGGGGTAGCTGCGGATAAATAAAACGACAGACTCGGAGACGTGTAACTGTTTATTACTCTACTACATATACTGTCGACTGTTCGGCGCTTGTTCTCTCAAATGTGTACTTTACAGTTCTCGGATACGTTCTCCCTGGTCGAGCCCTCGGTAAAACGCATCTTACCTCCCGGGAACTTGGTGCTGGAGGGTTTTCGTTATCCCGATTGCTTATTCGTTTTCCCTCCACTACTTGGTCCTGACGCCAAGTAACACCAAGGAAAAACCGGCCTCGTTATTCAAGGGAAAAAAACAGCGTTGTTATTCGGGGAAAACCGAACACCTGGGTCCGCTTCATCCCGCTCATAAAACGGTCTGGGCCAGATTATAGGAATAATCTTAGAGGAAAGACCGAAAAGATTAGTCTGAGGAAAACCCGAACCTCTGTTGCAATCTGGGATGACATTAATATTAACGTAACATAATAATAATAAATTAATGAGTCCTTACAGACCCCTCATCCTACAGGCCCCTATGCCTCCTCGATATCGCTGGCAAGCTGTTGTAACATCTCCTGCTAGCGAGGATAAAGACGGAACTCCAAAAAGGCTTTAATCTGTCAGAAAAGCAGTTTGGGTTCAGAGAAGGCAGGTCGACAGTTGATACCATTATGAGAGCGTTGGAACTTGCAAAGGAAGCTACAGGGGACACATAGGACTAGACAGATTGGCATTTTAATCACATTAGATGTGAAAAATGCGCTCAACTCGGCGGCATGGGAGAATATCTTGCAAGAAGTAACAATGAGAGGCTTCCCCCCATATCTACTGAGGCTAGTGCACCGTTATCTGCAATGTCGAAGAGTGTGTATACAAGCGGATGGACAGACTGCGGAACGCGAGGTGTACAGCGGTGTCCCACCAGGGCTCAGTAATGGGACCTACCCTGTGGAACATCCTGCACGATGGAGTCTTGAGACTGAAACTGCCGCACGGAGCGGAAATCATTGGGTTCGCTGATGATCTTGCCCTGGTGGTGGCGGCGACAACCGAAAAAGATGTAATGAGGCGAGCGAACACGGCTATAGCTCAAGTAAATTAGTGGATGGGAAAAAAGCGACTGAGCCTTGCCCCACATGAAACGGAAGCTGGGTTACTCACAGGATTACGAAAAATAGGCCCAATACGCATTATAGTGGAGGGCACCACTATCGTGCCAAAAGACTCCATAAAGTACCTCGGGGTAAACATTGACAGACGGCTGTTCTTCAAAGAGCACGTGACAAACGCTACCCAAAAAACTATTAAAACTCCTGTGGTACTTGAAAGGGTGCTGCCAAATATTGGTGGTCCAAGCAGCAGCAAAAGGAAACTGTTTTGCACTGTTGACGTTGTTGTGCAGAGGAGGATGGCCCTGCGTGTGTGCAGCGCTTACAGGACTGTCTCTAGAGATGATGTTCTTGAGGTCGCAGGAATAGCTCCAATAGAGTACACGATTGAGGAAAGGTCAAAACTATATTAGACCCGCGGCAGAAAAGACGACAAAACAAAGAAAGAGAGAAGGAAGCAGGTTCGTGTAAAGCTCTACCACGAGTGGCCAAGGCACTGGAGTGCTACAGACAATGGACAGTATACCAAGCTGTAAATACCACAACTTGAACCATGGGTGACACGAAAGCACGGGGACATTAACTACTACCTCACCCAAGCGCTTACCGGCCAAGGATGCTTCCGTGACTATCTGAATAACATTGGCAGGGCCCCTGATGACCTATTCGAATACTGCGGCCTTGTGGACAGTATCATGCACACAATGTTCCAATTTAATTATGGACCCCAGAGAGAGACAAATGAACAGCTACGACGCACACCAATCTAGAAGCGAAAACTCTAGTCCAAGAAATGCTAACGTCTGAAGAATCCTGGTTGGCAAAGGATATCATGACAAGGGCAATATTAAAAACAAAGGAAGAAGACGAACGGATGAGACAGACATACAAAGAGAAGCTCTTGAACCCCTAATCACAATGTGTGGAAGGGGGATGTAAGGCAATATATTTACGTAAACACTATAATGTGTGGCGCCACCATCCTGATGTTATGCGAGGGGCAGTCCCAGGATGGGTGGGTTCCAGGGGGACCACTTGCTCAAGTTAACGAAAGTGCTACGCTCCCCGAAAAAGAAAAAAAAGACAAGACTAGACAGAAAAGACTAGACAGACAAGACTAAACAGACAAGACTAGACAGACAAGACGAGACAGACAAGACTAGACAGACAAGACTAGACAGACAAGACTAGACAGACAAGACTAGACAGACAAGACTAGACAGACAAGACTAGACAGACAAGACTAGACAGACAAGACTAGACAGACAAGACTAGACAGACAAGACTAGACAAACAAGACTAGACAGACAAGACTAGACAGACAACACTAGACAGACAAGACTACTTATGTATATTTATTACCTCTACAGGTTTATAAATGGATTCCAAAATTTTATACATAAAACAATACATATATATGAATAAAAAAGAAACAAAAAGAAACGTATGCTAATAAAACTAAATAAATCACTAAAAACCTAAACTTGCTATTCCAATTCAGCTCTTGAGATCCTTTTCTGTAGTTCCCCCATGGATCTGTTCTGGGACCGATATTGTTTCTTATAGTGATGAATTCCGTTGTTGGGTGGATTGTCGGCTTCCCTCTCCACATATTGCTCTTCTTCTCTCCTCAACTTTCTTCATCCAATCTATCCCTCTTCCATCCTCGTTTAAAACCTCTTCTCTACCCTCGTCCCTTTCTCTCATTTCTGAACATTCGTTCAGACAGTGTTCTATTGTCTCCTTGTTTTCTCCACACATCCTGCATACTCTATTCCTATCCTCCATCCAAAATTTATTATCTCTCTCTTCATTTCCACATCTGAATCTTGCTATTGTCACTCTCTCTTTTCTACTTTCTCTTCCTAGGTACTTTGGCAGTTCTTCCGTTATTATTTTTTCATATTTCCCATTGTACCTAGACTCCCTAATTCTTGCTCTCCTTTCTTGCCTTTGCACATCTCTATCTCTCTGGACCAATTCCTCTGTCATTACTCTACCTCTCTCTCGCATTCTTTCTATCTCCGCTCCTGCATACCCGTTTCTTTCTAGATATGCTTCCCTCTCTTTCCACACCCCCTTTCCTATTACTTTTCTTTTTTCTTTGAGGCACTCTTGCAGAATTCTGCACTCTCCTCTCTCTATCACCCTCTCCTCAAAACTTATTGCTCTCTTTCCTGCTTCTATTCTTATTCCATCTCTCTTTGTTTCCTCCATCACTATATACCCCGGGGTCTCTCTACCTAGTCCTAGCACCCATTTCAAATATTTTTCTTGCACCCTTTCCAGTCCTTCTTGCTCTCTCCACCCCCATATTTCCGCTCCATACATCATCACACTTTTCACCAGGCTATCAAACATCATCACCCTCCTTCTATAGTCGTGTCCAAGTTTTCTCTCTCCTATTCCCCATACCACTCCTAGTATTTTATTGGCTTTCTTTACTAACTCCCTCACGTGTGCTGTTTCAGTATTTCTCTCATTAAACACGTACCCTAGGTATTTAAATTCTTTTACTTCTTCAATTTTCTCCTTCTCCCATCTCCACTCAATTACTCTTCTCCTGCCACCCCCTTTTCTAAACACCATCATCTTGGACTTCTCCACATTCACTGTCAGCTTTTTCCTCCTCATATATTTCTCCATGTTTCTTATCATTTCTTTCATCCCTTTCTCGTCTCTCGCTAGCACCACCAAATCATCCGCGTAGGCTAGGGACCACACTTTTTCTTTGCCCACCACGACCCCACCCGTCTGCGCCTTGCTGAACATCTCCTCTATGTCTCCAATAAATGCTGCAAACAGGCTGGGGCTTAGTGGGCAGCCTTGTCTCACTCCCTTATGCGTATTAAAACCTTCGCTCACCCTTTCCCCAACTCTCACTCTACTTATTGTTTCTTCATAAATCTCTTCTAATTTTGCTATCAGATGTTCCTTTATCCTCTTCTTTCTCAGGCATTCCCACAGTGCCTCTCTTGCTACATTATCAAAGGCCGCCTTCAGGTCCACAAATAATGCATACATCCTGCCGCCCTTCTTTTTTATCTCATTCCCTACTATGTGATTCAAGATGTATACATTATCCATGGTCCCTCTCCCTTTCCTAAATCCCGCCTGTCCGTCTGGTATCACACCTCGCTCCTTCAATTCCTTCGTCAATCTCTCTTCTACAATCATTGCATATATCTTATATGCTGTATTGAGCATGGTGATCCCCCTGTAATTGCTTGCTGTTTCCCTTTCTCCTTTCTTATATATGGGGCATATTATCCCCTCTTTCCACTCCTGTGGGAAGCCCTCTCCCTTCCACACTCCATTCATTATCTCCAACAGCCTGTCAGCTTCCCTTTCAGTTCCATATATCCACGATTCATTCTGTATACCGTCCCTCCCCGGTGCCTTTTTCTTTTTCAGTTTACTCAGTTGTTGTTCTAATTCTTCTCTTGTTATCTCTTCTATTTCTCCCACCCTGTATTGACTCTTTTTCTTTTCCTGTCTGATTTCGTCACCACCCAGCAGCTGACTGAAGTACTTTCTCCATTCCTCCATAGTAATTCTATTACTCACTCTTTCTACTTTTTTCTTTCTTTCCCTATTTATGTATTTCCATACCTCTTCTTCCGTATTTATGCCTTTCATCTTTAGTTCTTCTTCCATCCATTTCTTTTGCTTCTTCTCCTTGCATACTAATTTGTACCTCTTGCGTGCTCTCTTGTAATCCTCATTACTTGCTTTTCCTCTTTTCCAATTTCTTAATTTCTTTCTTACTGATTGCTTCCCTTCCCTGCATTCTTTATCCCACCACTCGTTTTTCCAAGCCCCCACCTTCACTCTTGTCTCTATCACTTTTTTTTCTGTTGCATTTTTTACGTGATCACCCAGTTCTTTCACTTTTTCGTTTATCCCTTCCTCTTCGTATCTAGCCTCCCTAAGTCTTGTTCTATAATTTTCTATTGCTTCTTCCGTCCAGATATTCTTCACAATTTTTCTTCTAACATCCTTCTCACTTCTTCTATTTTTCTCTCTTCCTTTTGTCTTCACTTCCAATGGCATATGATCCGACTCGACTCTTTCTCCCACCTTGAATTGTTCTATTTCATCCCATGCTTCTTCATTCACCATAACATAGTCAATAACTGTCTCCCCTCTTGGTCCGATATATGTGTACTCTCCTTTCTCATCTCCTATACTGTTTCCATTAAGTATGTCCCACCCTCTTTCTTCTACTAGACTTATCAGTAGTCTCCCTTCGGCGTTTTCTGTTGTGTCTTTTGTTGGTCTTCTTTCTATTGTTGTTTGTTCTTCTTCTAGCCGTATTCCTTTTTCTCCAATTCTTGCGTTAAAGTCCCCCCCAATCACCAGAGTTCCCTCGTCTTGCTGTTTTACTCGCTCTTCTATCATTCTCTTCGTTTCTTTCATACTTCTGCTGTATATTGTTATAATTCTCCATTTTTTCTGTCTAATTTTCACCGTTCTTTCCATAATGCCTCTTTCTTCTTTTGCTTCGGTTCTGTTTTCTTCTTCCAAACCCTTTTTCACTCCCATTATTATCCCCCCTTTAGCTCTCCCTTTCCTGCTTACCCTCTCTGCAAATTGACACTTCCACTTAAACTCTTTCGGCATTATTTTTTCCAATTTTTCCCACCCCTTCTCTTCCACCCACGTTTCTACCAGTCCCACTACATCAAATTTTCCCAAATATTCCCAAAACTCATTGTCTTTGTTTTTTATCCCCGCTGTGTTCCAGTATACTATTCTTAACTGCTCCGTTTCTTCCTTATTCCTCTCCATGTTCGTTTTCCGTTTTCTGTCCTGTCGTCTTTTCCTTGTGCTCTTATTCAAAAATTTGTTGTGTTTAACTCCCCCTTTTCATCATCCCACTTAAAGCCTTTTCCGTCTATCCATATCTTTTTATAACCGACTTTCGCCCACCGTCCTTTTTGTCGCTCTTCTTTGGCTATCGCTCTTAATTCCTTCTGTATTTCTCTTTCCTTCTTTGTCAGATCGTCTTCTATGTATACTCTCTTTTCCCTTTTTTCTCTTAGTTTCCTCTTATTTTCCATAACTTTCCGCTTTTCACCCCAGGTCCCAAGTTCCGCCACTAACATTTTCCCTCCACTTACTTTATACATCTCTTTCACCGTCACTTCTACCTCTAATTCTGCCTTTATCCATTCTTCCAGATTCTTCTCGTTCTCACATTCCCCTTCGTCCAGTCCCGTCACAACAATCTTCTTTTTTCTCATTATTTTTTCCTTCTCTTCCATTTTCTCCTCCAGTCTTTTAATTTTTTCATTTAGTTCTGTCTTTTCTCTTTCCCATTTTTCTTCCTTTTCACGCATCATATTTTTCAAGTATTCCATTTCCCGGCTCATCTTCCGATTCTCTTCCTTTATCTCCCCTATATCTTCCATAATTTTTTTCAGCATCTTCATTTCCTCACCCATTTCCTTTTTAGCCGGTGATCTTTCCAGTTTTTTACTTTTTTGAAAGGGGTTCAACCTTTCTTCTGACTCTCTTCCCTTTTCTCTTTTCCTTTTATAATCCTCGTCTCGGTCGCTTTCACTCTCACTTTTTTTCATTTTTTCTTTTTCTTTCTTTTTTTCTTCCTTATCGCGCACCGTTTTTACGCGTCACAAATAAAAAGTAAAAAAACTCAATCCGTAAAACTCGCTTCACAAAACACGTCCGCTCCGCTCAACCGCTCGAATTGGAATCCGGACGAAACAGACAAGACTAGACAGACAAGACTAGACAGACAAGACTAGACAGACAAGACTAGACAGACAAGACTAGACAGACAAGACTAGACAGACAAGACTAGACAGACAAGACTAGACAGACAAGACTAGACAGACAAGACTAGACAGACAAGACTAGACAGACAAGACTAGACAGACAAGACTAGACAGACAAGACTAGACAGACAAGACTTGACAGACAAGACTAGACAGACAAGACTAGACAGACAAGACTAGACAGACAAGACTAGAAAGACAAGACTAGACAGACAAGACTAGACAGACAAGACTAGACAGACAAGACTAGACAGACAAGACTAGACAGACAAGACTAGACAGACAAGACTAGACAGACAAGACTAGACAGACAAGACTAGACAGACAAGACTAGACAGACAAGACTAGACAGACAAGACTAGACAGATAAGACTAGACAGACTAGACAGACAAGACTAGACAGACAAGACTAGACAGACAAGACTAGACAGACAAGACTAGACAGACAAGACTAGACTGACAAGACTAGACAGACAAGACTAGACAGACCAGACTAGACAGACAAGACCAGACAGACAAGACTAGACCGACAAGACTAGACAGACAAGACTAGACAGACAAGACTAGACAGACAAGACTATACAGACAAGACTAGACAGACAAGACTAGACAGACAAGACTAGACAGACAAGACTAGACAGACAAGACTAGACAGACAAGACTAGACAGACAAGACTAGACAGACAAGACTAGACAGACAAGACTAGACAGACAAGACTAGACAGACAAGACTAGACAGACAAGACTAGACAGACAAGACTAGACAGACAAGACTAGACAGACAAGACTAGACAGACAAGACTAGACAGACAAGACTAGACAGACAAGACTAGACAGACAAGACTAGACAGACAAGACTAGACAGACAAGACTAGACAGACAAGACTAGACAAACAAGACTAGACAGACAAGACTAGACAGACAACACTAGACAGACAAGACTAGACAGACAAGACTAGAAAGACAAGACTAGACAGACAAGACTAGACAGACAAGACTAGACAGACAGGACTAGACAGACAAGACTAGACAGACAAGACTAGACAGACAAGACTAGACAGACAAGACTAGACAGACAAGACTAGACAGACAAGACTAGACAGACAAGACTAGACAGACAAGACTAGACAGACAAGACTAGACAGACAAGACTAGACAGACAAGACTAGACAGACAAGACTAGACAGACAAGACTAGACAGACAAGACTAGACAGACAAGACTAGACAGACAAGACTAGACAGACAAGACTAGACAGACAAGACTAGACAGACAAGACTAGACAGACAAGACTAGACAGACAAGACTAGACAGACAAGACTAGACAGACAAGACTAGACAGACAAGACTAGACAGACAAGACTAGACAAACAAGACTAGACAGACAAGACTAGACAGACAACACTAGACAGACAAGACTAGACAGACAAGACTAGAAAGACAAGACTAGACAGACAAGACTAGACAGACAAGACTAGACAGACAGGACTAGACAGACAAGACTAGACAGACAAGACTAGACAGACAAGACTAGACAGACAAGACTAGACAGACAAGACTAGACAGACAAGACTAGACAGACAAGACTAGACAGACAAGACTAGACAGACAAGACTAGACAGACAAGACTAGACAGACAAGACTAGACAGACAAGACTAGACAGACAAGACTAGACAGACAAGACTAGACAGACAAGACTAGACAGACAAGACTTGACAGACAAGACTAGACAGACAAGACTAGACAGACAAGACTAGACAGACAAGACTAGAAAGACAAGACTAGACAGACAAGACTAGACAGACAAGACTAGACAGACAAGACTAGACAGACAAGACTAGACAGACAAGACTAGACAGACAAGACTAGACAGACAAGACTAGACAGACAAGACTAGACAGACAAGACTAGACAGATAAGACTAGACAGACTAGACAGACAAGACTAGACAGACAAGACTAGACAGACAAGACTAGACAGACAAGACTAGACAGACAAGACTAGACTGACAAGACTAGACAGACAAGACTAGACAGACCAGACTAGACAGACAAGACTAGACAGACAAGACTAGACCGACAAGACTAGACAGACAAGACTAGACAGACAAGACTAGACAGACAAGACTAGACAGACAAGACTAGACAGACAAGACTAGACAGACAAGACTAGACAGACAAGACTAGACAGACAAGACTAGACAGACAAGACTAGACAGACAAGACTAGACAGACAAGACTAGACAGACAAGACTAGACAGACAAGACTAGACAGACAAGACTAGACAGACAAGACTAGACAGACAAGACTAGACAGACAAGACTAGACAGACAAGACTAGACAGACAAGACTAGACAGACAAGACTAGACAGACAAGACTAGACAGACAAGACTAGACAGACAAGACTAGACAGACAAGACTAGACAGACAAGACTAGACAGACAAGACTAGACAGACAAGACTAGACAGACAAGACTAGACAGACAAGACTAGACAGACAAGACTAGACAGACAAGACTAGACAGACAAGACTAGACAGACAAGACTAGACAGACAAGACTAGACAGACAAGACTAGACAGACAAGACTAGACAGACAAGACTAGACAGACAAGACTAGACAGACAAGACTAGACAGACAAGACTAGACAGACAAGACTAGACAGACAAGACTAGACAGACAAGACTAGACAGACAAGACTAGACAGACAAGACTAGACAGACAAGACTAGACAGACAAGACTAGACAGACAAGACTAGACAGACAAGACTAGACAGACAAGACTAGACAGACAAGACTAGACAGACAAGACTAGACAGACAAGACTAGACAGACAAGACTAGACAGACAAGACTAGACAGACAAGACTAGACAGACAAGACTAGACAGACAAGACTAGACAGACAAGACTAGACAGACAAGACTAGACAGACAAGACTAGACAGACAAGACTAGACAGACAAGACTAGACAGACAAGACTAGACAGACAAGACTAGACAGACAAGACTAGACAGACAAGACTAGACAGACAAGACTAGACAGACAAGACTAGACAGACAAGACTAGACAGACAAGACTAGACAGACAAGACTAGACAGACAAGACTAGACAGACAAGACTAGACAGACAAGACTAGACAGACAAGACTAGACAGACAAGACTAGACAGACAAGACTAGACAGACAAGACTAGACAGACAAGACTAGACAGACAAGACTAGACAGACAAGACTAGACAGACAAGACTAGACAGACAAGACTAGACAGACAAGACTAGACAGACAAGACTAGACAGACAAGACTAGACAGACAAGACTAGACAGACAAGACTAGACAGACAAGACTAGACAGACAAGACTAGACAGACAAGACTAGACAGACAAGACTAGACAGACAAGACTAGACAGACAAGACTAGACAGACAAGACTAGACAGACAAGACTAGACAGACAAGACTAGACAGACAAGACTAGACAGACAAGACTAGACAGACAAGACTAGACAGACAAGACTAGACAGACAAGACTAGACAGACAAGACTAGACAGACAAGACTAGACAGACAAGACTAGACAGACAAGACTAGACAGACAAGACTAGACAGACAAGACTAGACAGACAAGACTAGACAGACAAGACTAGACAGACAAGACTAGACAGACAAGACTAGACAGACAAGACTAGACAGACAAGACTAGACAGACAAGACTAGACAGACAAGACTAGACAGACAAGACTAGACAGACAAGACTAGACAGACAAGACTAGACAGACAAGACTAGACAGACAAGACTAGACAGACAAGACTAGACAGACAAGACTAGACAGACAAGACTAGACAGACAAGACTAGACAGACAAGACTAGACAGACAAGACTAGACAGACAAGACTAGACAGACAAGACTAGACAGACAAGACTAGACAGACAAGACTAGACAGACAAGACTAGACAGACAAGACTAGACAGACAAGACTAGACAGACAAGACTAGACAGACAAGACTAGACAGACAAGACTAGACAGACAAGACTAGACAGACAAGACTAGACAGACAAGACTAGACAGACAAGACTAGACAGACAAGACTAGACAGACAAGACTAGACAGACAAGACTAGACAGACAAGACTAGACAGACAAGACTAGACAGACAAGACTAGACAGACAAGACTAGACAGACAAGACTAGACAGACAAGACTAGACAGACAAGACTAGACAGACAAGACTAGACAGACAAGACTAGACAGACAAGACTAGACAGACAAGACTAGACAGACAAGACTAGACAGACAAGACTAGACAGACAAGACTAGACAGACAAGACTAGACAGACAAGACTAGACAGACAAGACTAGACAGACAAGACTAGACAGACAAGACTAGACAGACAAGACTAGACAGACAAGACTAGACAGACAAGACTAGACAGACAAGACTAGACAGACAAGACTAGACAGACAAGACTAGACAGACAAGACTAGACAGACAAGACTAGACAGACAAGACTAGACAGACAAGACTAGACAGACAAGACTAGACAGACAAGACTAGACAGACAAGACTAGACAGACAAGACTAGACAGACAAGACTAGACAGACAAGACTAGACAGACAAGACTAGACAGACAAGACTAGACAGACAAGACTAGACAGACAAGACTAGACAGACAAGACTAGACAGACAAGACTAGACAGACAAGACTAGACAGACAAGACTAGACAGACAAGACTAGACAGACAAGACTAGACAGACAAGACTAGACAGACATGACTAGACAGACAAGACTAGACAGACAAGACTAGACAGACAAGACTAGACAGACATGACTAATCAGACAAGACTAGACAGTCAACAATAGACACACAAGTTGTCTAGCCTTCACAGACAAGTATACACAGATAAGACTAGCATGCTATTCACCCAAGAGCAGATAAAACTAAATTGACAAAATGTGGTGTTCATACTAGGCATCCACGTCTATGATAGGCCAGTGTAGATAGATTAGGAAGATTAGACAGGAAAGGCTTGAGGGGTAAACTCTAGTATACAATCATCACTGGCAGACCAAACTAGACAGATGATTTATGTTAGAATTAGTTAAATGATTTTGTTGGTAAAATTAGTGGTGCTGTCAAATGATGTAATAAAAGAATAAGCGTGGCCATAAATCAATAAAACACTCAACAATTATATTTTTATGTGCTATATAACTGTGCCCTCTTGACGTACTTACATCGTGTTACATGGACGAACATTTATACGTAATTGAGATTTACACATTTTAAATTTACCACGTTTTACGACATAATCCGACAATAAAGTAAATGTAAATTACATTTTTTGAACATGTAAGTTTAGTTTAATCAACAGGTGACCATTATTTAGAATTTCACTTAAATAAATTGTTGAAAATCTATTGGATTTCAATTTCGAACTGTTTACATGTTAACGGCTTCTCGTCTTTCAAGAAATCCACGTGGATCAAGTAATGTCCGGCCTCAATTTTTGGTAAATCATCGTGAATTTTTGTTGTATCCAATATGAAGTTCTTAAGAACATATGTCCCCTAAAATGAGAAGAATACATGTCCCCTAAATGTTTCTACAAATAACAAATTAATTACTTGAATTAAATCTCAACAATAAAATAAATGTACGTTTAGACTAAAAAAATGCCCAGTTCTGTTATCATTGCCTTATACTACTTAGGCATATTTTGGTATTATTCAATAATATACAATCTGTTCCATTCATCTCCCTAATCTACATCATTTTCCTGGTCTATTTCCACTGCCTCTTTGTTCTTAAATGTCTAGTTGTATCTCTTAATATAATATTTGTAGTGCACTGGAATTAGTATTCAAATTACTTTTAGTTAAGACGACCTTCATTGTGAACGCTATGCGGTAAGAGATAGTACCTACTCTAGAGACGGTTGAAATAAGATCGTTCTCTGCCACTGCCTTCCTCAAGTTAACATGTATTCCACGCTCTCTGCCACCAACCTCCAGACAGTACGCATGTATATAGTTTGTTCCTAAGTGTTTCTCACTTAGACTTTAATAAAGAATCATTGTTACGTTACACAATGTTGCGAGTATTATATTTGACCCTATGTGTCCCTGAAGGTTAACCCGTTTGAACGTATTAATCTCTTATTATGTAATATATTCCGTTTATAGTTGTCTGCTTAGTCTTATCTCTCTAGTCTTATTAATCTCTTGTTTATGTGCTAGAGTTTGTGGGGTTTAATCTATGCACATTTATTTTTACATCTTATGTGTCCAAAAAGTGTTTTTTAACAAAAAGCCTTAAAAGTTTGTATTTCAAAAGGAAATTAGAAAGAATTTAAACTCGAATGAAGCAATGTCGATAATAATCAACGCGATGTGCGATGCTACTTGAGAAAAAAGAATAAATTGATCGCTTCAAAAGTGTGAAATGTACCCAAAATATAAGCAAAATACTGCGACAATATTTAACACAATGATTAAAGCAAATATATTGACATTTGGGTTGTTGAAAAAAAAATTATCGATTTTTTTTAATGTATTTTAAGACCTTATTGTAAATAGTTTGGATGTTCAAGGCGAAAAAGTTGAAATTTGTTTTTTTCAATTAATTATAAACAATTTAAAAGTGATAAAATTATAAATTGCTATTAATGAAACATCACAACATATTAAATTTCTGAATGAAATGTTATTGCACTTGGTCAACAGTAAATTTGAAGTGAAAAAATTCAAATTTGAAGCGAATTGACAAAAAAAATGCACGGGTAGAAATTACCCTTGCACGTCACACCGTGTTTTCGGCCTTTTTAACTTGTTAATTACAACGAAAAAAACAAAACAACAAATTGTTTTGTTATAACACTTATATACTATCTTTCGATTTATGACAAAAAAAAATTCAAATACCCAATTATATAATCATAAATATTAAGGGTCATTTATCAAATTTCGTTTTTATCATTAATAGGTTTCAATTCGGAAATAAAAATATATTACCTTTGGTATCGGACATTCCTTTTTAACTTTAATCTCGTTGGAGATTTGTTCCCAAATTTCGGGCACATACAATTCTAGAGCGCTACAAAACGTACCTCCAATGGCAAAATCATCGTCGACCCAATCCCTATCGATATATCTACTTAAACCAACTTTAAACTGAAAAAAATTAAAATATGATTATTCCAATTTATTGTTCACAAAGACGTGTACAGTGGTTCAAAGGACAAAATTAGGTGGACAAAAACAACCTTTCAATTCGAATATATTTATCACAATGCACAGAAAACACTTTGGTAACGACAATTCCAGATTTTTTTTCTAATTACTTCTCAATGACACGCCATAAAAAATAGTATTCATTATTTTATTACATTATTAATTCATTCATTCAGTAACATTTGTGCATCTTAACATTTAATTTTATTGTGTGTTTTCAAAAAGTTCTGTGCTATCTGTGCATTATGGAGATTGAGGTTGAAGCTAAGCAATATATTTTAAGCATATTTCTATTCATTAAATAAACCTTTTTTTACCATTGTTTCTTACCAAGTACTTAGATTTTTGCCTATTTTTCAACTTTGCCAGAAAAGAAGTCACATGTGCCCTCGTGTTCCCCCTCCAGAATTAATGTATAATATAGTTGCATTCATCTACTTTATAATGATATAAAACATACCTGTGACATATTTGTACAACTATTTATTTTTATTTTTTTCTAGATGTAGTATTCGTCATAGTATTCGAAAATTGATTTATTTGAAGAATGGCTGAAACATGGAAATGTAACAAGAAATGAAGCTTTGTTTAGATTTATCATTACAAGACAGGATATTAGGGTTGAAAATGAACAATCTTAAAAGAATATGAAGGTCATCATTTCGTGATTTTCGTCCAAAATTCTTGAAAAGTGGAGGAGCTGTGGAAGTAATAGAGAGCGGTTTTTACAGAAGTACTCGGAGTGGCTAATGGGTTCAAATATGTCTTTTGAAATGTCTATTGCCAAAGTGTTGCCAACTACTTTTAAAGAACGTTTACCAAGCCCTGAAAGGCCTATGAAAGTATTCTGGGAATCAAGCATTAGAACAAAACAAAGACGGGTTGATGCTCTTATCCACACCAGAAGTACTAGAGAGCTAACCTACGCTGCTGAGGTATCAACGCGGTTGTAAGGTAGTAGAGTAGGGTTTCTGGTTCGGATATATCCGAACCGCATTAGTGCTCTTTCAAACATTGCAAACTGTTGTTGCAAAAATGGCAACCATCGACGGTACGCTATATCTGTTCGAGTAATTTCAAAATCTGCATTTATTCGGAAAGCAATCGCTGGCCGGTTTCCCAACCAAATCTTGCCAAAATGTCCTTCAGGTGTTATGAACTTAATTCAAAAGGAATACGCAGAAAGAAATGATTTTAAAGTTTCAAGAATTAAAAGCAAATGGACAAAAAAATAGTTTACGATCTGGACTAGTTTGAGACGCCGAAGATACTTAACCATTAATATTCATGGAGAAAACAATTTTTATTTAACTTGTACTGCAAATAATATCGTCTCATAAAATCAGTTTCCTACAACGAAATGTAAAAGCTCTTTTTGAAAAGGAAATTGAATTAGCAATGGACATCAAGACTTCTTTTAAATTTTTCTAAAATTAATAATATTAAAGGTTCCAACATATTTAAATTCAGTGCATTTAATTGAAAATGTTTATTTTCAATTGTTATGAAACTTTATCTCCAGTAAGCGTAGCAGTAACAACATTTAGCCGCGATGATTCTAACATATTTGCGGCAAGGTGTAATAGGATTCTTGGAAAAGAAATGAATTGGTTCTGATATAAGCAAACTTTCAATGAAAAATATTATGAAACGTTCGAAGACCTGTGAAAATCTGGAATTAACAGAATTGGCTAGATCAGCTATTCTAAACCGTTGGTCCGGCGGACCACCAATGGTCCGCAGAGAAATTTTAATAGTCCGCAGACAATTTTGTCTATCTGCGAAAAAAAAATTACTTTTTCTATCAAAAAAAAAAACTAAAGACTACTTCAAAAAATCAAAATTAAAAAAAACTAAAGTTTGACTTATAAAATTACGAAATACAAATATCTTAAAGTAATTTGAATTCTATGTAATTTATGATTAGAACGGCACTGAAGATAATTCCCGAAATGCTTACAAGTGCGCGGGAGCGGCGCCCTGACACAGGCCGGCTGACTGTCTATCGGCAAAAATGTTACAATTAACTTATGTAGCAGTTCTTTAATACCTAGTAAAATTTTGTTGTTAAAAAAATCACTGATCCGCGAATTTTTTTTACAAATTTTATTGGTCCAAAAGCCAAAAAAGGTTGAGAAACGATGGACTAGATGCTTATTAGATCCTCCGAAGTTACAACAAAGTTTATTTTAATATTGGCCGAAAATCTTTTTGAACGATTTTATCCAGACAACAATAAGGTTGAAGTCGAAGGTGAATGTTCGGCGAATTCAGAAGAATTAGAAGTGACCAATCCAGACTATTCCTTGCAAGACGAAGTTCAAAAAGCTATTCAAGAAGTATTAAACGAAAATACTTATATGCAAAACAAATCGCTATCCTAATTCTATAAAACAGAAGTAAGTAAGTATAGTAGAGAGATGGCAAAAGAGATACAAATTTTGACGAACGATCCTATGCAAAAAAGGAACTTAAAAACAGTTGTGCATCAAATGAGCCAAGAGCTATGACCAGTAACGAAGCTTTGGCGTACTATGTTGAAAGTAAATTAACAAGTCATGCCTACAAGCAGACTCGGAAGTGGAGTATTAAACTTGGGCATAAGGTATTTCCGTCACTGCATAGTCTTACGAAAGCTAAATTAGCTTGTTATTCTCGGGAGGAGCAGATTGTTGTGACTGATACGCGAGCCGATATAAAACATCAAACAGTTTTAGATAAAACTGCAGAACGTTTGTTATTTGCACAGTAAGAGGTTGTAAACAGTTGGTAAAGGTTGCCTCCTTGCTCGTCATTTACTCTGATGCGTAAGTGGGGCTGTGATGGACACCACAGCACATACAAACTTACAAAAATTACGAACAGTGAGGACACTGACGAATTTTTGTTTGTTTTTTCATTCGTTCCCCTTCAATTATTAAAGGATGAAAGTGGCAATATAGTCTGTCAGAATCCTCGACCATCTTCTAAAATGCATTATCGTCCAATGAAGTTTATCTTTTCCAAAGAAACTAAAGCTTTTACTGTGGAAGAAACTAACAATGTTTTGGAAGAGATAAATAATTTATTGCCGACAATATGCAAAGTAAAAGAAGGTCAGGTTTCGGTAATGCATTTGACCATGATTGATGGAATAGTCTGTAATGCGTTGACCGAAACTTCCTCATCACAGAAAAGCTTCATATGTGGGGCAACCCCAAAAATGATGAATGACCAATCAAGGGAGTTTGTAGCCAACAAAGACAATCTTCAGTGCCGGCACGTGCGCCTGGTCGGACAGGCGATCGCCTTACGGCGCCATATTTTTAGGGCGGCATATTATAAGCCCAAATATGATTTTATGAAAATCTGTTAAAATATTAAATACGAAGGCAAAGACAAACCAATAGAAAATCTGTCTATAAAAATTGAAATTTTTAATTTTCTCATTTATCTGAAAATTTTCCTAATATTATTGTTTGCTTAAGAATATTACTAACTTCACCTATTTCCGTTGCCAGTGGAGAACGTTCCTTCTACAAATTAAAAATTATTTGCGATCCTCTATGGCCCAACAAAGATTAATAAATTTATCTATATTAGCCATAGAACTTGAGATAACAGAGTAAATAAACTACGACTACGACATCATTAACAGTTTTGCAACGAAGAAAGCCAGGAGAGTACATTTTTAATTTTTTTGTTTCATTTATAAAATTATAAAATTATATTTGTTTTATTTATTTATTTATATTGCAATACCAAAACACTGAATAGCCCATTGAAGGAGAGGAAAATGAACACACAAAACTACCTAATAGCGAAAGTATGGGACGACGAAACAATGCCGAGCGAATGGACACAAAGCATCATAGGCCCACCTAAAAAAAGGGGACAAACTATTATGTGAGAACTACAGGGGTATCTCACTGCTAAGCAGCCCATAAAAAATCTTGACCACCATCATAAACAACATAATTAAACCGCTGTGCAAACAACTGATTGGGGAATATCAAACTGGCTTCAGACCAGGCAGGTCCACAACTGACGAACTATTCACCGTAACACAAATGCTCGAAAAAGCACAATAGGGATGTGTACAACTTATTTGTGGACTTCAAAAAAGCTTACGACTCGGTCAACCGCTCAAAGTTGTACACGACGCTTAAGAAACTTGGCATACCAGGGAAACTGACAAGATTCTTATTCTTTCTTTAAAAAGTCTGTACAGTGCCATAATTTTACAGTAATCTGTAATTTCAAGGTCGCTGGTGGCGGTGGGTCCAGAACGAAGGATCTTTCCCTATTGTCCAGTGCCGGCACGTGCGCCTGGTCGGACAGGCGATCGCTTAACGGCGCCATATTTTTAGGGCGGCATATTATAAGCCCAAATATGATTTTATCAGAATCTGTTAAAATATTAAATACGAAGGCACAGACAAACTAATAGAAAATCTGTCAAAAAAATTTGAAGTTGAAATTTTTATTTCATTTATCTGAAAATTTTCATAATATCAAACTTAGCATACCAGGGAAACTGACAAGATTTGTACGCATGATCATGGAAAAGTGTAGGGTAAAAGTGCGCTTGCAAGCACCAGCAGGGAGATGGGGAGATGGATGAGCACCGACCCTCTTCAACCTGGCGCTAGAACGGGTAGTCAGAAAAACCGGCATCGGCAGAAACAACTTACTCACTAACAAAACTGTTCAGCTAGCGGCATATGCCGACGACATCAACATCATGAGCCGAACCAAAGCTGTAGCAGAAGAAGCATACACCCTCCTGAAGGAAGCAGCCAGGGACATGAAAATTAACGTAACAAAGACGCAGGCGTAACACGTGCTAACGCAGGCAAAAACAACAGCAATAGCGATAACAACAAAAGACTACTTAGACCAAGTCAGCAGCCTCCGTTATCTAGGAGTGACCCTAGAAAACAACAGAAGCGAAGAAGCAGAGCAGAGATAAGAGCCAGAACCACACCGGCGAACGGAGCATACACAGCTCTCGCACATATCTTCCGATCAAAACACGTGCGTAGAAACACAAAATAAGGGTGTACAAAACAATTGTCACACCAATATTCACATATGGCTGCGAAATCAGGGTCTTGACACACACGCATATGCAAAGATACAGAGCTTGCGGTGGGCAGGCCATGTAACAAGAATGGATGAGCAAGGACTGCCAAAACTGGCCCTCCAAGGCGAAATGGTAAGGAAGAGACCGAGGGGAAGACCACGGAAACGATGCGGTAGAATAAGATTCCAGAAGGTTGCTAAGGATTAGAGGCTGGAAGACGGTAGCAATAGACAGAAGCCCCTGGAGGAATAAATTGAGGGAGGCCAAGGCCCAACCTTGGTCTGGAGAGCCATAGGAGCTAGAGATATATTCTGTCAAAGTGTCTATACCTATATTATTTCTTGTAATTATCGTTATTAGAATTACATTTGTATTTTATTTGTTAAGTAAATAAAATATATCATCATGGGAGTGCGATCCTGACAATCTCGGTATTGGTTTATCTACATTGCATGGCTGGATTAGGTGTTTTGAATGCTTGCTTCATATTAGCTATCGTCTTGATATTAAGAAATGGCAAATTAGATAGGATTCTGAACAAGTTAGTGTGAAGTACCGTTCTGACGAAACAAAAATCCATTTTAAAGCTGAAATGGGGCTAATTGTAGATAAACCAAAACCAGGGTATGGTAATACAAATGATGGAAATACCGCTCGAAAGTTTATTTGAAAATCAAGTGCTGCTATTACAGGATTAGATATTACATTAATATCAAAAATTGGCTTTATCTTCAGGATTTGATATTAACATTGAGAAATTTCAGGCTATTGCAGCAGAAACCAAGAAACTCTACATAAATCTCTATCCGTGGTATTATATGCCTGCTACTGTTCATAAAATCCTTGTTCATAGTTCGGAAGTTATTGCATCTGCTTTGTTCCCTATCGGCCAGCTTTCCGAGGAAGCTCAAGAAGCGCCAAACAAGGACTGCAAAAGGTTTCGTCAACACAATACTCGCAAGCAGTCACGTATTGCCACGAATAGAGATTTACTTAACATGTTATTGATAACATCTGACCCTGTAATATCAAGCTTAAGAGATGTCCCGCGAAAAAAGGATTGCAAATTCCCTTCTGAAGTTCTAGATTTAATAATACCCCCTATTATTACTGGAAAAGACAGAGTAAACGCAAATAGTTCAGAAATTACTGATCATCATGATCCTGATCATGACTACTCAGCAGCAGATTAATCTGAAGAAAGTAATAAAGACAACTAATATGTAGCTTTACATAAATAGATATTTTTTTTAAATATTTGATTTAGTTTTCTTGTATTATTACAAATGCTTAATTATTGTTACTGTAAAATAGTACATTCCTACTTGTTTTTATTAAAAAACCATGAAAATTACGGTCAGTAAGATGCAAATTTACACAATTTTGACCTCAAAACGCACAAAAATAATTTTGTCCAGCTAAAAGTGCTACGCGAACCACTGTGAGACGTGTTGATTTCTTACCGATACGGAGTCATCAACGTCGAACGGAACCTCAGCTAAAAAGCTCAATTTGCTTGCAAAATAATCCGTCAGTAGCCTGAAACCATTTTGGATTGGATCTTTAGTTACATCGCAATCGTATATTCCAATTAGCTCATAGTGATTCTACAGAATTAAACAAAAGTCAGTCAATTATTATTTTACTTCGAGTTATTTATTTAGTTACTAATCCTTAATTAGAAGTTAGTTTATACCCTAAGGACGATATATAGACGATATGTTCACACATAGCTCTGTGAATTATATCGGGTCTTCCAATAGAGGTTTCATTTCGATATGTAAAACAAAACGAGTATTTTTTAAGCGAAATCATCGGATGTTTATTTAATTGTAACGAGAAGGTAAAGCATTAATAATGGGAAACAATATTAGCCAAACGGCCACCACGGCTACGCTTGCAGAACCATATTATTTTCATAAAATTATCCATCACCAATTCGAACATTTGCGGCTGTATGTCCTCAATAACTTCACTAATTCCATATTTGAGGTCTTGGATCGATTGTGGAGCTTATCTTTCAAGTAGCCCCAAAGAAAAAAGTCTAGAGATGTTAAATCAGAAGAACTCGGTGGCCAATTGTGATCGCCTCTTCGAGAAATCTCACGGTCAGGAAATTTTTCACGCAAAAGAGCGATGGTATCGTTACTTGTGTAGCACGTAACGCCGTCTTGTTGTAAATAAACGTAGTCCACATCAACATCTTTCAATTCCTGTCAAACAAAATCATTAATCATCGTTCGATCGCGCAATTCATTCACCGTAACAGTTGCTCCAGCCTCTTTTTCGAAATAGAAATCTCCAAGGATCCCGCCAGACCAAAAACCGCACCGAACAGTCACACGTTGAGACTGGAGAGGCTTTTCAACAATTAAGGCCGATTCTCATATACGCGACACTCAGCTACGCGATGTCACGCGACATCGCTTGTCAAATAACGATTACATTGTTCTAAATGGGCGCGTTTCACTATGGCTACGCGACAGCTACGCGACGTGCCCATTTAAGACAATGTAGTCATTGGGAATCGACCTTAATTCTTGGGTTTTTCGAGCCCCAAATGCGACAATTCTGCTTGATAACGTAGCCTCCGAGGTGAAAATGGGCCTCATCACTCAAAATGATTTTTGGGCCTCATCACTCAAGATGATTTTTCAATGAAATGCCGGATCAGTTAGATGCATTTCAAGGACCCAATCAGCTAAGACACGACATTTTTTAAGGTCGGTAGACGTGAGTTCTTGCATTAACTGAACTTTAAAAACCTTAAGACCTAAGTCTTTATGCAAATACGGTGTAATGTCGTTTGTGGAATGCCCAATTCCAAAGATCGACGAGAATTAGACAAACCTTGGACAACAATTGGTTTTCCTCAACACTATGAGCTAGAACAGCAGTAGCTTATCAGTTGTTCTTGAAGGAAGTGCATGAGTTCGGTTGTTCACATCACTAACTTGTCCGCTCAAACAGCTCAAAATTTTCCACCAGTTTCACAATTTCTGGCCGAGTAGGTGCTTCACGACGAAACAAAAATTCTTTAATTTTGCGCGAAACTGTGACCGCGAAATTTTCACCATTTTTGTAGCGAATTTTAATAATTTCAATGCGTTGTTGAAGCGAATATCGTTCCATTTTTATTAATGGCTTAGTTTTTACTTGTCATCTGCCAAGAACTTACAGGTTGACTCATGACAACTGTTAAAATGGCGAGCTGTTGAAGAGAAAATGAAATTTGAAGCTGAAAATGAAACCTCTTATTGGAAGACCCTTCATGTAATCAAATTTGATATTTTTGTAAATTTGTTTCCAGGCATGCGCACTAATTTGGTCACTTTATAATACCAATCTTAACATTTTTCAAGTTTCTCAAATTAGATTTTACTCAAATTAGTTTCTCAAATTTGACTAGCTAATCTCCCAAACTAATCTAGGTAAATCTAATCTGTAAACAGTGTTAAACTTTAATTTGGTCAATGAAACCTAAACTTCTACACAGCTAAATAACTCAACTATCGTAATTATAAATATCTTATACTAAAAGTCTTCTAATAAGCAAATATCTTAAAATAAGTTTTGTAAAAAAATTAATTACCTTGTCGGAAGTAAATCCTTTCTTAAACAGAAAAATCAAACATAAAACGACAAAAAACGAAATCGTGATTTTTACAAACCTTCGAGTACACATCTTGTACAGAAACTAAAGCAACCAACAAAATAAATTTGTGCATATCGATGCTACTACAAATAAAAGCCTCCATCTACTACCAGCTATATTTCATAAAGTTTATATAATAACGCAAAACTGCTATAAAAAAAAATTATTTAAAAATCCATTCACAACAAAAATTTCTATAAATTTCATTGTTGCAGCCGTGTAATTAAACGCAGGATATATTTTATCAACGGGCATGTAGGATATGTTTTCAACCGGACATGTTTTTTCCGTAATTGAATTAATCAATTATTAGTTTGCAAATTTCCGCCAGTCATATCACAATAAAATAATTATCAATTAAACTCAACAAACATAATAAAAAAATTATACGGCGACGAGAACTACTGAAGACAAGCTAAAAAAGAATTATTACCTGCTAAGGCCGTTTACTGTTTACCATAAACACTTTTTACGTTAATTAAGGCGTGTAAATTATTTTAAATTATTCAACTAATTGATTCTGCAATGCAATTGTGAAACCTATTTCCAGTTTTATCTCTTTCACATACGGCGCAAAAAAAGATTTGCATAAATCTACATGCATTACACAATCTGCATAAATTAAGACCGAATAAATTGCAAGTGCAAAAAATCTACCATCGCACGTCTAATTACCTATGATTAATTAAAATTTATCCACATTACAAGATAATAAAATATTTCTAATTATAGTTTTCGATGTTTGTATAGCTCAGAATTGATATCTTGTATTATCTAGACAGTGTCGTCTAATTTAATCTGTCTAAGCACGACCAGTCCGTCTAGACACATATAGTCAGTCTAGTGCGACTAGTCACTCGTCTAAACATGTCTAGTCAGTCTACTTCGTCTAGTCCCTTATTCCGTCTATTCCCTCTAGTCATATCTAGTCCGTCTAGACTCTGTGGTCTTATTTTACTTTTCTATATAATTTCCATAATATAATTCCTTTTACTGTTTTACCAAGTAGGATGATCTTGTCTATGTTGTCTATGTATATGCAGTCATTGTATTTGAATCTAATCTAGAGTCTTATATCGACTCTGTCGCCTAATCTAATCTGTCTAGTCCACTAATTGGGGGACCGCCTGGAAATCTGGTCCGCCTAGTTACGTGTAGTTCGTCTATTCACCTATAGTCCATCTAGTCTCGTCATGACTGTCTAGTCACTTCTATTTCGTCTATTCACGTATAGTCTGTCTAGTAACGTCTTGGCCGTCTAGTCACTTCTAGTCCGTCTAGACACGTCTAGTCAGTCTAGTTCCTCTAGTCATATCTAGTTCGTCAAGACACGTGTAGTCAGTCTAGTCCCACTAGTCATGTCTAATCATGTCTAGTCACGTCTAGTTCCTGTATTCACGTCTAGTCCGTCTAGTAACGTCTAGTACGTATAGACACGTGTGAGAGTCTAAACCGTCTAGTCCGGTCTAGTCCGTTTAGACACGTCTAGTCAGTCTAGTCCTATTCCCTCTAGAACCTCCAGTCCCTCTAGTCATGTCTAGCCCATCTATTCCCTCTAGTCATGTCTAGTCCGTGTACACTCTGTAGTCTTGTTTTACTTTTGGACTCATTCACTCACACAACACTCAACATTATTTGCGTGCATTCCATTACCCCAATACATGATTCCAAATACTAAGTGCGATTAAAAATTCGCAAAGTACCCCATCCTCAAGATACTTGTATCTAAATGCTCAGGATTCTTAGCGTATAATCCGTTTTACTTAGTCTCATTGCTAGTATCTTAATATGTGTGGACCAATCTAAATTGTTGTCGAGGTAGATTCCCAGGAGCCGTGCATACTAAGAAAGCCGCAATTTAATTAAATCTAATCTGTCTAGGCAGTCTGGTCCGTCTAGACAAGTGTAGTTCATCTATTCACGTACAGTTCGTCTAGTCACGTTTTGACCGTCTAGTCACATCTAGGCCGTCTAGACACGTCTAGTCAAACTAGTCCGTCTAGTCACTCTAGTCATGTCTAGTTTGTCCAGATACGCCTAGTAAGTTTAGTCCATCTAGTCTCTCTACTCACGTCTATACACGTCTAGTCAGTCTAGTCCGTAAACTCACGTCTAGTTCGTCTATTTACGTCTAGTCCGTCTAGACACGTCTGACAGTCTAATCATGTCTAGTCCGTTTATACACATCTAGTCAGTCTAGTCCGTTTAGTCCCTCTAGTCATGTCTAGTCCATCTACTCTCTCTAGTCACATCTAGTCCGTCTAGGCTCTGTAGCCTTATTTTACTTTTTTAAATAATTTTTTACTGTTTTACCAGGTAGGATGGATCTTGTCCATGTAGTCTCATTGTATTTGAATCTAATCTAGACATTACATTATCTCGACTGTATCGCCCAATCTAATCTGTCTAGTCACGTGTAGTTCGTCTAGTCACGTATTTACGTCTAGTCACGTATTGGCCATCTAGTCACGTCTAGTCTATCTAGACACGTCTAGTCTGTCTAGACACGTCTAGTCCCTCTCGTTCGTCTGTTCATGTATAGTCCTTCTAGTAACTTCTAGTCAGTCTAGTCCGCCTAGACACGTCTTACAGTCTAGTCCGGTGTTTCCCAACGTGGGGCCCACGCCCCACAAGGGGCAATTTGATTGTTAAGGGGGGCAATTCGAAAATAGACCCGACGCGAGTGTAACCCTTTTGCTCCGGGCCATTTAAATGCTATGCTAGATTTCCGTGACAAAATTTAAAGAAAAAACAGATTCTTAAATAATAAATATTATAAATTTCTTTTGACGAAAATTTTGAATTTTGATTTTGAATCAATGAAACAAGGTCTTGAGGCGCATTTGAAGGTGAAACATAGTACTCACATTAATTCAGATTGTAATTACTTTCAAACTTACCATCCGTTATACGCCAGAGCAAAACGGAGTAGCAGAGTGGATGAATAGAATAATAGTAGAGAAAGCCAGATGTATGCTCCTACAATGTAAACTTTGAAAACAGTTTTGGTCCGAAGCAGTCCAAGCAGCAATTTATGATTAATAAGTCCCACGTCAGCGTTGTACGGGAAAGTTCCGGGGTCGTTTTCGTTCAATGAAAAGTCCAACTTGAAGAAACTAAAAGTTTTTGGGTGCGTAGCCTTTCTACGCATTCCAACCCAAATTGTAGGAGGAAAATTCGAATCTCGACCGAAGAAATGTTTCATGAGTGGATATTGCACAAATGGTTACACGTTTTGAGATCCAGAAGAGCAGAAGGTCAGCGTTGGATGTGATGTTATCTTCAACGAATCAAAATTTTCATTCGAACGACTGCCAAATGAAGAGTGGATTGATCCAGATCTTAGATGTAGAGCCAATAGAAGAAAAAATCGGAAGCAGTAAAGACGAAGAAGAACTCTGTCAGAAAGAAGACTTCGATAGCAGCAAAGAGAAAACCGAACCCTTGGAAGTGAGACTCGGTAAATTGGGGACTTACGAAAGCTCATAGGAGACACAGGACAAGGCAAGAGAATCGGAAAATGAAGAAACATCTAGTCCATCTACGAGAGGAAAGATCCACGTTATCTGCAGGACTATTACCTGGGCGATGAAACAGAAAATTATGTAATCCTGGAACTGCACACCGAAGATTTCGTGGAAGATGTACTCAGCAACTACGAGGAAATCGTCACTCGTGAAGACAAAGTTCAATGGATGGACGCAGTCGCCAAAGAAATAAGCGCACTTGAGGAAAACGAAACCTGGGAATTAACACCACTTCCCGAAGGAAAATCACTCAACAGCAAGTGGGTTTTCAAGTCGCGAACATCGAGCGCTACAAGGCTAGACTTGTAATCAAGGGTTGTGCGCAGAAATATGGTTTTGACTACGATGAAACATATGCCCCATTGGAAAGTCTTACGACGCTGAGAATCCTATTATCCGTAATCGTCGAGAAGAACTGCGCAGTCTACCACATGGATGTTAAAAATGCATTCCTACACGGTGAAATTCAGGAGGAGCTGTATATAAAAATTTTCGACGGTTTCGAGGGCAAAGGAAATTTAGTCTGCAAACTGAAGAAAGGGCTCTACGAACTGAAACAAGCACCGAGAACGTGGAATAAAACCATCGACAAATTCTTAACCAACCTTGATTTCAAAAGATCTGAGCATATCAGAAGAACTTTAACACCTACATATTCCTGCTTCTTTATGTTGATATTATTGCTTGAGGGAAAAACTCGAGAAAAAATAATTTTTCAAGGAATAGTTGAGCAGAAAATTCCGAATGAAAGACTTGGGGGAGCTCAAATCATTTCTCGGAATCAACATCGAACGGACTGACGAGGGTTTTAGCTTGAATCAAAAGAATTACCTCTGAACTATGCTGAAACGCTTTGAGATGGAAAACTGCAATCCAGTTCGTACGCCGATGAAAACAATGCCGATACCGAACAGCGAGAAAAAGCTCGCCGATAATAAACCCTACCGAGAACTTGTTGACGACAAGACCTTACCTGAGCTACGCTTAACTATTTAGCAGATGTCAATATCTGGAAGCGAAAAGGACCGGAAGTCGACATCTGGATTCCTAGACAAAAGTTTTTGGAAACACTATCTAATGGACTACGAAAAGGCAGACTTCAGTTGCACTTTCCTCAACAGAAGCTGAATACATCGCCCTAGCGTCCGCAGCAGCCGATGAATTGTGGCATAGAAATCTACTTATCGATCTGGGCGTAGAGAACGAAGATGTACCGACGATCTACGAAGACATTCAATCGTGCATGCATTTGTCGTCTAAATGGGAACACAAACGACTAAAACACGTAGATATCTAATATAACTTTGCACAAGGGCGTACCCAGCGAGGGGCAGGGTGGGGGGTCAGCTGCCACCCCCTAGAACACACCTCGCGGCATAAGAATTTTAGAAAGGCTTAGGTGGGGCATGGCACAAAAAAGGTTGGGAAGCACTGGTCTAGTCCGTCTAGTCATGTCTAGCCTATCTAGACACGTCTAGTCCGTTTAGTCCGTCTAGTCTTATTTTACTCTTATATAATTTTAACTGTTTTACCAGGTAGGGTGATATTGTCCGTGTAGTCTCATTGTAATCGAATCTAATCTAGAATCTTATCTAGAATAAATAATCTAATCTGTCCAGTCAGGACCAGTCTGTCTAGACACGTCTAGTCCATCTAGTCACGTCTAGTTTGTCTATTCGCGGCTTGTCCGTCTAGTCTGTCTATTCACGTCTGGTCCGTCTAGTCCGTCTATTCACGTCTAGGTCGTCTAGTTACGTCTTGTCCGTCTAGTCCGTATAGTCATTCTAATTATGTCTAGTCCGCCTATACACTTCTAGTCAGTCTAGTCCGTCTAATCCCTCTAGTCAAGTCTAGTCCGCTTAATCATGTCTAGTCCGTCTACTACCTCTAGTCATGTCTAGTCTGTTTTGCCAGGTAGCATGATCTTGTCTATGTTGACTCCTTGTATTCGAATCTAATCTAAAGTCTTATCTCGACTGTGCCGCCTAATTTAATCTGTCTAGTCACGACCTCTAGACACGACTTGTCCGACTAGTCACATCTAGTACATCCTTTCTCGTCTAGTCCGTCTATTAACATATTACATATCTGGGAATCACCATCGACTAAAGGCTTTCCTTCATGGAACACAATACCGCAAAGGCCCTGTAAATTACATCAGAACTGGATGAAGAAATGTTAATGCTTAACAACAGTGGGCCAAAGAGCAGTAAAAGAAGGCTACTCTGCTCGGTGGTCCATTCGACCATACTGTACGGTGCCCCGTAGGCAGAGGTAAAATAATCGGGAGCAGAGACCCGAACAGCCTCTGAAGAATCCTCAGCATACCACATAGAGCAAAATGCTATCAAGTGGTATACAGATGGTTCGAATACAAAGGAATGTACTGGTGCAGAAGTTCAATTCAAATTGCGAAAATCGAATTTTTGGACCTCGTACTAGGTACTTCGAATCCATGGGAACATTCCCAAGTATATTCCAAGCAGAGAAACACGCAATTGAAAGATGTGCACAAATTAACCTCGACAGGAATTATCGTAAAAAACGTATCCTGTCAGACAGCCAAGCAGCCATCAAGGCCATAAGCTCATACACTATCAGATCCAAAGTGGTATGGGACTGTGTGGGAAAGCTAAACAAGCTTGGCAGTGAAAATAAAGTAACGCTATACTGGGTACCAGGACACACTGGTATAGACGCAAATGAAGAAGCCGATCACCTAGCAAACAAGGGATCCAGTAATCCCTTTGCAGGTCCGGAACCCTTTTGCGGTATGAGTGTGAACATCATCCACAAAAGTTTAGATGAAGAAATAAGAGGACAATGGAAAAAAACCTGGAAAGAACTTCCAGGGTTGAGACAATTCAAAATAATGCTGGGATCCGTTAACAAGAAAAGAACAAAAGTTTGCCTGAATCTAAACAGGAACAAGCTTAGAATTCTGACAGGAGTCCTGCCGGGACAGTGTAGACTTAGAAAACACCTCAAGACCCTAGGCCTAGAGGAAGATGACAGATGCAGATTATGTGGTTCAGCAGAGGAAACCCCCATACATCTGCTCAAAGACTGCGGAGCATTGCTGAAGAGACAAACATATCTTGGGGCCCACTGCTTGAACGCAAAGGAATTGCAGTCCTTGAATCCTGCCCGGATCCTGAAATTCCTAAAGAAATCAGGACTAGAGGAGGCGATCGAAATGGGTAAGTATAGCAACGTTTAGAGAAAGAGTGGGGGGGGGGGGTACAATAGATTTACGAAAGTTGCATTACAAGTCTTCACCACCAAAACTAGATTCTACAATCTACGGTGCCCCGTTCTGGGTTAGGGCAATTGCCAAAGCAATTTTGAGAAATATGCTTGCCTCCGTACAAAGGAAAAAGTCCATTAGAGTGAGCAGTGCATATAGAACGAATTCGAGGGACGCCGTGCTAGTCATCGCCGGTGTTGCCCCTGTCGAATGCCTAATACAGGGTAAAGCTCATTTGTACACAACCTGAAACAGGATAAATAGAGCAGATGTGAATGTCATGTGAATGAAAGGACCATATGTTTCAAACATGGCAAAATAAAATGAATCACGAGCCTGGACGAGACTAATGATACGCAACGTGGAAGTATTGGCAACTCGCCAACGCGGAGATGTCAATTACCATCTGAATCAAGCTATCAGCGACCACGGATGTTTCAAGGAGTACCTGTATAGAATCGGCAGGTCCCCTGACGACCGTTGTGTGTACTGTGGGAGTGCAGACACGGCGCAACACACCGTGTTTGAATGCGAAAGATACCAAAAAGAGACAAGGAAATGAAAGAGACGAACCTACCGCTAGAATTAAATACGTTAGTGGACACAATACATCTGAAAAACACTGGACATCCACTTAGAACATGATTATTGCTTTATAATGCAAAATGTACTGGGCGAAAGATGCAAATATTAAGAATCATAAAAAAGCGAAATTCCAGAACCTCTAAACACTCGAAGTGAAAATAGGATGATGAACAATATTGCAGAGCAGGAGCTAATTGCAAGGCAGCGACATCTCGAGATTATGCTTATAGTGGTACCGAGATGCTCGCGATTCAGGATCAGTTGCCAAGCCTGGTCCGTCTAGTCCATCTAGTCCCTCCAGTCAAGTCTAGTCTGTCTAGATACATCTAGTTAGTCTAGTCCCTTTAGTCATGTCTAGCCCGTCTACTCTCTCTACAATTACAATAGCGATTCAGTCAGTTGTTAGTTAGAGACCCTATAGTAAGGGGATTTGCACCCTTCCATCTTATTTTAGATATGTTGTAGCGCAAAAATTGAAAAAGGCAGATGACAAGAATCGAATCCAAAAATTCAATTCTGACAAGTGCAGGATTGCTGGATGATCTACGACACGAATAAGTTAAAAATTTTAATAAAAAAAAGTTTAATAACAGATTTGCTTGATAATTAATTAATTGGACATTCATGTAAAATAATTGATATTATTTTTGGTTCAATTAGACAATTATTATTTAATTTTTTTTTTTACATTTATTGTTTTAAAGTCAAAATTACTTCTAATTTGAAAAGTTTTTGTAAATTGTAAATTGCAAAAAAGGTAAAACTCTTGTTTATGGTTATTTAGTTCCTAAAATAGTTGAAATATGGCTGATCCAATCGGAACGTGAACCCTTACTAGAGCAGGGGTGAGCAACTTTTTTACAATGGGTCAGTTATAAATTAAAAAATGATGTGCGAGAACTTATGGCAGGGAAGGTTGGGGAACCTTTTAGCACTCAAGAACACATTGTAGCAAACCGGTCGGGCGGCGGGCATCTTATTCTATTCAAGAAGTCCTCATCTGATACATTGGCTTTTAGGAAAGTGGCGTTTTGAAGGTTCAAAATTTCTAGCTCCAGTTCTTCTGTTTTTACTTGAATAAGTTTTGCAATATATGCTGCTATTTTGGTTACGTTTACTTGCGGCGGGCACGCGTGAAACGGCCGCCGGGCGCCACGGTGCCCGCGGGCATAGGGTTGGGGACCACTGACTTATGGTAATGCAAACACTGAATTATGAACTCTAATTATCTCTTAATTAACAAAATAAACCTAGAATAAAAAATTATAGATATCAAACAACCATTAAATTTTGAAATGTAAAAATCTTAATGTAAGCTTTGATGGGCCGATGGAGAAAGCGAAATTTCTCATTTCTGTACGAGAGGGACTCCAAGTGAGCCTCCGTGGTGTCGAGTTTTGAAGCAGAATCTGGAGTTTTTGCCAGAGCATTTTGTATGTTTTTTTATGTCTATAAACATATTTCTATTAAAAAGGCTATTAAGAATCTGCCAGGGCTAGGACTCCTTCTAGCAGAGAGAACTTCAAATTCCAAACTGAACACACTTTCAGTGCCAGAGTTATTTTGACAATCTCTCGCCCCTCTCCCGAACAGGTCATTAGTGACTATTGCAATTGGTGCTTCATTAAACTGACCTAAATTAATTAATTTAATTGCGTAAATGAATAAGATTCTATCCTCTATTTACCAATCCCTAACGAACCTTCCTCTTCTTCGCTTTCTTCTTGGCAGAAGAGTCGTGATCAAGCTTCGTATTACTTCGTTAATTGCTTTACAAAATCTCGCCATTTTCCACCGTTGCAGGCGCTGAGTGCTGCTTTGTTGATTGTTGAGTCAGGAATGCCCTTATTTCATCAGTCCAGCGTGTGGAAGACCAATCTCGGGACCTAGTACCTTCTACCCGACCCTGAACTATTAGTCGCTCCAAGTTGTCCTCGTCTCTTCTCTGAATGTGCCCAAAGTATATAAGGATTCGACCATACACTATTTTTTGGGGTTCGTTTACTTCTTGGATAATAGACGCATTAGTTCTTGCTGTCCAGGGAACTCGTAGGATTCTTCTCCAGCACCATAGTTCAAACGCATCGATCTTCCTGCGATCGACAGTTTTCATCGACGATGTTTCTGCTCCGTATAGAAGTACCGGGAATATAAGTATTTTAATGATAGTTTTTTTTGTGTTTAAGGTGATAGCACTATCTTTCTATGTTTTTTGGAGGCTCTTCACTGTCCGTCTAGCGATTTCGCATCTACGAATGATTTCTTGAAAACAGCCACCATCATTGATTTCATCATTGACTGATTTCAGTGCTCCCAGATAGATATATTGGCTCACGACTTAGTATTGACCCAGGTGAAGGATGTCTGGCATATCATTCTGGATCCTGTCGATGATCATAACTTTGGTCTTTGAGTAGTTGATGGCCAAGTCAAGGTTATTACTTTCGATTTCCAATTTATGCAAGATTTCCAGAAGTTCCTCTTGGGTATTTGCTAGTAGGACGGTATCGTCCGCATAACAAAGATTGTATATATTTATTCCTCCAACTACAATTCCGCCGTTCCATCCGTCGATCATCCTTCTCATAATATATTATCCATAGATGTTAAATAGAAGAGACGACTGGATACATCCTTGACGAGCTCCAATTTCTATTTAACAGGGATTAGATAGTTGATTGTCAACTCTTACGACTGCCTTACTGTTTATGTACAGATTCTGAAATAAAAGTGTCAGATGATCTGGGACACGCATTTCCTTCGGGATTATCTAGAGCCAGTTCCAATTAATGCTATCAAAGGCCTTACGATAGTCAACAAAGCATAAGTATAGTGGTCTGTTGAATTCGTGATACTTTTCTATGACTTGGTGAAGATTCAGAATTTGTTCTTTAGTACCACGACCGCAAACAAATCCTGCCTGCTCTGGTGGGATTTGCCATTCTAGATACGTTTTTAATCTTCCATGTATTATAGAGAGCATTATTTTACTAGCGTGTGAAACCAGAGATATCAGGTCACACAAGGTTTTCAGACCTTTCTTATGTAGAGGCATAAATATAAATGTAACCCACTCATCTGGCCATGTTTTTGTGGACCAGATTTTTTGGCACAGGGTGTGGAAAATGTCAACACCTCTCACTCCCATGGCTTGTATTATTTCTGCTGGGATGCCGTCGCAGCTTGGCTTAAGTTTCTAGATGGCTCGTTCTATTTCTGTTTTTAGAATGGAAGGTTCATCCATTGCCTCTGTTTGCTTAGTTCTGTTGCTGGTGTTTCCATCTTGGAACAGACTTTCACAATATTTTTTCCAGGTTTCTAGAACTTCATCCAGATCTGTGACTATTTCTCCGGTTTCCCTCATTATGACCCATGATCTTGGAGAGAATTGACGGTTTATTTTCTTTACCGATTGGAATAAGCCTCTAGTGTTGTTGTCTCAGCGTGATGTTGTGCTTCGGTACATATGTTTTGTAAAAATGTATTTTTAACTCTTCTGCATAGTCTTTTTATTTGCTTACTGAGTTCTGCGTATTTCGATTTTAATTCCAGCGAGTTTAAGCCGTGATTTCTGAGTATACGCCTTTCATTGACTATTTTGAAAGTCTCATCTGACATCCAATGTGGGCGTTTTTCCGATGTGTGGTTTATTGGTGTCTCTTTGTCAGCTGTAGTTATGATATCTTTAGTTTTCACTCAGATAGCCTCAGTTGTCCGGTTATTTATGTTTATAAGTTGGCGTCTATCGGCCATTGTATTCAAATTTTCCTGGAAGGTCTTTTCATTCTCGATTGCGAGCCTTTTTGGTATCATGCGATACCTTCTGAAATTTTATTTGAAATCTTGCAATAAGCAACCGATGGTCGCTGTTGCAATCTGCGCTTGGCACTGTCTTTGCATTTCTGATTGAAGTTCTCCATCGTGTCTGTATTGGGATATAATCTATTTGGTTTTTGTATTTTCTATTCGGGTGTCCAGTGATATGGCAAATGTAAACTCGTGTGTCAAAAAATTGGCGAATGTGAACTCGTCTGTCAAAAAATTGGCGCATGGTATGGAATAGATTGGCCACCACTGCTCTAGACTCTATACTCTATATGGTCTCATTGTATTTGAATCTAATCTAGAGTCTAATCTTTTTACCCTATTCTACTCTTATCTTTTATGTATTATTAATCTATTATTATCTATTACGTTTATCAATACGTTTTGAATCTGGTATACTTGGCCCTGATTAGTTTATTGCTTCTTCTGTTCGTTATTTGCATATTATTTTGTAACAAAACAAATATTGCATGATTAAAAACTTTACATGTAGTATTTTAGTCAATGTTTTTTTATCATGCAAATATGTAATATATAAATAGCAATATTCCAATTCACATAACAAGTTGAAATCGGTGAGTTATTATGATGAGCTATTTTGCGGCATTAGTTTTGAGCTTCCAACTCGTTTTCATAATAAATGTGACATCTGTAGATATTAAGGTAATTATATTTACCACAACAATATAGGTAAATGCCTAGTCTAGATAATTTTTGATCTAGATATAATCTAGATTAGACTAAAACAACTAACTCTATAAACCGAAGTAATTTTAATTAGACTAAATTAGAATGAAATATTAAATGACATTGTCTCCAGTAAATAATAAAAGCAGTTTTAGAATAAGGTTTGCAATAAACGCATTAAAATAAAACTCGATTGCACTAATAGAACGCAAAACTGCAAGATATTACTTTAGTTGGATTTAAATATTCATCAAAATATGTTATGTGTAGAGTTATCTAAACTAGTAAACAAGAATTAAGCATAGCTTAACAGGAATTGAGAAGAACTAAACAAATTTGGCCAAATTTTATTGTTATTCGAACATATTATTTTTATTATTGATGATTTATTATAAATAAACATAATAATATGAAAAATAGCTTGAATATAAAATATTCAATCTGTTCGTTAATCTAAAAAAATTAAGTCCTACTAGACAAAAATCATATTGAAACAACTACTTCCCTGTCTAATACCACGCAGGATATTGAATTACACAATAGACGGTACTTACATACTCGTATTAACGCCATCACCGCTACACCGCTAAGCGGACAGATAAATCAAGGCAACATACGCGCGGCAGCGCGAACTCTCGATCCAATATAAGGCGGTGGTGGCGTTAATAGATTAACGAAAGTAGATTAACGAACAGATTGAATATTTTATATTCAAGCTATTTTTCGTATTATTATGTTTATTTAAATGTAACTACAAATAGTAAGGCCCCCTCAATTTTCAACTATGATTTATTATTTTTATTGGTGATGATTTATTATTTTTAATTTATTTTAAGAGGCCAGGAGGACCCGTTGGCCAAGTAATAATAAATAAGGTGCAAACATGTCCAGTAAAGTCTTCGATTAAATCTAAGTTATCTGTTAAATTTGATAGAGCTGCTGGTGACAAAAATGTAAACGCAGATGTAACAATTCCGTTCAATGTGGATAATAATATCAGGGTAATTACACAAAACTCGTTATTTATGTTCACTTTAATATTTATATTATTTTATTTAGTTTCAAGCGACAATATATATATGGAAGAAAAATGAGTGGGTTTCGTTGCAAAAATTGGACGGAAGTATGTGCCAATTTATTGATAACAACGGAAAAGCCATGTGGAATAAATTTACGAAATCCACCAGTCCCAAAATGGGTGCTTGTAACACCGTCAAAAAAGTTAGTAAAAGCAACATTAAATATAATTCCAAATAATCGCAGCAACAAAGATTATTTGAAACTTCTGTTCAATTACAATTGTTTAAAATATGTTTCTTGTCTTTAGGGATCTTACACAATTAAAAATATGTCAATTGATAATAAGGATATCACAGTCAATTACATAAATTATGGAAAATTCAAAGTTGAGGCTGTTATCATGAAGGGCAAGGAATCGGCTTTCTGTCTTATAGCCGAAGGAGAATCGTTGCCTCCCAAATAACGATAAATATGAAATATGTCCCAAGTTTCAATGAAAAATAAAATGGTGTTAAGAAAATATATCCCTAATATTAAATTCATAGTCCTGTCTCTTTAATCATGTCCCATTTAAACTTATCTATGGTCTATGGGTCTATATAAAATGGTGTTGTTAATGTGCCGTGTAACTTTCATCTGGGCTTGATTTTAAATGAGTTTATCGGAGTGTGTTGACTAGATTTGGTCCTCAAGATTACATCTATATACTAGACTTTTGATAATCTAGTCAGATTGAGTAGACTTTGAGTCCTTCAAAGTATCATCTAGACTAGACTTTTAATAATCTAGTTTGATTGTATAGGCTCGACTTGTGTTTAACTAGATAGTATTTGTAGATTGTAGATCTACTATCTAGATAGTACTTAGCCAGAAACAAATCTTCCCTATGAAATAATCTACGTTATAATTTGTCCATTTACACCTAAACTCCTACCAGTGGCGTCTCGTAGCTAAACTGGTGAATGACTACTGACAACAAGCTTAAGGATTAGATATTGGACAAAATACAAAGAGATCATTAAAGAAAGAAGTACCCAATATATTAAATATCATCGATACAAATTTTATTCTTTTTTGCTGCAGTTCCACAGTGCCTAATTGATTCAAAACTACCCTTGATCAAAGTTCGCTGTAAGCTCAAAAAGGTAAAAATTGCGCAGATAAAATTATTTACCGCGCACTTAAATTACGAGAAGTTGATTTCATCTTCGAAATTGGGAGTATTAGATTAACTGATATTTTATTGTAACCAGCAATATATTGCCATGATCAACAAACAGACCTGCAGCGTCATACAACGCCGAGCTCACCCAGAGTTCTGTCGAACATACCTTTGGACATGCCGATATACATGACTCTTAAGAGAAAGAAATCTATGCACACCTAGGTGATCTAATGAGAATAAAATTACATTGATTTATCAAATAGGCAAACAATTAACACCGAAGAAGTTTATAAAGAGTGGGTTAGTCCAAGAAGCTAAGAAAATAAACTTTCATTTGAAATATCCAAAACTATTCTTTTGCTATTTGATATTATCTTCTTCTTCTTAGAGTGCCCTATCCGTTGCGGATGTTGGCAATTAGCTTAGAAATCTTGGCTTTATCAACTGATAGTTGAATTAGTGAGTGGACAGTTGGTGTAAGGCCGAACCACTGGCGTAAGTTCTTAAGCCAGGAGTTACGTCGTCTGCTGGTCCTCTTCTCCCATCTACTCTTCCTTGCATGACTAATTGTAATATGCGATATTTGTCATTTCGCATTATATGCATAAGTATTGCAGCTTTCTTTCTTTGACGATGTTGAGCAGTTCTTTATTTATACCGATTTATTGGAATACTTCTTCATTTGTGATTTGATGGATCCATGATATGCGCAGGATATGTCAATATATCTTAAACTCGAAAGCCTGCAGCCTATTTTGCGTCGCCTCTGTCAATGTCCAGGCCACCACGCCATATAGGAGGACAGGCATGATATAGAACCTTACCATTCCCATTTTAAGGGGTAGTCACAAGCCGCTGGAGAAGGACATTTTCTTTAGTTTGTGGAAAGAAGATCTGGCCTGTTCTATTCTTGCACAAATTTCTTTGGAGTAATCCCAGTCGTCATTTATGAGGGTACCAAGGTAGACATATTTCTCTACTCTCTCAACGTATTCATTGCCGAGTATTAGTGTATCTTGGTGTGGGCCCTCGTTTTTAGATATCACCATGTATTTTGTCTTTGAGGTGTTTAATCTGAGTCCATACCGTTCGCTTGTTGTTTTGACCTTGTTCATTACACTCTGTATGCTCTCCAAGGTGTTTGCTACTATGATGATATCATCAGCGTATCGTATGTTTGTAACAAACATAGAGGTCATCCAGTCTGCTGGCATTTGTCCCGTATTGTAGCTTTGATTAAATAAGTCAGAGATGATGTTCAGTAATTCCGGGTACGAGTTGCAACATAACTGAATCATTTCGGAGTGGATGTTATATGGGTCGGCTGCTTTCGCATTCTTCATTGATGTTATGGATTTTTGAACTTCGTCTTTTGTAATGCCGGGTCCGTCGTTATGAGCAGCGGTAATATTATGGTGGTCTGATCTTGTATCATTGAAAAGCTCTTGTACATACGTTTCCCATACCCCCGCTTTGTTTGTAACTTCGGTTACAAGTCTGCCATTGTCATCAGTTAAACTTGATGGCGTTTTTTTTCTATTGGTCCTCGTCATTTCCTTTACTTTGCATATTAAAGTTATCATGTACGGAATCCAGTTGTTAAATTCCATCACATTTAGCTGTTAGCCATCTTTCCTTAGCCAGTCTTATTTGCAGTCTTATCTTTTTATGGATCTCTTTATATCTGGTGGTATTTAGCTGTTTAGCGTGTCCTTTGAGTTCCATTAACTGAAGAACTTCTTTCGTCATCCATTCTTTCAATGTTGTTTTTTGGTGCATCAAGAACTTTTGGCTCGTATTTTGGATTAGCCGTTTAAAGACTTAAATTTTAACGTTGCTGATGTGGTGTTATTTATACCATCGCTTAAAGATATGTGATACACATATTCATTAATCTTTAAGTCCTTCAACCTTCTCATGTCTAGAATCGGAGAGCGGGCTTTTCGTGCTACTTTGATATTATGGTTTGAATATAAAGTATAAAAAAATTGCGCAATTTGTTTTTAATTTTAATTTTTTTGCACACCCTAGACTTAGGATCGCGCAGCACTAGTAAAAATTAGATGGAACACTGCTCTTGATATCAGATATTTAGTCCAGTTATTACTCATGTGCCATTTAAACTTGTTAAACTGTTCTATCGATCCAGAGGTCTAGTTTTATTTGTCCAGGTTTAACATGTCGTCCTGACTAGATGGTCCTTTTCAGGATTTCTCGGGAATTTTATGTAATTTCTGTTTCCTATTTGCCGAGAGAAAACGGAAAATGTTCAGTTCAACATTACAGTTAGGAAAATGTTTGCAATATTTGTTTGCATTTAAGCTAATGGAACTATTTGCTGAACTGCTGGGACAGTACCATGCGATGTTAAATTTTTTATATGAATATTTTCCTGAAAATAATAGGGGGACCGGAAAGTAATATCGTTTCTGCGCATGTCGATATTCGTCTGTCATTTATCAGCTAACGTTGTACTTTAAAGTCGAGACAAAAAGATTTTAAGGATAGAGTGACTTGTTTACTCCTAAATAATTAAACTTAAATATTTTTTTGCAATTGAGGGTGAAATGGCAAGCCAAATACCAGAAGCGCTACATTGTATGCTTTTTGAGTTTCACAAGGGTAGTAACGCAACAGTTGCTGTCAAAAAGATTTGCAATGTTTAACCTAATGCATTAGACGTTCGTAAATGCCAAAGATGGATTTCCAATTTCAAATCCGGTAATTTTAATCTTTCCCACACGTATCGATCAGGAAGACCAATAACTTTAGACAATGACAGCGAAAGTGGAAGCAAATCCGTGTCATACAATCGAGGAGCTGTTAAACACTGTTAATCAACCTTGGTCGCCCATCCAAGAACATTTGCAGCAGATTGGGAGAGCAAGAAGAGCAGGTATTTCAACTCGGATAATCTATCCGAAGAGAACAAAGCTAAACAATCAACCACATGCAACTTATTGCTTCAGCGACAGAATACAGCAGCATTTTTTGATCTCTTCGTCATTGAAGATGAAAAATGAAATAAGCCATTATAATCCAAAACGCCAAGGCAGTGGCTCTCTTCGAATAAATCGGTACGAAAAACAGCTAAGCCAGGTTTTTATCCCAAAAGGCGCTTTTGTGTGTTTGGTGAAGTATTAGCGGGGCCGTTAATTTTGAATGTCTGTAACCTGTATAAAATGTGAATGCAGACCTTTACTGTAAATAATTGGATCGAGTGAATCCATCTTTAATTGAAAAGTGAAAAAATTAATGAACTGGGGTGGCAGATATTGCCTCACCCGCCATACCCTCCCGATATTGCGCCATCGGAATTCTATTTATTCCGATCGCTACAACATTTTCTAAGTAGCAAGAAAGTTTGTCCAAAATATCATTTCTAGATACTTTTCACAAAAAACCAATTGATTTTTATCGATCCGGCATTGACTAGAAAAACGAAGATTAGGGGCGAAGATGGTTACATCATTGATTAAATATAAAAACTTTCCGGTACCCCTAATTTTAATACTTCGACGGGGTTGTTAGAGGTTTTTGACTTATATCAGCTAGTGTCATAAATGCAGTATTTAAAAGTAATTTCAACAAAAATGTCAATAAATCAAATAAAAAATGCGCAAAAATTACAAATAGTCGAGAATTAAAAAAAAAATAAGAAACTGTATGTAACATTCTTAGATGCTCTGATCATTTTTATGTTTCTAGTCAATTTTAATTGAAAGCTAAATAGTAGTTTATGATACAAGTGTGTGAAGAAGGGCTTTTGTGCATGAGTTGCGAAGTTTTATCTTTTGCACAAAAGCCTTTAATATTTTTCAAAAGTATTTGAGTTTTTGGGACAAGAAAAATGTGGAAAAAAAAACAAAATTTGGCTTTGTTGCAAAGATGATTTTGAACAGAACATTTTTCAAAATGTCGCCTAATTTTCGAATTATTATCGCATTAAACAAAAACTGTATTATTACTAACACTACAAAATCGAACTTAAACCGAAGCACAAGAAAATTTTGTTATTATAGAGTTTGAAATTCTACAAACTCTCACCACTAGTAACTAATATCCATGTAACAAACTACTTGATATATAGTAAGAATATATAAACAAATAAATAAAATGTCTAGTCTACATATTAACTATATAGTTTAATTCACTATGTCCGAGAGCGGCTCTCAGATTGGTTTGTTTATTTAAAAAACGTCTTTTAACTTATAAAACTTTGCTCATCCCTGGTACAGTCTCTTCTGTCAATTTATTTCGTTGAGTCTCTCTAGTTTTTCTAATCTGACAATTCTTGTTTGTCTAATTATGTTTACCTATTCCTCACTAATTAGGCCTAACTATCTACTCTATCTATTCTTGTAGAGCGGGTTATATGAATCCTAGCTCTTGTCTTTTAATTCTGATAACTATCAGTATTTTTAAATCTCTTTATCAGATCCAAATCTAGACAAGAGTAATTCTAGAAAAAGTGAGATTGTACATATTTCCAATAGAATATATTTTGTAACTAGGGCGAAAAGTTGTCAATTTTTCGCGAGAGCGAAATTATGCGCACGAACGAAGTGAGTGCGCACATTCGCTTGAGAGGGATATTGACAATTTCGCCCGTGTTACACACAATATTTTTGATTACTCATGCAAGGGGATGTATCTTACAAGTCTGAGATCCAGGAACCATAAAAAAAATTGAAACAAAAATGAAGAATTTGCTTTTTCAATTGTCTCCGATGGTGTGGATTCGTCATAAGAACTCTCCTGTCCTGTCCTCCAGTCTCCGGTATCACCACATAATTTACACTCATTTTTTACTGACTGTTATGATCTATATTCCATGCATCTTTCTATTAATGTACGCACCGTTTGGATATGGTGAATCATGCTGAACGTTTTCTTTAATGTTTGTTATTATTTTGAAATGAAAAAAAAATCTGACATTTCACGTCACTTTTATAGTATCGCGGTCTTGATTGTGTTCAATTTAATTTTATTTATTTGTTTATTTTAATGTAACCTAGCGATATTGAATATTTACTTGCGTTACCCAGGTTATGTGGAAATAGAACGAGATGTAACATTTTTCGTATTAAATAATCTACGTCAAGAAGTATTGTTCGCACATGAAATAAAAAAAATAAAAATGCGTAAATAGTGCATAATAGTGCGTAATAAAAATTTATATTTAATATAATCAAAAATATAATAATATAATACTAGTACATGCGCATCGTATTCCTTTGGACGGAAGAGTTGTACTGAATGGAATAGTTGAACAGGGTGGAAAAGTTGATGAGGAAGTTGATGATTATTGTAGATGGAATAATTGTAATAGTGGAATAGTATGAAGAATCTTAAAGAGCCTGTCACATGTTTTTTCACTCTTGTGGCGCTTTTAGTGCCACATGGGTTGTGTATGTGTGAAATTAAGGGAAATTGCAAATTGGTCATCTCCTGATGTACACAAATATATTTTTCTAAACATCCATAAAGTTCAAATAATTTTAACGGTGTCAGGTTTTTAAAACAACAAAATTAGTTTTTAAATCAATTTATTCATACAACTGTCTAATTGTTACTAACTGTCTGGAATCAAAGTGATATTAGAAATGAAAAGCTGCCAGCATTGATAAGAGAAAATTACTGTAAGTAACGATGTGATATTAGTTACTAAGTCTTACAAAACAAAACAAAACAGCTGTGGTGTAAAAGTTACTAAAATGTAACTCTAAACTTTATAACCTAAACTTTATAACCTAACTTTATTATTATAAATATTTTATAATAATATATGTATGAAGTACCCGCTGGCCAAATTTGAACGCTCCGCCTCCACTGGAAGCGGTGTGGGGAATTATTGTTGCTTTTTTCTACTTTTCTGTACTTACATCTTAGAATGAATAATTTTGATTTTGATTTTGAAGAGGATTTTTTGCAAATATATTGTCAAGGCCTGAAAATAGAAAATTATTATTGGATCTCCGTATGTAGGTTCTCCGACATTGGTGTCTACAAAAAGTATTCTTTGCAAATTTTGTAAAATCTTTCAGTTTAGTCACAGAAGTAAATAATATAAAGTGCAATATTTTGTTCAATTTTTAATGGAGAACACGATTGGTAGTTTGCAAAAAAAACTTCCGTTGAAACGGTTTGCTTTGGAAAGATGAAAATTACATAATTTTTAGATGAAAATCTGCTCTATAAAATAGTGTTAAATGCATGTTTGGTAGACTTCGGAGAGTTAAACAAAAATAAATATTTGCAAGTTTTGAATAAGTATTTCTTTATTAGAGAAAAATCATCTGTCAAGGCTATCGGCCACGAAGATACCAAAACGTCAATATCAATAGAAAAAAGTATAATCTATATATATCTGAAAGAAATTTCAATATATCTGTTGCAGTTTTCAATTTAAAGTTATTTGAGTTTATTAATTTCTGTTATGTCCGAGTTTGAGGGGCGGCGACTGCCGCCAGATAAAATATTTTGCAAAAATGACTGAGGGATATTATAGACTGACTAATTCTCTACAAATGTGTCAAATTTTATTGTTTCAGGTTGTGTGAATGTCAATCACGAATTCCGGTCAAAAGCGAAGACGAAAATTTTAAAATATTAAAAAATGCGAAAAAATGTATTAAGCTTTAAGGATTTCAATGAAACTTTTACTGAATGTGTGTATCCACCAGAAGTATCAACTGACCCGTATAATAGGGACGGCGTGGAGAATTATTTTGTCTTCAGAGCTTTTTTGCAAATATCTCGTCAACGCCTCAAATTAGAAGTTCGTAACCGGGATACCCGTATGTAGGATGTAGGTGTTTTTAACAAAAAGTTTTCTTTGAAAATTTTGTAAAAACCTTCGGTTTAGTCACAAAAGTAAAAAATATAAAATGTAAAAAAAAATGTAAGGGGTAACGTACCCCTTCTCTGAATTTCGATTTTCAATTTACGTGGGTTTAATGGAGAACTGGAATTGAAATGGAGAGTGGTTATTAAACAAAAAAATCCTACGCCAGACGGTTCGCTTTGGAAAGATGAAAATGGCAGACTATGTAGAAGAAATTCTGCTTTATCGAACAGTGTAAAATACATGTTCGGCAGAGTTCAGAAAGTTGGACAGAAAAAATACTTGAAGGATTTCAACACAAGTTTCTGAATTAAAAAAAGTCAAGTTCCTGTGTCAAGGCTATCGGCCACGAAGATTTTACAATGACATTTTCTATAGATATGCGCTATGTAGAATTGAAATATTTTTGAATACATCTGTTGCAGTTTTCCAAATATAGTTACTTGAATGTGTTGCCTTGTGTGCTGCGTTGGCTTTGAGTGGCGGCGGTACCCGCCGGATAAAATATTTTGTAAAAATAACTGAGGGATATCATAGAATTACTAATTCTCTGCAAATCTGTGCAATATTATTGCTCCACGTGGTGTGAAACTTTTTTTTTTTTTTTTAATCAGTAAAAACCTTTATTACCCTAAGGTGTAAAGGTGTAAAGGTGTGAAACTTACTAAAATAATTTTTTAAATGAATCCAGACGCCAATAAAGAGTTCCACCATGTTACGCCGGCCACCGCCAGATCAAATATTTTTTGAAAATGATGTGTTAGATATTGAGGTGATCCTTCAGATCCATTTTTCTTTAGAAGCATGTACAATTTTATTGTTCCACATGCTGTAGAATCTATTAAAACATTTTTTAAATGAAACCAGCCATCAATTTAAATGAGAAACGTAGTCAGAGGTTTAAATTTTTCTCCCAGGATAAATAAAATACTTGTTAATTGGTTTGTTACAAAAAAAAAAAGTTTACTACCAAATTAAATACATTTAAAATTTGGAATAGAGAAACAGTTTAAATAACCACAAATACTTTGGCACATAATTCCACTAATATCACATGTTCCAAAATGATGTCCACTGATTTCAAGAACAAACTTTTCTGGGCGAAACTTGCTTGGGGGTCTCTTCTCGGTCAGAATTGTTCGAAAAGTCTGAGTTTTGTCCAAACAATTTTTTCAGCGGTCGCAGTAGATTTCAACTGACTGACATTTGGGTTGACGTTTGTGTTTGCGTCCCGCCAGATGTGTTTTCTTGGTGAATTCTTGGTTCAGAAATTGCGGAAAAAAAAATTGAAAATTCGAATCATCTTGCGACGGGACTTGCAGGTGAAAGTGCGGAAATGTGTTACCACCGATTGGTGTTCTTCGTTGAAGCGTAAATGTCGTGGTAAGAAAATTCCGATTTTGACGTATCCGAAATTTGAGGAATTTTGGAAAATTCGTCCTCGCCGAACCGCAGCCGGCGAAGAACCGAAATTTACAACCCTAGCAGAAAAGAGTTGAAATTTGCGAATTGCCGCGGTAAAAGTTGCTAAAGTTGAAAGACGGATGAAATATGATGTGCGAAAAATGGGCGACGATTCCCAGGGCTCTGTAGGGCGCACCGTGCAGGTGAAACGTGCAAACTTAGCTTCAGAATGTCGGCAATTTCCAGCGGAAGGAAACCGTTCAAAAATTTCTGAAAAATTCGCATGCGCCTAGTAGCTAGGACTCAAAATGCAAATTTCGTTTTTTTGCAATAACTTTGCCAGTTGCGAACTTTTTCAACTTTTAATAGCCTATGGCACGGTCCAGTCCGTTCTCGATTTGCCACTGTAGAGCAGAAAATTGTGTCATTTGTACTTTTGTACATCCTACCGGTTTGCTACTATCGGCCGTGGCGACCTCGTGGTTTCTGCGAATCGGCAAATCGGCACATCACTCGCAAGATACCGTCGACCTCCATCGAACGGTTTAGAAGAAATTGCAATTTTCTACCCACTTCCGGTTCGGCAGCCGATAACGTCCGGTTCTGCAAGAAAATGTACCGCACGGCCATTTTTGCAAAAAATCGCACGGCCTCTTCGAAGACCCAGAGAGAAAGAACCTGCGAAACCGGGCCCGCAAACGGGAAGGCGTTCTGTTGAGCGGTCAGCTCGCAATAGAACGTCAAAGAAGATCGTTTTTGCGATATTTTTTTTTTCTGTTTTTCGCACTTTTCTCCAAATTTTCAGCGAAGACTCGAAAATTTGAGATGACAATTTTCTGCGGAAAAAATCGGCGGTCCAGATAGCACCATTTGCGTCGCGATCGGTCCAAATTCGGCCGCTCGGCGGCCGAGGAACAGAAATTTCGTTTTCGCGCCGCACCCCCGCCGCCTTCGGCGGCACCATAATTTCTCGAAGATTAGTTAATTAGAATTGTCTGGAGTTTTCTAAACATTTTACCACTTTATCCCAGCAAAATTTCTTTCGAAAATCACTCAAAACGTGCGTTTTCATTCTACAAACCCAATTTGACGCATTTCTCCTGCCCCCTCCCGGAAAGGCGTACCAAACTATTTTAGTATATGTAATAATCAATAATATAATAATAATATAATATAATATAATTATATAATTTAATAATCAATAATATTAATCAATAATTTTAACCTTAAGGCCTTCGTTCTAACTAACAAAAAAAATTATAATCTTTTATGGTGGACATTGGCGCATAGTGCTCAGCATCAACAATCCTCCTAGACTCCAAGTTTATGAATAAAATTTGTCCTGAAATTTATGATTCAGACAAGTACGAATAAATGTGGAAAGTACGAAGAAAAAGTTTTGTCTATATAGATTTTATATCATCTACATTTTCTAGTCAGTACTGTCTGTGTATTCTTGTCTATTTATCTTTTATATTTTCCGTTTCTATTTAGAATATCATGATTATGTCTGCTTTGTCTTATCTTTTATATTTTTACCGATGTACTTATTCTATGTAATTAGTCAACATATTTGGTATCTTTGTCCCTCTTGTCCCTTGTCTCTCCTGTTTTCGTTCACTCCTGAACATGGGCATCTTCCAAACTTTTCCATATCGATCTTTCCTGGGCTACTTTCATCCAGTTTCCTCCAGTGTGGAAACTCAAAATGCAAATTTCGTTTTGTTGCAATAACTTTGCCAGTTGCGAACTTTTTTCAACTTTTAATAGCCTATGGCACGGTCCAGTCTGTTCTCGATCTGCCACTGTAGAGCAGAAAATTGTGTCATTTGTACTTTTGTAGATCTCGATTGCGTATTGACATCCTACCGGTTTGCTACTATCGGCCGTGGCGACCTCACCCATTGCCACTTAAGACACACCACTCGCTTCACCATATCCTCAGGGGTCGTGGATATGGTGAAGCGAGTGGTGTGTCTTAAGTGGCAATGGGTGAGGTCGCCATTTTCTGATTTCTTCATTTTGAATTTTGTTCCTGAGGTTGATTCCTCGCATGGCTCTCTGGCAGAATCGAAGTCGATTTGCGCTGTACATGGTTAGACAGTTACTGTTTACAGATTCAGTTTTTGAGGACATATGATGCGACCGGCGAGGTGCATGATATAAACCTTCCCCTTGAGGTTTATAGAGATGCGTGGTTCCCAGAGAATGTAGCTGAGCCTGCCAAACGCCGCCCAGGTCAAGCCGATACGTCTGGTGCTCTCGGCTGTCCGTTTGTCCTTTCCCAACTTGATGTTGTGTCCCAGATATACATACTGATCGACTTTCTCAAGAGTATGATTAACGATGGTGACCATTATATTGCTCGGACTGTTATGATCTATATTCCATGCATCTCTCGATTAATGTGCGCACCGTTTGGATATGGTGAATCATTCTGAATCTCCTCCTGAAGCCAGCCTGTTCGATGGGCTGGTAAAAGTCGAATTTCTGGGTAAGACAATTGATTATGATTTTGGATAACAGCTATTAGAAGATGGATAGAAGGCTGATTGGTCTAAAATTTTCGATATTCGTACAGTGGCCCTTTTTGAAGAGCAAGAAAACTTCTTCGTTCAGCCAGGGTTTGAGATTTTGCCTTCATCGAACCTGTTCACCTGTTCAGGAGTATCCAAATTGCTTCTTTTTGTGTTTCTCCACCGGCCTTGAGCATCACGTGTTCGTCACTCTATCTTCACCAGGTGCCTAACAATTTTTTAACCGGTCCAATTCTGTTTCCAATTCCGCTGCGTCGATCATTTTGAGCTTTTCTCATTCCGCCCCGTTCGTCTCCAGGTGGGAGCTGCACGTTCGTAAAGATTATGTTAAAATTTTTCGACTTCTCCCCCTTCTTTCGCCTGTTCTTTTTTCATTTTGTGTATTGTAACCCTTTGACAGCCCGGAACGTAAGGACCTATCATGTTCATGTTATACGTTCTACAGTCCTTTCTAATAGCTTTTCTAACGCTTTTATTCGTGTCAGCATATCTAGGCGAATTCCTGCTAGTTCTTCGTCGCTCCTGCAGTGATGATCCAGGAGCGAGATGATTCTTGTTTTCCTTAATAATGTTATTTAATGTACTATTTAGTTTTGTGAAAGCTGTCTGCATCATAGTCAATACCAAGATTCGTGATAAAAACAAATAATTTATTGTATAGTTTATTGCATTATTACATTATTATATTTATTGCACAATAAAAATATAAATTACATTTTTTTAGTATTTTGCATCTCCTGTGCCTTCTATACACATAACTATGTCTTTGCCTTTGGTTACGGTAATTTGTCCTTTAATTTTTCCGTAGACAATACTTGGAGTCAAATCCTTTGGTTTGGCTTCCAAATTGTTTAAAATATAATTACCCTAAATTAAGAAATATACGTAGACAAGTTAATATTTTATTCTAAAATTATAGTTGATGCTCAATAATTAAATATACTGTTTAATTTTGCAAATTAATAAGTAAATGTGCTTTCTGACCAAAATATAATAGAAAAATATAAATGTTTTAAGAATTTTGTAAATAATGATAAATTAAAGAAACTTACACCTAGTGTCTCTAATTTATCATTATTTTTGTTATAATGTTACATTTAGTGGCTACAGCTGAATCCTTAAATTTTATTAAATATGCCATTGAAGATAAAACTAAAAAACTGTTTTATACCGGAGACTTCTTTTGAAGTTTAAATAAGTACACAAATAATCATCTATAGTTTAATAAAAAAATGTTGTGTCTTTCCTAAACATATACATATCAAGTGCAACAATAAGTCTAAATAAGCGTATTTTTTTACGCGAAAACTTAACAGAAAAAATGACAAATCAGAGACACTAGGTGTAGTGTCTCTAATTTGTCATTATTTCTGTTATAATGTTTTATTTAAGAATTTTGTTTGAATTCAGTTTTTATTCCGTTTTCAAAAGTAATTTTATACTTGCCTATTTTTATAAAACTTTACATAAAAGGCTAGATTTAATAAAACATGTTAAAACTCAATTGAAACAAAATTAGGTAATAATAAATTTGAATCACCTTTTTAACTAGGCAGGTACCTTTAACTTTTGGCTCCATTTTATTCAAAAAATTTGTCCAAATTCTCTTGATATATTTATTCAATAAATCACAAGCATTTCCATCAAATTTCATCACATTTTTCTTCCATTCACTGCCTGTCCATTTATCAAATAGTCCTTTTGCCTTAAACGTAATAATTTTAAGTTAATTAAACAAATATCTGAACAAATAAAAGAGACAAAAAATAAATAATTATATTTATCAAATTTTCATTGTTCAATTAAGGTTTTTCTTTTCTCACCATCAAGGTATTGTCAAAATTAAAGGGCAATGAAATGTTTCCGTTTAGGACTTTCTTATTATAATCAAAATTAAAATTTATCGCAATGCTGGGTTTTGCATTAGTTTTACACGCACGAAAATTAAGAATATCTATTTGCCCAGCTGGACCTGCCTGAAAAAATTGGTTATTAATTAAATTTACTGGTGTTTTGAATATAAATTAGTTAAAAATTTACCGGTGGCCCCAGAGAGACAATGAACCCGAATTTCGCGACGAACAAGAATACAATTATTTGAAAACTAATCATTTTAAAGCGTGAATATTCAAATGGAAATATGCTGGACTTATATATAGTACTTTCGCAATAATTCCTTTGTAATAACTTGTTCACGGATTTCTCTACATATGTTTCCGACTGTGTTTTCATCCGTAAATGGGCTCAAAAAACGCAATATGATTTGCATAGTACCCAATCTAATTGTTTTTATAAAAAAAAATATCTGCATATTTTAATTTAATATCGTTTCGCATTTTCTGGAAATTTACGGTTAGTCTAAAAGCAGAGCGCTTGAGGAAATTTTTATGGCGCCTCAAAATACCTCGCTCTAGGACCCGAAAAATAATAGAATTTAATAAGAAATGGTCACGCAAATGATCTAATTTACATCTTCTTGCTACCGCTGTGAACCGTTTAGGCATTTGACATTTTTCTCAATGATGGCTGTCCATCTATTTTGGTTTCTCGCAGAGACTTTCCAGTTTGCCATCCCGTTTGCTTAACCTGCATTTTTTCAGAGGAGGATGGGAAATGCATTAATATACGCACACCTCTGTGTTCTTAGACCAAGTTCTTAGTGGCCAGCATACCCACTAAAATCCCTCCACCAGGCTTCACTCGATATTGTTTAACACATGCATCAAGTGGGTTTTCAAGTCCCTTTATTTCAGAAGACGCCGTTGGGTTGTCGCACAGTGGTATGAAATGCCAAAAAGCTGGCCAAAATATGAAGGAACCGCCCAAATATCGTGATTTATGGTCTCCTTGCATTTTGGAGGTCGCTGATTACGAAACTGAATTCAAAATTTGGACGCAATATAGCCGATAATTTTTCGAAAAAAAGCATTAAATTTTGTTGAATGTCGAGATTTAGCGGCTGTAAATGTCACCGATCACGAAACTGACAACGAAATTAAAATTATTTTTTTGGGAAAATTAAAAATACTTTTTTGGGAAAATTATCCGCCTTCTATTGGCCGTCATTTCGAATTTTGAATTCAGTTTCGTGATCGGTGACATTTACAGCCGCTAAATCTAGACTTTCAACAAAATTGAATGCTTTTTTCAAAAAATTATCCGCCATATTGCGTCTGCCATTTTGAATTTCGAAATTTTGAATTCAGTTTCGTGATCAGCGACCTCAAAAAATGCAAGGAGACCACAAATCACGATTTTTTTACGGTTCCTTCATATTTACTATAAACAATATTTCATACGCAAATATTACGAAAAACTGCAGAAAGAGCACACATCATCGCATAAAAATTATAACCGAAACTGAACGCGCAGCCACGCGCAATTAATTTTTGGATATGATATGAATAAATGTCTGAGCAACAATTTAAATTTGGTTTAAGAGCCCGGGTCGACCAGGGTTTTGACTTATTGCTATATTTACCAAAACGTCATCAATAAAAATAACCCTATTTTGATTAATTATTTACTATATCATCAAACGTTAATAATAATTTCGAGAAACACATTCAAATTGTAGTTACTATCTAGAGAAGAATCCATTTTTCAGAATCCAGATTCGTTAAGTTTTCCCGATTCTACAGCCGTTTGAACTTCGTGTTACTTACGACGAGCAACGAGCAAATAATGCGGAAGGCCAGACGCGTGCCGGGTTCACGATTATAATACATACTAGAATACCGCTAATGGTCATAATACATACTAGATGTACCACTGCAACTATTCCAACCATTAAAAGTCTCTAGAAAAAAAATATTTTTTTCCACTTTTGGCCAAATTTTTGGGATTTCCGACCACTGTGTGTCGCAACTTAGTGCTTCCGTGCGGCTATTGCTTGATGTTTAGGTTGCACATAGTTTCTCAGCTGTCTGTCTAACTCTCTCGTTATTCTCTTTGCAACTGATAATGTCGTATATGACTTTGTTGATGCTGTTCGAATTGCTTTCCGATTTTAATATGAACTATTGTGTTCCGTGGTTCTATATGGTTTGGGAAATCCTTTCACATTGCGTCCCACCTGTTACGGTCGTAAATGGTGTGCGCCACGATGTGCCCTTCGCCGCAATATTCACACAAGCTGTTGGGAGCTCGGCCAAACTTGTGGAGGTAAGCTCGGAAACTCAAGTCCGCTGAGGACTTGAGTTAGCTGATAAGCCAGCTCTTTGTCAACTACAACAACAGTAAGCAACTTTGTCCATTGTCCCTTTTCACAGGCTTCCCGCTCATTTTGCAACGCCTGAAATAGTTCCGACCTTCCTGTCTTCTTTATTTTATTGTTGCTTTTCTGGGTGTCACTGCGACTTGCTGTGTATATGTTTGATCTCTTCTGTACTAACAGCTCTATTGGTGCTATGCCAGCTTTGAGGTAGGACCGCTGTAGGACCGCTTCTCTGGAGACAATCTATGGGCACTGCTTGTTCTGATTGCCAGCATTCTTTGGATCACTCCAAGCTTGCGTCTTTTTATCAGACGTCGCCGCAGTAGCCTCGAAAGATCCTTGTAAAGTCAGCGGCGGTAGAAGTTCCGACCCCTGCAAGAAAAAGCCCAGCAACTGGAGCTTTATCTGCAAGAAGTCCTTATACTATGCCTCGTTCGATACAATATTCAATAGCATTCACTAATTATCTAAACCATTTTTTCGATGGATTCTCAAGTATATACGATTCCTTCTTGATGTCCAAAAGTATTCCATTACAATATAAACCCTGTGCGTGGTTTCAATAACTTAACCGAATCAGGCTGGGGTGCTTGAGTCCCTCAACCACTTCGATCTCCCTCGGATGGAACTTCTTGAGGTAATCCTCTGGCGCCGTGTATTTACTGACGATTTTGATGGCCACGTTGCCTCCGTGCAGTTCGCTGTGGGCCATCCTGACGCTGGCACAGGATCCGCTTCCGATAGTTAAAATTATATATATATATATATATATATATATATATATATATATATATATATATATATATATATATATATATATATATATATATATATATAGATGGCTTAACCTAACCTAACCTAACCTTGTACTCGGTCTGCCACGGTAGGCCGCGTGGCAGACCAAGTGATATCCTCCTATAGTGACTTCAAGTTCCCGTTTGGGGAGCCTAGTATCCTCCATTATGTTTCTTACTTAGTAGAGCGTTGGCACATTCTACGTGGCAAAGTTCCAGTTATTTTACTTTTTTCGTTGCTTTGCTCGTCTCACTTTAATTTCATGATAATCCGAGGCCTTATTTTTAGCGTTCGTAGAAAGTATAGTTTTCCAAGGTGAGGTATATAGCCTCACACCCAACCCCCTTTTTGGTGGGCGATTTTGCCCGCTTTCGTTCGCCCAGACCTCTGCGTCCTTCCATGCCAGTTTTCACCGCATCTCGCGAGGTGTTGGTTTGGTTACCAGAGATCACCTAACATGGAGGTGAGAGTCGAGCATGGGTAGGAGAGGCTATGCGACATGTCTCTTCCGAGGTCTTGTCGTTCGGTACGTATGCACTACACCATTCGATACCCTCTAAATTATATAGGTGCAAATAAAATAAATAAATATTGAATGTATTTTATCTACTCACGGGCCAAAATGAACTCATTAATAAATACATTATTGTATGTGAAGGTTGCCATTATTTTAATAGTCTGTAAAAGTATCCAAATCGTGCGTAAAAGTTCAATGTAAATCTAATGGAGTTTCTTTATTAAACGATTTCTGTTTGTTGCTACTATGGTAACAACTCGCGTCACTAAACAAAAAACATAGACGTAGTGAAAATAAATTTTCTAACGTATATTAAAATTAAATTAATTTTTCTTATTTTTAATCAAGAAGTCTCGGCCTCTCAGTCTGGATTTATTTGGCTCTAATATAACTTAACCTAACCATAACCTAATCTAGATTAAATCTAGGTTAAGCTAGATAACATCGACAGTACACATACAGTGCCTATAGAACGACTAAATAGTGTTCGCGTCACTGTGCGTTTTTACTAGTAAGCAATTTTTGCCACGGAGGCGTTGAGCGTTCTAACCTTATTGTGTTTTGAAGTATGTTATTTGTCAAAATTAATATTTTTACAATATTATCGGTAGGAAACAATTATTTCTTTGTAGATTCAAGAGTATTTTAACATGTTTCGTAGATAAAATAATGTATCACACACGTGTGTGAAGAAGAACTTTAGTGCACACTTGTATCATAAACTACTATATTCTACTTTTTTTTATTCAATAAAGTTTCTGAAAAAAAAACATTTAATTAAAATTAATAAAATATTCAAACAAAGGTTTTTGTAGTATTCCTGTTAAAGTAAATTAAAATCGATCGAATCACTTTCAGCCTGATTTGCTGTTAATGGAAGTTAATTAAAAAAAAATGGAAATCCTTCTTTCGAATTCCTGGCTAATGATCCAAATGTGTAAATTGAATTTCTTCGGGCGAAGTTCATTTAAAACACTTTGATTCTATGCAATTTATTTCAAAACGAAATTTAAAAATATTAAAAAGGTAATTATGGACTAATTGTTGACAAGTGTTCCGGATTTTAAATATTATAAACAATTTTATTACAAACAGATTTGAGGAGGATGCCACTCCATTACAAAAAAGTCGAGTTGCAATTAAGGCCTAAAGTACAACACTGCAAGTTTTAATGGTTAATAATTAAGAAATTTAACTTCTAAATAATGAGCACAAAAATATTTATAGTATTATTTTCGTGTACAAATACAATCCTTTCAGAAAGTAACGGCTGTAACTAACTGCGTTGTATATTTATAACAACCGAAATTATCATTAAATGCTTTGTAAAAAATATAGAGGAATAACACTAATCATAGTATCCTACAAAATACTGTCCAGTATGATAGGAGAATATGTATCTATGCAGAGGACATATTATGTGACTACCAAAGTGTGTTTAACCAGGCATGGGCAAATGGCTGCCCGCGAGTCACATGTGGCCCGCTCCCACATTTAAGGAGGCCCGCAAAGTATTTTGTAAATTATTTTAATTAAAAAAATTTCAGCGAAAAATATAGGGAAGCTAATGTAAATAACTAAACTCTCGCATATATAAATACAAGTGTTCACAATGTACTCTGCATGAAATGTGTCGGTTTTTAGTGTCGCGAAAAACATAAGTATTGGCCGATACTCGCAGTTTGGTCTTCTCGTAGTATTCTTCTATAGCATATGGTTTTATTTCTATGAATATAGTGTTTATTCCTTTCATTTATGTTTGTCATCAATTTTATGTAACGGGACAGTGTATTACATAATTTCATATTAATGTAGGGTGGAGCTTTTTCCGACATTGATAGTTTGTGTTTAGGTAAGATGTATTTTTGCTTTTAATTTCTCTTTCGATTAATGTTGCGCAGTAAGAAAATTAAAGAAACAATAGAAAATAATGAAAGCATGAAAGTATTGCATGGTACTTATGTACCATGGGTATATGGGTTTATTTCTATGAGTATAGTGTTTATTATAAGTCAACCCGTCTTACTAAAGGCTGAAAACTGAAATAACCAAACTAAAAAACAAGCAGGGTAGTAATATAACTTATAGATACTCAAATCTGATCCATAACATATACAAGAACGGTACCATGTCGGTCATTATTACATGACAACAATCTCCAAAACTATTTCCACTACTCCAAAGCAATCAAGCAATCTCCAAAACTATTCATAACAGTCCTAGAATACGCTTTCAAGAAACTCGATTCGGAGACTAGAGGTATAAACATAGACGGTCGTAACCTCAGTCATCTTCGGTTCGCAGATGACATTGTCGAAACAACCGACAATCTAGGAGTGGCGAAACAAATGCTCCATGAATTGGAAGAAGCATGCTCTGATGTTGAACTGAAAATGAACTTTTCCAAAACTAAGATCATGACAAATCTTGTTATGAGTGAGGACATGAAGATCGAAAACACCACACTTGAAATGGTTGAGAATTATATATATACCTGGGCCATGAAATACGAATATCAAAGGATCACCGGACATGCGAATTACATAGAACAATCAACTTTGGATGAGCAGCCTACGGAAAATTAAAATATGTCCTTAAAAGCGATCTTCCCATCTGCCTAAAGAGAACAGTTTTCGACCAGTGTGTTCTGCCTGTACTCACGTATGGAGCGTAGACCTTAACCCTAACGATATCATCAGTGAGGAAGCATAGTGTGGCACAACAACAAATGGAGAGATCAATGCTAGGTTTAGGTTTAGGTTAGATTAAGAGATCACGTTACGAATCAGGGCCTATAACAGAGGATCGGGGTGACAGACATTATCAAAAAATAGCGACATCAAAATGGAATTGAGCCGGTCACGTGGCCAGAATGAAGGACGACAGGTGGACGAGAAGATTGTTGGAATGGAGACCACGCGCTGAAAGCAAAACAGGGGGAAACCACCAGCACGCTGAACCGACAACTTAGAAAGAATTGAAACCAACTGGATTCAGGCGAGTCAAGACAGACAACAACGATACACTGACTGTTAAAACTTTCGCTATTTTGAAAATGCACAGACACGACTACACGGAAAAAAGTACACTCTAAAAATTACAGTTTAAATAGTAGCATCGGCCTTACAAATTTGAAACTGTAAAAACTAACAATTGCTTTTTTTTAATTACAGTTTCCGGTATTATTAGTAAATAAGTTTTAAAAATTACAGTATGCGACTGCAATCTCTACAAAGTATTCGTAAGGCCGCTGCTACTATTTAAACTGAAATTTTTAGAGTGTACTTTTTTCCGTGTATCTGTAACTCATATAGTACCTTAATCTGAGTACGCATTTTTGTATTTTGGATATGTTGTCAGTACCCTTTCCACCTCCCCAGAATGATATAATATCAGTGTAATAACCAAAAAAACTGAGTTAGTTTTGTGATAAGTGTCCTTCCAAAATAGTGTCCTCAAAATATTTAGTTTTACAAGCAGTATATATTGTCCGCTTCTATGACAATAATGATACATTTTCTTATGCGGCCCACCAAATTGCCCACCCCTGGTTTAGACCCAACCGCTCAACAACAGACCAGATACACCAATCAAGACAGCTATCGGAGAAAGGCTACGAATATAACGTTAATACACTCTTTCTGTTCATTGACTTCAAGCAGGCCTTTGATTCAGCAAACAGACAAAGTTTAATACAAAACCAAATAACAATGGGATAGCGAATAAACTACTTAACTTAGAACAACTAACGTTAAGGCCGGTCCAGACGCTCCGTTTTACACAACCTTTTATCTGCGCAGTCTTAAAACGGAATGCAAACGTTGCAATTTGTAGAACGTCTATACGGTGCAGATATATCTGTATATTTCGCACAGTTTTAGTGAAATCGTCACGTAGGAGGTACTAGTCTGGTCATTTTTGAAGAAAATGAATCGGAAAACGAAGCTACCGTCTACATGCGCCGACTTGTCTGTACAGTTCATAGATATCTATGCTATTTAGATCAGTTATCGCTGCAACTGTGCCGTCTCCGCGCAGTTTTCAAAACTGCGCAGTTTTCCTATCTACACCCAACGTTTTATCTGCAACGTGTTGAACTGCGCAGACAAAAGGTTATGCAAAACGGAGCGTCTGGACCGGCCTTTAGATAGATCTAGATCGGAGGTAGTAATACAAAATGCAATGAACGAACCATTTGACTGGAGATATCAAGACTAGTGTAAAGCAAGGAGATTCCCTATCAACGCCACTGTTTAACTTAACACTTCAAACTGTAATAGAGAACTTGAACTCAGAAGGCACACTAATAACGATGTCTAGGCAAATAGGAGCCTACACCGGCGACATATCCATAATTGGCATAACAGAACGAGCAGTAGTAGAGTGCTTTGAACCAGAATCAAAAGAATTAGGGCAAACAATCAACGAAAACAAAATGAAGTTTATGGTAACATCAAGAAGAAAAAGAGCCGCAAATAACAGACTGCTTATAAATGACTATGACTTTGAACGAGTATCGAACTTCAAATACCTATGATCATTCCTAAATTAGAACAATCCAGTTGGAGATTAGGATAAAGGAAAAAATTGCAAGCGCAAGTAGAGCGTACTGTGCTCACAAAAACCTCCTACGATCTACGAAGATATTGTCTACGATATTGTCGTATAAAACAAAACTAAGCATATACTTACACTACTTACATAAGTCTTATTAAGACATATGGAGCCGAAACGTGGAGTTCAACACAAAGAGAAGAAGAAAACGGTCGATTCTCAGAAAAATGTATGGTCCGAAAAGACCAAGTTTTTCACATTAGTCTAGAAAGTTCACGACGTGCAAGTCGACAAAATTGTATACGTTGTAATCAAAGATTAAATACAGTCAGTCATGATAACGTCTGAAATTGGACATCGCGTTCAATGCAAAGCCTCATCACGAAAAGGCATTTTTTCGTTCTCCTTTAATTACCATTCTACTTTATTTGCCCTTTTATTCAATAAAAGAATTTGTTTCGAAGATGTCAGCCTATTTTATTTTCTCCCGAGCTCAACAAAACTGCTAAAATCTCATCATTATATAACTTTAAATGAAAACTAAAATTCCTTTCATTTTATGTAATCTATGTAAAGAGGAGACTGTGGAGACACTGGACACGGGGAGACAATGTACAGCACGATTTCTTAGACCCCCTTTTCAATTTCCGCGCTAAAACAGTTTTATCTTGTTGGCATTACGATGAATATTTCAAACATTGCAAATGGCATTGCTGACATTTTTCTAAAAACATTCGATGAAAATTTCAAAATATCTCTGCTGGTTTGATGTAATTTTTTAAGGTAAGAGCGTAACCTATAATTAAAAAAGTATTTTTTATTTATTTTGCTCCTCTAGTTGCGATACAAGGTTGGTGTTTAAGCTAGTATTTAATCGTGTTTCAACAGGCGTTTTGCATACTACTTCGAGATGAGGTTATTTTTTATCGATAAGAGTCACTTGGGCAGACCCTAGACACAAAGTCCAAAGTCTCTCCTGGCTTGCCCCAAGTCTCTCTTGTAATCTAGGACTCAATTTCTCTTTTTTTTTTAATTATTACATTAATTTTTTGTTCCAAATTATAATTTTTAGATGCCGAGATATTATAAAAAAAAGAGGGAACCCTCCTTCTCAAACGAAGATATGAAAAGGGCGATACAAGACGTCCTCAATAATGTAGGAAGCTTCAGAAAAGTCGCTCTTCAATATAATGTGCCCAAATCCACCTTGGCCTTGTATGTGGCCAAGGGAAAGAAGTCACAAATGGACCTCGATACTATTTCGCGCGAGGGGAATTAGTTACTATGGTCGGTATAATATCTGCAGATGGAAATGCCCTCCAATCTATCTTTGTGTTCCCACGGCAGCGACTTGATGAAAGGAAAATGCTACATAACACAACTGAAGGATGCGGTCCTGGCCCATAAATCCGGGTGGCTGACTGCCAAGAATTTCGATTTAGTCCTCGAGTTCCTGAAGAATCGTTTGATGCCTACTCATGATCCGTTTCTCTTGATCATGGACAATTATGAATTGCATATTTAACTGGAAGCTATTAATTTGTGTCGGGATAAGGGTATAGTCATCTTGAGACTACCGCCACACACGTCCAACCGAATGCAACCGCTTGAGATGACTGTTTATGGGCTATTTAAAATATACACAAGAATGCCAGTCATGGATGGTTAATCATCCGAACTCCACTCTATCTATTTACGATTTTCCATAAATTTCCTGTGACGCTTGGAATAAAGGAGCAAGTCGTATCAACATAATGTCAGGTTTTCAGAAATGTGGTATTTATCCTTTCAACCGAAACATATTTTAAGAAGATCTTCTCTTCCTCTGTTCAGATCATCTTTCCTCTGTTCAGCCGTCTCAGATCGCCCTATTCTAGCATCTCTTCAGGCACCAAATGCATGTTCCGCGGACCCTGTGATGGGCAAGCAGTCTACAGTTGAGAAAGTTGACGGACGGCCAGATTCCTCCAGATCTCTTACATCAGCTTCAACTTCACAACAATCACTTGATGTGAATTCGAATACAATGCCTTCTACTGCAACGCCTTTGTCCTCAAACCAAGGATAAGCTAAAGTTCAGATCTGTACTCCGGAAGAAATCTAGCCTTATCCAAAGGCAAAGCCACGACAAGAAGGAGTCTATCGCAGGCGAGGCAAGTTCATGATCGCTACAGACACTCCCAAAAAGGAAGAAATAGAGCGGCTGAAACTTGCCCCAAAGTGTTCCAGCCGAAGGCAGTTGTTCAGAAAGGAAATGGGATAATAATTAAAAAGAGTGTAAAGAAGAAAGAAAGCTCAGAGTCATCTCCAAACTCAGATAGCGATATGCCAACTTTATCATCTTCTGTTGTAGATATTTCTGAAAGCCAAGAAGAAGAAAGAATATGTAGCAGTAAAATACGATGGAGAGATGTTTGCCGGTCTAACTGATGAAGTGTTCCCTGACGGATTGAAATTCAAAGCGATGAAACGAATCGGACTCCTATGAAAATGGCCTGACCGTGAAGATGTCATATTCTACCCATGGTCTGCAGTTTTGGGTCATTTAAAACCTCCAAAATTTGATCAGACGGGAAGATAAGACGACTTTTTTTAATTATTTTTTTTTCAAATTTATTAGTTTTTTATTTATTAGGATTTTCATTTTCATTTCTATTTATTTATTAGGATTTTCATTATTGTTATCCTTAATAAATATCTATCTATGCATTGGTTCGTGTCTTATTTAACAAAGTAACTTCTGACATTTCAATACACACTTATGTTAGCCACCTGAAGTTCAAATTAGTGTTATCTAAGAGGTCTATTAGTCTCAAATTTCTATTGTAAAATTTGTATCTCCAAAATCTCCCCACAATAAATTGATCGCTTACAAAGTGTTAAATTTACTCAAAATATAAGCTATTAGCAAAATACTGTATACACGTGTATCTATTATAATTTAAATAAAACAATACTATATTTGCTTTGTTTTTTTTTCATCGTTCAATATGGTATCCCGATCTGTGATTCTGGAAATCTGGTACCAGGACCCACTGGTATAGAAAGATCACCTTGAAAACACCTTGCAAACAAGGTGTCTAGTAATCCCTTTATAGGTCCGGAACTCTTCTGTGGTATGAGTATGAAAACCACCGACAAGAGTTTAGATGAAGAAATAAGAAAACAATGGATGAAAACCTGGAAAGCACGTCCAAGGCTAAGACAATCCAATGTAATGCCGGTAATTTTGTAACCAGAAAAGAACAACTTTACCTGAAACTAAACAGGAACAAGCTTAGAATTCTAACAGGAGCCCTGACGGGACACAGCAGATTTAGAAAACACCTCAAGACCCTAGGCCTGGAAGAAGATAACAATTGCAGCTCAGCAGAGAAAACCCCCATACAACTGCTCAAGGACTACGGAGCACTACTCCGTAAGAGACAAATGGTCCTTGGGATCCACTGCTTGATCGAAGAGGAGTTGCAATCCTTCAATCCCACCCAGATCCCGAAAGTGTCAGGACTAAGGAAGGCGCTCTAAATGGTTAAAATATACCAGCGATTAGAAGAAGAGTGTAACAAATCTGTAAAGGTCGCAATACATCGCCAAGTCAACACCGAAATCTACTCAATACAAATCTCAATACAAATCGTTAATGCTGAAGCACTAAATATTAATTATTTCTCGTAAAATATTTATATAAACAAACAAATTTTTCTAAAACTAAAAATTTATTGTTGAAAAACAAAATTTGCACTGTGTGTCTTTTTATCAAAATATAACTTACTTTTTAATTTTGTTTCCATGTACATCAGGCTAGGAGATCTTTTGAAAAGATAGGACTAGCCGCCAACTATCGCTCCAGCTCATTTAGCATTACCCAGGGTGCACGTGTAGATTTCTTCTACTGACGCGAGCTGGGCTACACCCCGATCGAAGCTGTGCAGATCAAGTTCTCAGCCTAACTACACATATTGAAGTGGGTTTCAAAAAGCAACAAAAGACAGCTGTAGCTTTCGTGGAGCTTACAGCTGCTAACGACACAGTATGGAAAGAAGGGCTCCTATACAAGCTGGCTGAACAAGTCCCTTGTCAAACAACGCTGCGACTGATAAACAACATGCTTTCTGATAGACACTTCCAAGTAACCCACGGTAATAACTTAAGCAAACAGAGAAAACTCAACAATGGGTTGCCTCAAGGCTCAGTTTTGGCCCCGATGTTTTTCAATCTCTATATTTCAGATTTGCCTAAAACCGACTCGATAAAGTTTGGGTAGGCTGATGATCTAGCCTTAGCTGTACAACACAAACAATTTGAACCCACCGAAAACACGTTGACCAACGACCTCAACAAATTGTACGAATATTTTAAGAAGTGGCGGTTAATACCAAACCTAAATAAAACTGAAATCAGCTGTTTCCACCTGAATAACAATAAGGCAAATTATGAATTAAAAGTCAAAATGAATAAAACAGTGCTACCCTATCAACGGTATCCAAAGTATCTCGGGGTAATCTTAGATAGAACTCTATCATTCAAAAAACATCTTGAAACAACAGCGCAAAAATAAGCACTCGAAATAACATTATCCAGAGACTATGTAGCACTAGCTTGGGGGCATCGGCAAATACATTACGAACATCTGCACTTAGTTTGGTGTATTCTGCGGCCAAATATTGTGCCCCGGTATGGATGAACAGCGCACATACCAAGAAAGTGGACACTCAGCTTAATATAGCAAAGAGAACGATTAGTGGCTGCATCAGAAATACTCCATCCTATTGGCTCCCAACACTCAGCCACATACCTCCACCTACCCTAAGAAGACAAGACGCTCTAATAAAAGAATATAAGAAAATAATTAATAACACAACTCCCTATCCATGAGGATATCCCGGATCTGACAAGAAACCGGCTTCGATATAGGAAACCGCGAATGTTATCAGCACAACAACTGGCAGCCAATAACTGCAACATAAACTCCGAATGGCAGACCCTCTGGACTGAAAATGCCCCACCCGATGTAAGAAATCTCATTGACCCAGCCGTAAAACCCGATGGCTTCGACCAACCACGACATATATGGAAGATCTTAAACCGTGTCAGAACAGGACATAGTGTGTGTGCCCATAACCTCCATAAATGGGGAAAACGACCCAACCCAGGCTGCGACTGCGGCGACTCAAACCAAACAATTGGCCACATAGTGACAGAGTGTGAACTGAGGGCATATCAAGGGGATTTGAGGGACTTCTTCCACACCACACAATCAAGTCTTGAATGGATAGCTAAACTAGATCTAACAAATTTTAATAAAACAATTTTATATCTACTTATATGTCTGTTTGTAACTCGTACATTGTAATGTTTTATTCAATCGTTAATTTTTACATGTTATAATAAATATGACATGTGTTGTGCCATATGTTAAATAAATTACTTTTTAATAACGTAGTCAGTCTGAACTGATGGTTTAAGTTGATTAAGAAATATTTTCCAAAGCGTATGATTGATTTAAAAAGTCGCAAACTTTCCCGTTCCAAGTAAGTTGTTTCGACCAAGAACTTCCAGACGATTTGTAAGCTTCAGTATGAAATTAAATAAAGAGTTTTAATAATCTTGAATTTTATTTAAAAATAATAGAAATATTGTTTACCAAAAGTGAATTGTCGATATTAAATGGTAAACTAATGTTTCCGCTGATAACGGATTTGCATTGTATTTATGCAAATTTAAATTTGATTTGATCTTTGCTTTCGCATTGTTTTTCAACGAACATTTGTTAAAATAATAAAGCCGATCCTAAAATTATACAACATCAAATAAACGAAACTGAAAATGCAAACAGCTTTTTTTTATAAAAAGTTATTAAAAGTTATATAAATTAATATATTATTTACCATAGTCAGAGAGCTGCTTTGAAGAGAGCTGCTAAGATATAGTTAAAAATAAATGTTGTAGATTTCCCAGCAATGTTGAAGTATTGATATCTGAATTCAAATATTATACTTTACAAAAGAAACTTAAATCCCATAAAATCCATCTCGGCTTTATTATGATAAAAATAAACTTTAATAGCTTAATAATCACATTTTGCAACATTGGATTAATTTTTTAATTTTATTTATATTATTCATATTAAATCGTTATCAAATGCAAATTATTTTAATAACCAAATTTGTTTTTGTTTCGAAATTTTCTATAATAATCATCACATAATATGTTTTTTTTTTAATTATTGAACCATTATTCTATCAAGAAAAACCTGGAAATGAGGTCAATATTTAAAACTCAGATCCTTCTATTCCTGAATAAAATTATGAAATAATGAAGTAGGTCAAACCTCCTTTCAATGTAAATGGGAATTTTAATTACAAGCTCATAGGGTTAAAAAATGAAAAACTAGAATCATTATAAATCAATTATGAAAATGAATATTTTTTTAATTAAAACTGTGAAATAACTTAATATTAAAACCAGCTTATATTTCCAAAAATATATATTTATTACTTATCGTGCATTTTAACAAGTTTTCTTTTGCAATATAAATAATTATTGCAAGTGTTTTATAAAAGAAAAAACTTGTAGTTAAAATATACGAGATAAGCAGGATGCGGTAAGAAATGGGATATAAATCAGTGAGTTTGTAAGTGGGAAGCCTCATCATTGTTTATCGTACATAAAACTTTCTTTGCTTCCATAAACCACCTAAAACAAACACGGACCTTCACGTTACCAAAACTGTTTTATTTCTCGCGTGATGAATTGCTTCGTGTATTTATACACTTGGCGTACGTAACTTTGCCGCATATTTTCATCTACAGCTGAATTTACTTTTGGAATCTTTTGTGGAAGGTTACACCCCTGCAAACAAACGATGACAGCTTTATAGATATAAATCCTCCAAATTTATTACTTTAAATATTATCACGAGAACATTATTATCATAATATTTGTCTACACAGTTTTAATTTGTGCGATTATTTTCATAATACGGTTTCTAATCGAGGCGCTACAAATAAACTATTTTTACAAAAAGACATAAATTTTATTGTTTATCTTTTCTTGTATTATTATAACTGGATTCTTTTTAAATATTTTATTCGGTCGTTTATAAACTTATTATATATTATGATCAAATACGAAATAATAAAAAGCTCATATAAATATAAACGGCATATGAAACACAAGACCGAACAAGACACGACGGGTGAGACCAGAGAATTCGAGAATAAAAATCCAATACGAAAAAATAGAATGTTCAGACAAAACTCGACAAGACTAGGCAAGACAAGCACAATCAAGTGTTTACAAGAGAAGAATACAGACGAGCAAGCAAGAATATACAAGACAAGCATACGCAAGAGCAAGCCAGACTATACAAGACAAGAGTACGCAAGAGCAAGCAAGAATGTACAAGACTAGTATACTCAAGGACAAGCAAGAATATACAAAACAAGAATACGCAAGAGCAAACAAGAATATAAGGGCCTTCCAATAGGGACTTCCGAATTTTGACCGTTGATAGCGGCCATAATGTTGAAGCTACACCTGCTGAATTGGATGTCGCCATAATTGTCCTACCCAGCGCCGGATTTCTGCCTAGGCCTAAAAGGCCCAGGCCTAGGGGCCCAGCTAGCCTAGGGGCCCAGGTGGCAAAACTGAAGTCAAATTTAACCATCGCGAAGAGTTTTTCTCAGACAAGATTAGGTTTGCTCGAGCTGACGCCTGTCGAAGTCTATGTCGCTCCTGGGATGAGATCATGGCAGTATATGAAGAGTTAAGTAAAAAGTTTGACTTTCTTACGAAATTACATCGTTTGGAATCTAACGACCTTATAACTTTTTATCCGGGGGATTTGGATAGGTCTTTGGAAAACGAGTGTCTGCACCTGCAAGCTCATTAATATCAAACATATACACATAATTATAGGAAAAAAGGCTTTTTGGACATTTATCCTGACTTAGGAATTGTGCTCCGAATGTTGTTGTGTACACCAGCGTCAAACATCTCAGCAGAACGGTCGTTTACGCGCCAAAGAGAGCAAATAATTACTTAAGATCTAACATAGGAGAGAACAAGCTCAATTCACACTCTGCAATGTACATATTGTCAGAAATAAGGCAGTCAATTGACTATGATAACATCATTCGTTCTTTTGCACAGAAGAAAGTTCGTCGTAAGATTCTATAAATTTTATAGAATAACATAACTATAACGTAACTACGTACATACTAGTAACATGGTCTGTATTATTCTGATGTTTATTAAAGTCATAAAAGTCGATTAAAAATCATATCTTCTGTACTAGTTCATTTAATTTGATAAATTTCCAAAATAGCTTGATGGTAGGGGGGCACATATGTCACGTGCCTAGGGGCCCTGGGTCTCTAAGTCCGAGCCTGGTCCTACCGAGAGGACTATTCGCAGTGTGGTGCATAAATTTGAGACCACTGGATCAGTAAACAATAAACCAACACCAGTACGACGACGAAACGCAAAATCTGCCAAAAACACGCCGCTGTCAATGCGACTGTGCTGGATAATGCGAAGCAGTCGATTTTGCATCGCACACAAGAACTCGGCCTTTCTTTCACAGACCACAACTTGGCGAATTTTGCGTCGTAACTTGGGCCTGCACCCGTACTGAATAGGCACTGGAGCAGTTGGAAACTGACCCTAATTTCCAGCAAAAAATCATCTTCAGCGATGAGGCCTTTCTGGATTAATGGGTACGTCGATAAAAAAAATTGTCGAATTTGGGACGAAACCAATCCACATGAGATACAAGACCGTCCAATGCATCCCGAAAAAGTCACTTTATGGTGTGGATATTGACGCTGGGGGCGAGCGTTATAAGTCGGTGATTAGGAATCCGAAATAGGAATTTAAATGACTTGGAGGGCAGTCAGTACAGCGACGTGCGCCCTTTATGTATAAGATTCCTTCTAAATTTCTAAGGGACTTTCCTTTTGGATGTTGGGATGATTATCAAGTCTGTTCCTGACTTCATTGAATGTTTAATCCCTTCTTGAACTTCTTGAACCACGGAGCATTAGCAATTTTCCTCAGAATTTTGGACTGAAACCTCTGTAATATTTCCAAGTTTGAATTTGAGTTTGAATTGGTTCCCCAGAGTTAAACTCCGTACGTCCAGATTGATTTAGGAATACATTTGTATAATATCAGTTTGTTTGCCAGTGACAACTGTGATTTTTTATCGAGCAACCAGTACAGTTTCCTTAGTTGGATTCCTAAAGGCCGATTCTCATATACGCGACACTCACCTACGCGACACTTAGCTACGCGAAGCCACGAGACATCGCCTGTCAAATAATGATTACATTGTTTTAAATGTGCGCGTTCTCACTATGGTTACGCGACAGCTACGCGACGTGCACATTTAAAACAATATAATCGTTATTTGACAGGCGAAATCGCACGACGTCACGTCGCAGTATCGCGCATATGGGAATCTACCTTTATGCCTTTCGTTTTGTGAATACATGTTTTAAACAAGTAAGACGACGATCAAAATAGAGTCCAAGGACTTCGTTTGCTTGGAGAATTCGTACTCTATTGAGCGACACAGGGGGCATGTTGCGCGTCGGGTCGTAATGGTCACCTGAAGCGACTTCTCGTAAAACAGTCTCGTTTGCTTTTATCGGCCAGGTAGTTAAGCATTCCATAATGTTGTCTGAGGAGCGTTGAAGCATTATACTTGCTTGTGCCGGTTCGCCATGGACAGCTAAGGCTGCTGCGTCATCATCGAAAGTGCCGATGGAGGATCAGACCAAGCACGCTCCCTGTGGGACTTCTGTGTCGGCCCTGTAAAGTTTATGAAAGCTCTGTTTACTATATATGATTATGTCTTCTCCTTGCTTAACATAGTAAAACCTGTCGGCAAGATATGACCTTAAGAATATAGCATATTGAACATCTGTAATCTAAACTTGAGAGGTTCTTAAATATGTGTGTAAAGTTTCATTGTCTTAAAGTCTAATAAATATATACATGCGAAATACTTATATTCTTTTTGAAACACCCTGTATAAAAACCCACCCAATCCAAATTATTCTGTCTAGACATATTCCATTAAGTTTACAAATGTCTGTATAACTTTATATAACGAAATAAAAATAAATTAAAATTGAATAGAAGACTAGCCGGATTAAGAAGTTAACTCCTTTGGTTATTATTCACAAATTGCTGTATTTTATAAAATATTGTTAATATTACAAATATCAAATCCAAATCTTAAAATGTTCAATTAAACTGTTGTCCCTTCCAGCATTTGTTGATGTATTGCCCGGATCATATAAACTTTAAATTTTTAAATCCGTTGAAATAAGAAAATATATTAAAACGATATAATATATTTGATCAAATTTAATTTAATTTTTTTTTTCTAGTAATTCAGTAATTTTGACATAATTTTCATAAATTCGTTACATTAATCATAAAATCTTGGAACTTTCATTTACGAAGATAAAAATGTTTTGAAAGTTGAGAACGTAAATTCTCTCTCAAAACAGGAAAACGTTCTGAGGTGACTTCATATTCCCGTAAATGTACGACGTGACCCGTTAAAGCCTTGGCAAAGCTCCAAATAATGAAATACGACTCGCACAAATAACAAAGCTGCATCTAACACATTGTTCTACTTGTTTTAATTTCCGCACGACCTCTTTAAAACTATAACACAACACTATTGATTTGCGATGAAAAACCCTTTACACTCAAAGCAATTTAGTTTCCAACAACACCGTATATTTATCTCATTCTTTTCAATACAGAAATATAATGAGAGAGTTCAAGATCAAAACGATTAATCAAGACGACTAGAGATTGTACTCACACAAGACAGATTTTAACTAAAAAGGTAAGACTATACAAAGAAGACTAGATAACCTACAGCTTGTTTTTACTAAAGCATAAGACATTATGCTGTCGTATACTATCTCTCTATTTATGCGTTTAATTATAAACGCCTGGTCTTGATAAGAGGTCGTGATACTGTTGCGACCATAGGAAAAATATATACCTAGGCTTCATAGACTACGAGAAGGTATTTGACCGCGTACAAAATTACAAGCTTATCGAAATCCTTAAAAACCCAGATATTGACCAAAAAGACATCTGATGTATTGAGAACCTTAATTGGAACCAAACAACACAAGCTAAAATTGACAACGAAGTAACCAAACCAATACAGATCTGTAGAAGAGTTAGACAAGGGTGTGTTCTATTGCCTCTCCTGTTTAACCTATACTCAGAGAAAATATTCCAAGAAGCACTTAAGCAATATCGAAAAGGTTAACGAAAACTGGATAAAAGACATTCGATATGCGGACGACACAATACTAATAGCCGAAACCATAGAAGATCTACAACAATTAGTTAATAGCGTAGGAATACATAATAAACAAATTGAATTGAACATTAACACTGAGAAAACAAAGTTTATGGTAATTAGCAGAGACCCAGACGCAACGAGGAATGACAGATTAACATTTGACGAGTTACCAATTGAGCGGTTGACCAAATTTAAATATCTGGGTGCATGGCTCACTGAGAATTATACTTCGGACATTGAAATAAAATGTAGAATTGAAAATTCACATAGCGCATTTACGAAGTTAAAAAAAGTCTTCACCAACACTGACTTTGATATGAACCTCAAGCTGCGGCTCGTCAAGTGTTATATATGGTCGGTTCTCCTTACGGGATGGAAGGGTGAACACTAAAAACAGCATCAATGAACAAACTTGAAGTTTTTGACCTGTGGCTGTACTGCAGAATACTTAAGATCCCCTGGATAGCAAGAAACACAAACGAAGAAGTGCTTTGAAGAATTAACAAAGACCGCGAAGTATTAATTACAAAAAAAAGGAAAACTGCGTACCTGGGTCACATGCGGAACCAAAAGTACCGCATACTGCAATTAATAATTGAAGGCAAAATTGATAGAAAAAGGGGAATAGGAAGGAAGAAAATGTCTTGGTAGTGGAACATAAAGCAATGGACGGGACTCCGAACTGTAGAAAGTTTGATCCACACAGCTAGAAGAATTGGGACATGTCGCGACCATCCAATAATGAATATGCGCAGGACAAGAAGAAGAAGGTCGTGATCAAGTCTTGACAACTGTTCCGCATTCTTGTCAAATATCTGCCACCATTTGCGATCTTTATTCACTAACTTTATTTGTTACTCATTTTTTGGGCCAGCTGTCTCCGGCGTCTATTATATTTCTTTCGGTCTGCGTTCTCCAACGTTCAATTTAGGGGCAATAGACCTTTTTACGGTTAGTTGAGTCATGATTTCAAGCCGGGAATGTGAATGTTTCGGGCACATTTTGTTATTTTCACTGGTTGTATGTCAAAAAGTGGCAGAAAACATGGCGAAAATTGACAACAAAATTTCAAGTATGAAAACATCCATTGAATAGAACGTGTGCTGCCGAGTCCACTTCTCCACATGTGCATGAAGGTGATTCTCTCTTGCCGAATATGTTTAGGTAGGCCCTAAAATTACCATGCCCTCTGATTAATTGTACTGTGTGGTGGGTACTGTGTGGTTATTGAAAGTTCTATGTCTAGTATCAAATTCTTATTCCAAATACCAGTTTTAGAGGCCTCTCATCTTAACTGCCATTCTTTGAGTATGTACGCTGAGATCATGGTCCTAACTGTCTCTCTAGGAATGGCAGTTTTAGAAATCGGCATTTGCATTAATTCATCCGCTAGGTTACTTACTGACGCTTGCTTCGCAAAGAAATCTGCGTGTTCATTTCCTATTACTCTAAAGTAATAATACAGTGCTAAAGTATTTCAACTCTGGCTGATGTGTTTTTTTGCAGGCTACCACGTCTCTACTAAGTTCTGTTGGTCTGGATAGATATTCAGGATTTATTTCTGGCTTTAGTCTCTCACTAGTTCTGTTGGTCTGGATAAAAAATTTAAGGCGTCTAAAACTGACCGGCTATCGCATATGATGGAGCAATGTTGTATGTCCTGATTGTCGACGATGTGTTCTAGGGCTCTTTTAAAGTTCGGCTTGGAGAATAGAACAGTAGCTCTCTAGGTGAACTTTTGCCTGGTATATTTCCCCAGATAACCTACAGGCAGACTACAGAAGTAGAAATAGACAGATTAAATTGTGTACACAAAACTTATCGGATCTGGACGGGCAAAACTAATTCATGATATTTACACAGACAATAGATAGTCTATAACAGATAAACAGTACTGTTGGATGGGCATGCTAAAATAGAAATCTAAAGATAAGACAAATATAACAAGAGTTAATGTAAGATATTATGCAGATATTATGATGTTTATTAGGCATTCAAAACTAAAGAGACAAAATTAGACAGTCAAGGCAAGAGAGAAGCTAAACTCTATTTTTGTTTGTCTTGCCTCGGCTGAATATTCTTTAACATATAAAACATAATGAGATAACTAGAGAGAAAATATTAAATTGATCAGAATATATACATCATATCAGACTTATTCATTGTAGCGGCAACGAGCCTTTCTGAAGAAGGCTTTTCAAAAAAATTAGTTTTACGCTAGGGTCGTTGCTATAATACACAAACAAATCCTAAAAATATTTTGTCTGTTTTATTATAGGGTTAATACTGTAATCACCCGAACGGTTTTTCAGAAATATTTTCGTGGAATATTTTACAACGGGGTCATTACAGTAATCGTCGAACAACTGCTAAAAGATTTAATATTTATGTTTTATGGTAGGATTAATATTACAATTTTCTAACGATACAAATCTAAGAAAGATTAGTTTGCGGCAGCACAGAAGAAAAACAATCCCCAATATAACGGGTCCAGATAACTGAAGGACCATATAAAAACGCTCACCACCGAAACACAGTCAATTAACCGGCAAAGTTCGATATAGCAGTTCACCGAGTTAAGTTCAACAAATTCATCAAGTTCAGTTCACCGGCACAGTTCACCCAAGCCGCAGTCACGCGCATAAGATTATAGTAGGTTGCAGCTCCGCGAATCCGTTGTTATATTGTTATAGTGTTATTTAGTGTCATTTAATTATTGTAAATATATTTCCTCTTATTACAAAACGTGAGTGATAAATTTATTCCTAACACCTATCACCCACAAATCCTACAAAATCATATCAGACTATATACATTATATCAGACTATATACATCATATCAGACTATATACATCATATCAGACTATATACATAAAACCATAGAAGACAAAACCGACATAACTAGACAAACAAGATGTCAATGTAGATAGACGAAAGAAGATAACATTAGCTAGTCTTATTAGCATGATAGAATGAATCCAATTAACAATAGTTAGCAGAAGGTTCTTTTATTACGCTTTTTTTAATGTAATGCTATTTAGTGCAGACATTGTCGGACATAAATGTAGGTTTTCCGGAGGCTTTTAAATAAAACGGTTTTATCGGATTGTGTGGAAAACTTTAGAAGGAAATAGAAAACTTGAAGAGAACACACTTGTTGCCACACAAGTTATATCGTCGCAACTGAAGCTCACGTATACCTATAAATACGATAAGAATATTTTATAGTTTCGTTAAATTAAATAGTCATAAAGCTGTAGATTAGCTTTCAGACAGTAAAAAATATTTAGGAGGGCAATTTCTTTTGCTTCAATTAATGGATTAACTAACATTATATCTATCCAATGTTTCAGTAGTTAATAACGTTTTCATTGAAGATGTTGATGCCTCTAGAAATAATAACATGAAAACATGATTAATATGATAACAACATGATCAGTTTTGCCTCTTGTCTCAGCATAGCAAGATCTGCTTGCAATTATCTTAGATATACTAATTTAAAAAAATGTTTTCATTCTCGTACTTTGTATGGAAAATGATTGATTGGCTCGTGAATTCGACGAAGGGTAATTGATGATGAATTAATGAGAATTGATTCCACTAGAAATAATGATTTAACATGATTTAGATGATATTCAGCTAATAGTATAATAATATATAGATGATTTCAGCTGATAGTCAGCATATTCTTGCCTTTTGTCTCAGTGCAGCAAGATCTTTTTGCAAGAATTTTAGATATACCAACTCAAAAAACTATTTTCATTGGCGTACTTTGTATGCGAAATTAATTTTCGAAAACGATTTGTTTATGTTTTCTTACTAGTTTGAGTTTACTATTCATAAACGTTTAGCAAGCTTTTCAGTAATAATTGTCTAGTGACTCCTTACAAGATTTGTCTGGCTAGTTTTGCCTATTTAGCATTGTCTGTCTTGTCTTTTTCTGTGTACTCTGGTCAGTCTAGACTTATCCACCTAGTCTTGTCCGTCTACTCTTGTCTGTATAGTCTTGTACGTCTAGTCAAATCAAATCAAACATTTTATTCCATTATTTAAGTATAAACCATTATACTAAATGAAATGTGTCAAAGAACTGCTAAATATTACATAGCATGCATACAAAAAAAAACGAGTATATATACAGATGTAAATAAACACATTACAATACATAATAACCCATCAATGGCTATTCAAACTTGTGGAAAACAAATGGAAATTCTTCTAGGTTGTAGGGTTCTATCTCGTTGATTAGATTAAATAATTTTTTCAGGACCTGTTTTTGTATTCCAAACACATTTCTAGTGTGAGAACCATTGACCCAAAACATAATTCCATATCTAAGAAGAGAGTGGAAGTTTGCGAAATATACTAAGACCGTAAGACATCTGTATCTACATATGGACGTAAGGATCTTATTGCAAAAGTGGCTTTGTTAAGCTTCTTGGTTAAATGGCGGATGTGTGATATCCAGTCCAGCGTATGGTCTATATGTAAGCCTAGTAATTTCACTGAAGGTTGTAGTTGAATTACTTACTTTTCTATTTCAATTTCTTGTGGATAAAACAAGGTACTTCTCTTTGTTTTAAAAATAATAACATTCCTCTTGTCATTATTAATTAATAAGCTTTTCCTTAAAAGCCAAGAAAGGGTTGGTGATATAGCTAAATTTGCGTTCGGTTCTATGTCGTTTACAGTATTATTATTTAGTAAAATTGTCGTGTCATCTGCATAATTTAGAATTAAATGTTACGGTTCCATGAATAATTGCGGTAAGTCATTTATGAACATTGTGAATAAAAGTGGACCTATAGTACTATCTTGTGGAATGCCTATCTTAACTATTCTTACGGCAGAATTGACATAGCCATTCGGGGTTTCAAGTCGAGTAATTTGTTTTCTATTTTGAAGGAATGATTTTATCCATTCCAGTACTATACCTCTTTAACCGTATTTGGCTAATTTACTTAGTAATTTATTATGATTTACTAGATCATAGGCTTTCGATAGGTCGATAAGCATTCTAAAAGGGACCTTCCGATATTCCAAATGCTGTGTTACACCATTCACAAAATTATACCATGCTGTATCTACGCCCTTCCCTTTTATAAACCCATGTTGTGTTTGTCTAAAAATGAGAGGATTCTAGAACAAAGAACTTTTTAAAAATATTAGAGAAGGCTAATTGATTACTTATCGGTCTGTAGTTATTAATGTCACTTTTATCACACAGTCTGATTTATATATTGGAGTGATCATCGCTAATTTTAGCTCCTCCTGGAATTTACCACTAATTAATTGAGTTGTTTATGATGTGCTCTAACGGACCCAGTATGTATTTAAGCAATTTTTTTTAACAATAATATGAATTTCATCATACCGTGCACTTTTTTTGCTTTTTAAGCTCATAACTATGTTATATAGTTCTTCACTGCTGACTGGGAAAAGAAACATCGAGCTATTATTATTCAGTCTTATATTTTTCTTATATATTGAACATTAGGTGGGGATAAAGCAAAGTTACGAGGTCTATTAACAAAGAAGTAGTTAATATACGTAGCGCTTTTATGTGGATCCATTCTGGGATTACAAAATTCTTCAGTTCTACTTTTTGTTTTAGATATTTGACGGATAATATTCTAAGTTGACTTTTATATGTTAGGGGAATTGATCAGCTGTTTTTTAAACCTTTGTTTCTTCTCACTACGTAGCACTTTAAAAAATTTTCTTCGCTGGTTATTGTAGAGGCACTTCGGAGCAGGATTAGAGCGAGTTAATGTTTGGAGTAGCACTAGATTCGTTTCCATCTTCTGTACACTTTTACTATTTATACCACTTTTAAGGACACTTTAAACGAGTTCAATTTAACTAACAGTTCGCACATCCGTTCCCTCTGAACGCCGTCACTCGACTGAAAGTCTTGTCTCTTTAGCGTTGTATATCTAGATTTTTCTATCTACTGAAGTAACTGGCGTTAGTGTATTCTCCGACCTTGTCGAAACTAAGATTCATCTAGAGCACCTTAGCCATCCCGCCTATTTTTGCACCTCGTCTACACTATTTCACCCACCAACTCTTACCAGATAAAAATAATCACAGGCGGCTCAAAATCAGATGGAGTTGGAGCTGCTTTTGTAGCTTACAAATGTTTCAAAATGAAATATTTCGTTTGGCCGAGTACTTTTCGATATTTCGAGCAGAGTTAATTGCAATTAACCGGGAGTTAGCATATATTCTATAGAAACCAAACGTAATGGACGAATGTTCTATACTCTCCGTTAGCAGATCTACTCTAGATACCCTTCAAAACATGGCCTCGTCAACTGAAACATTTCGAACTGTGGCAGCTACATATGGAGGTCTAAGCTAAGTCTGCATTGGGTGAGGGCACACGTAAGCCTGACAGGTAATGACAGAGGGGACAGTCTGGTGAGAGAAACCTCTGGTAAAAACTCCACAGTCCCAGAACATCACAGTAAAGCATTAACTTTCAAAAAAGTGTCAAGCCAGGCAATAAAATACGGGATTAACGCCTACCTTAAAGGGAATGGCAACCGCGATGGGATGCGTCAAGAACTGGTCTTTGGACCAAAAACGTCAAGTCTTCAATTGACAAGTGAATTAATATGAAAATCTGTGTCTAGCATCACGCGATTCAACTGATCACTATGATAATTTTCATCATATCTGTATCGTTTTGGCAAAATAATTCATAAACACATAGACCCTCTGTTAATACCCCAACAGGCAGGCTTCAGACATGGAAAATCATGCACTGGTCAAGTACTACATCTCACAGAACGCATAGAGGAGGGATTCCAAAATAACAGGAGTTGTGTTCATCGATCTCACATCCGCACACGATACAATAAACCGTAAAACCCTGCTTATCAAAGTCTACAAAACCACAAAAGACTACAAACTAACAAAAGCAGTTCAATCAATACTACAAAACAGATTGTTTTATGTGAAACTTCAAAATAAGAAAACCTGCTGGAGAATACAAAGAAACGGTCTCCCACAAGGAAGTGTTCTGGCCCCCACTATTTAATGTATACACCAATGACCAGCATATAACAGAAAACGCCAAACACTACGTGTACGCTGACGACCTAATTGTCACAGTTCAAGGTCAAACATTCAAGGTAAGGCTGGAGGACGCAATGGAAACTATAGCCAAATACAACCGAAGAAACTCGCTAAAACCGAACCCATCAAAAACCCAAGTAAGTGCTTTCCAGTTAAACGTGTCCTGGGAGGGCAAAGAACTAGAATAAGTCGAAACACCAAAGTATCTGGGTGTAATCTTGGATAGAACCCTAACTTACAAACAGCACTGTCACAAAAACAACAAAAAGTAGTTGCTAGAAAGCCTTGTACAAAAACTAGCCGAAAGCAAATGGGGTGCAAAACCTCAAGCCTTGAGAACATCCGCGCAAGCCCTCTGTTTTTCAAGTGCAGAACATGCCTGCCCAATCTGGTGCAGATCAAGCCATGCAAAACAGGTCGACGTCGCCTTAAACCAAACTTGCAGGATTATTACTGGCTGCACGAAACACCAACACCAATCAATCAATTGATCAAAGCTGCGGGCTTCGCAGAACCAAGTGAAATAAGAATGGGAATAGAGCACGCAGAAATATTTAAACCTTCGACGATCGCCATGTCCTTTATGGCCAAGAACAGCAACGGAGAAGGCTCATATCAAGGATATTTTTATCAAGGATATCAAGGATATGTGTTTTCACTTCCCTATCGACGAAAGCCCCTGTGCAGGGTCAAATTTGGACTGGCAGACATGGAGAACTCTGAACAGGATAGGGACAGAGAGGGCAGAGAGGACCGTCGCGGCGCGCCGGTTCGTATTCTGTTTAGCGGCGCGGTGTGGCACCCGTAAAAACAAACAAACTAAAGTGGAAAATTGAGGAAGACCTCTGTGAGGAGATACAAGACATGGGTCACCTGCTGGGATGCACATTATGCCCGGAAACGTGCTCCATCGAAGAGATGCGGATTGCAAATGAAAATGCCATAGACGTAGCCCGGTACTGGACAGAAAAACTTTTAATGGAATGAATTCTGACTCGAAAAAGTAAGTTTAGCAAAAGGGTATCGCCACTATGCCAGTACGGTGCAGAAGGAACAGCTGTCCTTTTTTATTACCCCCTCATCTCAGAATGGAGACAACATACTGACCTAGCCATGTCTCAGGCAGGATGCGTCTGGCCACAAAATGAGGAGGAGTTAAGGGATGTTGAGAAATCCAAGATATGGTGACAGATTTGTGATGAACATGCCAAAAAACTAAAAAGATTGGATCGCGAACAGATCGGTTTGTGAATATAGTGAATAATAACCGAACTAATATATGTTAAATTCAATTATAGTATGTATTTGCGTTTTTAATTATGTAGATGTATTATTATCTAATAATTATTATGTACCAGCAAAGTGTTCTCGTTGACGGAGTGCTGGCGACAAAGAGTAGAATAAATAAATAATCTTAGTCGTGTATATCTAAACTGGTCTGTCTAGCCTTGCTTGTTTGGTCTTGTCTATCTAGTCTTGTCTGTCTATTCTTGCCGATCTAGTCTTGTTTGTCTAGTTTTATTTACCTAGTCTCGTCTCTCACCTAGTCGAGTCTGTCTAGTTTTGTCATTTTATATTTTCTGCAAGTCTGTTAAAACTAGACATTATTTTGTTAGTATTTGCTATTCATTGTTTCATGTAGTTTAGTTAGATGCCTTATATTTTGTATATTTTTATTTAATTAATTAATAATTTTTATTTGATATAAATGGTATTTAATTTAGTTAGATGGGTAGTCTTATAAAATAGTGGTCGGGTATTTAGTGTGAGGTTTGGATGTAAATTTTGATCGACAGTGTTTATTTAACGTTAATTAATGGTTAATTAAGCTTTAATAAATATTTAGGTAAATTGGATAGAGCGTGGAAGGTTGCGAAGAGCTTAAAGCGCACATGAATCATGTGCAGATTGCCAAGTAATGTCATTACATATGTCACTCATGTGTATAGCCCGCTACAAACGGCAGCCAAATTACATTGTGGTTCATGCACTGATTGTGAATAATGTCCATTAATTGAACATCCAAGATTGCATTTGGTTCGTATATTTATACAGGCTGAATGTAATTACGGCAAAAATTACAAAATTTAAAGTCGTTTTAGATGAAATATTGGATCGTTTCCATAAAATATTGGGAGCATTCTGCATAAGTTTGCCTATTAAAAGCACGCATCAGATATTTATGGGTTCATTTATTTTCCTCATTCACAATATGTTTTTTTTATTGATCTATATGTATAATAAAAATATGGAAAATATTTACTTAATGTAACTATAGAAAGAATTTGTTTTACCTTAAAATTGAAACTCATTATATTTTATCTACTCGCACAGCAAAATGAACACATTAATAAGTAAATTATTGTATGTGAAGGATGCCATTATTATAATCGTGTAAAATAAAGTATCCAAATCACGCGTAAAAGTCCAATGTAAATCAAATAAAGTTTCATTATTAAACGATTTCTGTTTTTTGTTACTATAGCAACAACTCGCGTCATGAACCAAAAAATATAGACGTAGTGAAAATAAATTTTCTGACGAATATTAAAATTGAATTAATTTTTCGGCCTCTCAGTCTCGATTTATTTGACTGTAATGTAATTTAATCTAACCATAACCTAATCTAGATTAAATCTAAGTTAAGCTAAATTACATCGACAAGTTACAAACGACCAAATGACGTTCCCGTCACTGTGCATTTTTATTAGTTATCAATTTTTGCCACGGAGGAACTGAATGTTCTAACCTTATGGTGTCAGTGATTTGAAGTATTTCGTCTGTCAAAATTACAATTATTTTTCAATATTATCGGTAAAAAAGAATTATTCTTTTGTAGATTAAACATTCTTCAGTCTTTAACAGAAATACGGTTATTGACAATTCTCCAAATTAACACTTGGGTATGACTGGTTTGACGGTTTTTCAAACCCGGTTTAAAAAAAACTGTTTTTAAAATAAATTTGTCACATTTCAAAACCGGGTTTGAAACTATGAAAACCGGTTTCAAATAAATCAAATTACGTAAAATATAATTTTTGCAAATAGCTCATTTATACGAGAGTATACCAAGAAAAAACGGTAGTAATGGATTTCATTCATGCGTTTCGTAACAATGCCAAACATGAAACTATCATTAAATTAGATTCAATAAGAAAGAATAAGTAAAAATTCTCTATAACCTACCCTCTTTATAGACGAGTGAACTAGCAGAATCATAATATATATTTAAATATTAATGTACACCACTTGGCAGAAGATTTCAATTTGCGATTAATGCAAATAGCTGGTTCCTGTGATGCTCAGAGAACATTAAAATTTTGGTATCTAAAAAGCTACAAAAATTCTACTTGAATCTTGAAACTGACATAGTTGCATCAACAAATTTTGGTGCTGCTGTTATGAAAAAATTGGGTAAACTATAGTATTCACACGCCATCCACTTAGCAGTTACTGTATTATGATTATGATCCACTTAGCTGATGTATTATATAGACATAGAGAAATGGCTGAAGCCGAAGTAAATGTTTCAAATATTTCAAGGAATCGGAAAATGAAGACGAATATAATGATTCTGGAGATTAAACATGAAAATGGAAAAAAATTAAATTTAATTCTTGACTGCAAAATAAGGTGGGATAGTAAAGAGGACATGATTGGAAGATGAACATGATGCTGGCAGTAAAAGAATGGGTTGTTTTAGCGTTGAATGATATTGGTTATTCTTATATGTGGAACGAAGCTCAATATCCTAAACTTTTGGAACTTCAGAAAGTCTTTGGACCGATTCGTATAGCAGCTGAAAGCTTAGGGCAACGAGATGCCAATTTATTAACAAGTGAAGGTATATTTGAATTTGAAAATAAGAACAAGACTTTCAGTTTATATTTTAGTTTTTAAAATTCTATTTTCTTAGGAAAAGTTGAAGTTGGTGAAATAAAGATAAATACTATTAGAACATTTTGTTTGAATTTTCCTTATTTTGTATAATTAATGTGTAATCCTAAAATTTTTCTTTTTATTTTAACTTTGATATTGATATCGTTTTTTGTTATTTTATATAAATTATATAAAATATTTTTCCTTTTTTTCGGTTTTTTGGTATGACCCACTCTTGCCCTAATAACATCTCTCAGACTATATGATTATATCTCATCAAGTTCGCTCTGATTTCTTGTGGGATGTAGCCACTCTTAAGATTTAGCCACTCTTCTTCTACAGCAACAATAAGCTCTGGCATATTGTTGCAACGTTCAATTGAAATGATCCCTTCCAAAACGCGGGCGTGCTTGACGATGAGTTGGGGTAAGTATTTGACAAACTACAAATATCTTAGGAGTCAAGTTACTTTCCTGTATGCTTCGTCTTACTGTTTGACTAATAACCACACTTCGTACTTCACGGAGCTGTTGTTGTAGTATTAAGGTGGCGATTTTTTAATGATGTTGACACAATAAAACGGTTACCTCGGGCCTTTGTAAACCTCCTTCCAGAGACAAATATGTGATATCCTATGTGATATCCTATGAAAGGATCCAGTCTCCCCATAACGTTGGAACACTCTACGTACCGCGGCGCATGTTATATTCAGTTGTCGAGCAAAAGCTCGCTGTCTAAGTCCATTTTCGATAAGAACAAAAACTTTGGCGGCTTTTTGCAGTGTAGTATGCATTAAACTAACACTCTTGAAAACCAATCAAATTATGGAGAACGAATAATGTTTTTAAAAACGAATTTCAATTGCAGAGGCAATAATTACAATCTTTTGCAAGTTTCTTATTCTCGTTATAACCACGACAAAAATACTTTCATTTTTGTTTACCGGTTGCTAGACCTTTAAACGATAAGCATTCTTGATTTATGTAAACTCATATTGAAGCATATTAAATTGTTTTTCAAACGGCATATATCTTTATTTCATCTCATAAATAGTTTCTTAAAAAATAGTTACGTCAAAAAGTTTACAGTGGGTCGATTTCTATGCGCGCAAGTTTATTTTACAACAATAAATATTTAAATAAATTAAAGAGTTTTAACTGATAAAATAGAGATTGGTGAAACCATCCCATGTTATAGATAATCATACAAACTTAAGTTCGTAATGGACCCCAGATCAAACTTTTCTCGATTTTTTTTTTTAACAGTTTGAGCGGAGCGGCTGGGCTTCTAGGACATCTCTTTCTATTGATTTGACATGTTCTGCACAAATTTGGCTTTATTTCGACACAGCCTGAGATACATCAAGGACAAAAGTCACGCGCAGCAACACATGGGGTCCGCTACGGACCCCATGCGTTTTCAATGGTTTTTGGTGACAGATGAAGTTGTCATTTGATTTGGAGATCGGTGATTGTAGTTTTGTGCACTTTCAATTATTAATATTGATCTAAGGCGCATGCGTGCGACGTTGCCACGTGCTCTCCCGCCACCTACTCCGTCTCTAAAACTGCAGCTCGTTTGTTTTGGTTCTTGTCATTCATGTCATTGTTTTGTTTTTTCGCGAATCTGTTGTTGTGCATTCTTTTTTCTGTTGCAGTCAGTAATATTTTGTAAAATTTGGTATAATAATATTATAATATATTTTTTCTGACTAGTACGTACTGTTGGAGCTTCTACATAATGAGCGACAAACGTGAAGATAAAAGGTACGTTCTAGTAAATACAGTTTGCATAGAATAAGACATTTAGAAATTTTATTTATATTTATAATATTTATAGGTATTTTTATCTTCTTTTTTTATATATATTTTTAGAAACACGCGGCTCTCAGCACAACAAGCCAATGTCTTTCTACAAGAATTACTCTCAATTACCTCAAAATGATGAGGCTAATGAAGATTTTGAGTCATCTGATGAGTATGTTCCAGAAGAGGGAGAAGTGGATATTGTAGATGACGATCCGGAGAATGACGTTCTTGACGTTATAGAAGAGGAAGAAAATTGAGAAAACTCTTCAGTGGACAGCAACGAAGTAGGTGCCTATTTTTTAGGGAAAAATGGAATTAAATGGTTCCAAGAACCACCTAGACTCTCACAAACGCCTGCCCATAATATATTCAGAGAACGACAAGGCCCACGTGGCGATCCTCCTGTGTCTATATTGGACTGTTTTTGTAAGTTTATCACTAACGAAATGATAACTTTGATTGTAAGGGAAACAAATAGGGAAGGGAAGCGAAGAGTCACGATGTGGAACCAAAATAATGAGGAAGGGGAAAACAAAGTTTGAAACAATATAGAAGAATATGAAGTTTTATCTTATATTGGACTTGTAATAGCTGCGGGAGCTTATAGATCGGGTAGAGAAGATTTGAAACTCTTATGGGGAGAAGAACATGGTAGACCAATTTTCAGAGCGACTATGACCTTGAAAAGATTCAGATACTTTCAGGAATCAGTAATGTAATGCGATTCGACAACTTGTCAACTAGAGAAGAAAGAAAGCTTTCTGATAAACTTGCAGCTTTCAGGGATATTTGGGAAATGTTCAATCAACAATTGTCAACTCTGAATACCCCTGGTGCATTTCTGACGGTAGATGAACAATTAGTTCACTTTAGAGGAAATTGTCCATTTAGACAATACATGAAGAGTAAGCCTACCAAATACGGCATAAAAATTTGTTGGGCCGTTGATAGCGAGAGCTGGTATCCACTGGATGGCCAAATATACTTAGGCAAACAACCTAATGACACGAGGGAGGTAAATCAAGGGCAAAGAGTGGTAGTATCAAGGACGTGACGAGAAAATGGTTGAATAGAGGAAGAAATATAATAGCCGACAATTTTCTTGGTAGTATTCCGCTGGCAACAGAATTGCTCGCTATGAAAATCACCTATATTGGCACACTTAAGAAAAACAAGGCCGAAATTCCACGACAGTTTTTACCAGCTAAAACCAGAGAAGTGTATTCAACATTATTTGGCCATACTGAAAAAATAACTTTGCTTTCATACGTACCAAAAAAATCAAATGCTGTATGTGTATTATCAACGATGTCACATGATAGAAGCAATGTTGAGGAAGAAGACAAGAAACCACAAATAATATTGCACTACAACAGGTATAAGGGTGGTGTTGACACGATGGATCATTTGGCAACAAATTATTCGTGCATTAGAAATACTAGGCGCTGGCCTATGACGTTATTTTTCAATATGTTGGATGTGGGTGCAATTGCTTCATATGGATTGTGGACCACATTTTATCCAGAGAGATTGCCAAAAACAAGCGCCAAAAGTAAAATATTTTTGCTAAGACTTAGTCGCGAATTAATTGCTCAAAGCATCGCAGTCCGTCTAAAAAACCTCCGATCCCTGCAGAACGGAGTAAGATCGGGTTTAGTTTCATTGGGCTATACTACAGAAACACCCTCTACAGTAGCACCCCAAGTAACTAACTCAGCTATCAAAGCAACATTTTTTTTATGACCTAGATCTATGGATCGAAAAGTGAAAACAAAATGTTCAACATGCAAAAAGCATATTTGTCCCCTACATTCAAATAAAGAAGTGATTGGTAGAAAAATATAACTTTGTTTTTTTTATGCACCTAACTTGTGAGGTAAAATAGGAAAAAACTATAAAAAACCATATGAATGCATGGGGTCCGCGGCGGACCCGCGACGTGCTGCTCGGAAGGTTAAAACAAACGGAACACGGTAAAATTAAAAACATCTTACCCTAATCACCACATGGGTTTTCAAGTGAGTGGTTTTGCAAAACTGTGCTGATGAGAGATACATCTCGAAATGCGTCCACAGATGATGAGGAAAGACATGATCTTAAAAACAATGTTATTATTATGGTTTTTATTGAGTGCCACGAAGGTGGACGGAAAGCTATAAAATAACTTTCACAAATTTCACTGAGATTTATTTTGGTAGTCCTAAAAACACTCAATAATTGTTATAGAGCTCCGGAAAGAGATGAATATATTTATATATTCAGGCTGTGATTTAAGTGTAATTAGTTTTATTTTAAGTAATGTTACTTAAAATTAAGACACAAAAAGTTTTGTTTTAAGTTTAAAGAGTTTTCTTTAGATCAAAATATAAAATATTTAGCAATTTAGTTAAATATTTAGCAATTTTGTTTTCCTTAAAAATATTTTAAAATCGGATGAACAAACCACCTTACGGTGATGTGAACACCTTCATTTTTCAAACTGCATTATTTAACCAAATTTCTATTTCTTCTACATATATTACTTTGATTACGCATCTAGTGTACATATCCGGAAATCCAGATATAGTGTACACAACCATATATAGAGTATACTATAGATAAGTATCTATAATTAATCTGTAAAATAATCCGCAAACACGTAAAATAAATTACGACAATATTATTTTCAATAATTAATAAGAGAATAAAATATGGTTACATTGGTATTAATAACAGGAGTCATCAAATCATAATAAAAACTTGTTGGTTTCACACGACACGTAAAATAAAATCACATTACAGATAAGTTAATTAAAGCCGTAGTTATAATTTTATTTATGACATCGTAAAATCTTGTAATAAAAACATGTTTCTGCGATATTGAATTCACATGAGCAGTATTAAAAATATTAATGCAAACAATTTAAATAGATTAAAATCTAATAAGACAAATTTCAATGGATTCAAATATTTCTTGTAATTATTTTGTTTCATTTGCCTCAATATACCCAATATTTTATTTTTACCTTTTTTGTCTTACGGTAATTTACCCCACATTAATTATTTAAAAAAAATAGCAAAACACAATATATATATATATATATATATATATATATATATATATATATATATATATATATATATATATATATATGTATATATATATATATATATATATATATATATATATATATATATGTATATATATATATATATATATTAATACTAATAATTATTACTATTAATACATATTATGTTTTAATAAACAATATCCTCAAAACACGATTAATTATAATTAATCATATTTTGAGTACATATATTGTTTGTCATCAGTATATAAAATTATTTAATTTTGTTTTATTGTTAGTTGTATTGCTAGTAACTTGGGGTAAATTACCCTAAGATTAAAAAGGTAAAAATAAAATATTGTTGGATATTGAGGCAAATGCAACAAAATAATTACAAGAAATATTTGAATCCATTGAAATTCGTTCTATTAGATTTTAGTCTATTTAAATTGTTTTATCTAAGGACCAACATTACTCATATAATTATGTAATATTATATGCACAATAATTTATATCAAACTTATTACTAAAGTTAAGGAAGTTATGTGTGCGTAGTTCGGTTCGTTTGGCACGTATTCAAGTAGTTTAGTCCTGAAGGCTCGTACACGAGAAGTTTCATTCAATTATACACAAATTTATAACAAATTAAAACTATGTATCTAGTCTTATTTACCTTGTCGTGTCAGTCTAGTCATATCCAGCTAGTTACGTCTGTCTAAACTTATCTAATTTGTCTATCAAGTCTCATCTATTTAGTCTAGAATGTCTATTTAATTCAAAATCAGTTATTTATTTCATTAATAAAGCGATTATACAGCAGTCACTGAATTCTAAATTAAATGTGTCACTTAGAAACAATAAGTACTAAAAGTAATGAAAATAATACAGTTTAATCATCCAAGAAAAGGAAAGTAGCAAAATAAATAATATTAGTTAGGTGTTTATAACAATATTAATAATCAATGATTGATTACCAAAGACACAGAGGATATCAAAGAAACTGTCCCAACTTATCTGACACCTAACTCAGTTTGAAACATTCTTCTATTCTTCTATTACGTAAGGCTTCATGATGATATATTAAAATAGTTTCTGCTTATAATTACTTAAAGCTGCTATGAGTTGTATTCTTGTCTGTCTGGTCCTGTTTGTCTATTCCTGTCTGTCTACTCTTGTCTGACTAGTCTTACTCTTTAGCCTCTTTACTCTTTGTTTGCCTAGTCTTGTTTTTTTAGTCATGTCTGTCTAGTCTTGTCTGTTTAGTTTTGTCTGTCTAGTCTTGTCTGTTTAGTTTTGTCTGTCTAGTCTTGTCTAACAAGTCTGGTCTATCTAGTCTTGTTCTTGTTCTTTTTCTAGTCTTATCTGTACCGTCTTGTCCTTCCAATCTTGTCTGTACAGTCTTGTCTGTCCTGTCTTGTCTGTCGAGTCTTGTCTGTCCAGTTTTGTTTGTGCAGTCTTGTCTGTCTCGTCTTATCTGCTTAGACTTGTCTGCCTAGTCTTGTCTGTCTCCGAAGTCAGCGATATACCTCTCTTCTTGAGATTGCCGAAAAGGCGAAGAATGTCTGTGGCACACAGAGAACAAGGAAACTGTGTGCGCTGCTAACCTTCGATGTTAGAAACGCATTTAACAGCGCTAGCTGGAAGCAGATCATGGAAGGCCTAACATCAAGAGGTATATCACCGTATCTACTACGCATGGTGAGAAGCTACTTTAGCGAAAGTTAATACTAAAAGAGGCTCAAAAAAAGGAAGAGAGAAGCATCAGCAGCGGTGCTCCACAAGGATCGACATTGGGCCCAACCTTGTGGAACGTCTTATATGACGATGTGCTGAGATTAAGACGGCCATTGTTGGCGACAGTGATTGGCTTTGCAGACGACTTGGCTCTAGTGGTAACAGCCAGAACAGAAGAAGGATTGATGCAGACAGCAAACCACGCTATAGAGTAAATCATTATCTGGATGAAATCCAAAAGGCTCAATCTAGCGCCAGAGAAAACTGAGGCGATCCTTCTCATAGGACAAAAAAGGTCCAACCAATAAAGTTTAAAATTGGGAAAGTGACAATAATCCCAAAGTGTCCAATAAAATACCTGGGCATAGTAATAGACAAGGCATTATCTTTCACACCGCACATAGCAGAAGCTGCAGCAAAGGGGATGAGGCCAATGGCAGCAATACAGCAACTAATGCCTAACATTGGAGGACCCAGGAGCAGTAAACGCCGACTGCTCAGCTACGCAGAACAGGCCACTATGATGTATGGAGCACCAATATTGGCCAGAGCACTGGGAAAACATAGCAATATCCAAAAGCTCCTTGCAGTGCAAAGACAAATGGCTCTAAGAATCTGTAGCACTTACCGCACATAATCAAGTGAGGCAGTCTTTACCATCGCGGGTATCCCGCCAATCGACTTGCTTGTGGAAGAGCAAAGAAAACTGTAGGAGACAGGTCGCAGCAAACTTAAAAAAAATGGCCAGGAAACAATTAATTGAAGAATGGCAGCAAAAGTGGCAGCAAGGCATTAAAGTAGAGTGGACCAGACTTTTAATCCCTGAACTTCAAACCTGAATATACGGAGAGCATGGTGAAAATAGTTACTATCTCAACCAAGTATTGTCCGGCCACGGCTGTTTCAAGGACTATCTGCATCAAATTGGCAGAGCCTCAGACGACCAGTGCATATACTGCGGAAATACAGATACTGTGAGCCACACAATCTTTGACTGTTCTCGATGGGAAATGGAAAGGCATAAAATTACAACCAATTTAGAAGTACCAATCAACCCAAGAACGATAATTGGACATATGCTCAAAGCAAAAGAAAACTGGATTAAGACACAACAAAATTATCTTATGGAATCCAAAACAGCAGATGAAACGAAAGAACAAAAGATAAAGAAAAATTAAATTTAAATAAGTCACCCGTAACTCCGAGGCCATGCGACTAGCAGTACCAAAGTTCACGGCAGTGTTTCCAGAGGGGGCACTTGTCTGGTTAGGTGTATAACCGCCAGCTACGTCCCTCAAAAAAAGAAAAAAGTCTTGTCTGTCTAGTTTTGTCTTGCAGTCCAGTCTTGTCTGTCTAGTCTTATCCTTTAGGGGTTCAGGAGTTGATGTTGAGATGTTGACAAACTGTGTGTCGCACATAATCTTTGAATATCCCAGATGGTTACTGATGACAGACAATGGGACTGCCAATACGAAGGAACCCTTAGATGTCCCTAGTCATCGCCTCTGTGGTTCTCCAGTCTTCTTCTGTCCTTAAAATTATCCTTGTCATTGTTCTTCCATCCAAGGGTTCCTTCGTTTTGGCAGTCCAATTGTCTCTCATCATTAACCATCTGGGACATTCAAAGATTATATGCGACACACTGTCTGTTCTCCAACAGTAGACGCATAAATCATCATGATATTACACATATACGGCCTGAATTAATAATTAGTAATTTACTTCCCCGTGCTATCGTGATACCCATGGCTTTACTTCTGGGATCAAGAGTCGTGTCCAGTCCCCGTTAGTTGAGTTGATCCAGCACTTTTACCAACTTACGAGCATTTCTGACTTTGCCCTCTTCCTCTGTTCGTCCTTGTTTATTCCTACGTCACTTCTCCTTGCCTTATACAGGTTGCTTCTTTCTTCAACAAGGCATGAATTTGGCGCTATACCTCCAATCAGAAGAGCAGCACAACCTGAGACCGTCCTATATGCATTTGTAATGCAACGCCATTTTTCTTTGGATAGAGACGGGTTTTTGTCGGAGATTTGCTTTTTGCATTGCCCGCTACCATGCTGATGATATAGCATGGCAGAGTTAACGACCGAGCATATCAGTCTCCTTTTGCTGCTTTTTGATCGACTCGCGTTCGGAATAAGCTTAACACAGACCGCTTAGGTTTTGAGTGCCTTCGCGGCAGCAAGTATGATGTGTTTTCTAAAGGAGACTTTTTGTCGATGGTTGCGCCTAAGTATTTGACAGCATCTTTGGGGATGATCGCTTGTTTTTTTATTTGAAAAATACAATGTCCTGTTTTCCTTCTTCCAGTCAGGTGGACCGATTCTGTTTTCTCTGGGGCGAGTTTTGAATGAACTTGTCCTGTTTTCCTCCGTCCAAGTGTCTATTTGATCTATGGCTCTATTTAGTCTTTTTGTTACACCATTTTCAGTTTTCCCCGTTCAGAATCAGTCAGGTCATCAGTCAACTATTTCGACTGTCTCGGGCAATTCTAGGGTGTGGTGGTGGCTCAGGTGGCTAAGCACTTGGCTCTTGAGTCAGACAGCCTGGGTTCAAATCCCACACAGAACCAAAGCAGCAAAAATTATAAACTAATGACTGCAACCCATCACACTCAATTCCCCAATCCGGCTTAGACAACCGTGGGGTCTCAACTGTCTAACACCTTAAACCGCTAGGTCCCCCATATTCAAATCTTAGTGCTGAGGTTGGATATGTGGCAGAGAAGAGAGCCGGTGCCCAGCAGTGGGACATAAAAAGGCTGATGAGTGTGGGCAATTCTAGCCCACCGACGCCGCCATATAGTATATTCCAAAGCGTAGGCCCCAAAACTGAGCCTTGTGGAACACCAATATAAATTTCGCGTTCTACGACTTCTGCTTCCATTAGGATCTTTCGGTTTGAGAGATAGCTACTCAAGAGCTTGAAATGGTATGGTGGAAAAGCTCTAGCTATTACTTCGTCTTCAATGTTTTTCCAGACAGCGGGCTTGAAGGTGTTTTGGACATCTAGCGTTACATGTGCGCAAATCATTTCTTTCCTTCCTCCGGGATACAGCTAAAACGAGTTCTGATACCTTAGTCAGTCCCTGAAGATGGGGTCAATGGGGGTCCTGAGGTCAGCAGGTGTGGAGGATTCTGGATTTCTCCGCAGAAACACTGCGGGTGTTCGTCCTCTGGTAGCATTTCCCCATTTTTTGCAGGTTTTCTCTGCGCCTCGAGACTCCTGAGCGAAGTCTGTTGAGCGTTCTCCAGATTGGTTATGGGAGGAAATGTCCCGGTGTCAGCTCCTATTTTTGTTAGGTGATTGGGTCTTGGGCCTCAGCGCGCCATTTTTGGAGTCTTCAAGCTTCCTGACAGACTTGCAAATGTGCTGTTCTGGCCAAAAAGCTGTGGCGGAATCGGAGTCTGGGTCTAGCTGGTTGGTGGCCATAGAGCCGGTGCTTTGGGTCGGTCTCTTGTCGCCCCCTTTTTACCTTAACGGTTACCTCTCTCCTGACGTGAGGCGGTGCTATCCCAGCGAGAGAGTATACCTGATGAACCTGTTAACCTATTATTTGGCGGACTGCTTGATTCAAAGGTACGTCGATTTGCTTTGCGTGAGTGGATGCACACCATACTGGAGCGGCGTATTCGACTGCAGAGAAGCTTAATGAAAGGGCTGAGGTTTTCAACGTTGCTGGTTGTGCTCCCAATGACCTACCAGTCAGTTTCTGGATAAGGTTGTTTCTTGTTGCTACCTTTTTTCTGGTGTTGAGGCAGTGTCGTTTAAATGTGAGAGCTCGATCTAGTGTTACCCCCAGGTATTTTGGAGTTGGGCAGTGTTCTAACTGATGGCCACACCACACTATATTCATCTGTCTCATTGCCTCCCTGTTGCGAATGTGGAAGGCGCACACTTGAGTTTTTGCTGGATTCGTTTGGAGGAGATTGTGCTCATAGTAGGCGGCAAGGTCGTTCAGGGCATTTCTCAGTTTTCTATCTACCTCTTGGAAACTATTTCCTTGAGCTGCTAGCACTATGTCGTCAGCATATAAAAAGTGCCTTATCACCCGCCGTATGGGTTAGTCGTTGGTATAGATATTGTAAAATAATGGGGCCAGTATACTGCCCTGCGGAAGTTCGTTCCTCTGCAGGCGCCATCTACTATTTTTCCCTACAAGGCTGACAAAGAAACAGCGGTTTTGGAGGAAGGCTCCGACAATCGACGTGATGTGTAAATCATTTTTCATTTCATACAGTTTGCATAGCAATTTTCCGTGGTTGACTGTATCGTGCAGCCCTTGTGATCTTCTCTTCAAAGCCATCCTCGATGTAGTGAACAAGGTTTAGGACCTGTCCGCCACAAGATTTCCCCGGTCTAAAGCCAGCCAGTTCCGGTATTAGCTTCTCATCGATATTCGTTGAGATTATGTTCAGAATCATTCGTTCCATTAGCTTAAACGTCTGGCATAGGTAGGAGACTGGTTGGTCCCTGATCCCTGAAGTCAATCTGATTCTCCCACTGATCTTCGCAATTTTTTCAATTCTCTTTTTATTCTTTCTAAGATCATTTGCTTTAGTAGCTTCCTTGAGGCATATAGAAGGCATATCGTCTAGTCTTGTCTGTCCAGTATTGTCTGTCTACTCCTGTCTGTTCACTCTTGTCTGTCCAGTTTTTTCTGTCTAGTTGTGTCTATCTAGTATTGTCTGTCTACAATAAGGAGCATATCTCCTTACCTACTACGAATATTAAGAAGCTACCTCAGCAGAAGAAGCATACTACTACTAGGAGACCGGAGAATAGAAGAACTACAAATCAGTAGCGGTGTCCCTCAGGGCTCAATTCTAGGACCTACCCTGTGGAATGTGCCATAGGACGGAGTATTAATAATGAAGCTACCTTTAGAGGCTACTATAATCTGCTTCGCGGATGATATTGCTCTAGTCGTAACAGCGAGAACAGAACTAGAGCTGATGCAAACAGTAAACCATGCAATAGAACAGTTCAGTGCTTCGATGAATTAGAAGAGCCTGAGCTTGGCGCCTGAAAAAACGGAATCGGTCCTTCTCTCAAGCCAAAGGCAACTTAGGCCCGTAAAATTTAAAGTGCAAGAAGTGATAATTATACCGAAGAAAGCCATCAAATACCTCGGAATAGTTATAGACAAAGGGTTGTCCTTTGCAGCGCATATGAGGAATGAGGAGGCATACAGCAACTAATGCCATACGTAGGGAGACAAAAGAACAGCTTACGTAGAGTACTTAGCTCCGTAGTTCAGTCTGTTATGCTGTATGGTGCTCCATTATGGTGTAAAGGTCTACAGAAAGAACAAAATCTCCACAAATCCGCAGCCGTCCAGAGGAAAATGACACTACGTGCATACGGCTTACCGTACAATTTCAGGAGAGGTCATTCAAGTTATTTCGGGAATTCACCCAATAGACCTGCTCGCAAATAAGCGAAAAAAGCAGCGCTACTCTAAGTATAGCTTTCTCATTGAGAAATGGAAAAGAAGATGGCTGTTAAGTGAAAAAGGACAGAGGACCCAACTGATAATAAAGGTCATATCCTCCTGGATAAATAAAAATATGAGGAAACTAGTTACCATCTTACCCAACTTCTAACCGGCCACGGTTGCTTTAGGGATTACCTCCATAACATTGGCAGCGCATCAGACGATTTATGTGTATAGTGTCGAGAAAGAGACAGCGTCAGTTACGCCATCTTCCACTGATGTAGATGGCAAACGGAAAGGGAAGAAGCTGAAAGGATCATGGAAGAATCTATTGGCCCCAGAACAATAATTCCATATATGCTACAGGGAAAAGCAAACTGGAACACCATACAGGGGCTAATTCATACAATAATGAGAGAAAAACAAAATGACGAAATGCAAGCCCCAAAAAGAAGATGAAGTAGACTAATTCTATAAGCAACCCGTTACTGCGAGGTTATGCGACAAGCGGGTTCAGAGTGTACGGATGCGTTCCAGGCGGCCACCAGGGGCAAATTTATCAAAATCTACTGATATTAATAATTAAGTATTTTCTATGTCTAATACCCGTAGACTAGCAAAACTTCATTACCCCAAATCCCATTAACGGGTAATAAATCAAGCGTAAAGTTATTTGTTATTAAATTATTGTTGAGAAAATCTCACAAGTCCATTTGAATTAATCTTTAAATGGATATAAATGTTTAAAGTATTATTTCAAACAATTTCTGTGTGAACAACAAATTGTTGTAAATATGAATCGCCACATATAGGAGATAAGAGTTCAGTAGACGTAGATTAAACAAGATTCAGTAACAAGTGAAGTGAGATAGGGTGGAGAGCGAGAACGAAATCAAACGCCTGCAGGGCAAATAAATTGCCAATCAACATCGTTGAGGATTCCCTTTACCTCAGAGCCGATCCCCTTTGACAGGGGTGTATTGGACTACGCACTGTACTACAATAAAGGAAGCCCGATATTGCCGCCGCGCAGGAAATTGCTCAAATGTTCACAGCTTTTTTTTTCTTAGCAAAGCGGAAAAATTTAACATACAAGAAAAGTTTAATAAAACGTATTAATGCTGATGACAATTTCGTTCTTAATCTCCGGGATAAATAACCAAATATAAACTAACATTCAGGAAGGAATACAAGCTAGGCTTTGTACAAGAACTTAAAAACTAGTCAATGTTGAATTTCATACTACTTATCAAATTTTATCTCTCGTGTATTACGTATCTTCCTTGTATTGTTTCCCACCCGACAACGTCCAGCTTTCTAAAAGACAGAACTGTTAAGTGAAGCAGAGAAGCAAAAAATGCGATAAGACTGAAACCAGAGGACAATGGCTCTTCCTCACAATACGTACTAATCTATTCGACGTAATTGTTTCTGTATTAAACTTAATGTCTTTATATCTAAGAAATATTGTGTAGTTTGCTGCAGGGAATTGATATCGTTTGAGGGCTGACAGTTACAGGCGCCCTAGCGTGAAGCAGATACGGCAGTTTCTGTGTACAGACTCAGCACAACTGAGCGACTTCCGTGCGAGAATTCAATCAGACATCATTGTTTAATATATATATATATATATATATATATATATATATATATATATATATATATATACACATTGTCAGTTCCGCTTGCTACGGTTACCATGACAAACACACACTAAAGACAGGTAACTTCTTTAACTTAATATTATATTGTGTAGAGTTAGTACGAGACGAATGTCTAGTTTCAACTATGAAACTATATTCACGCCTGAGTATAAATTGGTATCACAATTACTAGACTGCAAGTTAAAAATAATTATATCCCAATTTATCAAATATATACACTACGCTTATTCCTTGCCTGGCTAATCCTTTCAGTCTAATCTTGTCTGTCTAGTCTGGTCCGCCTAGTCTTGTACGTCTAGTCTAGTGCGACTAGCATTATCCGTCTAGAATTATCCGTCTAATATTGTCTGTCTATTTATATCCATCTAGTCTTGTCCATTTAGTCCTGTCCCTCTAGTCCTGTCCATCTCGTCTTGTCATTCTGTCTCTCTAGTTAAATATATTTTTTTAATCAAATTATTTATTTATTTCATTGAATAGACATAACATATGATACACACTTAATACAAATTAAGAATAACTGCAGCATTCTGATACATCAAATGAAATTTTTCCGGTATATTCTTGACCTTAGTGGTTTTTTATTAGATGATAGAATTCATCTAGCGCAGTGGTTCTCAAACTTTTTTTTTGTCGCAGCACCCTTATTGAGCTAAAAAAATCTGGCGGCACCCTTGTGGCGGCACAATCTTGTCGGGCTACAAAAATTTCGCGGCTCAGATTTCTTTTTTGACAAATTTTGACTTTTTGGACATATTTCGTTTGAAGATTTCTTCACGTTTATGTACTAAATCAGACTGATTGCATTCCAGATGTATTTTTAATTTGTATGGAACCAAACCGCTGTTAGCAACAATTTTATGACAGATAACGCATTGCCCTTCCGTTGCTTGTTCGTTCCCAACAGAAACAAACCCAAACGATATTAGGTAGCTAGGATCATATTTCCTTATTTTTCCTCGGAATATCTTTTGGTCGAGAGTTGCCCTTTCGCGAACTGAGGCAGACGAACTTGAATGATTTAGACCAATCCAGAGTTTAGCCAAATTGTCCATAACTTTGCATTAAAAGTAGGAACTCAAATTCGTTTACCTCCTCATGTAATTTTCTTTTTACATTTCATGATTATTGCTGCGGACCCCAGGCATACTCTCGCGACACCCCAGGGTGCCGCAGCACCCAGTTTGAGAACCACTGATCTAGCGTATACGGTTCTATATTTGTGAGTAGGTGTTGGAGCTCTTTCTTGAAATCCTTAAATTTTGTTATTAGTTTTAAGTATTGGGGTAATCTATTATAAAGGTCGAATAATTAATTAATTATTAATCTATAATAAAATAGTCTAATCAAATTAGTCTTGTACGTCTAGACTTGACTGTCTGCTAGTATTTCTTGAATATCGTCTGAATGATATTGTCTACCTAGTCTTGTTTAGTTAATCTCTTTCCATGTAAATGTATTTAAACTTGTAATCGATAAAGTTTAAAATGTAATTTGAGATTGAAGTGGATTTATGCGGGGGATTAAATTAAAATTGTAAAAGCTTGAGCGTTCGATGTAGCATTAATCTCATTAGACAACATTAAAGAGCAATTTCGTGCGTAATGTCCCAATTACAAGTTGTGATAGTGAAACTTGTAGCAAGAGTATGTGACATTTAATAATGCAGTAATGGGTTAAAGCTGCACTGTAATCACGCCAAATTTCGTATGTGTTATCAAGGATTAGCTTGCAATTACTAATCAATTGCAATTAGTAATTTTGATTATATAATTTAAGGTGTAGGCTGTATTAGAGGAAACTTAAGCTGCATCTTAATATGATTATTGTGACTTTATGCGACTTGTTAATATTTATTTTCGGGAATTTCGCGTTTCAGTTAACACATGTATTTGGCAATTTTTATCCAGGAAATCTAAGAAATCTTCTAGTAAACAAGTCATATAGTCCCTGGAAAATTAGAATACAAATTCCGAGAAGCTGTTGTAAATTTCATTATTAAGAAATATTATAAAGAGTAAGGGACACAGATGTGAACCTTGCGGAACAAACTCGCAAATAGTTTAAAGTGAAAAGTTGAAAAAGCTTTAAAGTCAAAAATGAAATACATCAGAAAATTTCTAATTACAACGGGATTGCAGTCAGGTGGATTCACATATTAGACTCTTTTTTTTTTTTTCTTGATTACGGACTTTGGAGAATAATTTTATTTTCTCTTCTTCGGGAATAATTTAATTCATCATCATAAATCAGCTTGCATCGTCCACTGCTGGATATAAGCATCCGTAAATTCCCTCCATTGTTCTCGTTATTGCGCTGCTTGTATCCAATAAGATGTGATGCGCAACATTGATCGCTCCATGCTCCGTTCTGTTACCCTGATTTTGTTTATAACTTACTTTGTTAATGTAAGCGTTTCCGCTCCATATGTTAGGACACGCAGGACACATTGGTCGTACTTTTCAATCAGATGGGTAAGTCAGCCTTAAACACGTGTTTCAGCTTACCAAAAGCGACCCAGGTTAGTCCTACTCGTCTGTAGAATTCGTTCCTTTGATTATCTCTCTCATTTCGAATCTGGTGTCCTAGATATTTATATGAGACAGCCTGTTCTATTTTAACATTATCCACTGAAATGGTTTCACTTAGTACAAGGTTGGTCATTATTTGAATTTTAAATGAACAGATTTGTTCAAAATCGAGACAGCATATTAACCAATTATAATAAATAACAACACTACTTAAAAACACTTAACCTAACAACATTTGGAGGTATATGCATTAATTTGTGTTTAACGCACCATCCCACAAACGAGTCCATATTACGAGTCCATATTATATTCGATTTATATAATTTTATGTCGTCAGTAAATGCTAAGGCGGGACAAGATAATGCAGACAGTAGATCATTGATGAAGACAATGTAGAATAAGGGGCCCAAGTTAGAACCTTGGGGGCGCCAGATGTTGCCAGAAATTTAGACATCAATACAAAGCCATTAAAGTATACGTAACAAACAAATATTCAATATCGACAACATTCATACTACTTTCAATCTATCTATCAGCCACTTCAACCCTAGTTTTGAGTATTGGTTGACTCAACTACTCAGCCGTAGACGGCCCGTTTGAGAGAGGTCGAACGAAGGGCTCCATTCTCATCCTCTCAAAGAAATATAAATTCAAAACACTCAATAACAGCCTCGCAATGGAAGGAACCAACGAAGACGACCTATGCAACGGTCAAATGACAAATATATCAAGCTAGCAGCGTGGAATAACCTATGGAGCCTCTTCGTCACTGGGCCGCTACAAAATACCCTATGCGATCTAGAACGCTACGAAATCGACATAGTAGCAGTACAGAAAACAATATGGTTGGACAGGGGAATACTCAGAACATCCATCACACACACCTTCTATTTCAACGGAACCGACAACAGCCGATATGAATTCGGAACAAGACTATTTGTACACCAGAATATAGTCCACACAATTACGGACTTCAAGCCAATTAACAAGTACATCTGCACGCTAAGAATCATACTTTCACTCTTCATAAACTCGCATCGAATCGTTATTTGTGATTTAAAAAGAATATTTCTTCCTTAAAAATGACCTAAAAAATTTAATAAAAAAAATTATATACACAAAACATATACAATTAATGTCCTCTTTCGAAACGAAAACCAAACCACAATAAAATGTTTTTGAAAGTGGTATTTGTTTGTAAAATTCTATTACATGGCACAATAATTGCGCATAAATATTTCAAACGGCATTTGATGAATACATTTCGAGACCGTTTCATTTCAAGTGGCTCTCGCTTTGCCAATATATTTTATGTATGAAAATACTAAAATACTTTCCTTTGATCTGAATCCAAAAGGAAAATATAATGTGTATATATTTTTATTACATCTAGCTCAAGAAAGAAAACCAACTTAACTCATGCAATTGTTGTACATGTGATAATTAGTACGAACACAATTATTATTAAATAAATTAGCGATTGAAACTGAATTGAAAAATTTACTATGTTTTTACCTGATTTTGAACTAATTTTTGTGAAAATATGATATTACTTGTGAAACTGATCAGATCTTGATAAAGATTCGATAAAATGACTGGAAAGTTGGAAATAAACTTGAAATATTACATTTATCGAACTATGTTTCGCGTATTAGAATCAATTGGTCAGCTGATTTCAACACCCAGTTCTAATACACAAAATAAAATGTTATTTGATGCCACAATATATTAATGAAAAGATTACCTATATCTGTGAGAAATATGATTATACGCTAAGGAACACAACATACTTTGACATAGAATATTGTAGAACAAATAGAAAATTTAAATTATTATTTGGGCTGCAAGCGAGGGCTTGTCTGATTATAATAAGTTAACACATTACATAAAACAATGTAATAATATAAGTACTTTTAAGAGGAATCTAAAAGTATATATAAACAAACAGTTGAAACAGCAGTTTGTGAACGAAAGCGAAAATAAAATGAAAATAACTGGGTGACACAACGTTCCAAGCGGAGAAGCAGAAACTTGAATACAGTAGTTGCCACTAGTGACGACATCACGCAAATATAAGCGGCTGTAAGATACCAGCACTTACATGTCTACAGACTAGATCCGAAGCTAACAAGAAGTGATATTGTTGAATATCTTGGAAGGAAAAACTTCGACAACGTAACATGTGAGAAGATCGCGTCCAGGTATCCAGACCACTATTTCTCTTTCAAAGTATCTGCGCCAATTGAAGATATCGAGAAGTTATTAAAGCAAGAAATATGGCCTACAAACACCTGCGTCAACCGTTTTTTAAGTCTCTCGAGAATATCGAGAAAGTTGCAATAACTAATGGAAAATCCCCTACACTCGAAGTTAAACAACCCGAAAACAAGACAAAACATACAAAAATTAAAAAAGAAAACATCAGCTTAATAAATTTAAATACTCAATTAATCCGAAACTCCGTTGATACAATTGAATTTATGATCGAAGACACACAACTGTAAACACTGAACTCACAGAACTCTGGCAGACTACAACACATCTACAAACTATAAAATTTAATAATTTCCACATAGCCTCGAGTTTCTGTAGAGAAGAAGCTAGACTTGGCGGAGTAGCTTAAAATTAGAAGTGATATAAATTCTTACTCAGAGACTTACTCATTTGAATGTACTGCAATAGAAACAATATTCAAATACAATATTAATGATTGGTATATAGGTACAGAACACCGTTAGCAGATATTAAATATTTTTTCGAGAAACTACATGCACTACATGCCAATATCACAACCAAAGGAAAACAATTTATTATAACGGGTGACTTTAACGTCGACTTTTTAAAACGATCGACAAATAGTCGCGAACTGAATTGCTTGTTGGAGTCCTCCAATGCTAAGCTTTTTTTTTTTCTCTCTCTCTCTCTCTCTCTCTATAACCAATGTGGGTCTAGGGGGGTTAGCCCTTAAAACACTGCGGCCCATCGGCCTATTGTATTTCCCCACATTGTTTTGTTCATGCAAATAGATCCAGTCCCTCTATTAGGTCCAGGATTCTATTTGCCATGTTTCACCAGTCTCGTGTGGCTAGGCACCCAAGCGAGTGTGACCTTGTTATGCTTTGCCAGGGCTTTTAGGTCCTGAAGACAGTCCCAAACTGTCTTGGGTTTGATTTCGTGACACGCTAGAGCATTAATCGCAGCCTGACTGTCCGTAAAAATGTGGATGTTTCTACTTTTGTAGTCCATTCTCAAATTTTCACGGGCACAGACCATGATAGCGTGTATTTCTGCTTGAAATGCTGTGGCATGTGTCCCAAGGGGTGCAGATAGGCTGCACCCCAGGGACAGTCCATAGATTCCTGCACCAGTACCACTGTCCTTCTTGGAGCCGTCTGTATACCAATCCAGTCCCCCTTGGCAAGTGGATATTTGATCGCCTTCTGTCCATCGTAGATGTGTTTTGAAGAGTAGATCGAATGACAGCCTTTTAGGCATCGAATCCCCCTCTATATTGAGGTACGGTTCTGATATGACATTCGTTATCATGGTGTGTCCTGACCTCGCCAGAGATTCCCATGTGCCATTGCATATGCATCTGAAAGCTCCCATCCTTACCTCGCCCATGATAAAGATATCCAGGGCAGGAAGGCCTAGGATCCCCTCCAGAGCTGCAGTTGGGGGCGGTTTTCATCGTTCCCGTAATTGCTAAACAGGCCAGTCTTGCTTACTTATGCTAAGCTTACTTTAAAAGAAGCTAGCCATCCAAATTCAAACACGTGCCTGGTTAATATAGTGGTCTGTAAAAACATGACATATGTAGTAAAGACTCTAAATTATCAAATCTCAGACCGCTTGGTACAACAAATAATCTTCAAAATAAATAAAAACACAAATTCCGAAACTATAATGAGGAAAATAAGGATCAATTTAAGTTGGCTTTGAGTGAAGAAACTTGGGAGGAACTTCAAGCAAGCAAATGGATAATAAGGATGTAAATTCGCAGTGGGACAAATTTATATAAATATTCCTAATGCATTTAATGCATATCTACAAACGCTTCCCTATTAAAAAAATTAAGGGAAATCAAGGTAATTAATGGGGAAAAGGGGGGAAATTGAGTTGAACAGACAATTAGAGACTTTAAAAATATTATCCAGACATTTCGAGGACTTAAAACCAAAGTATAATTCACTCAAAAGAAAATATTAAGCATTAATCAACATCAATCATTAACAATATTTAATATCTAAAAGTGAGGATAAAAGAAGAAGCACATGGAAGGCTGTCAAAGAAATAACGGAGCTGAATACAAAAAAGAAAACTCGCAAAAAATGAAACTTTAAACCAAAAATGGCAAACATAATTAACATAATTAAAGTTTTTCGCCGAGAGAGGAATTAATATGACTCAACATTTAAAAACTAGCAAACATTAAACAAACGTCAATATAACCCTAATGTTCCAAGATCCACTCCAGCTAGAGGAATTAATGAACACTATAATAAATTTGAGGAAAAGAAGTGCTGGAATAGATGAAGTAAATATCCAATTGTAAAATGGATAGCAACAGAAATAACTGGGCCACTAGAACTTATTATACACAATTCCTTTCAGACAGGAATGCACTAAAAGGAGGCACTAAAATCTTGAAGATAATACCGATTTATAAGAAAGGAGACATTAACAAATTCGAAAACGGTCTACAGCAGTGGTTCCCAACCTTTTGAAAAATTGTACCCCCAAAATAAACTGCTAAAAATTCTGTACCCCTCCCCTTTTTTATAAGTAAGGGAACAAAAGTTTTAGTATGTTTAGACAAAAAAAGTACTATTAATAATTAATACTCACACTAATGTGATGGTTGGGCTTGTTTTGTTGAAATAATCTTTGATATATCGGGGTTTACCTTCGTTAACTTGAAACGTAAGTCAGGCTCTAATTTCAATTGCGTCCTGCACTTATTTTTAATATACAACATGGCGGAAAACCTAGTTTCACACAAATATGATGAATTAAAGGGCAGCTCTTCAGCTCTTCTCTTTAACCAAAAATTACACAAGCTGTCTTTTTTAAATTCATTTTCTAGACTTCCGTCACATGAAATTTCAATTAATTGGTCTCTTTCTTCCATTTAAAATTGATCCAACACAATTTCCGAATCTGATGAAAACGAATCTCTTATCCAGCTTTCACTATTTAAATTTTCAGGAAAGTATTATCGGAAATTCTCAACAAGACCCGCGCAATGTTTTTCAAAGTCTTCAGTATCAGTATTTTATTTATTGTTCATTTTGGGAAGAAAAGTCTTCTAATGTAGGTAATGCCGCAAACTCATTTTTTCTTATATCCTTGATTATAAATTCCAGTTTAGTGATTGCTGCATTTATTTTGTCAGATATAGTAAAATGTGTTACATTTTGGCCTTGTCAACTGGAATTCAGATCATTTAAGCGTCCAAAAATATCAGCCAGATATGCTAATCCTGCCAACCAGAGTTTATCACTAAACCAATGAGAGAATTCCACTTTGTATTCTGATAGGAAGACCTGCACTTCTGAACGAAGCTCAAAAAGTCGAGTTAAACTTTTCCTCTTGACAACCATCTTCTGTATGTAGAAGAAGCTTATTGTGGTACTCATTTCATTACACAAAATATTAAAAAGTCTTAAATTAAGAGCTCTGTTTTTAATGAATTTAACTATCTCTCCTGATTGATCCAACACTGTTTTTAATTCCGCGAGCATTGATTTTGTGGCAAGTGCTTCACGATGTATACTACAATGTGTAAACTTTACGAGTGGAGCAACTTTAATTTTAGCACGAACGACTCCATAATAACCTACCATTGCACGTGCTCCATCAGTACATACTCCCACGCAGTTTTTCCTATTGATATCATGTTGCGTCTTAAATTCATTAAGTTTCTTGAAAATTGCATTTGCAGTGATTATTTGGAAACGGTTCGCAGAACAAAAATTCTTCTTTTTCAAATCTTATATAAGCCATCAACTGCACAAAATTGATTAAATCCGTACTTTCATCTATTTGAATTGCAAAAAATCGGCTTTGTTTTATATTCTGAATTAGTTTTTCTTTTAACTGAGCTACCATTTCACCAATTCTTCGAGAAACAGTGCTGTTTGATAGAGAAACATCCAGTGTTGTTGCTACTAAATCTTTTGCTGCAGGTAGTATTAAATTTTCACCAATATAGTGGGGTTTGGAAGTTTGGGCAATTCTCAGACTAACTAAATATGATGCTTAAAGAGCTTGTTTGTTAGTTGTAGCAAAACATTGAACTGACGTTCTGATATTGACTTCACATATATCACTTGGCTGTCTTTTAAAAAAATCAACATGCTTGTCTTTTAAATGCTTGTATTTGTTGTATAAATGACGTTTAAGAAAGGATGGCTTCATCGAGTTGTTCGAAAATGTTTCATAAAACACAATACAGGCTTTTTTTCTGTTTTAATTTTTGAGAATCTTCTTGAGGGTGTGGCATGGTACTGCTTCTACTAGGAGTGTCAGAGTTTGCTATTAGTGTCCTCTTAGAATGTATTAACCATTTGTCCATTATTATAGATTAGGACGTTATAATAGTTATTTAGAAGTAATAATAGCATATTAAGCCGTTATAATAGTTACTTATGTATCGCCACTGATAAGCGTGATTTTTGGCATTAGACATGCATTTTCTTAAAAAATATATAACAATTTTGAAGAATTTTTATATTCAAAGCATGTTTTGGTTGAATTTTACGTTTGTTGGATAAAATTATAGGCGTACTTACCTATTTATTTTATGTAAAATTTTATGTAATTTCTAGTTATTTGCATCTTAGATAATTTCAAGTGTTTTAAAAAGAATCCTTATATTTCAGTCATTATGTCACCACACTGCAGGAAGAAAATGCATTGCTTACATGCACGCTTCACCACTGTTATTTATAATTTATATATTTATAAATATCAAGTATGTACTGAAACTTACAACTTACCTCATAATTGATTTAAAAGTTATTGACATTGAAAATTTATACCAAAGCACACATTTTCATAACAACAATCAAAACATTAGGTGCATCGCGACTGATAAAAACTTCATTCAAGATACATACAAGAATTGGGAGGCATTCAACGCGCCAATGTTATCATTGAGAAGTCGGAAGGCAGAAGACGGAACGTACCTCGGCTTTGCATCGCCGTGATTTAGTTTTCATTTACACTAATCGTACACGTATACTAATCCTCTCTTTTTTAATATATACTATATTTCAACTAATAGTCAGCATTAACATTAACTAACAGACAGCCGGCTTTCAATATATTAGCTGCACAATACGGAATATAGAAAATCAAAACACTCCAGGTGGGTTTTTCGTGGATTTATTTAAAGCATATGATACCGTAAATCACAACCTGTTTCGTCAAAAATTGTGTGTGTGTGTGGCATTAGAGGAGTAGCCCTGCAGTGGATCGAATCATATCTGAAAAACCGATAACAAACAACAGAAATTTCAACAGGATAGGATAAAAGTCCGAAATCAGAACTACCAATATAGAGATTCCGCAGCGAAGTATCTTGGGCCCCATACTATTTACATTATATGTAAATGATCTACCTGAAACGGCTATAGAAACACAGTTATGACAAATTACGCAGATGACACAAGCCTCATAACAACAAACAAATATTTAAAAGATATTCCGGAGAAAGTTAGATTACTAAAAACATGGTTTGATGAAAATAAATTAATTATGAACAAAGAAAAAACGAACCAAATATTTTTTTAAACAAACCGGGACCAAAGATTATTCCCCAAAGAAATAGTAATCTCGGACAACACACTGAAAGTTCAAAAATGTGTTAAACTGTTGGGAATATATTTTGACGAGAATTTGGATTGGGAAACGCACATAATTAATTTATCAAAGAAACTCAATAGGTATGTGTATGCGCTGATAATACTTAGATGATATTTAGATACAAATACGTTAAAAACAGTTTATTGCGCCAATGTACACAGCCTATGAGGCTCGGGATCATGTTCTGGGGCAACGGAACATTGAGAAACGAAATTTTCAAAATTCAAAAGTTAGCTATCCGAGTAATTTTCGACCAGGAATTTACCTAGTCGTGCAGAGGAAAATTTAGAAAGGCGGAAATCCTAACAACAACAACAACTTATATATACGAAAGTCTGGTTTTTTTCTATTTAAACATAAAAATTACTTTGCCGATTTAAAAGTCAACAATGGAAATAATACCAGAGAAAACTGAGTAAATTACAACTTCCCCACAGATAACCTTAGCACGATAGAAAAACTGCCGCTGTACAATAATATCAAACTATTTAACGCGCAACTGTAAAACGAAAATAATATTAAGAAATACAAGGACATACGAAACATTCTTCTCCATATCGAGACCTACAGGACATAAAATCACCAATTTACCAAATTTGAATTTAATATAATAATTAAGAGAGTCGCATGAGGCACAAAGGACTTGACGCTGAGTTCATATAATGTAACAAAGAGGTGATGAAGGTTTTTGTTCTGAGATTGTCCTAATTTTTCGCGAAAATTTCCATAAAATAATATTAGTATGGACAATGTGGACATGAGCGTGGCCGTGCCCCAGACAGTTACGGCATTTGATGGGTTCAACTATCTCATGGACTCAGCAGGACGCCCAGCCTATCTTGATTATCTTACTAGCTGTTTCCACGCTGGTACTTACAATCGCGACGAGCGACAAACCATTTTTGCTTGGTTTTATGGTATGTACTTTGGCGCTAGCTTCCATCTCGGATGCCTTTAGCAAATTTTCCAGGGCACTTTCGACTTCTTGCCTGGTGGTTATCTCTTCCATGTCTCTGATTATTATTGTCTTCCTTTTTAGACGGGACTCAACCTCTGATGCAGTACCATGCCGTAGGCTTTTCAACGTTTGCGTCCTAAAGCGTCCAACTAGTTTTACGTTGCAATTCGTTGTTCTTCGTACATAGTTAACCGAATGCTCGCTGATCTGCGATCAGAGTTAATCGAGTTAACCATATTGCCCACTATGTCCAGTCCATAAAATTGATAACTACATTAACCGATTTCAAGAAGCAACTTCACCTACTCATTAATATCCCAACCCATACTCCATAGAAGAATATTACAGAAGAGTAAATCCTACTAGAGTTAAAGGGTAACCGATAAGTTCATTTAGCTTACAATTGTTCACAATTTGTTTTCTTTTTTAATGTAACTATTTTACGTTGTAGCTTATATAATGAAATAAATAATTGATAATTGGTATATGATGAAAAAGGAAATGTATTGTAAAATGAAATTTTACTAGTAGTTAATTTTTGTCCCCTTACTAATTTGAAATGTAATAGCAATTTTCTAATAGAGAGAGTATTATTATTATGTATTATTATTATTATTATTATTTGTTACAGGCCAACTAAGGACGACATCAAGATAACTATTTATTTATCTATTTATTTATTTTTTCCTTCCTCTTTCTCCAACACTCTTTCGTTTTCTCACAAATGAGCTTTTTTCCTCTCATCTGACCATTTCACACCATTTGTTTTTCTGTTTGTATTAGCTTCCTGAAAACCTCCGATTTTCTTGACTTCTTGTCTGATTTTGTCTCTGTTGAGTAAGGTCTCCTGTTTAATCTGCATTTCTTCTAAATCCTCTTTGGTTTTGCCTCCCCATCCATTATCTTTGTCCATTTTCCTGTTCTGGAAGAACGTCAATCTGTCCCCCTTCTTTCTCTCTAGATGTCCATAGAGTATCACACGTCTTTTCCTGATTTCGTCTGTTATTTAAGGGTAGAATGAGTACACTTCCTTATTTGGCCTCAAAACCCAATTGCCATCTTTGTTTTTGATTGGACCTAATACTTTTCGAAGAATTCTTCTTTCCATCTTTTCCAAATCTTCCAATACCATTTAATCTTTAGAAAAACATTTTTTATTATACAGATTTCTCACTTTCTGATTTTAACTGCTTCTTTTTCACTTTTTATGTTTATATTTTCACAAAAATATTTAAAGTTGTCACATTTCTTGATGTAGCCATATTTGGTTTTTAAATTTGTTGGTGGGTTACTTTCATTGGTCGTGTATTCCGTCTTTTCGAAAGATACTTGTAGACCTGCCATTTCCTTCAGAAGTTCTAGTTTTTTCTTTGCATTCTGCAAGGCTTCATCTATTATTACAAGATCGTCTGCAAAGGCCAAGCAATTTATTGCTTCTTTTGATCTACCCAACTTTATGTAGTTATTAACTTCTTGTTTTCCTTCTTGCATTTTCCATTCTCTTATAACTTTTTCCAGCACACCGTTGAATAATATGGTGACAAACCGTCTCCTTGTCGAACTCCTGATACAATTTGGAAGGGACTAGAGGTTGTCCAAGGAATTTAACTTTAGATACTGTATTTGTAAGAGTTTGTTTACTTATTTCCATAGTTCTCGTATCTACTGCATATTCCTTCAGGGTTTTGAGGAGGGAGTCTCTGTCTATTGAATCACATGCTTTTTTAAAATCGACAAATATTAGCACTATCTTTTTATTTGATATTTTCATGTACTTAATTATTTGTTTAAGGTTTAGAATTTGCTCTGGGCAGGATCTGTTACTCCTAAATCCAGCTTGATATTCTTCAATTTGTTTGTCTAATTGAAAATTTAGTATGTCCAGAAGAGCTTTCGATAATATTTTGTATTCCAAGGGTAGTAATGAGATTCTTCTGTAATAATAGATTTATTATATAATAGATTTATAATATAATAGAATAGATTTATAATACAATAGCATTGATTTATAATGCAATAGAATATTATTGATGCATTTTAATTAATTTCAAGAAAACGTAAATTAGACAAAGCTTTTAGTAGACATATATCTAAGCTGATCTGTCCTGTCTGTTTTGCCTAGACTTCTTTTCGACTGTGTCTATCTATTCTTTTCTATTGACTGTAGTCTGCTTAGTCTTATCTCTCTTGGGTACCTAGACACAACTGCCTATCTGTATCAATCTCGACAAATCACAGTATAGTTTTCCAGTCTTTTGATGATTTCTGATCTAGTCTTTTGCAATTATTATAACCTGTAATAACTCCTTAGCTTGAATAAAATGACAAAGGAGGCAAGTTTGAAATAAACTTGAAATATTACATTTATCGATTTCCTTCGTCCGTTTTCTTTTGTAAAATAATGTGCGTAATATTTATGCAAATGATTTCGGTTTGTTGAATGAGAAGTAATTTTGAGATAAGAATTTTAGGATATTAAGCTATGTATATATAAATGCATTAATGGTCCTAGGAAAGGGCTGGTAAGGCAGACGTCTGGCTTAAAACGTATTATTCACCCTCCTTGGTACTGTAGAAATACCCAATTCCGCAACGGGAAGCGCACACGGTGCATAAATAAGGTGAATTTGGTGAAATTGTGCTGTTTTTATGTATAAGGGGGTCATATATAAGACAAATACACGTTTTAAATATTTGAAAAAGTTACTTTTTTCGTGTATGTTGAATACAAAATTGTATGTTGAATGAAAAATATAAAAATGGATAGACAAGATGCTAGACAAACAATACTAGGCATAAACGGCCTGAACGACAAGAATATATTATATAGACTAGACAAATGGACTATAATAAACACTAAACTGGCAAGTTTAAACAGATCATTTCAATATTTCATTTAGTGTCAAGATAATGTTAAGTTGTCGTAATTTGCTACATTTAATGTGTATTATATGGTTAGAAATAAATGTAATTCGAGAGGAAATTGTAACACGGCAATAAAACGGGCGATAAAAATAAAAGTCGATTCGGCTTCGCCCGCAGGTTAAATGTTAGCTGTAGGAACCTTTGAAGGAGCTGTACATGGTAGGTGTCGCGGGGTTGCATAGCCCGTGGTGCTAGATCGATATAGAGAGTAAGTTTCGTAACTCACCACACGGTCGCATTACCCCTGTGGCTTGTACGCTATTCCAGTTGGTCATTGCGTTTTGCATTCCGTTTATTAAAACTGAATATTTTCTCAACAAATATCTACACTCACGCCACGAATATTTCCATAAAATAGTTTTATCAATAATTCAATTTACTTTAACTTTTTTGTTATATATATAACAAAACTTCATTAAAATGAATGTCTACTAATATAGTAGACTTATGTTATATATTAGTCTCATGTTGCTTGCATAGCCTTTTCTCTTTACTCTGTAGTTTTTCTTTGCTTTGTGTTGTCAAGTCCATTTAATCTTGTCTAGCCTACTGTATCAATCTACGCTTCCTGTCTACCAGAGTCCTGTCTACCCAACATTGTCTGTGTAGTTTTAACTGAATTCTCATGCTTGTACAGTCTTCTCTTTACACTTTCTAGAAAGACAATCAAAGTCTTCTAAAAATAAAAGGCTAGAGATAAAATACTAGGCAGACGAGGACTTGACAAATAAACTTGTCTTGATATTTTGGTCCCTCTGGTCATATCTATCTTATATGTATTATAGCAAAACATGTATCTGTATTACTATATAGTAATATACATGTACGATCTGTATTACAATATAGACACAACAATATATTAAAATGTAATAAAGATAGATATCTCGAATCGTCCAATTTAAACATTGAATGATCTAAATGTGTTTTAAATGATCTAAATGGATTATTTATTTAGACTGGTTAGTTTGTTATGTATTGGGTTATTAAATTAGGAAACGAATTCATGTAATAGATGATTAAAAGTTTATTAAACTTGATAGTTAGTGAGCTTAAAGAGTGAATGATAGTTATTGCACATAGACCGTGTCGCATAGTTCAATTCGTATAATATTCTATAACAAGATGCACCAAAACGTAATGGCAATTATAAGCCTGAATATATATCAAAGTACCAATTTAAAGCAAAGTTCGCAGAATTCACTTACAAATTAACGCCGTAAATTATAATTTCAAATGAATGTTCCATCGCGCCGACTTTGCTCTATCCACTTCACACACACCAGAACATATTCCATAAAAAATCCTCCAGGTTAATTACGTTTTATTCATAATTAACTCCTCTTTCACACTACGTTTTGCTTGTTTTCAAAACACGCGAGGAGAGCCATCCGAAATTCATTCTAATTACACCAATTAATTAAATTCGTGTGCCAGTCGATCTCCCTTTCCGTCGTGCACGACTGCATTAAAACATTTTAAAATATTAATTAATTTAAAATATTAAAAAATAAACAATCAATATTCTTGAATCAATCGGCTGAAATAATTATACACAGCAAGGATTTTCAAGATTTTCTAAAAAATTCTAAAAAATATATATAATACATCGATATATTCAAATCGATAAAAAAAATAAAACAAAGATAGACAAGACAAGACTAGACAGAGAGGACTAGACAGACAAGACTAGACAGACAACACTATACAGACAAAACTAGACCCACAAGACTAGACAGACAAAACTAGGCAGACAAGACTAGGCAGACAAGACTAGAATGACAAGACTAGCCAGACAAGACTAGGCATGCAAGATGAGGCAGACAAGACTGGGATGACAAGATTAGGCAGACAAGACTAGATTGACCGACGATTCTCGAAACAAAAATAAAAATGTAAATAGAATCTCTGGAAACCGAAGGAGGTCTAATATTATTATTGGTAGAAGCTCTGAAAACTCAACCATAAAGGCAGCAACAAAATATGCTTATCTCCATGTATATCGTTTGGATCCAAACCTAAATGTCAACTTTTTAGAGGAAAAAAAAAACGACAAAGTACTCTGCAAAAAAATACTATCCAGGCATCCAGAAGAATATTCATCTTTTAAGATATCTGTCCCTATAGAACATCTCGAAGATCTGAAAAATCCTGAATTGTGGCCGAAACATACATGCGTCAAACGTTATTTTCTAAATCGACAACCATTGCAACAAATACCATAATAAGAGACTTGGACACATCCCACATTGATGACAGGTCATCCAAAATCAACAAAAATATCATCATGTATCTCAACATCCAATCCATAAATAATAAAATCCCACAACTGGAAATAATTATTGGGGAAGTAATTCCACTGTTCATCTGCCTTACAGAAAGCTGGGCTACCCAGGACCATATCAAACTTATGCATTTACACAATTATTCTTTGATTAGTTTTTTTGTAGATCCCATACTACTGGCGGCGGTGTAGGTATTTGGAATAGAAATACACTTGACTCAAACACCATCAACGTGGAAGAAATCCCAATGAACTCGATAGAAAAGCATATTAAAATCTGTGGAGTAGTATGGAGATCTAGATTAAACTTGACTTCAATATTTAATTTATACAGACCACCAAATGGCTGCATAGATAGTCTTATGTTAACGCTAGACCGCATAATCCACCATCCGTTCTTCAAAACAAGAAATATAATAGTCACGGGAAATTTTAACATTAACTTCACAGGAAACTCCAAGGAAAAAGTTAATTAGTCAACCTAATGTTAACTTATGGACTAGAGGAGCAAGTTAAAGAATATACCAGGATAACAGCTACCTCAAAGGGCTGCATCGATAATATTTTTGTCAATTCCACGCCAAATGCGACGCCAATTATTGACACGCCAATAAGTGATCATCGAGTCGTTGTTCTAAATAGAAAACTTAAATAAAACTCAAAAACTAAAAGCAGATACATATTACCATAAGAGAGATTTTAGTAAAGAAAACAAAGAACTTTTTGTCAAACAATTAACAGATGAATCAAGGACGAGTAGTATAGAGCATCAAATATTAACGATACATGTGTACATTTTATAAATTCGTTAAATTTTCATTTTAGTACCTGTTTTCAAAACCTGGGAAACAAGACCTGGATCACTAATGATGCAAAAAGGGCAAGTAGGGAGCTAAAAGATTTATTTGTGCTTCAGAAGAAATACCCAGTTTTTCGCCAAGCGTATTTAATTATGAAAAAACGGTACTAATGTTTTTTAACAAATCTTAAGCGACAATTTTTCAGTACACTGCTGCAGAATTCGGAGAACAAACAGAAAACATCTTGGAATATAATCAACCAGCAAACTAGCAAGACCATGGTGAAAGAAGGGATCCGCTTAAATTACAATGACTATCATTGAAGATCCGGAAAGAGTAGCGACTCTTTTTAATTATTTCTTCGAACAAGCTCCTACCAAAATAGCTCAAAATATCACCCTCTCAAACATATCCAATCGTCACATGTCGTTCAATGACAAAACACTATATCTGGACGATTTTTCTGAAAATGAAATAATATGGCTCATAAATAGCAAACTTAAAAAATAAAATCTTCAAGTGGTCTAGATTCAATACCTGGCAACATCTTTAAACTATATATAGATCGTTAGCGAAGCCTATAACTTATATTGTTAACCGGTCATTTGAATTGGAAGAGTTTCCTGAAATTTGGAAAAATTCCAAAATCTGTCCAATACATAAACGAGGAGAAAAAACACTCCTAAATAACTATAGACCTATAGCTATCAGCTATGTCTAAAGTGTTAGAATACAGCATGCTTCACAGGGTTTTACCATTTATCGAGAAGCACCAACTTATTCCCAAAGAACAACACGACCTCTCAAACAAGAGGTCGATAACGGCAAACAACCAGTCGGTATTTTCTGCGATTTGTCGAAAGCTTTTGATTGCGTATTACACCAACAATTATTAAACAAATTGTATATATTGGAAATTCGTGGTAAATCGATAAATTGGCTAAAATCATTTCTAACAAACAGAAAGCAATGTGTGGAAATCACATCCAAGAATAAATCTTTGTTTTCTAAACCCTTGAACATTAATATAGGTGTTCCGCAGGGAAGTGTACTTGCCCCCACACTATTCCTCTTATATATTGCGGACCTTGTAACATTTATGAAAGACAACAAATGCATACTATACGCAGATGATGCCACTTTCATTATCTAGAGAAACTCTTTGACGCAAATAAACTTTTTTGCAAATAACCTATTTCTAAACAATCTTCTCCTTGTTGTCGGAATATGTAATTTTTCTAACGCAAAGAAGCCAATAACCCAATAATTTAAATTTAAAAATCGACAATTTCAACCTGCATAGGGCGAAGAAAACAAAATTCTTGGGGCTTTATATAGAGGAATGCCTAACTTGATATAAGACAACAGAAACCTTAAGAACTAAAGAAGAACTAAAAAAGTTGGGCCATAAAGCGTACTCAATTCGATCCCTACGCCAAATAGTAAACCAAGCTGAGCTTCTCAACTATTATTATGCAGAAGTTCAGTCCATTCTAGCATATGGAATTTTGGCTTGGGGATCCTCCAATAAACTTGAGATTACACTGAAGGCTCAAAAGAAAGTCATTCGAGCATTAGTGGGTATTCCTCCAACAGCCACATATAGACCGCACTTCCAACGACTGCAAATACTAACAGTAACAAGCCTTTATATATTAGAAGTTGCCTGCTTCATCCGTAAAATGAAAATTAATCTGGACAGAAATAGGGATATCCACCACTACAATACAAGAGGACGAAACAAGCTGTACACTCCAAAATGTAACCTAAATTCTTCTTCTTCAAGTGCCGTGTTCTCCCAGAACATTGGCGATCATTCGCTTGATCCTCACTTTGTCCACAGCCGATCTAAAGAGTGTCGTGGTGTTTACTCCATACCATTGGCGGAGATTCTTGAGCCAAGATGTTCTTCGGCGCCCAGGACCACGCTTTCCTCTTTATTTTTCCTTGAATAATAATATGGAGCAATTCATATTTCGGATTTCTCATTTTTGATTTCTTGAGTTAAGTCCCATTTTTCATTCACCCAGCAGGCCAATATATTTATATTTTTGTACTCTCTCCACTATTTCTCCATTTATGCTGATATCTGTTAAGTTGTCGGCCATATTTTTGTTTTTGCTGACAACTATCCATTTGGTCTTCCTTATATTTAATCGTAGACCCATTTGTTGGCTATGTTCTGGAACCGCTGCTAAGAGTGTCTGTAAATCATCTTTATCTGTTACCAGTAAAACCGTGTCGTCCGCATATCTTAGATTGTTGATGACCATTCCATTAGCAATTATACCCTCTGTTCTGTCTTCGACGGCTTCTCTGAAAACTTTTTCTGCATACAAATTAAACAGCAGGGGCGAGAGCACACAGCCTTGTCGGACTCCTCTCATAATAGGCACTTTTTCAGATGTCTGGCCGTTAATTCTAATGTCAGCTGTCTGATTCCAATACAAGTTGGCGATTATCCTAATGTCTCGTCCGTCCAGGCCCATATCGTTCAGTATAGCTATTAACTTATCGTGTTGAACAGTGTCGAATTCCTTTGAAAAGCAAGCATATACATCGACGTTTACGTCTCGACATCGTTGTATTAGAACCTGGACACTAAACAGCGCCTCCCTTGTACCGAAACCGTTTCTAAAAACAAACTGAGACCTGCCAATATTTTCTTCGCATTTGGTGTATATTCTGGAATGAACGATTTTCAGGAACAACTTTAATATCTGGCTCATTAGGCTGATCGTTCTGTAATCTTTACAATATTTGCCGTTAGCCTTCTTTGGTATAGCAACGAATGTTGGCCTGAGCCAGTCTTTAGGAATTACTCCGGTCTTGTATATGCAGTTCAGCAATCTTAATAGAAGTGCAAGGGGCCTGTCTTCTTCCAATATTTTCAAAACCTCTATTTGTGTTCCATCTGGTCCTGGTGCCTTTCCGTTTTTTGCACTTGATATAGCGTGCAAGAGTTCTGCCTTAGTGATATCTAACCCGTCATCCAGAGTAATATTATGCGAAAAACTCCTATCCTCTACAAAGAGATCTTGAATATATTTTTTCCATTCCTGTAGTTGTTCTTCTGTGCTACTAAGAATTTGCTGTTGCTCGTTCATGAGAGTGCTGTTATTGTTTTTTTTATACTGACCAGATGTCCGTTTGATTTCCTTGTACATATTAAAAGAGTCGTGTTTGGCTTCTAACTGCTCTATTTCATTGCACTGCCCCGTCAACCACTCTTCCTTCGCTTGTCTAATCTTCGCCCTAAATTCCCTTTGCACCTCCTTGTATCTGTCAGGGTCTTTATTTTTATATGATCTGCGGCGGTCCATTAATTTCAGGATGTCATCGGTAATCCAAGCTTTCTGTTTGGTTCTGTTGCTTTTCAGCTTAGCTTTACTGACTTCTACTACGGATGCTTTAATCTGTCTCCACGTGTTTTCGTGGATATTATCTTGGTTAATTGTTTGATTAATGCTACCCAATCTGGAGTTTAATTCTTCTTGCACTTCTGTTCTTATTGCTGGATCCAAAAGCTTTCTTGTGTCTATACACTGTAGAGCCTGACGCTTTTCGTACTTTTCCAGTTTCAGTTTCAGTGTAGCAGCCAACAATGAGTGGTCCGTGAAAACATCCGCACCAGGGTAAGTCTTAGTATTTTGAATGGTATTCCAGAATCTTCTGTTAATAATGATAAAATCTATTTGATTGCGTACATTTCTATCTGCATTGGAAATCCACGTATATAGACGCCTTGGAGGTTGTTTAAAGTGTGTATTGGCTATAATTAAGTCATTCTCTTGTTAGAATTGTATTAACCGATCTCCTCGCTCGTTTGGTTCACCTAAGCCATAATCTCCCACGATATCCTCTCTCCGGCCCTTACCTACTTTTGCATTAAGATCGCCCATGATTATAATAACTTCCGAGGATTTGGTCAATTTCAGTGCTCTTTTAACGTCTTCGTAAAAAACTTACACTTCATCGTCAGAGCCATCACACGTGGGGGCATAAACCTGTATAAGATTACTTGCTATAGGCGCTGTATTAAGCTGTAACATACACACTCTGTCAGAGATGGGCACAAAACTCTTGACGGATCCACTCATATTGCGTCCCACCAAGAAACCTACACCATTCAAATGTCGCGCACCATCATTTCCGGAATAATAAATGCAATGATCTTCCACTCTTACTTCTCCAGTCTCTGGCCAACGCATCTCGCTGATAGCCAGAACGTCTATTTTGAGTCTTTTCATTTCCCTGATTGTGTTATGCGTTTTTCCGCTCGCCAACATTCCATGTTGCTATCCTTTTCATGACCGACCCGGGAATTCTTAGCACCTCCTGCCCACTAAAGGGCTGCCGGGGACTGGGGGTCGTGATTTGATTTTTCTCGATCATGCTAAAGATTTTCCTGGGGATGTCCTGAAGACCCTTAATGCATTGGTTTCCCGTTGCCTTCTGCATCTCCATGCCGTTGAACTTGTAGATAGTTTCATCCGCCTTTAGAAAGAATTTCTCCTTCCATGGACAAGAAGGTGCCCTCACTCTTGTCAGCTCCTCCACCCGAATATGTTGGCCAACAAGAGGGGATTACTTATACCGGTAATCACTCGGTCGACAGAGCCTCGTCGGTTTCTAGCAGGGTGCACCGCGTGCAGGTGAGTCATTTGGGTCAGCTATGTGAATGCTGTCACCCCTTACACCTACCTAAATTGCTGTAGCACATCACCAGTAATTTTAGGAGTGGTCATACACAACAAGCTGCCAAATACCATTATTACCAGGAAAATTATTATAAATTAACGACAGGAATTATCGCAAAAAACGAATTGCTGATAACTGCCTAGAAATAAGAGAACTATGGATGAAAACCTGGAAAGGAGTTTCAGGATTGAGACAATCCAAAGTAATGCTGGGATCTTTTAACAAGAAAAGAACAAAAGGACAGGAACAAGTTTAGAATTCTGACAGGAGTCCTGATCGGATACTGCAGAAAACACCTCAAGGTCTAGAGGAGGATGATGGATGAAAATTCTGTGCTTCGGCAGAGGAAACCCCCCACACATCTGCTCCAGAGACAGATGTATCTCGGGGCTCACTGCTTGAACGCAGAAGAGTTTCAGTCCTTGAATCTCACCCAGATCCTGAAATTCCTAGAGGAATCAGGATTAGAGGAGGCGCTCTAAATGGGTAAGTACACCAACACGTAGAGGAAGAGGGTGGGGTACAAAAGATCTATAAAAAGGTCGCAGTACAAGTTGTCGCCACATTTACAATCTACAATGTACATAATCTAGTGCCTTTCTAATATCGACAAGTTCGGCCTGAAAGATAGAGCAGTAGCTCTTCAGCCGAAACAGTCCATATTAAATTTCCTCGTCTTCTTTGTAGACGACAAAAGCAGCAGACGACTACACTTTCGGATTTCGAGTCATCTGTGTACACTCTGGTTTGTACACATTTCCCATTTGACCCCTGTTTTCTCGAATAGGAAATGTCGATGAAACAACATTTACTGAGGCTACCGGTCTGGATGCTTCCCCAAAACTATTTGAGCCATAATCAATATCGCGAAGTGTATCCATCCCACAAACATCGGATAGCACACTACCTAACTTTGTCCATTACTCTACAAACCAGAATGTACATAGATGGTTCGAAATCCGAAAGTGGTTTAGGTGCTCCTTGACAAGACTATACAGACAAGACTAGGCAGACAAGCCTAGATAGACAAAACTAGACAAACAAGACTAGAAAAACAAAACTAGTCAGATAAGATAGACAAGACTAGACATACGAGACTACGAGTCTGCTGGACTACGCGTCCCGTCTGGGACTAGAGAGACAAGACTGACCAACAAGTCAAGACAGATAAGACTTTACCGACAAGCTTAGGCAGACAAGACTAGACAGACAACTCTAAAAAACAAGACTAAACAGACATGTAAGACTAGACAGAAAGCCTAGACACGTGAAACTAGACAGAGAAAAACTAATATTTATTTGAAATTAAAATTGGTCAAAACTTAAATTTACATGTCCTTTTATCTGTTCCCATGGGAAAAATTATTCCAATTGAGAAAAATATAAAAAAAGTAATTCAAAATCAAGAATTAATAACAGTTGACCACCCTCGCTATTTAAATAAAGACTGTGGTTATGGCTTAACATGTATATGTATGCATAGGAGGAACAATTTGCGAAATTCGCCCTTGGGACGAGCCGTCAGATCTTATTACTAGTCCGCACGTGACTTAGGAAAAGACAGGGTAAACAGACCTGCAACTATGAGTAATACTCGAATCGCTACTGGGAACTACCCTCCACTTATCATAACAGAACTATATTAGATTTTCTTCATATTATCTCGGACTTTTATTGCATTTTTATTTTCGTTTCCAACTGTAACAACATCGAGATTTACACATTACTTCCTAGCCCACACCAATATTAACACACCATTATGTTTCGTTATTTTTTGTTTCAACTTTAGATTTGTAACATAACTAAGTAAATTAAGAAATATTTTAATTAAGATTATATTAAACTAATAGTGTTTACCATGAAGTAATTACATAATATTCGCGGTATTTACTGTAACAAGCATGCTTAAATCGTATTCCGAGTAAAGTAGTTTACCCAGCTATGTGTGTAATACGATGTGAGAAATCCATTTAAATTAAGCTTAAGATACAGTTGGCAATTAAGTCTATCCCAGACTTGCGGATAAATTATTTCTAGCAAGATTGTTCTATCCACATATCTATTTTCATTAGTCTGCTGCACTCGTGCTACCAGCACACTGCACACTAATTGCAAACTGCGCTGAACACACACAATCGTAACAGATTTAATGAAATTTTTTAACAAATTTAGACAGATTTACGTAAACTATAAAGTTTAAACTAAAATATGTTAGACTATTAGCAAGACTGGAGAGGATTAATAAGACTAGACAAGACGCAAAAACACAAGTAAAAGGAAGTACAAGACCATACAAGACCGGACAAAACTGGACAAGACCGCGCAAAATCGGACAAAACTGTAAAGGCCAGACAAAACCGACCAAGACCAGATAAGACCAGACAAGATCAGACAATACCAAGCAAGACCATACAAGACCAGGCAAGCTCATACAATATCAGACAAGACTCGACATGACCAAACAATACCAATCAACATCTGTCATAGAAGTTTCCAATTTAGAAATGTAATCATTTTTGAAAAGATTTTCTTGTCAACTAAAGAAGATGTTCTAGGCCCTTCTCCTATAACATGTATTTTTTGAGTTGGGTAGAGGGAATTCTATTGCATTGAATCGTCCTTTTTTAAAGAAAATAAATAAGAAATCGAAAAATGTGAGATTTTCCACCTTCAAGTATATGTGTATACACATCTTGCGCCAAAGAAACATTTAATAAGATTACGACCGTTGAATTGAGTCGAATTAAAGGAGGTGGCTGCAGGGTGGGAGGGTTGAAAGTGGTCTCGACAAAGACTCCGACGCGCACAATACATGCAGAAATGTATTACGTAATAATGTTTGTGTAAGGAAAACCAAATTACATCATTTTTCCTTAATTAATAATTTATTTAACACAATACTTGTAATTAAGGTTTTTTATTATCTACATTCATAACTGATAAAGAAAACTAGACAATCGATTACAATTGTAACTGACAAAACAAAGAAAACTAGACAATCAAAATGAAAGAAACAATACTACAACACCTAGATAGAAAACCGTAGATAAACAGGAGTGGGCGGATAATAGTAGATACATCTTGTTACAAAGCAGACTCGCCATAATTCTAGAATATGGTACTAAAAAGACACAATGAAAGAAACAAGACTAAACAGATAGCAATTGTTAAACATGCTAGACAGACAAAACTAGACGGATAAGACTTCTAGACACAACATGCAAAACTATATAGGCTAACAAACTTAAAACAAGCGGAACACAACCTGAATATATAAACATATTCAGCCTTTCCGGAGCTCTATAACAATTACTGATGCCTTTTTAGGACTTTCTAGGAGTCTTTGGTAGTCCTAAAAAGACTCAGTAATTGTTAGAGAGCTCCGGAAAGGCTGAATATAACGGGAGTCCCAAATGTCTTGGAATCCACCCTTGCCATGAATTTGAAGAAGTATGTAATTTCTTAATTCAGACACATAAAATTAAACAAACTATGAAATGTCATTTTTAACACATTCAACTTCAGTTGTAATGTTTGTTTTTCTTTGTTAATTTTATAATTCGCAACACTATAAAATAAATCAGTGTTAAATTTATAAGAAGGCGTTTTATTTATAACTAATGAAATTGTTGAACTTAACACTAAAAACAATGCGACATAACCTCAGGCCCACTGACAGCTACTTATAAATGACATTTGATAATTTGTTTAATTTTATGTCTGGAATTAAGAAATGACCTACGTCTTGAAATTCATAGCAAGAGTAGATTCCAAGACTTTTGGGACTCACGTTATATTCAGGCTGTGTTCCGTTTGTTTTAAGTTTGTTTGATTATCTATAACGTGGGATGGTTTTCAGCAATTCTAAAATATGTAGGCTAATTTTACAAGTAGTAGAGATCATACTGATTAGCGCGCGCGAATGGACAAGATGAATTTCTATATATAAAGCAACATAAACAAAACTATGCAATATATTTACAGTATCTAAAGTATCTAAAATAATAATATTAATAATTGATTTATTTAATTTTTCTGAAGAGGGTCTAAGAAATTGCCGAAATCGATAAAGTGTTAAATAAATAAATTTGTGAAACTTATACATAGTGTCTATTATTTGTTATTATTTTTATAATGTTTCACCTAGTGCCTACAGCTGAATCTTTAAAATTTATCTAAAATAGATCTGATTATAATTGAATTAGCTAACTAGACTAAATACTTATTTTCTGCATTTAAGATAGGAATGTAATAAATAATAATAGTAATATGAAGTAATGTGAGTAGCGCAAACGAATCTGATATCTAGCACTAATGGACAGTTGTTAGATGTCCCACAAGTATCCGTTAGTGCCCCATTGAAACGGAGCCGTCCGACATTTTATGGCGACCGATGTAATGAGTCCTCTAAGGGCGATGAAACGTTTAAAACGTGATAAAACAAATTTATAGATCACGATACGTATTTGTTTAAACGATTATAAGGCACGAGGAATTTTAATGGGCTTAACATTTCGAGATGTCTTTTCTATGTCGTGTTTACTTATTATTTATTGTTGATGATATATTAAGTTTCTTGGTTTTTCGATTAGATTGTTTCAGTAATTACTTTTAAAGTGTTAAAATGTTAACGATTTCGATTTTAAATTTTCCCCCAAACTTTTTAAGTTTGATTAAATAATTGATCAGAAGAAAAAAAGATTTCATCAAACAAGAAAAGAACAAAAAATCATTTATTTATACACTCGACTTTCGTTTTTAACCCTTCGTCACAAAGAGATTAGACATTTTTAAAAGCTGTTGCCAACGGGCCCTTCTCAGCAGTGAGCGCGTTATCAACTTTCCACGAGGGTGGCTTTTCCAGTTATTACTCTAAAAATACGAAAAGACTGCGATTGTACTATCAACGTTAGTTTTTGTATTACAAGTGGTGCAAGGTTTTAATTTTCAGAAAGTATTGTGGGCATTTCTATTCTCTCCCCGTCTGGTTGATTACATTTAAACTTCCTGACCAGCTATGCAAAAACTAATTAACAAACTAATATGAAGTAACAAACTAATTAGAATATAATATTATTTAATTTTTAAATTAATTAAAATAATATTATATAATATGATATTATTTTAATATACGAAACAAGAAGAAGAAGAATATACTATATAAACAAACTTTTTAAAAACATTAAAATATTTTTTTTTTGGGTTAACAATAAATAAAAGCTTGGAGAGTCCACGAAGATAACGTCAATATAGCTTAGCGCTCCACGCTTTTATTTATAGTTAACACGCAAAAAATACTCTAAATACTAGTTTGGTTTTATATATTTTATTCTAAAAATTTGAATTAGTTCGTTATCAAAATTTATTTATTAGTTTATTCATATCTCTATTCTGAGATTTCAGAATCAAGAACAAGGAAATATTTCATTTTTGTGTAAACCTTTTTAGATAAAACTAAATGTTAAAACAGAGTTAGAGCGTTAACTAACAAATCTGCAAGTCCCGGGTTAGATCCCGGGAGCGATTGTCGGCCGATTTTTAGTCTCGTATGTCTAAAACTTTTAAAAATTATATCTATTATAACTAAAACAATTTTAAAAATTGTTTAAAATCTTGATGTTAACTAAGTTTATTTAATATAAATAGGACTATCAAGTACTTTATTCGATCGAGCGCAACAGCACTAGCGCCAGAGGTGACACTAATAAGAACTTCATAACCAGTCTACCTCATTATTTAGCATATGTATTGACATGTATATGTCCGACTAAGCGCGATCATGCACGGAGCGAATAGCACGATTCAACAGACTAATTTCAATATCACATACATATTTTCCGTTAAAAGCACTCATTCTTCGAAACCAAAAATCGTTGATATCCGAATATAAATTCCTGTAAATTATATATTAAGACTTGACTGAAAACAAAATATGAACATTTAATTTACTTGCAATAACAAAAGTTAAATTTGAACAAAAGAAACAGAGCAAAAGATAAATTAAAATGTTTATATTTTCTATGTTACTATCTTCCTTTGTGTTTATTTTTTGACTCGTACTGTACGTCTCACAATTTTCCAATTATGTTTTACGAAAAATAAAATGCTAGACGTAGATAAATTAATATATAAACACGAAATGAAATCGGACGAGTAAAGTTAAATGAAACATCTCAAACAATTAAAAAGACTTAAATGCTACGTAAATTACACTTGTTTCCTTCAATTTAAACTTAATGGGTGGCGTAAAGTTGTAAAGCTTTATATCGCAATGCAATTTTATTACGCACCTGCCATCGCCGTAATAACTCGCGGAAAAAAATCGATCTCGGTTAGACTTACATTGTAGCCTAAATCATATTAATGGCGTTGCGTAAGGCACTAAACTAAGAAAAAGTATTAGCGAAGCCGACGTTCATAGAGTTTGCTAAGAGAAGTTATAGGTGAAAAATATGGGTATCATAAGAGATTCTTTAGAATTTCTAAAGTGTTTTTCTAAAGTTTTTGATGGATACTTTTATAACAATTAGTGCTTAATTTACTATATGATTCTATGAAACATTATATTAAAATATTATATTGAAAAATCAACAATTGTCTCGGTTTTCTTTTGGAAATCTGTTTAATATTATAATATTAAAATACAGTCAAACTTCTGTAACTCCAATTTTTCTCGAATATTTTTAGAAATTCATACGTTTAGACAGCATTTTATATATAAATTAACTTCTGTAACTCGTATTTTCCTCAACTCGATTTTTTCCATAACTCGAAGTAATAATTTGTACAATGGTAAAATTTTACATACAAAATAATCTCTATAACTCCAATTTTTTATCCGCCGCGTATTTTCCAAAACTTATGAGGCCGGATATTGCCTACCATAAACCGTCGATAGTGTAATCCTCGGGCAGATTATGAAACATTTTATTTTTCATATTTTATGATCACCAAAAACTCGAATTAAGCAAAACTAAGAATTTACCAGCAGGTGTGCTTTAGGAAGATTACGAAAGGATATTATTCTCCCTAGAATCGGTAATCCAAAAAGAGTCGATATAATCGAAGACCACCCACAAGGTGCAATATATTATGGAAAACAATTAAAAATTACTGACTTTTTTAAAAAATAATATATTAATTAAAACTTTTTTTAATTAATTATAATTATATAACATTATATTAATAATGTATACATTTATTTTTTGTTTATAAATATATAAGTACATATTTACGCATTTTATAATTATGTATTTCTATAACTCCAATTTTCCATAACTCCAATTTTTTTCATGAACTATGGCAATTCGACTTTATTTACACAATATTATTTAGAAATCTAGCAAAAGATATAAATGAGCTAAATATCCATTTGGTTTTATTAGATATAGGAGGATATCGAATTATAACAGACATTTGCATGTTATTAGTAGTACCAGTACATTTGCATGTTTTTAACAAGTACTAGACAAATAACATTTAAGATCGTTTCTTTCTATTTAACTTAAGTGAATAGTCTGTTGTATAATTCAATATCCTATTAGCAGTATTAGCTATGGAAGTAGTTGTTTCAACATGGGATTTGTCATAGTAGACTTAATATTATAGAACTACGAACAGGTTGGATATATTTATATATTCAAGCTACAATGCGTCTTTAATAAGTTTATATGATTGTATCTATAATTAGTGTGGTTTCACCAATATTGTCTATAAAGGTTTACGCAACTTTACATTAAATTTTATCTATCTAAGTTTGGATAACACAATTTTGTCGATTTCGTTTTGTTTATCACAGTTTATATAACTCAGCTGAGTCTATTTAGTTTTGTCTATCACGTTTTGCATCACTCAATTTAGTCCATTTACGTTTGTATATCAAGATTTGCTCCATTTAATTTTATCTATCTAGTTTTGTCCATCGAGGTTTGTAACGTCAAAAGTGCATATTTTTTAGTCTTGTCCTGTCTGTTGCAGTATTTTGTAATAGCTTATATTTTGGGTCATTTCACACTTTGCAAGCGATCAAAGCGATTGTCCTGTCTGACTAGCCTATGTATCTATGACCTAGCCCACGGGTCTTCACTTTGAGAATTTTTGAGAATGGGGCCGGACTGGGAGTCCGGGTGTCTGACGAAAAATATTATTGACATTATATTTGAATAATAATTTACATTGCACGTCAAAGCAAGTATTGTTGCTATTGAAATTTTTAATGCGAAATAAAGGCCGGATCAAAATATTTAGATTATCAAGATATTTAGATTAGCTGCATCCGGCCCGCGGTGCATAGTTTGGCGACCGCTGACGCAGCCTAAGCTTATGTATCTTATTTCGTTTATATAGACTGCTTTGTCTAGACTTTTTTATTTTGTCTTTACTATTAGAGTATCGTTCACTGAGTGTATCTCACAAACGTCTAACACGTCTGATCCATAAAGTTCTCAGTTCTAACGGCTACATTCATCTAATTAAGCCTAAAACAATTCCAAAAAATGATTGTGGGATCTAGACTGGTTTTAATATCTGGTCTAAATATTCCTAATTTATTGCCTCAAATATATATTTTAAATTTAATTTTTCAAAATTGAATGAACTTAGGGATAAATGGAAAACTTATTTTCTCAATATATGAATTTCGATCCACTTAAATTTGGATTTAGATATTTCGCAATTTCACTAGCTTGATCTAAAATAAGAATAATAGTGTAGACTTATAGTGTATTATTATAGTGTAATAATAACAATATTTATTTGGAACTGTGAACATTTTTCATACAATAGAGTCTATTGGATAGACCATCAACAAAAAAAGAAAAATGAACATATGTAACATACAATAGGAAATCTATAAATATGGTAAACTAACTATATCACGGTTAAAGAATAGTTCATAAATTCTTCCATGGTATAAAATGCACAGGCTATCAAGAATTCAAGAGCTTTCTTTTTAAACTCCCTTTCTGACGATTAATTTGTATAAGTAATATGTACATTCGGAGATTTTAATATAATACACTATACCAATTTTTCGTTTACCGCTTTTGAAGTACAATATCACCCAAGCTGTTCACCCTATGCCTAGAAGACACTTTCAAACAACAAGATGGGAAGAGGAAGGCATAAAGATCGATGGGACATACCTTAGCCACCCTCGTTTTGCTGACGATATCGTTGTCATCTCAGTACATAACCTCTCTTTATATTTATTCTGTTGGTGGTGAGCCCTTCCTCGATCTTGAATTGTAGTGTATCTCTCTTATAGATATTTTCGATAATGGCGGTGTATCTGGAATCCACTCTTGCATTTCTCATATCTTTTAGGATTGACCAAGTCTCAACTGAATCGAATGATTTTTGGTAAACGACGAACGCTGGGTGGATAGGGACAATATATTCGGTGGCTTTCTCAATTAGATTCCGTAGTGTTTGTAGGTGATCAGTAGTGCTGAACCCTCTGCGGAATCCTGCTTGTTCCACTGGCTGATGGAAATCCAATTTCTCTGTAGCTCGGCTGCAGATGATTTTTGTGAACAGCTTGTAGAGGTGTGGTAGCAGGCTAATCGGACGATAGTTTTCGATATTGGTAGTGTGTCCCATTTTGAACAGAATTATGACTTCTGCGTTACACCATTCGGTTGGGATTTCGCAGTCTCGGCATTTGTTCAGCAGTACCTGGACTACGTTTTCCAAATTGCCTCCGCCCATTTTTAACATTTCAGTTGTGATTTGGTCTTCTCCCGGACATTTGCCATTTTCTTAAGAGCACCTCTAATTTCTTGGACAGATATTTCCGGTATATTCTCCGACCCTACGTTTTGTACTTTATATGGTGTTATCGTTTCGTTATCGGGTGTTTTTACGAGTATAGGTTGGTGTAGAACTCTTGTATTACTTTTGGTAGTTATTGTAAGTCTGAGATTTCCATTTTTGGTTATTCTTGTTTTTCCCTTTGAGAGCTTGGATCTGAGCACTTTCATATTGGCGTTTTCTCCGATTATCATTTAGATTATGTTGGTGTTGTATGATCTTACGTCTCTACGGATGTCTCTTTTGATTTTTCTATTGGGTTTCTTGTTCTCATAAGATTTACCATGCCTCTTTGTTGCTCTACATTTTCGTTGATGGTTGTACTTAGTTTCGGGTACCCTACTCGTTTTACTCTCCCACATATTTTCTTTGTAGCAACTTGGGTGGTGGATTTTTATCTTTTTTGCAAGTTGGTCTGTTTGCCATATTTGTGAATTGTACGTGTTTCTCCAGTTCTTTCTGGTATTCTTCATTGTTGTTTTCTAACTCTATGCGTGTAGGAAACCTCGCTCTCTTCATTAGTGTGTTTCTCTCGTTTTCTCGTATACGTAGCTTTGATCGAATAATCCTGTGGTCGCTTCCTGTATCGAACCGGTATTATGTAATAATTATTATGTACCAGCATAGTGTCCTTGTTAACGGAGTGCTGGCGACTATGAGTTCCCTAAATAAATAAGCTGTATCGAACCGGTTCAGGATTCCGACGTCCTTGCATATTGATCTGCTATTTGCGAGAATGTGGTCGATTTTTGACCGAGTTGTCCGGGCTCGCCCAGGTCCATCTACGTTGTGGTGGTTTCTCAGCGAACGTGTTTTAGGCAGTACAGATTCTCTTTTTCCAGGAAATATGCCAGCTTTTCTCCTCTGCTGTTCCTTACGCCGGGATCTTGTTTTCCAATATATTCGGATGCGATATTGCAGTTGGTCCACTCACCGATTTTGGCGTTGAAACCTCCTATCACTAACGTGAAGTGTGTTTTCTCTAACTTTTTTGCTTTTGCTATATCCTTATACATTTGCTCTACTTCTTCGTCCTCTGAGCTGCTTGTCGGAGCGTAGATATTTATAATTTACATGGAGTAGGGCTTGTTCAGTCATCGTGATATATATGACTCTGTTAGATAGAGAAACGGACTTCATCACTTTATGTTTTATTCGCGCATTGACGAGAAATCCTATGCCTCCCAGATGGTCTTTATCTGTTGTGTTTTCCTGGTATAACACTTATGTCCTGAGGTTAATGTGGTATTTTTTCACCCGGGAGACGTGTTTCAGATAGTCTCACGATATCCCACTTAATGGATTCCAGCTCGTGGTTCAGTTCGTCTAGGTGTTCCTCGGATCTCATATTGCGTATCTTATATGTAGCAATATAAAAGTGTTCTTGTCTGTGGTTATTTGTGGTCGAATTTTTGCCCTTCCCAGAATCCGTAGGGCAGACTGACGAGTCAGTGTGAGATTTTGAGTTGGACTCGCTACTCACCTGCAATATATATTTCTAAAAATCGACGTGTTCATTCCATTTCATTCGGAGGTTCTCACAAAATTAAAACATCGCGCTTGCCCTGCGTGTTGGTAAATTTGTTGGACAGCCGACCCTCTGAGTGCAGATGCTGGTTGCAGCCGACCATTCTGGGTCAGACACAGCTGTAGTGGATTAACTTAGATGGTTTTCTTACCTTTGACCTTGCCAGAAAGGGTGGCCCTACCAGGAGCATATGCTCCCACTGGCATCGCTCTCAAGATGCTTGAAAGTATTGAGCCCTCTCCCTACGACAAAGTGTTAATTCCTGAGAGGAGCTAAACTAACCATATCAGAGTTAATGAATAGTTTGAATGAATTCTTCAATGTTATAAAAACCACAGGCTATCGATAATTCATGAGCTTTCTTCTTAAACTCCCTTTCTGACGATGGATTTGTATTAGTAATACATTTATAGATCTTATTATAACATACTATACCAATATGTAAGGGGTTTCGTTTAAAGCTTTCTAGTCTTGAAAAGTGCACTCTGAGTTTGTTTATATTGCGTAAGGCATGACTATGTAGTTCATAATTTTTAGGTAAGCCGGAATTGCATTGCTTTATAAGTGTGACTAATCGAAACATATGTACAGAGGGTAGCGTTAAAATGTTGTGCTGATGTTCAAAGAGCGACAAGATTGAAGAGGATTGATTGTTTTTGCATTTTAAATAGCGCATAAATATTTGCTGTCCCAAAATAACAGACCATATGACAACCTATACTGAAGGATGGCGTGGTAAAACATTAGCAGAATATCAACTGTTACACTTTCTAGGTTTCGAATCAGATAACACACGTCCCATTGTAGCTTGTCATCAAGTGTTACCCCCCAGAAATGTTATAGATTCGGCCCCTTTGATTAATTTTTGATCGAGTCTTAGTAGTAAGTAAGTATACTAATGTCATTGGACTCATTTTTTTTTGGAAGCAGCCTCATGAAATATAGTTCCCAATATTTAAAGTCCTTTTAGACCACGTCGTCCTCTTAACAATATCTGATTTTAAATTGCTCTTGTTAAATTGCTCTCTTTAAATTGTTAATTAAATGGGTTAGATACTATAATGTGTCGTGTATGTAATGTATCGTCAGTTCACAAAATATATTTGCATTGGACATTTGTATATTGCATATTTTTTTGCACCGATCATTAACAAATATAAAAATAGAGATGGTTCCAATAGAGAGCCTTAGGGTATCACACACTTCATTACTTTATTTGACGATTTAGAACCGTTTACGATTTGTTGTACCGTTTTTGAACGTTTATTTGAACCGTGTACGACTGTTTGTCCTCTTTGATGCAAGTGAGATTTTACCTAGTTTTTGGCGACGCCTCTTAGTTAGACGCCTCACCGAGTTATTGGCGACGTTGCTCTTTTTCTACTAAAGGAGTTCGATATTTTGATTTAATTGTAGCTAATTGTAAGGCAGAAAATCCAGATTCACTTTGTTTGACGAAGTATTTTATTCTTTTATTTTTTATTCCATTAAGATTCAACTAAAATTGAACCAGTGATACAGTCTGATATTTATGTTTTAATGTAGTATCATAAGATAATTCAATCAATTTTTCTTTTTCAAAACTTTTCAATTCAAATTCTTCATTTTCTTTGTCGATAAATGGATTCTGTATCCACGCAAACTTTGTAAAATCAAGATCATAAAAATAATTCCAAAATTGAATCAACAAGCCATCATTGAATCATTGAAGCAAAATTGAATCAACAAGTGGCGCACACATAATCTCGGACGCATAAATTTAAAAGTGGAAACATATCAATCTTATTTTTTTTTCAAATTTGATTTCCATAGCTTAATTTTTTTATAAAGCGTTCACTTTGTATAAGTAAATACATTTGTGGTTCTTGCATTGATTTATCAAAAACACTCGATTTTCACCGAGAAAAATTGCTATTTGTTCTTTCAGTTCAAGTACCCGTTGAATCAGTTTTGCACGAGATAATCAGCGCACTACACAATAGTACAGAAGTGAGATGCAAAATATCAAATATCTTCACACAGCCTTGCGAACAACTTAATTTTTGATGGACTGTTTTTTATATAATTTTTAACTTTCGTTACTTGAAAAAACGTTGCAAAGTTCCTTTTTTGATACGAGAGCAGCTCTGTGGAGCATGCAGTGCGTACAGAAAGGTGTTTTCCTTCTAACAATAAGTAGTGTTTGAAGACCAGTTTTGTGTGCCGACATTGATTATGCGCCGTCAGAACAGAGCCCAACGCAATTATTCCACATTATGTCGTTCTCATTAAAAAGTCTATTATATTAAAATTTCATATTTTACAGATAAAACTTTAGCAGTAATTTAGAAAATTGCTTACTGTGACTATTATTCGCGCCTCCCCATAGACTGGCCTCCCAGTTTAGAAAACGCTGACCTAAAGTTAGTGTAAATAAATATTCTCATTTTATTATCATATAAACTTGCTAGGAAAAATATAAGTGCACTGCGCTGCGAAAACTTTACAAAGTCTTTAATTAAATGTTAGTTTAAAGGAATTATAAAAAACACTGAGAACCAAAGAAAAACATTGAGTAGAAATAACACATTAAGAAAACAATTCGATTGGAATATTGTTTCTACGATCGCGATTTTTTATTAAAGCGTAAAATAACAATATTTACGACAAATATTTAGTTTGATTCAATTAAATTTTAATATTCAGTTCATAATTATTATATCTATTTTAATCGAAAGACAAACATCGGCAATGTTTGTTAAATAAAAGTTATGTTAATAATAATTCATATTTTGCAATATTTCTCATTTAAAGAAAGAAACGTCGAATGCCTTGCGAAGACTCTAATTAAAGATATATCTGAGGGGTGAAAAACAATAAAAATAAGTTTATTTTATTTAAAACCGGCATAATTCTAGTGATTTTCATGCGGACGTGCAGAGAAAAATAATGAGGTTTCCACAAATAAATCCAGTTTATATAATGAGAAATTGCTGCTTGCTGCGTTATTATCAAAAGTGCAATTTCTAAAGGTTACACATGAATGAAGTTAGAGGTGTGTGAGCAAATCATAACTGTCACAGCATCAATTATGGCGCTTTTGTGAACTTGTCACTTGGCGTCTACAGATGTTGGGTGTTGAATTACCTACCAGCAGGCATAGGAAATGTTTACATTAACGTTTTTTTTTACTCCCATGTTCACTTCTTAGTAAATGATTTTTTGTTCCTCTGTTTTATTTATTTTTCCATTTACAAATATTTTTCAATTTTGACAAACTAAAACCTTCATAAACAATCTATTAATTTATTTGTTTATTTACGTATTTTCTCAATATAGTTTTACATGTTTTCTTTCACAATATTTAATAGTATCATAAATATAGAAACTAGCTATAGCCCGCGGCTTCGCTCACAAGGATTTTTTATCAGTCAAATTAATTCAGGTCAACTCTATTTACAATATATTGATTTCGTTATGAGTACTATGAAGACTACTGCTAAGACGGACTTGAAATAAAATAAACATTTACATAACTAATTTTCTAGAACAGTGGTTCTTAAACTTATATAGTCTGAGGAGCCCTTTTCAACAAATTTTTATTTGCGGACCCCCTCTTGAACAATTTGTTTTTGCGGAAACCACCCTAACCCTAAGAATTTCATTTCTTCAGACATAATTTCTGGCTCAATACCCGTATAGGTACTACGTTATAATAAATATTGGTAAATATTTTTATTAATTTTTAATACGTTATAATAACTATTGGTAAAAATGTATCTTTGATTTATTCTAATAAATGTTCATTTTATTAGGATATAGAATAAAAAATCATAAAATGAATAAAAATAGTAGGAAAAAGAACTAAAAGTGTACAATATATCATTGTATTCTTGAACTGTTTCTTACTATTTGTTTATATCTTGCGGTCTCACGGACCCCTAGCAATGGCTACGCGGACCCCCAGGCGCCCGTGGACCCCAGTTTAAGATCCTGTGTTCTAGAATATTTTCGTTTTGATTTTGTTCAGACTTTGCACTCCTATTACTTATGAATCAAGTTAAAAATATTAATAAGTTTGGATGCAATATAGTGGTTGGTTTCCAAGTTATTGCTTGTTGCAGACAAGTTTTCTAAATTTCGATATCCTTTTTAAACAGTCTCCCTAATCTCATTGAAGCATTATTAATAAAGCATACTTCAAAATTTTTAGGATTTTAAAGCTTTCAGAAGAAATAAAACTAGTTCTCGACTATGTACCTCCTTATCCAGATTTTGACTTCCACACATAAGGTAAGCATCAGAAATAGCCACGTGCATCACCTACAGTAGTACGACTGTATATGGAGTTCACAAACCATTTACAAATTTTCAATTTAAATTGTAATTATAAACTAAGACTCAAATGTCAGCTGTCAACTGTCAGAACTACAAATGAGCATTATTTCTTTTCTGTCTCTTCTGTTTTTTTGTATTGAAAATAGTACCTAATACATCCATTTCTTCATTTTGAAAGAAAAATGTAAACATCAGTTTTCACATCTCTAACATCTACAATCTCTGAGATATAAGTTTCCCTCCCGCATTGGGCAGCTTTCCCTACAATTAGCTAGATTTTGAGAAAATGGAGAATCCCATTTTTATCTGTTTTGTAAGAGGAATCTGCCAAGGTTTACTATTTGCATGTTAGGTTTCGGGAATATAAGTTATAAAAATATTCAACCCCTAATTTTCAGCCCACTTAATCGGATTTTCAAACAATGGTGAAATACGTGTCTCTTAAATTTTAAAAGCGAATCTTAATACCAAATTTGATATCTATAACATTTTCCGTTTCTGAGATATAGAAATTCTACGACATGTCTATGAAATACTAACTATACACAAATAGTCAATTCAAAGACGGCTAACTATCCACAAGAATATCTTATACAGATAAGACAAAACTACAACCCAAGTGTAACAAACAATACCTAACAGAAACAAAACATCTACTCGTCTCTTCCTACCATTGTTGTATCTCTATACTCGATTTTCTATATTTTATTGAGAAGAATAGTGATGTGTTGAAGAGGAGGGTTTCGTAAATAGATTTTCTATTAAGAATTTCTTATTGAGTAGGAGAAGTGAATGTGGTTGTCATAGTATTTCAGCAAGTAAATGGAAACTGAATCACAGTGCTTGTATGTAATAATGAAATAAAGGAAACCGTGTGTGTACTTCACTTACTATTTTTTGGGGGGTGGGAAGTTTCCTAAAAATAGAAACGTGATATTGACAGCGGTTTCATAAGATAGTAGACATTAAATGTATCAACACTAGACCTGAGTAAATAAAAAAAGAATACGTCCGTGTCATATTTCTTATATTATGTTGAGACTGTTTGTAATCGAGGATACGACATTAAGAGTGCGTCACAGTCCGCCGTCGCGACACTTATCTTTGATTTGGGAAAAATGACGAAAAAATAAAATTGCGCGTAAAAGCGTTCGCGACCCGACAAGAAGGGAATTGATGAAAAGCGGAAATGGGTTTGCAATTTTTTATTCTCCATTTAACTTTTGATGTAAAATCCACCTTTCATTCACTGCGAATTGTCCGTCCCATTATATATTTTTCCTCGCTGAACATTTCTATTTTTTTCTTATTTCCGCCGCTTTCTTTTCATATTAAAAGAAATACTTTTTCAATGAGCTCCATCGCGTAAATGAAAATGGAACTGGTGAAATTATTAAATTAAATCTTTCACAGGTTTCTGAAATTATTAAACCGTTCATAAAATAAAACTCAATACAAAGTACTCGACTACTCTCATACTATACATGTTTTAATTAAACTTATATCTATGAATAATATTTATGAAAATAAGTAAGAAAGTGACAGACAAAACTAAACAGACAAAACTAGACAGACAAGACTAGACAGACAAGACTAGACAGACAAGACTAGACAGACAAGACTAGACAGACAAGACTAGACAGACCATACTAGACAGACAAGACTACACAGACAAGACTAGACAGACAAGACTAGACAGACAAGACTAGACAGACAAGACTAGACAGACAAGACTAGACAGACAAGACTAGACAGACAAGACTAGACAGACAAGACTAGACAGACAAGACTAGACAGACAAGACTAGACAGACAAGACTAGACAGACAAGACTAGACAGACAAGACTAGACAGACAAGACTAGACAGACAAGACTAGACAGACAAGACTAGACAGACAAGACTAGACAGACAAGACTAGACAGATAAGACTAGACAGACAAGACTAGACAGACAAGACTAGACAGACAAGACTAGACAGACAAGACTAGACAGACAAGACTAGACAGACAAGACTAGACAGACAAGACTAGACAGACAAGACTAGACAGACAAGACTAGACAGACAAGACTAGACAGACAAGACTAGACAGACAAGACTAGACATACAAGACTAGACAGACAAGACTAGACAGACAAGACTAGACAGACAAGACTAGACAGACAAAACTAGACAGACAAGACTAGACAGACAAGACTAGACAGACAAGACTAGACAGACAAGACTAGACAGACAAGACTAGACAGACAAGACTAGACAGACAAGACTAGACAGACAAGACTAGACAGACAAGACTAGACAGACAAGACTAGACAGACAAGACTAGACAGACAAGACTAGACAGACAAGACTAGACAGACAAGACTAGACAGACAAGACTAGACAGACAAGACTAGACAGACAAGACTAGACAGACAAGACTAGACAGACAAGACTAGACAGACAAGACTAGACAGACAAGACTAGACAGACAAGACTAGACAGACAATACTAGACAGACAATACTAGACAGACAAGACTAGACAGACAAGACTAGACAGACAAGACTAGACAGACAAGACTAGACAGACAAGACTAGACAGACAAGACTAGACAGACAAGACTAGACAGACAAGACTAGACAGACAAGACTAGACAGACAAGACTAGACAGACAAGACTAGACAGACAAGACTAGACAGACAAGACTAGACAGACAAGACTAGACAGACAAGACTAGACAGACAAGACTAGACAGACAAGACTAGACAGACAAGACTAGACAGACAAGACTAGACAGACAAGACTAGACAGACAAGACTAGACAGAGAAGACTAGACAGACAAGACTAGACAGACAAGACTAGACAGACAAGACTAGACAGACAAGACTAGACAGACAAGACTAGACAGACAAGACTAGACAGACAAGACTAGACAGACAAGACTAGACAGACAAGACTAGACAGACAAGACTAGACAGACAAGACTAGACAGACAAGACTAGACAGACAAGACTAGACAGACAAGACTAGACAGACAAGACTAGACAGACAAGACTAGACAGACAAGACTAGACAGACAAGACTAGACAGACAAGACTAGACAGACAAGACTAGACAGACAAGACTAGACAGACAAGACTAGACAGACAAGACTAGACAGACAAGACTAGACAGACAAGACTAGACAGACAAGACTAGACAGACAAGACTAGACAGACAAGACTAGACAGACAAGACTAGACAGACAAGACTAGACAGACAAGACTAGACAGACAAGACTAGACAGACAAGACTAGACAGACAAGACTAGACAGACAAGACTAGACAGACAAGACTAGACAGACAAGACTAGACAGACAAGACTAGACAGACAAGACTAGACAGACAAGACTAGACAGACAAGACTAGACAGACAAGACTAGACAGACAAGACTAGACAGACAAGACTAGACAGACAAGACTAGACAGACAAGACTAGTCAACCCACACATATCCATTTCCACATCCACACTTAACCATAGGATTTTCCGATTGGAAAATCCTAACAACAACATTCTTACACTGGTCCACGTGCCAGCCTCCGTTACCAATAGTCCGAAGATTTGGTTCAGAGACAATGGCCACATCCACTCTCTCATCATGCACCGTCTTCCATACCAGCTCCATTGCAGCCGCACTCCTATTTGAGTTCGTCTGCAATACTAGCATATTCTGTTTCTTTGGGACGTCCCTTTCATACCTTCCCTGCACAGTTTCCTGTACGCAGGGCAGTCCATGGAGTCCGCCCTATGCCCACTCACTCCGCACACGAAGCACTTAGCCTCTTTGGCTGTGCACTCGTGTGCTTTGTGCCCGCTTTCATCGCATCGCAAACACGCATTCTTTCGCTCTATTCCCTTGCACGCTGCCGCCAGGTGCCCAAAGCCAAGGCATCTGTAGCACCTGATCGGCTTATTGTCTTCGGTCACTCGGCACATGATCCATCCAACTTTTATTCTGCCTTTCTTCAGTAGGGTTTGTGCCGCTCTTACTGGAAGAGTGACAACTGCCATACTGGCCCCTCCGCGCACTGTGCGGAGAGACTTTACCACACACTCCTTACATTCAGCGGCCTTCTGAATGGCTCCTTTCACCTCATCGGTGGTGGTAGCCTCATCCATGCCCCTAACAAGGACATTTCTGAGCCCCACCTCCGTCCTGACATCCCTTACAGCCTCAGTCACTAGGGCCATTCGCTCTGCCAGTCGCTTCTTTTCCCCATCATCATTCACTCTGACGATGAGGTCCCCAGCGTGGGTTTTCCTCATCGCCCTTACATTTATATCATCCATATCAACTTCCTTCTTAAGGACATTCACCATATGGGCGTAAGAAACACCCTCTGCCCTCCTCACCAGTAAGGTTTCTGCCTTTCTGGTGCCTCCGCCCCCTTCCACTCTGGGCTTTTGGCCCTCCGCATTCATCCAGCACAGGGTTATCTCAACTCCTGTGCCACGCCACACGCATTCAGCCATCTTTCGTACCAGCCACATATTAAGGTTACCAGCCACACCGATAGCGAACCTCTTTCTCTCAGTCTTCTCACAAAGACCTTTCATTCTTAATAAGGTCTCGAACGCCTTTTCTTCGGCGCCTTCGACCTTATTATCATCCAGACGGGCGATGAAGTGGTACTTCCTCTCGGAGTCCAACGACTCATCGCCTCCCATGCATACAACATTCTCGCTCTTGATGTAGGCCACGGAGCCTACATTCAAGCCTTCAGCCACCCGCTTGGCCTGGGGGAGCTGGTCGAGCATCCCCCAGCCCAGTTGTCCACAGTTATCCCCTTTCTCTCCTGCAACCAACAGGAGTACATCCTCGTCCCTGACCAGAGGAGAGCCCTTAGCCATCTTCACCACAGTGAAGGCGTCCTCGGACCACCTCTCCCTGGCCAGGGACATGTACTCCTGCACATTCATGCCCGGCTTCAGCGCACTGGCGATACTACATTCAGCCTCCGTTTGGGTGCTGACTTCCTTGCATGCCACACTTACTGTTTGGACTTCGGTGTCGTATAACACCTTTTCAACGGGCAAGAAACGGTGCTCTTCCAGCCAAGTGGTCACGGAGTTGCGGGAAAAGACATTAGTTGTCTTTTTAACTCGTGCTGCCGCGTCTTTAACTTCCTTCTTGGTGCTACTGCCTCCAGCAATAGCCCTTTCCAAGTCCTCAACTTGTCTGGTAAGTGCTCCAATCGCTTCCACGATTGTAAAAGCGATCGAGCACTCCGTCTTCTTGTACGCGTCCACATCGTCCGTGGATCGGTCTGCCACTTTCCGTTTTTTATTGGTTTCCACAATAGATTGGCTTCTCGCCCGACTGTCCATTTCCCCTACACCCCTACATACTTTTTGCTTTGTGAAAAAATCCATAGTGAATCCTCCACAAAACCAAAAATAAATTCAGAAAATTCTCCCCTCCTGGGGGTGGATGAAAAAATTTGCCGCAGATAAAGTGCTGCAGTAAATGCAAAAACGTCTGCGGCGTTGAATTATCCTTATCTCCGTATACACGAGATAAGGAGTGAAAAGAAAAAGAGTAAGAATTTTAAGAATATAAAAAACTCAAGCCACGTGCTGTGACTCAAAACTATTTAGCTTACAATTAAAGAAAACTAAAAAACGCCGCTATTAAAGAAAAAGTAAATCTCTACAAAGAGAAAGAAACAAACCAAAATGCACTAACCTGGATTGCAATTAAATAACTTATAAATAAAAACTTATAAACCAACTTATTAATAAACAAACATGTGGAGCACTCGGCTGCACGTCTACTCGCTTCCGCGTCTCGTACGCGTCAGACAGACAAGACTAGACAGACAAGACTAGACAGACAAGACTAGACAGACAAGACTAGACAGACAAGGCTAGACAGACAAGACTAGACAGACAAGACTAGACAGACAAGACTAGACAGACAAGACTAGACAGACAAGACTAGACAGACAAGACTAGACAGACAAGACTAGACAGACAAGACTAGACAGACAAGACTAGACAGACAAGACTAGACAGACAAGACTAGACAGACAAGACTAGACAGACAAGACTAGACAGACAAGACTAGACAGACAAGACTAGACAGACAAGACTAGACAGACAAGACTAGACAGACAAGACTAGACAGACAAGACTAGACAGACAAGACTAGACAGACAAGACTAGACAGACAAGACTAGACAGACAAGACTAGACAGACAAGACTAGACAGACAAGACTAGCATGATAGGGCATGATATCCATAGTGGGGTTTCGCAGGGTTCAGTCATGGGTCCCACATTGTGGAACATTCTCTATGATGAGGAGTTGAGTGTGTATAGACTGGAATTACCAGAAGGTGTGAAAACCATCGCATTTGCAGATAATCTGGCATTAGTGGTGTACGGGAAAACCGAAAGGGAGTAACTGGTAGAGCATTGCAACTGCAACTGGCACCTGAGGCAGTTCTCCTCACTCCTAATACCGAAAAATTCTATAAAATACGTGGGCGTTGTAATCGACAAAAGCCTCTCATTCAAGCAACATATCATGAAGGCTGCTGACAAGGCTCTCAAAACGGCTGCTGCCTTAGAGAGGCTCATGCCAAATGTGGGAGATCCTAGATGCAGCAAAAGGAGGCTATTGTGCTCGGTATCGCAATCCGCTATGCTTTATGCAGCTCTAGTCTGGGTAAACAAAATCAGAGTGAAACAATAAATAACAAGATGGCATCAGGACAACGAAGACTAGCATTGAGAATATGTAACGCATATAGAACATTTTCAAGGGAGACTGTCCTGGTTATTGCTGGAATACCTCCTATTGACATCACACTGCGAACCAGACTCGATACGTATATATCACGATGTAATGGAAACAAAACAACTAAGAGCGAGGAAAAAATACCCGCCTCCGCCAAAATTTTTGAGGAATGGCAACGCGACTGGGTCTCAGATAGCAAATGACAGGGGGCAAGAAACCCAATCAACGATGTAAAACGCGGGGCAACGAGGAAACATTGGAGAGGAAAATTACTATCACACCCTGGTACTTAGCGCGCATAGGTTATTTTTTATATAGGTGCTTCAAGGATTACCTGCACTGGATAGGAAGAGCTAGTGACAGCCTCTGCGAATATTGTGAGAAAGAAGATGGAGTTGCTCACACCATATTCAGCTATGGTAGGTGGCATGCAGAGAGATAACTTATTGAAAGTAGAACCGACGAAAGAACAATGGTGGACTACATGCTATTTTCTGAAAAACAATGGCACAAGATTAATAACGTGATCATAACTATAATGTCCCATTAGGAAAACGATGAGAAGGAAGGGAAAAAAACTGGAAAACATGCTGAAAACCTGAACCTCTAATCATGGCTAATGGAAGGGGGATGTAAGGGTAAAATACGATACACCACACAAAGTATGATACACCACTACCTTGAAGTTATGCGAAGAGCGGTCCCGAGATGTGTGGGTTTTTCCAGGGGGGACCACTTAACGAAAGTGTTTTCTACGCCAGAAAAATCAACAGAAAAGCAGCGAGATGTAGCGAATGTGAGAGATTGCGGTTTATCTCAACGGCCTGATAGTGTACAAAAAGTAGATGCTGCCAAGGATGGGCGCATTGGCCAAAAAACCAATAACATTAATACCGGAGCTATTAAATAAACAAAACAATCGAACAAAAATATAATTTAAAACATGAATGACAGCGATAGTAACGATAAATGGGAAACACCGAAATCTAGAAAGAGGGGTACTAGAAAATCCAATATAATTCTAGGTTGGAATGATAAAACCAAGCAGATAAAATCGGCTACTAGATTTTACCACCTCCATGTGTACCGACTGGACTCAACATTGACGATGGATGAATGGTTCATGTAAGAAAATTGCTTCTAAATACAACAAAGTCACAATTAAGTCACAATTCCCATTGACGATTTAGATGAAGTGATGCCACTAGAAACATGGTCAAGAAACACTTTTGTAAATTAAGATTCGTTTTATATTAAGATTAGAAAAATCAACACAGAATATGTGTTTGAAATGTAAAAGGTTGCAAAATCAGCAAACGATTACTACAGAACATAGGAAAAGCTCAAATGAAATTATTGCTTTTAAAATAAATAAGTTTAAGCTATCCGCTCATTTTTGCAGACCTGAAGATATGCATGGAGGAGTAGCTATCTATTCTAGATATGGTATATTGTGTAAAGTAAGTAATGACATTAGCCTAATTGCTGAACAATTTGTGTTTGAATGTTCACCAATTGAAACTCAATTAAATGATGGTAATGCATATAGTATGTCAGCAGTTCTCGAGTTTACTGAATTCGTTTAATGATATGCCACTGGCAAAGGACATCCATCCAGAATCTGAGTCATGCATAGACAATATAATGTAGGTTGTACAAATTTTAAATACAAGTTAAATACTTTAAATTATTTTATATCAGATCAGATCACTATGCTAAATTATTTCCATAGAATCTGTAAAAGAGACCGAGCATGGGCTTAAACCCTTCAGAAGCTATAGCGAAGGTAATAAGATATTTGACAGAGAATTATTGCATAAAATATCATGGGAAAAGTATTGCAATACTGCATTGCGTATTAAATCCAGTATTGCGTAATATCAAAAAAATGTTCACTGTACTACAAACAATTGCTTATTCCGACCGCCCGCCGTAATAAGCATCTATATAACTACTTTCGAAGGAGGTTTACTAGACTATTGAGAGACAATAAAAAACGCAGCTTCTATAAGCAGATCCAAGAATCCTCGAACATTCAGAAAACCTATTGGAATATATTCAAACAAATTGCGGGTATGAAGACGAAACAGTGCTCGGGTAGCGATTATTGTCCGACGCCTCATTTATCGGCTACAAATATCAACGACTAGTTGGTTAATAAAGACTTACGCAATACTCAAGTAGAAACCCAATATTGGAGCAACGTACGTAATACTAATAATAGTGCATCATTTTTTCTCAAACCTAGAAATAGGGAGGAACTTTTTCATAGAATAATGAATTTCAAGACTAATAAAAGTGTAGGTAACGATGAAATACCTAATATTGTTATCAAAAATTATATTTTTAGCATAATAACCCCACTACAATATATAATTAACAACGGCTAGACAGACAAGACTAGACAGATAAGACTAGACAGACAAGACGAGACAGACAAGACTAGAGAGACAAGACTAGACAGAGAAGACTAGACAGACTAGACTAGACAGACATAATGGAAAACTTAAATTGGGGAAGGTCCAATCAATAATTGAATGTAAAAGAAAATGAATGAAGAAATATAGAATTTTTATATTTTAAATGAGGAAATTTAATTAAGGAAGCAAAATTATAACGAATTCTCGTGTAGGGTGTTCTCAAATAACTTGATATAATTAAAATTGATAGTTTTACTTAATAAGGAAACTTAATACAGTTTTATAGTGGACTTTTTTTCGTAAAAATCAGAAAAATAAAATTACAAATAAAGTCCAATAATAATTTAAATAATAATATTTACGTAGTGATATTTATATAATAATAATCTTATAAGCAAAAATTATTAATACGTAGAAAAGTTAGGATAAAAAAAAACTCAAAATGACAATATTTGACAAGCGTTTATTTCAATGTAGTCAGTTAGTGCAGCGCTGTCCAACTGGCGGCCCGCGAGCCGTATTCGCAAATGCTTTTTTTAGTAAAAATGTATGAGTTTATTCAACCATATACAACAAGAATTATAAAAATGCTAATGATGAATAATTATGGTTGTTTTATGGTCATTCGATAAAATTAATCCACGCTCGGATTGGACGAAAGTACAGACATTACCGACACAAATCAAATGCTTATTTTTATAGAAAGAACCGTAAATGAAAACTATGATTATTCAGAGGAACTTTAAAATTACGATCATTACACAGAACAACAAAAGGTGAAGGTATTTGTAACGATTTAAATTGTGCAATAGTTCCGTATGGCGGATTTGACAAGTTCACCGGTATTGTAATTGACGGCGCCAGAGCTATGACCGGCAAAAATATTGGGCTAGCAGGACTCTTACAAAAAGAAAGAATAAATTGTTGAATGTTCCATTGTATTGTGCATCAGCAGGCATTATGTGTTTTTTCACTAAAACTAAAAGATGTAATGGACAATGTTTGCAAAATAATAAATTTAAATCTTGGCTTTTCGGAAGAACTGCAAGCTGAGTATGGTGATTTGCTATTACATAGTAATAGTCGCTGGTTAAAAGCGGGGAAATGCCTCAAAAGACTTTTACACTTCGAAAAGGAATTCTTCTTTTTATAACGGAAGTTGTCATCGATGAAGATTTGACAGCAAATTTAGGTGATACAAATTTTCTTTGTTCAGTTGCTTTCCTAACAGACATTATAAATTATTTAAATATTTTGAATAAATACTTGCAAGGAAAAGATCAAGATGTGTCTTGTCTTTATAAACATGTAACAGGATTCAGAAGTTAAATTCGCAGGAAAGTAATTTATTTCATATTGAATGTTGCAAAGAGAAGTGTGAAGAAATGAAGGACTGTAACATAGAGGTGAATTTTGACATTCTTTAACTAAATTAGATACGCTTATTGAAGATTTTAACAGAAGATTTTCTCAATTTGATGATTTATAGATGAGTATTAATTTAATCAGTGATCCATTCAATATCGATAATACCTCCGTTGAACCTAATTATGAAATGGAATTATGCGACCTTCAGGCTGACCCATTCATTACATCTAGTGGAGCAACTGAAATACAAGTGTTCAAACATTTGGATAAAGAAAAATATCAAAAATGAGATTTTGGAATTTAAATCATTTCTATGTTCGAAGTACATAATATATCGGCGAGCGTGCATTCTCTGACATGAAATATATAAAATCAAAATTTATAAACAGCTTGTAAGACTCCACTCTTGAAAATATAATTAGACTTGCCACAACAAATATTGATATGGACATAAAAGAAATTGTTGCTCAACAAGTACGGCCACAATGCTCCCATTAAATAGCTTAGGCTTAATATTATTCTAATTTTATTGTGATTTTATAATCTCTGGTATTATTTTTAAGAATAACATTGTGTTGTCCGTTACTATGTGATCTTTCATTTTAACAATAAATATAACGCAATATTTATTATGCAAAAATATAAACTTTATTGTTAAAAATGTTATTATCTTTGACTTTTTTTTTCGTATAAATAAAATAACTTTTGGGTTGATATGAACTGACTTTTCATTTACCTATCCTTTTCGGCCCGCGAAAAATTTGCTAAAGAAAAAATGGCCCGCTGGCTAAGAAAAGATGGACAGCGCTTAGTTAGTGCATAGATTTTAGGTCGCAAACATTATTGAATTCCGTTGTTTTCCAAAATATCGAATCCCAAACATAAATCCGACCGGCATTTTTTAAACTTTTCTCGTAAACAGATATATTTTTATCGACGTCAATCAATTAATTGTATTATAATAATATTAATAAAAATGATATATATTGTAACATACAAAAATGCAACATAGAGCTCAATTATATTTTTTATAAAATTGATTGAATGTTGCACTTTGAGTATTTTCTTCAAAAGTTATATTTTTGTAATATATGTACACATTTCGTTAACAATGTTAACATCATCAGTATAACTGTTATACTTATAATCAGTTAATGTTAACATTGTTTGTTGTTAACGAAATGTATACATATATTACAAGAATATAACTTTTGAAGAAAAGTATTTCATTTATTAGTTATAAAATTTGCAAACTCAACAAACCCAAAAAATTTGATTGAATGTATTTGAAAAAATATGTTTTCTTTTATTAATTTATTTTCCAATAAAATCGATATGTAATTTACATTCAATTAACAAACTAAATGACAATTTTTTCTTATGTAATACATTTTTAACAGATTTAAATAAAAATCAAGAGATAACTAAATAATGTATTTGATCTCCTTCATTTTACTTTGAAAGCTAGTATTCATGATATGCAACCTAGTTTACATAGCTGATCCTATGACGTTAATCTGGACGTTAGTTTAATCACATTTAACACAAAATATTTCTATTCATTTAATACCAAAAATATCTTTAAAAATGTGGACTTAAATTTTTAAATTTACATCCATAATTTTTAAAAGTTCTAAAACTACAAATTTAAAAATTTATTTTACTCAAATGCTGTTGTTTTTCTCATGAAATTTGCTTACATCAATACATTCTCAGTAGCCGTGATCGTCTAGTGGTTAGGACCCTACGTTGTGGCCGTAGTAACCCAGGTTCGAATCCTGGTCACGGCAATGTGAAAACATTGTCACGGTGAGAGTAATTTTTTTAATTTCTATTCATAAAATATGTATTTCAACTATTTTCAATTTTATAATACTTTTTTATTTGATTTCACTAGAGAGACAAGATGAACAAAGAAGACAGACAGGCAAGATGGACAGAGAACATAGACAGACAAGATAGACAGACAAGATATACAGACAAGATAAACAGGCAAGACTAGACACAAAAGATAGACACTAAAGTTTATCAAATTTAAATGATTTACTGTTTTAAAACGATTTTATTTAATGTTACAAATTATCTATTTATAATTCCTTTATCAATTCCTGACAATTGTGATATAAACTGTGACCGAAGCTCACAATCAGTTGGAAGAAGCCCAGAGTGCTTTCAGAAAAGTTAGATGAGCCCAAGATTTATTGAAACTACAAAGTCCTAAGAGTTTGTGTTTGTACCTTAGGCTAATTAAGGTTAGTGATTAAATAAAAAAATCCTTTATTTGCATCATAACAAATAAAAAAGGTTAAAATTTTCTACATTTTGTGTAAATTTCTTGTCTGATGAATATTTGTTTTATCTAAAATATTTAACAATATTCATCGTAAAACTTGTTTTCGTCATTGTATTATCTATCTATATACCCTCATTCTATTATCATCTATATATTGATTTATACATACTTTTTTTTATTTAAGTCAAATTGTATTGTATTTCCGGTCAGAAGTACTTCGTGATCGATAGACCATTGTATAAAGTTACAATAAATATATGTATTGTTATTATTAGTACTCTTTTCTTTTTTAGACCTCATCTATTCTTGTTTTCGAGTTCGATTCAAGATTCTATTTTCAATATAATTCGAACTGACTTGAATAGCTCTTATTTACAGAAAATAATAAACATTAAATTGTGTGAAGATTTTTTCCCGAAATAAAAACATTTTCTGTGAATTGAATAAATTAACAGAAACTTTTGAGATAGATATTTTGATTGAATGTCTATATAGACTTGTTGACACTAACCTACACACGTTGTAAGTCTAGCTATATAATTATTTTTGTTTGGAAGATACTCTGGTAGAGCAAGCCAGTAAAGTTGCTTTGTTGCATTTACTAATTTCATTTCCTAATTTCTACCCAAAAATTGTGCGAAGATTAATCCTTACAATAACCCTGGATTAAAACTTCAAACAAACAAAAGAAAGCGCCCCCGGGTGGGCTCGAACCACCAACCTTTCGGTTAACAGCCGAACGCGCTAGCCAATTGCGCCACGGAGGCCGTAGAAATTAAAAAAAAAATACTACTAAACAAAAGAATATTAATTAAACAAATAACTAAATAAGATTATAGAGATTGGACAAACCATCTCAAACGTAATACTGAACAGATTGGATCAGACAAACACTAAACAAATAGACTAGACTAAACAAAAAGACCAGACAACCACACTAAACTAGAAGACTAGACGAATGGACGAATAGACAAGATAAAGAAAAGTAGGTAGAAAAGAACAAAAGAACACAAAACATGAAAAAGTACATAAAAAAGAAAACAAAACATGCAATACGACCTTATAAAGTTATTACTAATAACTACGAATTACTAATAAAGTCAAGAGGAACAATAGTAAATCAAACACTTGCCAGACAATGGCCAGTAAAGTACCATTGTCTGGCAAGACAAGTCTAGGCTAACTAGGCAACCTGTAAGACTAGGCTAGACTTGGTTTAGATGTCGTGATTACATTAGAAAAGATTACAACTCTTATTATGCAAAAAAATGTTCACATTAAAAATTTCTCAAAGCATAAATCCTTAATTTTAAAATTCATGATATGCCCTCCCTAAATGACTTCAAAAAGATTAAAAAGCAATAAAGTTTGAAGTTGCTTCAACCAATACAAATGTTTCTAAAATATTCATTTTTAAAGCGTCTAACTCTATTAAAACTCACAAAAAACATTTTATAACGGAAATACTAATGTTCTAAGAAAAATTTCAATTAGGTCATTGCTACTTGCAAATTCCGAGATATTTTAAGAATGAATCTCCCAAGACACTATGAATCTGAATAACAATAAAATACCTGTTGTATAACAGATTTGGCAACGCGGCGGACTGGTAGGGCAGTGTACCCATTGGTCGGTCAAGATTACCTTTGATTTTACCTGCAAAGAGCGACCACAAGAGCAAAACACAAGAGAGAACCTTGACCGTGTTCCCCGATCTGACGTTTTCAAACATTATTATGAAACTATTTTAATAGGGCTTAAACTAGTACGCGTGCTCTCCCAATTCAGTGCAATGTTTTTACTTTATAGTGGTGTTTAAAATCTGTGACCATTTTTAGAAGATTTAAAGGTAACTAACTACACAAATAATAATAATACAATTAAACCGATTTAAAATAATTAAACCGATGTACATATAATATTTAAGAATCTACAAATTTTCTAATCCACATTACTAATTATTTTACAAAGTGAAGTAGAATAAACGACAAACAAGCTAACAAAAACAAGGATGATAGACGAATAAAAGTAACATAAAGAGAAACTAGATGAAACATTATCAAGGAGGAACTAGACAAATTAAAATATACACATATAATGTATAGAAGAACAAGACAGAGAAGAAATAAACTTACAACAATATACAGAAAAGATAAATAAATATGCTTGACTAGGCGTGCAAGAGTAAACTTACAAAAATGGAACATCCTACACAGTTTAGAGTCTAAACTGTGTAGGGTGCTACATTTTTGTAAGTTTAGTCTAAACTTTAGATTGCACAAGTAAAATGATGAATAAAAAGATTTAGACAGTGATGACTATACGCAAAACACTAAATAGACGAACAATAATCCAGTGAGAATACTAGACTAGTCAATCAAAAGACGATATAAGGTAGCAGAAAGGACTGATTAAGATTTTAGATAAACAAGACTACTTAATTGGAAAATGAAGTTTAATTTAAAATAATTAAAATATAAAATCTGCTGTAAATAATACAAATTGTAGTATACTATATAGGCTACATAAATACAAGACTGGACAGACAAAACTGAATAGGTAAGGATGGACAGACACGACTGGACAGACAAGAGTGCAGATACGAGACTGGAGAGACTAAAATGGACAGACAAGAATGGAGAGACAAGACTGGACAGACAAGATTGAAGAGATAAGACTGGACAGACAAGACTGTACAGACAAGATTGGGCAGATAAGACTTGACAGACAAGACTGGATATACAAGATTTGACAGACAATACTGGAAAACACTTTGTTTGGGGAGGGGGCGCAGCTGGCGGTAACCTAACCTCACCAGTCAAGTGCTCCCCCTGGAACGCATCCGTGCACTCTGGACCCGCTAGTCGTATAACCTCGGAGTGACGAATGACTAAAATTAGTCTACCTCGTGTTTGTGAAAGTCTTTTTTTTTGGGCTTGCATCTCGTCATTTTCATTTTCCGTCATTATTGTACGAATTAGCCCTTGAATAGTATTCCAGTTTGCTTTTCCCTGTAGCATATATGGAACAATTGTTCTGGACCCAAAAGGTTCTTCCATGATCCTTTTAGCTTCCTCTCTTTCTGTTTGCCATCTCCAACAGTGCAATAAGGTTTGACTGACGATGTCTGTTTCTCCACATATAAATCATCCGTTGCTCTGTCCATATTGTGGAGGTAATCCCTGAAGCAACCGTACCTGGGTAAGATGGGCTAGTTACCATATTACTCAGGTACTAACCGGCCACGGTTGCTTCAGGGATTACCTCCACAACATTAGCAGAGCAACGAACGATTTATGTGTATACTGTGGAGAAACTCCCCATATACTCTATTTATCCAGGAGAATATGTCCGGTATTAAAAATTGGATCCCCTGTCCTTCCTAGCGGCCATCTTCTTTGCCATTCCTCAATGAGTTCTTCTCTGGCAAGTGGTTTTTCTTTCTTGCTATAATAAGAGTCGTGCTGCTTTTTTCGCTCCTTAGCGAGCAGGTCCATTGGGGATATTCTTGAGATAGCTTGAGCGGCCTCTCCTGAAATCGTAAGGTAAGCGCTGCATGCACGCAGAGCCATTTTCCTCTGAACGGCTGCGAGTTTATGGAGATTTCGTACTTTCTGTAGATTTTTAGACTTATGCTACCTGGACATACAAGACTGGACAGACAAGACCTAACAGGCAAGGCTTGACCAACAAGACTAGAGGGACAAGGCTTAATCGACAAGACTGTACAGACAAAACTGGACAGACAAGACCAAACAAGACAAGACCAAAAATGCTGTTTTTTTTTCGCTCCTTTGCGAGCAGTTCTATTGGAAGTATTCCCGAGATAAATTGAGCAGCCTCTCCTGAAACCGTACGGTAAGCGCTGCATGCACGCAGAGCCATTTTCCTCTGAACGGCTGCGAGTTTATGGAGATTTCGTTCTTTCTGTAGTTCTTTAGCCAAAATGGAGCGCCACACAACATACCGGACTGAACTACTGTGCTAAGTACTCTACGTGAGGTGTTCTACGTGTGGCATTAGTTGCTGTATGCACGCTATTGTCCTCATTCCTTTTCCTGTTTTTTTCCTGGACAGACAAGACTGGACAGCCAGTACTAGACAGACAGGGCTGGACAGACAATGCTTGAACAAAAAAACTGGACAAGGCTTGTCCAGTTTCCAGACAGACAAGACTGAAGAGACAAGACCCAACAGACAAGGCCAAGACCAAGAAGGCTAAACAGATAAGGCTTGACCGACAAGACTGAACAGACGAAACTGGACAGACAATACCAGACATACAAGACTTTTTTTTTATGGTGGTTTGGGGGAAGCTCTCCCAGCCTGAGTGTGAGGCTCTCACTTACTAAACCCCTTATCCACTTGGCTTTAGTATGCTACACCCCGGTATCGCTTGCGCATTCCTTCAGGGTGTGCAGCCCGGACGGTAGATGCCGCCCTAGTTGGGAATGAAGGTGTCTCTCACCTTCTTCGTCTTCTTCCTTGCCTTATTTTCGGCGTCCAGCTACTGATTCTGGTACGCGTAGTTTTTTTTGCCTTCTGTCTGCTTCTCTCGTCCTTCTCTTTGGAGCTCATTATGTCAGATATGACTTTCTGAATACAGTTCCAGTTGTTTTCAGATTCCAGCATGAACTCTATAGTGTTTCGAGGTTCTATATCGTATGTTTCTCTCTGTGTCCCACCTGTCGCAGTCGTAGATAGTGTGCGTCACGCTGTCATTTTCCCCGCAGTATTCACAGTAGCTGTCGGGAGCTCTCCCGATCTTGTGGAGATAATCCCTAAAGCAGCCACGTCCGCTGAGGACTTGGGTTAGATGGTAATTCAGCTCTCCCTGTTTCCTCTCTACCCATTTTGCCACATCCCTTATCAGCAACCTTGTCCATTGACTCTTTTCGCTGGATTCCCAGTCATGTTGCCATGCCCGGAGTAATTCCGCCCTTTCTATTTTCTCTATTTCTTTCTTGCTATCGTAGTAGTTCCCTGTCTGGCTGCGTAGATCTTAGTTCTCTCCTGAACTAATAGTTCTATTGGTGCTATCCCTGCTATCACTAGGACCCCCTCTCTGGAGACAGTTCTGTAGGCACTACTGGTTCTGATCGCGAGCATTCGTTGGATCGCTCCAAACTTGCGTTTGTTGCCATCTGCATCCATAGCTCTCGCCCAGACAGTGTGGGCCACCGTGCATAGCAGTTTTCTCTTGCTGCTTCGCGGTCCTCCGACGTTGGGGATAAGCCTTTCAGCGCCAATAAGGATTTATGCGCTTTGTCCGCGGCTTTATTGACTTGCTCTCTAAATGCCAAGTTCTTGTCAATCATGACGCCTAGATAGTTCATAGCACTCTTTGGCTTTATGACAGCGTCTCTAAGTTTGAATGCTACATCCCCTATTTTTCTCTTGCCTGTTACGAGTACTGCCTCGATCTTTTCGGGTGCTAGTTTGAGCTGCTTGTTCCCCATCCATTTGTCTAGTAGTTGCATGGCTTTGTTGGCTCTCAGCTTCAACCCCAGCTCAGTTTTGTCACATACCACCAGGGCGAGGTCATCTTCAAAGCCGACAGTCTCCACTCCTTCCGGTATCTTGAGTTTAAGAACCCCATCGTACACTATGTTCCACAGCGTTGGGCCAATGACTGAGCCCTGAGCACCACTGTGGACTTGCTTGGTAGTGCAGTGACCAGCTGAGACAAAGACGATTCCCCCCTGGGATAGGTAACTATCAATCATCGCTAGCAGATACGGTGAGATACGGACTTCATCCATAATGTCCTGCCAGCAAGTTGAATTAAATTCATTTCGTACATCAAAGGTAATTAGTGCACATAGCCTTCTGGTTTTCCAGGTACCCTTCCTGGCGGCATCTGCTATGGCCACAACTTTATTAAGAGCGTCGATTGTAGATCGCCCTTCCCTAAAACCATACTGATTGTCCGAGAGATTTTCACCGGCTTTAAGTTCCTTCTTTATCCTTAGTAGCAGCAGCTGCTCCAACAGTTTACCTGCAGTATTCAGGAGACAGAGAGACCTATAGGACGTTGTTTCGTTAAGCGGCTTGTCGCCTTTTCGGAGCAGAAAAAGTTTTGCCCTTTTCCAGTTCTGTGGAAACACACCATCTCTTAGCGTTCTGTTCATAGTATTTAGGACGTACTGGGGTACAGCGCTGCATGCAGTTTTGACAATTTCCGTTGGGATCATGTCCGGACCTGGTGCTCTGTCTTTTTAAAGCCGATTGCTGGCCACTACTAGTTCCTCGGTGGTAAATTCTGGTGCTTCCCTGCAAGTCGGTTTATCCCAGGACCATGCTGGGAGACATACAAGACTGGAGAGACAAGATATTACAGACACGGTTGGACAGACAAGACTGGACAAATAAGACTTGACGGACAAGACTGTACATATAAGACTTGACAGACAATACTTTTTTTTATGGGGACGTAGCAAGCACCTTTCGGTTAACTTGAGCAAGTGGATCCCCTGGAAAGCCCGCACATCCCGGAACCGCTCTTCGCATTACTTCAGGATGGTGGCATATCACAATCTATGTTTCGACTGGTTAGAACTATGGGTAGCCTTACATCCCCCATCCACGCAATGTGATTAGGGGTTCAGGTGTTCTGTATGTTCTATGCATCTCCCTTGGTTCTGTTTTTCTTTCTGTCTAATTTGTTCGTCTCTTTCCTTTTTGGTTAGGATGTTTATAATCATGGTTTCTGTGGCAAGCCAGTCTTCTTCGGACCTGAGCATTACGTCAGTCATTGTAGTTGTTTGAAGTTTTTCATTTGTTTTGGTTGTCCATACGTGTCTCTCGGTCGTCCATCTCTCGCAAACAAATACTGTTGTGTAGAGCACTGTCCGTAAGGCCGCAGTAATCAGAGCGACTGGCTGGGCCCTGCCGATTTTATGTAAGTATTCTTTGAAGCACCCATGCCCAGCCAGCGCCTGAGTAAGATGATAACCCACCTCTCCGTGCTTTCGTGTCACCCATGGCAACAGATCTGGGATTAGCTGTCTGGTCCACTGGCCTTTGTTAGAAGTGCTCGACAGACAATACTGGACAGAAACAACTGGACACCCAATACTGGACAGACAAGACTGGACAGACAAGACTAAACAAACAAAGCTTGACCAACAAAACTGGACATGGCTTGAACAGAAAACAGGCAGGCAAGACCGGACCGACAAGACTGGAGAGACAAGATATGACAGACAAGATTGTTCAGACAAGACTGGACAGGCAAGACTGAACAGCCAAGACTGGTCAGAGAAGACTGCTCAGACTAGATTGGACAGACAAGACTGGAGAAACAAGACTAGACAAACAAGACTGGACAGATAAGACTGGAGATACAAAATTCGATAAACATGGCTTGACAGACAAGATGACAAAGATAATACTGAACTAACTAAACTGGTAATTCTAAAAAGTTAACAGCAAGTTAAAGTTAATCATTTTTGTTGCAGCAAAGCTCCCTAAAGCAATGGGGTCACGCGTTGGTGGTTTAGGGACTGCCGGCCTCCCAGCGGACAAAGCTTTAGCGGGAGTTCCTCGTTTACTTGATGACCTGCAGCGTCTCTCAGAGGACACAGACTCTGCAGACATCGTATTTATATTGGGACGAGAGGAGGAAAGAGTATTTGCGCATCGAGTAATACTGATGGCTAGGTAATCCACCTGATTTAAATGTAAATTTGTAAATGAAATAATTATGTAAAGTAAATGTAGATAAACTATGTAGGTATACAAGAGAAAATTATATGGACAACACTAAAGTTATTAATATATTTGCGATAATAGGAAACAAAGTTACCTAAGAATCCGAAAGTAGCTTTGTGTTAATGAAAGTAAATCGTTTTTGAATAAAAATAATTTGAATAAAACTAATAGACTTTTTCATAGTTGAAATTTTTTGTGGCAATGCGTCACTTTCCGCCATGTTATCGTCAAAATTGCCCGAACTTTTTGACGTATAACTATATATGAGCCCGAAACTTAAGTAACTGTGAAAAGGTCTATTATGTGATTTGTTCCATATGATCATTTATTTATAACCATAGTTTCACCAAGTCAGTGGCATCTTCAGATCAACTACTGTTGATCTGTTGATGCGACTGTGTTAATGGTAGTTGTTGATAGTTGATCTGAAGATGCCACTGTGTTGGTGAAACTAGATTTATAAATAAATGATCACATGAAACAAATCACATAATTAGTTTTATTTAAATAATTTAAAATGTCGTTTCATATAGTTAAGGCTAAAACAATTAACTCTTAAATAATATTAGATGTTATTGAGGATGAAAATATTTCTTATTACTGTTATTATTATATTATTACATAATATTTGTTATAACCACTACACAGTATAAAGAACTTTCTCGATCTATATATTGTCAAGTACTTTTTATCAGATTAGAAATCCATTTGCAGAATTCAAAGAGCGTCGATATGAGAGCAAGTTGTCGTCGATTATTATCCAACACCCTCGAAGAGTCCTGTGCACTCATTTCCCGCCCCCGATATTGAACTTTTTTCCATCGCTAACCCACGGCCACACAATGCAATATCTCCTCTTATATTGATGTCTATTGGATTCCTACTTAATTAATTTTCCATCAGAAAAACTCGCTACCAGAAATCTATTTTTTAATTAAATTTCGTTTTAATGGATCGAATTCACACTTTGACGCACTCGTTTAAAATGAAAGTATATTTAAATCAAATATCTTTTATCCCGTTGCCAATAATTAAATATAAACATTTCATAAGAAACTATATTATTTTATATGCAAGCAAGGCAGTATTTAAATTAGATTTATGTGCAAAACTAAACAGATAAAATAATTTTTAAATATGTGTATCAGCTAATTACCTGCTACTTAAAATCGCTTTTATTGCATTTATGCGAGAATGATTCAAAGGATGTTGAAAAGAGAGTAAAATACATCGATAAAATATTTGAGGATAATGAGGCTCCTTGTGGCTCTAAGAGATTCCCGTACATAAAAGTAAGTAGAATAATTACAACCATTACAATCTGTGATATTATGAGCGGGATATTTTCACATACACGTTATATATAAAAAGACGCATTATAATAATCAACGTCAGCAGGACCAGAAGTAATATACGCACCTTTCATTAAAACTTCAAAGTTACAGGATCCTTTGTTCTTATCCTACTTGGGAGTTTATTGCTCCTAGAGTCTTTCTCTCATAACGACGCCAATCATAAGACTGCTTCACAACGTCTCTACCTCAACAACTCTTGTTCATGTTGTCTAATTGGATATCTTCTGAAACTATACTTTGATCTTTGATTCTTTTATACACCCAACATTATAATGGTTAATGTTCCTCTACGGATATGTGTACAGGAGGGAAATCTCTGATACGTGCTACAGAACGTATATTAAAATAGTCTTCCTGTTTCTATTCACTTGCATCTCTTTACCTTCGATTATTTACACAAATACAATATAACTATTTTGTCACATAAATATGAAGCAACGAATGCAATAAGAAACTTAATATAAGTTTTATAATCTCAGCAAAATAAGACTGGATAAAATAAAACTTGAGAACACTAGACAAGGCGACATTAGATGAGACTAAACCAGATTAGTCCAGGTCTAGACCGGACAAGATCAGAAAAGGTCAGACAAGACCAGACAAGACCAGATAAGACCAGACAAGGCCAGACAAGAATAGAGAAGACCAGACAAGACCAGACAAATCCAGACAACACCAGACAACGCCAGACAACACCAGACAACACGAGACAGCACCAAACAACACCAGACAACACCAGACAAGAGCAGACAAGAGCAAACAAGGCCATACAAGACCAGACAAACTAGACAAGGCCAGAAGAGACCAAACAAGACCAGACAAGACCTGGCAAGACTAGGCAACACCGGACAAGACCTGACAAGACCAGGCAAGAACAAACTAGTCGTATTGTTTTATTTAGTGATAATTTTAGTATTCTATTAATATTTTCTACAAATAAGAAATCTAAATGGAAGTAATTAATTGGAAGTAATCTAAATAAATTGTAATTTAAGTCGTGAGATGTATAATTATATTTGTTAATTTGCAGGTGTAAAAGTTTCCAAACCGTAAAGAGGGGCGAAATTTGTCGAATACCGGGTTGTACTGTGTCACCGACGGCTTTAGGCACACCGACGCCTATTAGGCTTCCTCAGGCTCCCCCTGACACGTTTAAGCAATTTCTACATTATGTTTACACAGGAAAAGTAAGTAAACTTCGTGTTAAATGTTGAAATAATTTAGTTCCGGCGAGTAGAAATTTATTTGGTTAATGCTCAACTAGTTAAAATGAAATAAATAATATTGTGTGAAATATTAAAAATTGGTTTAAATTTTTTACAATGTAATCTCAAATTTTAAAATGCAATTTCAAATTTAGAATCCATTAAAAAAAAATAGATAATTATATTAATGTTAAATATATTTGGTGGTAATACATGATAGGTATGATATGCATGATACCAACTTTAAATTAAGTTTTTAATAAAATATAGAAGATAAAAGATATAATATAGAACAGTGTTTCCCAAACTTTCGATTCATGTGTACCCCTTTCAAATATTTTTAGCACGTCGTACCCCGTAATAGAAAATTTCTGGGATATTCTTTTAAAAACAAAAACCGTACTCATATTTTTTAAATAATATCCTCAGATTGGGATTGTCTTTAAATACATAAAAACAATCTTTAAAGCATTTTATCGTCAACAGTTAGTAAAATAAACTATTTGTTATTTAAAAATTATAAAAGAAAATGTAACAAAATCATTTAAAAACGAAATTTCTCAGAAGTTATTTTTGCTTTGTATTAAGTATCAAAGATGATAGAAATGTCGCAGATTCATAGATAATCTATAGGAATTAACAGGTAGTTTGTAATATACACGTTTATTGATTTAAACATTTTATAAAAAGTTCTTTTTATATTCGCTATGGCACATACAAAAAAGGAAAATTTTCAAAAATCTTTTCGTACCCCTTGTAAACCCCTCGAGTACCCCTTGGGATACGCGTACCACACTTTGGGAAACACTGATATAGAAGATATAAGGGGTCCGATGTTATAGGAGTAATATCCTTTAATTTGTGATTTTAAACGGCATAGTTATAATTGACGATTTCGAATACTGGAATCTATAAAAGATAAAATATAGAAGGGCATAGACAATTTTTGATCCAATTGTGTTTCTATTGTTCTAATTTTAAAATCTAGAGAAATACATTTATATCATAATGACAATTTATGAAATAAAATCAAATTTATGAGTATTTGTAAAATTATGTGAAAAATTCATTATTTTTATAGATTCTGCTTCAAGATAGTGGGGTGTTTGAAATGCTGGCGTTAGCTCAAGAACTAGGGGTCGAAGAATTGCGTAATGCGTGTGAAGATCATGTAACATCGACACTTTCTGTGGCTTCAGCTTGCACGTTTTTAGCGGCGGCAATGGACATTCAAGATAGATCAAGGGGTAAGTGGAAATCAATTTGTATACGAATAACAAGTTACATTCAAATGAAATGGAAAAATTATAAATACTAATTAATTTTGAATCCATTGATTAAGAGCTTGTGGGAATGATAATTGATATTTATTAGAAATATCATTAATGTATTGAAATGTTTTCTATTGTAGATTAGTTTAATTAGTCAAAATTTAACTAATTTAAAGTTGCTTATATATTTTAAACAAAATTAAACAATTTTTTTCAAATTAAAAGTATTTCCGTATAATATAAAGCATTGCAATCAATAACAGAAACGATAAAATACAATACACATAAGGTTAAAATATTTCAGTAAAATATTTTAACCATATTTTTGCCAATATTACAATGATTATAATCAATAACTCAAAAATAAAATCATTCATACATTTTTGAACGATTTCTTCATGGTTTTAGGCGTTTCTATAATTGTATAATGAAATAAACTTATCAGACAGAACCAAGACCTGTTGCTAATTTTACCAGAAAATTCGATTTAATAACTACATGAATAAACCAGTCATTGCTACTGATATTCTGGTTCTATTAATATATCTATATATGTAATCGTTATCTATGATATAGCACAGGAGTGGCCAAAGCGTAGACCGCGGTCGTCTGGTCGACCGCATAACTACTGCTAGTCACCCGCGTGTCTAATATTTCTGCGAGACAAGCAGTAAGATAGATTTTATAGTATTAGTATTATCTATCTTAACTTTAAACCTAAACTTATTTTCGGCTTTCAATTAATAGTTTTCTTATGATCACTTAACACATACGATGTAGGTAAACTGCCGCCAATACTTTTAAAAAGGCGTCGCAAAAGTTGTTATCAAAAGTATGACCATCCCTGCTATAGCAATATATGTTCAACCAGTAGAGAATTCCTTTTGTTCAAACAGTAAATATACACAAAAAGAGAAATATTCGATTTAAATAGTCGTCTTTCATTTGACAAGTCTATAATTTTGAATGGTTGGTGACTATTTACCTTAACACCCTGAATTTTAGATTTTTGTTAACAGGTTCGCTACCAAAGGACTTTTTGAGTTTCAACCTTAAAAACCAAGATTTTTTTTAACGTAAGTTAAATTAAATCGGCATTTTTCTTGATACGGCTCACATATGAGACGCTAATAAAAATACTTATTGTTAGTGGCTCATATATGAGACGCAAAGAAAAACAGAAATTTCTATCAAAAGTATTTGTTTCTAGGGGACTTGTCTAGTCTAGTCTGGTTTTATCTGATGTTGTCTGGTATTGTCTGGTCTAATTCTTTGAGATACAAAAACGTAAATATTCTTGATAAACATTGAGATTGTACTCGATAATACACCCAATCACAAATCTTGTCATCAAGTGAGTTGTCAAATAATGAGACGAATATTTCTCTCGCAGTAGTTGTAGATGGCATTTGGATTTTGAAGCCCTCACGCTCCGAAAAATCAAAAAGTTGGCAAAAACCGTGATCGTTTAGATGTGTGACTATTAAATTGACTTTTTTGTCGTGTTTTTGACTAGGATCTGCAATCTGTTCATCATAATCATCAGACTAGATTTGTTTCTCTTGATCACTATACTGTAATACACTTGATCTCAAACGCTACTAGCTACACACACAGACCATGCGGCTCATATACTAGAAACACCTTACTATAGACCGTGACTAAATCTGAACTTTCAACCTCCTTTTGTTGATTGATTTTTAATGTGCATTTGGTTCAACGATCTAGCTAATTATAAGAAATTGTTGTGACTCATTTACGAGACGCTGCGTAGCGAACGTGTTAAACATGCGAAATTACTAAATTTAACATGTAACATCTATTAAAAAGGATATATGAGGTGTGTATATGCAAAATATAATATAATTAATAATAAAACCACTAAAATTTAAATATATGAGCCATTTTTTATGAAAGCAGTCCGCTTTGATAAAAATGAATACAAATAACATTTCGCTGTAGGCTATTATAAGTTACAATTATTACAACAGATTTTTTTTAAAAAGTTTATAAATTAAAAGTTCATAGTTAATGAACTTTTAATTTATTTAATTTATTTCCAAAAAAATCTGTTAAAATTTTCATTGTTTTATCATTACAAATTTTCGTAGATAATGAAGTTACAAATATAATTGTAATGTAATAATTGTAACATGTAATAGCCTACAGCGATATGTGCACCGGTCAAAATAGAAATTTCAAATTGGCTTTAATGTGGCTTAAAGTTGTTCAGTCCCTCAAAAACGCCGTGGAAATGAATCGACCATAAATTTTTATATTCTGGGCACTCTTATCTACCAAATGATGCCGATTTTGGAACAATCGAGAGTACTACAAAAAAAAATTTATTGTATGTCCCTAATAGTATATTGAAGAACGAGTTCAATAGGCGCGATTTTTCAACACGCGTCCATGTTAAGAAAACGACGAGCTTAACGAGGATTTTTCTAATGGACAATTGAGAAAAACGCCTTATGAACGAGTTTTTTAAAGTATTTTTTCTATTTTGCGCCGTTTTATGCCATTTCTAAATAAAAAAATCGCCGATACATATTGAGAAAATTGTAACGCACTCGGCAATCCATTAACGAACCCATATTAGTACTTCAGCGACTTCATTATAAACGCAAAATAGAAAAAGATCTTTTTCTATTTTGCTATCATAAAATAAAACTATCATAAAACAATGTCAAAAATATAAAAAGTTTATTTTGCATGAAATGAAACAAGCTGATTTTGTTTCTACAAAACCCTTAGAAGTGCAATTCTAAGAACGCTAAAATAGTGAAGAAGTAAATTGGTTGAGGAAAAGTTGGATAAGGGTTTTAAAAAGCAAACCATATACAATGTTCTATAACACTTCATTTAGTAAATATGAGGGGAAGACCACAGAACTTTGGAAATATTGTATATCGATAGTTTTTTTTAAATAATAATAATTTTTCGAATGTAATGATGAAAATATTAACAATTATTCGATTGTAATGGGTCTGGAATGATGACATATCATTCCAGACCAACTACATTCGAAAAATTAACAGCTTTGATTGATTTATTACCCTCCAATACATCACGACTATTTTCAAAAACTTGAACATAATTAAAAAAGGTAAAATATATTAATAGTAAGAGTATAAATAATTTTGGTTGAATGGTAAATGTTTAAGTAAAGAAAAAGGCTTTAAAATGAAAACTTGAAAATGACCGTCAAACGTCGAAACTTAAGTCGTGGTATGTATAGAAATTTATATTACTGTGAATAACAAGTTGTATAACATTTTTACATAGTATAAATGTGGTAAAAACATAGTGAAATTTTCAATTGAATGTAAAAAGGCTTTATTTTAATATTTACAATTCTGTTATTTTTTATTTTTTTTGTTCAAGTATTTAATGAAAATTTCATAAAAAGAAATCGGTTTGTTTGAATGGAGATCCCGTAGTCATGTCTATACTACATACTATCATGTCATTAAAAGTATAAATATTTGTAAATCACAATTAAAAAATGATTACATTATAAATTTATATCAATTTAATATTTAAAAAATATAAAACTAGAGTACATATAACATTATCTATATTTATCAAATTATTCAAATGCACAACTTTAAATGTCTCCATATAAAATTAAATACACTTCACACCACTTTTAAAGTAAACAGCTCATATAATAATTATTTTGCTATTTTGCTATTTTATTAGTTTAGGTTTAAGAACAATATATTTTATATTATTATATATAGTGCGATGGTGGTGTAATGGTCAGCATAGTTGCCTTCCAAGCAGTTGATCCGGGTTCGATTCCCGGCCATCGCATATTTTTTTGCTTTTTAGATTAAAATAAACAAAAAAATAGACTCTTTACAATAAGTAGTATGTATACATATTTTACAAAGAGGAATGTCAATCGCATATTTTTTCGCTTTTTAGATTAAAATCAACAAAAAAATACACTCTTCACAATAAGTAGTATATTTTACAACGAGGAATGAAAGTAGCGTTTTTAAAAAAAAACGCTTTCATCTCCAGTAGTAAATGCATTTTTTTCTACTGATATTCGGTTGCAGAATCCATAATTTGACTTTAATAAAACCAATTCGACGCAAACTATCAGAACTGTCAATACAAATTTAATCGTTGGTTCGTTTCCATGGTAATTTTCCATTTAATCGTTCGTTTCCATGGTAATGTTGCATAATGATCACATGTCCACATTGTTGCATTCTCATCGAAAGTAATACTTTTCAAGTCAAATGTCCTAATTTTATTTCAGTGTTTTAAATAGTTTCAAGCTCGTTTTACGTTTGTACATAAAATATTTCATTGAAATTGATGTAATTAATAAGAAAGTCCGTGCAAATTTGGTTAGTTTAGTGTTTTAATCGAGAAAATCATTTTAAATGCTCATTTTCGTCTCTAGATGTGAAAATATTTTCATTTCTAGAATGAAAAAATGTCACTTTCATGTAGGGTAAGCCGTGAAAAAAATGCCATTTTCACATATATCAGTAGAAAAATTATATTAATTCAATTAAATGGGTATATGCGAAAAGGCTTCTTCAGTCACATTTTACTAATTTTTTTAAAATAACCAAAAACTGGCACAACTCTTTATGCATGGGCAATTGTCTGAAATTCAGAGGCATTGGTCTCTCGTCTCTCAAAGAAAAAATAACTTATTTTTATAAAATTTAGAATGAAGCGCTTTTTGCACAAAGCGATTAAATTGAAAAACATAGATATCGATACTTCCAAATTAAAAGATTTTAACTGACATTGTAGCTATTTTAATTTATTAATGATTTCAAAATTAGTAGATCGTAATGTTTAATTCAAATTAAACGACTTGCTTAATTTTTTTATCTTAATGGTGTAAAAATCAAAATATTCTCATTGTCAATACAAATAAGGTACCTTTCAACGTAAAAAACCCTGTAAAATACTATACAATCTCACATTTGATATGTTTTTAATTGAATGATACTTTACAATGAACATATTGCTCGCGTTCTCCATAAAAACGATTGTATAGTATGTTACGATGATAAGGCGCTAATAATATAAGACGATACTAAAATTTATAATACTAAAATTATAAATTTATTTTATTTTACTAAAGTTATTCGAACTTTCTATTAAATTTCTATTAGAATTTCTATTAAAGAAAATGATGAAGTGTCTCGAAGAAGTTCAAGTTTTTTTATATAACTGATATGTGGGTGATAACTGCATTGATAAAGATTGATAACTCTGCTACTGGCACAGTCTCACCTGATAAAACAGGGACGCACAGCAACAGAACTTACAGAGTTCCAGAGATAGTTAAACGAAGTGTTGTTGTCAAGTTGTTGTCAAAATATTGAGCTATTTCCCAAAGTGCCGTCTCTCCCTATTGCCGGGAGCAAACAAACAAATTGTATGTTGAGGAAGGTTTAACCATAGCAAAAATGTACAGATTGTATAAAATTTGGGTTACAGACAATGAAAATAACAATGTTATAATGGCGAGAGACAAAACAGAGATATTTACTATAATGAGTTCAATATTGGCTTCTATACGCCAAAAAATAATAAATGTGACATTTGCAATTTATTTGAATTAACAGAAGAAAAGACCCAACAAATAGTTGAGAAACAAAACAAACATCTTGCTAGAAAGAAGATAGTGAGGAAGAAAAAGGAAGAATATAAGAATCAACCAAAGATCGACAATAGTTTAAATTATCAGTTTTAAACTTTACAATTTTTGATTTAGCAAACAAAGAAGGATTTTGTTACATATGGCACGAATCTATTGGAAAGAGAGGTGCCAACGAAATTTCAAGCTGTTTTAACAGGGACTATCAAGAGGGGTAAAAAAAAATTATTTTTTACTCAGATAATTGCGTTGGGCAAAATAAAAACAAAGTTTTGGTCAGCATGTATTCATATGAAACTGAACGCTGTGAAATATCCAATGTACATAGATATCTTGAACAAGGACACACGCAGAACGAAAATGGCAGTGTTCATGCTCTCATTGAAAAAACGAAACGTCATGTGGATTTATTCGCACCAGATCAATTCATCATGCGTATTAAAATGGCAAAGATGGAAAACCATATAACTTTAAAAAAACTTTGAGCCAGGACGATATTTTTGATTTCAAGAAAATTAGCATCAATAGTTTTAAGAATTTCACTAAGAAAACTAACGGAACAAAAATTTCTTGGAACAATTTAATAGTTGTGGGCACAAGGAACCCTGAACTAGTTTCTTATAAATATGAATTACATGAAGATCATTGTCTTCGGATCTCCGAAATGAAAATGTATTACTTAAACTGTATTACTTATTTTGACAAACACGTTTCTTATATAATTTTTGTATTCCTTATAATATAGGGTATAATACACCCAACGTAAAAAAGTACAGTACTTTAAAAATCTACTCAATTGTGACCCACCCAGCGAAGACTTTGACTATAAACAACAATCCGGGTTTGGTGTGGTACCAAACCCGGACACGCTGTCACCTTCATTGGAAGAAGTTGGCCAGATCATTCAACTTCTTAAGAATACTAAGGCAGCTGGCGAGGAATCTATCGTTACTGAATTGTGGAAAGGTACTGGAAACAATGCCGTGTGCAATCTAACCGAGATCATCCAAGACATCTGGGAAACAGAGAAATTACCACCCGATTGGAAATCTGCTCTGATCCATCCGCTTCATAAAAAGGTAGATTTTACTGATCTAAACAACTACCTTAGAATTTCCCTCGTCTCGGTAACATACACGATTCTCTCGAAGGCGTTACAAACAAGGGCAGAAAATCAGCTGGATAGTCAACTGGGAGAATACCAGGAAGGCTTCAAGAAGATCCTGTGTTGAACAGATCCTCAATCTTAAAACTGTACTTGCATACTCCAAGATGAGCAACCGTAAGGTGTTCGTCACCTTTGTTGATTTTAGGAAGGCCTACGATTTGATTGATAGAAAAACGCTTAACAAAGTACTCCAGGAACTAGGGCTAGACAACAAAACCCGCAGAAACTTTCATCCTAGAAACTTTGACCAACACCCATTCCAAGGTTAGATTTAGCGGCGGGATTTCAGAGAGCTTCGAAATAAAAACTGGAGTGAGACAAGGAGATGGACTTTCCCCACTTATCTTCAACTGTGTCCTTGAAAAGGTTATGAAAGATTGGCGCAATGAACTGATCAATGTGGGTGCTCAGAGTGGTATCTACCTGGGACGTAAGAACGATGGACTGGTTGGTGATTGCTTGGCCTTTGCAGATGACATGGCAATGTTTGCTGATTCGCTTGAGATGGCAACAATGCAGGTAAATTGCCTCAGAAAACAGACTGACAAAGTGGATCTTCAAGTGTCGCTGGAGAAAACAGAATTTTTCACCCAAGATCAGAGAAGCAAACAGAGAGTTGTTACTAGAGCAGGGAAACATCAAGAGCACTGAGAAATTCAAGTATCTCGGCGAATAGATTGAACCCAACTTATCAGAAAGAGCATCATTATCCAAGAGAGTCAACAAGTTAGAACTAGCCTATCGACTGACTATGAACACTTACAACAAGAAATGCCTGTCACACAACCTGAAACTTAAGCACTACACATCCGTGTTACGACCAGAAGTCCTGTATGCCATGGAGTATCTTTCCTTGAACCGAAGAGGTCTGGTAGAGAAATTGTAAATCACAGAGAGGAGAATCCTCAGGAAGATCCTAGGCCCGGTAAAGGAAGATGGGGAATTCTGAAGGCGGGATAACTCTGAGCTCTACGAACATATTGAGATGCTCTCTGACTGTGCAAGGAAAAGAAGGGTAGCTTTCTATGGCCACGTTGCAAGATTGCATCCAAACCGACTAACCAACCGTCTGTTCACCTTCTGGCAAAACAAGAAGGTTTTAACCGAGGATATTGGAAATGGAGAACTTTTAAGAACTGGGAATAACAGATCTCTAAAACAGACAGTCTGTGAGACGCACCCTGAAGGAAGTCCGTGCATTTCAGGAAAAAACCCGTAGGAAAGGTACCCCCTGGACAGAAGAGAGAAAGGAGTTACACCGGCAGAAGATGCGACAATACTGGGTAAAGATCAAAGCCTAACAGTTGAACAAGCGTGGTCCAAAGTAGGCCCTTTCGAAACGAGAAGAAGATATCCAACATAATAAAAAAATAACGAGAATCATTTTTTGACAGTATTTAAAAATAATATTTATTCAAGACTCAAAATGACTTCACAATTTTATTTTTGACATCGCAAGCTGACTCTAAAATCGTATCGTATTTTACAATTTTTGGAATTTAAACGAAAAATCATCGTAAGTGCACTTACAATGTTTTTAGCGAAAAAAGTGGAAATGATCAAAATTGTAATAAACGTTAAAATAAAGGAAATTAAAAGAAACGACACATAGCAACATTGATATCATCATATTAGCTCCGTAAATCATATTGGCTATAAATGTTGCATATATTTTTAGTTCTGTGGCATGATATTGAGAACTGAAACACTCAAAAATTTTCAAACAGTTCTCCTGTAAAGTGAGCATTTGGCAGTTACAATGTTTTAATTTGGAAATATCGATATATTGCCCAATCTTCACAAGACAAGCCTACTTTAATCCATGTATCTTCTTAATAAAACTCTTCTTATCTTACGTAATATTTAAGTTAATATTATTACACCCTGTAGCGGATTATACATAAGGCAAACTAGGCACGTGCCTAGGGGCGTGAGATTACAAAGGGGGGGCGCCAGCGTGCGCGGATGTTTTTAAACGAGAAGAAACTTAGCTACATACTTACATTAGATAGAAGTTCATACTTGCATCTTTAGATACTTGTCTCTGCTTTGCATAGAGCTATCGAAGCGCGCCCATCTACTTGATCATTCCTACTTCGCGCGAACCCATAATAGTAGTTTGTTAAATAAAATTGCGTACGGCACTATCGACCTTTAATCCGCCTCCGATTACACCAAATATTAATAATAATTAATACACCGATTCGAACTTCTTTTTTTTTCAATAATTCCTATACCAACACCTACAGACGAAAATAACCGCAATATCCCTAAAAAATTATGTTGGCGAGCCTGTTATATACACGCCATAACCCGGCCTTTACACAATAAAGTAACCTCAAAAATAAATACCCAAACAATTATAAACGTTTGAACAAAATCTATCAAAAATGGCATTCAAACCACAAAAAGTTCAAAAGGTGATGGTACAACCCATCAATTTAATCTTCAGATATTTACAAAACCGATCGAGGGTTCAAGTTTGGTTGTATGAAAATGTTAACCTGCGAATTGAGGGACACATTGTAGGCTTCGATGAGTACATGAATCTAGTTTTGGATGATGCCGAAGAATATTACGTTAAGACCAAGAATAGGAGGCAACTTGGAAGAATTATGCTCAAGGGGGACAATATTACATTGATACAAAATGTAAACCCGACGGCGAACTAAACAATTCGTTTTTGTAATTATAATTAATTTTATTTTAAGAATAAACTTTTTTTTAAGAAATACATTTTATTTAGATTTTGTCCTATTCTTGTCTTAACCCATTTTTGCCCAAACTGCTACACTCAATATTTAAACAATAAATAAATACCATTGTTCCCGCTTTTGTACAGTGGTCAAAAGTGGGTTTAATATATTAGTACAAATTTTCTCATATTATGGATATTTTTGTCTATGGAATTTACAAAATCAATATTTCAATTATATAATATATTTCCTACAATTGATCATTTAAGCCAGGGGTCTCCAAACTACGGCCCGAGGGCCACATCCGGCCCATGGACAGATTTTGTCCGGCCTGCGGAGAGCTAGCATACTTGAAAACTCCTTTTAGAGAACATATTTTTTATAGCAAATTAAATTTAGTTTACTGAAGTATTCTAATTTTATGTTGAATAATTATTAATATGACATCTACATTGATATGGTCATGGGCTAACTACTCGTAACATTGTTGTAGGCTTATTGTTTTTGTGATAAGTTGGATAAAGAAACACAGAATTGTAATGAGTAAAGACATGTATAATATGCAGAAAATTTAACTTCAGTATATAATAACTAACAAATTATTGAAATGAATCCAACTAACATTTTATACATTTTAAATAAAAACATAACTTATAACAAGCATAATGACATATGAAATACTAATGAGATTTATGTAATTGAGATTTTCCACTGACAATAGTTTGTAGTTGTGGACTAATTTTACTTGTACCAATTATTAAAAGAGATTTAAGATGCTCATCAGTTAATTTAGATCTGTAAACATTTTTTGTGTACTTCATTTTGGAGAAGGTCTTCTCACACAAATAAGTAGTACCAAAAACAGAAAACAGCCCACGAGCAAATTTATGCAAATTGTGTCAGTGGAAGACTCTTATAAAATTCCAACAAAGATGAGTTTTGATATTTGTTCTTAATTATATCACTGCACTGTAGATCAATCATTTCCATTTGAAGTTCCGGGGCTAGGGTTTCAATGTCAGTATCAAAAGGATTCTGAAAAATCTTAATTTGATTCGCAATGGCATCAAAGTCCGAGAAACGAGTATCAAAATTTATTTTCAAAGCACTCAAAGTTTTGATTGCAAAATCGATAGGAAACTCAGTCTCAATGGTGTGGCTGAATATTTCACATGTTTTAAAATGTGAAAAACGTTTACTTCGTAGTTGTGATTGAAACAGTATCAATTTCTTCCGGAATGATTTGATATTAGTGTATAAATCAGGAAGATGCTGGTTTTCTCCTTGCAATCTCAAATTCAGTTCGTTCACATGTTTTGTCAAATCAACATATAATGCTAACTTCCACAGCCATGCGTTGTTTTGTAATTCAGTAAGAGGGCGATGCTTTTCATTCAAAAAAATTTCGATCACTGCTCGAAGTTCAAAAAAGTGCTGAAGGACTTTCCCACAACTAAACCAACGTACGGCAGTATAATAAGGTAAGTCATTTTCTCCAATCTCTTCAATAAATTGTCGGAATTGTCGGTGATTCAGCCCAAAAGATCTGATAAAATTAACAGTTGATATGACTGGTTTCAGAACTTCAGACATATCCAAACATTTTCCGCACAAAGACTGTTGATGAATGATACAATGTAAGACTAATGGTTTTGAACCACCGTCATTTTCTACAGCCTTTGACACAAGAGCGACCACTCCTTTATCTTTCCCACTCATGTTTTTGCCTCCATCAGTTGTAATACATTTCAAGTTTTTCCATCAAAGGTTTTTTTGATTAATGGCCATTTCAACTCCTTTAAAAATATCTGTACCAGTAGTTGTGCCATGAATACTATACATATCAAGAAGTTCTTCATGCACTTCATATCTTTTATCTACTCCTCGAATATAAATCAACACCTGAGCAGTATCTAACACATCCGTTGACTCATCCAAGGCCAAAGAAAACCACTCAACATGTCCATTTTTGTCGAACAGTTGAGAGGATGTATTTTCAGCGATGTTATCTACCCTTCGAGCCACAGTGTTTGCTGACATACTGACATTTTATAATAAATTCACCTTTTTAGGGCACATTTCTTCGGCTACTGCAATTATGCATTCTTTGATCATTTCTCCATCGGTGAATGGTTTTCCACGTTTTGCAATTTCAAGAGCCACACGATAGCTGGCACGAGTTGCAGCCTCTTGTTCAGTTTTGAGTTTTGTAAATGAAGATTGCTGCGATTTCAAGCTTCATAGCTTCGAATTTTTCTGTCCGCAAACTTCCTGTATATTTTGAGTAATTTTGAAAATGTTTTATTTCATAATGACGTTTAATGTTATATTCCTTGAGAACGGCTATGCTTTCATTGCAAATCAAACATAGCGCCTTGTTACTGGACTCAATTACGAAATACCGAATGTTCCACTGATCTTTGAATTTTCTGCATTGACTATCAATTTGTCGCTTCTTTTCCATACTACTAAATCACACACAAAAGCAACAATTCAAATCAAAATACTGTTACAAAGATGTCTTAAACTTAAACACGCACAAACCCGTTTTAAGGAGGTACGCACTATTTTATTTCACAACAGTGTCATAGGAACTGACTTGTGGTTGCGCCACTAGCCTTCTTATATATTACAATTACTGCCAGCTAGAAGTGAGTGGAAGACACCAGAACTTTCTCGAACCAACGAGATTATTCTGTACGTGCTATTAGCGCCGTCTGTTAGCGATAGAAGGTACTACCTATTTCCGCTTGTGTCCACTAGATGTCGTGTCAAGTTACTCCTCATGGCTCGTACTCTACGACTAATCTATAAATTACAGATAATGACTGGAAAATTAATCATCATAGTCTCAGCGACCGTCGCAGCCGCAAGATGACCACCGTTACAACGACAAACCCCATCGAAGCCCTCGTGGCAAAGTATTACGACCCCGATTACTTGGACACCGTGGACGACAGCGTCCTCGCCCAAATGATGGACTATATAACGCTACTGCTGAAGAAAAAAGTGCCGCCAAAGACACCACCGAAACCGCCGCCGAAGATTGCACCGAAACCACCGCCGAATATTCCACTGAAACCGCCGCCGAAGATTCCACCGAAACCGCCGCCGAAGATTCCACCGAAAACGCCGCCGAAGATTACACCGAAAACGCCGCCGAAGATTACACCGAAAACGCCGCCGAAGATTCAACCGAAAACGCCGCCGAAGATTACACCGAAAACGCCGCCGAAGATTACACCGAAAACGCCGCCGAAGCTTACACCGAAAACGCCGCCGAAGCTTACACAAATAAAACCAAGACAAAAAGACAAAGGACCGAGAATCAACTAGAAAACAAGACCCAGCCAAGCAGAACCTAACACAGCCCACCGAAGCAAACCAAGGAGGAAACGAAATGAAAAACTAAAATTAAAAAAAAAAAAAAACCGAAAGACAAACAAAAACCGACGACAACAACAGACTAAATAACAAAACAACAACAGAAATACAAAACTCACGACGGCGGAAGGACGGGCTCACGCCCAAAACCGCCATTGAACAAAGGATCCCATACGGAAAATTAATAATATGCAGTTTTGCCGTTTTGCGGACTTTAGTCCGATTTGCAGCCTTTTTTAAACGTTGCGTACTTTTTCGGACTTTTTTTTCATCAGTGGATTATTTCACTTTTTACCACCGGCAACAATGATAATATGGTTTTGGCCCTCGGAACTTACTGGAGTAATAAGTATGGCCCTAAGGCTGGAAAGTTTGGAGACCCCTGATTTAAGCCCTTGAGAGATATAGGAATAGATATTTAAATAAACTCGCATGGAGCAATTACAATGTAAATTTTTACCCAGAAATATAGCTATAAAATAAAGGGAGCCTCAGGTGAATTTATAAAAGAAATTAAAATTACTTATTAGACTTTGCAGATTTGCGAAAGTGCTAAACTTGCCCACACTTGGCTCATAAAACACAGTACAATTAGATTAAGTATGTGTGAACTGAGTTCATAAGGAATATTGAATGGGTAAAGAAACATTAATCGTCTTATCCTCCTCTTCCTCCCGTTTGTTTTTTTCATGTTTAAAACACAATTAATACCGACTTCTGATTTATTTAGTTAATCGTGTCTGAACTACACTTATTCATTACAATAATAGGATAAATTGTTTGTACGACATTCGCAGGCGTCGCCAATCAGGATTGGTTTGTCTTAGTGGCTCATATCTCTTTACAATGTCTGGCTTACTGCACTGCCATGTCATTCGCCCTCCACAGCTCCCGAATTGTGCAGGGGGTCTGTAGGGATGAACAGGTCAGGAGGTGTTCCATCATTTGGATCTCTCCGCAGGCGCATGAGTCAACAAATTTTCCCTGGACCTTCCCATTTGACATCTGATTCAATTGAGGCTTTTCCAGTCCAGTTGTGATACTTCAGGGAGGCTTTCTGTAGGATTCCAGGTTCGGGTATTGTTATCTGTTAGCCTCTGTTTCCACATTCTTTCTTTAGTTGCCTATTTAGAGTCTGTTAGTGGGTTTGTTGACTTTATGAAGTTGTTCCTGGATTTAAGTTTGGAGGCAGGGGGCTCATGTCCATATAGGGGGTGTCTTTCCTCCAGTAACTGCATACTTCATTCTGCTATACATAAGGCTTGCCACCTGATTTGTGGGGGGGCTATTCCCGCTGACATGTACAGGAGATCCAGATTGGTTGGTTTCAGGCAGCACGTAATCAGCCTACAAGTTCCGTTTAGGGTGGGGTCTAGTTTGTCGGCATGTGCTGATCTGGAACCTACAGGGCAAGCATACATACAATTCAGCCAGGGCATAACACATGGCAAGGGATGTTGACAATAGTACATCTGGGTAGGCTCCCCAATGGGAATTGACAAACTTGACACCATTCCTTGTATTTACTTTTGCTCTAGTCTTCTATGTTCTATGCTGTTCTATGCTCACATGTTTCTTGAAGGATAGAGTTCTATCTGAAGTGACCTGTAGGTTAAAGTGACCACATTTTCATTGTGACAAATGGGATAAAATGAGAATTATAATTTAGTTATGAAAGCAGACCAATAATTCAAAAAAAAAATATTTTATCTACTCACTCACCAAAATGAACACATTCATAAATATATTATGGTATGTGAAGGATGCCATTATTATAATCGTGTGTAAAAGTATCTAACACGTGCGTAAAAGTCCAATGTAAATCAAATGGAGTTTCATTATTAAACGATTTCTGTTTGTTGTTACTATGGCAACAACTTGCGTCACAAAACAAAAATCATCGACGTAGTGCAAAATTAATAATAAAAAACCTGACCTAACCTGACATATATATTAGAATAGAATTATTTTTTCTTATTTTGAATCAAGAAGTCTCGGCCTCTCAATCTGGATTTATCTGGCTCTAATATGACTTAACCTAACCATAACCTAATCTAGATTAAATCTACTCATTGCGATTAAACCACTCGCCTTCGGCTCGTGCTTTAAACTCATGCCAACTCATGCACAAAAGCCCTTCTTCACACACTTGTATCACAAACTACTATTATTGTATATTCCATATACGTCTATAAATATACAAAAATGTATGTACATACATTTAAAATAAGAAATGCAGATATTTTCTAAAAAGCGGGACAATTTTAAAAATCGGCGGGACGCGGGACGGTCCTCCAAAAAGCGGGACTGTCCCGCCAAAATCGGGACGTGTGGTCATTAGGTAGATTGGGTTTGGGCAGTGCTGTAACCTGGTCGAGTTCCATTCCACTTGTAGTTCCCTGTTCGCTTGCCGGTTATAGAGGTGGAATAGGCGTGTCTGAGTATTCCCTGGCTTTGGGCGAAGCTGGTTTGCCTTATAGTACTCAGACAGTCTGAATAGGGACTTTGTTAGCGTTCTTTCAATCTCCTCGATGTGTTGCGATTAGCACGTAATGGCTACGTCATCGGCGTAGACGAAACTATTTGTATAGGGGCCGACAGGTAGATCGTTCGAATACAAATTGAAGAGGAGAGGCGCCAGCACGCTGCCCCTGGGGGAAATTCCACGTAGAACCTCCTGTTGCTCAGCATTGATCTCAGGACTTCTGTCGGATGGTAGTTTCTTGAAATTTTGAAGACTTTTTCGAGGAGTAGTTTGTGATTTATGGTGTCGTATGCCGCCGATAGGTCCACGAACACCACCCCCGTTTTTTGTCTCCTTTGAAACCAGTCCTGTATATGTTGGGTGAGGTTTAAAATCTGCCCAGTGCAGGATTTTCCGGGTCTGAAACCAGTTTGTTTACTTGGTTTTCTACATGTGGGCCTATCTCATTTAGGATGAGTCATTCATAGAGCTTGAAGAAGGTGCAGAGGAGGGATATTGGTCGATAGCTCTTGGCCTCGTCGCGTGGTTTTCCCGGTTTGGGAACTGCAACTACCCTTACTTTCAAACATAATTTCGGAATTACCTTTCCGGCCCGCAAAGATTAAATAGTTTGAGGAGCCAGGATTTCGCCGGTGGTCCTAGGTTTTGGAGGAATTGGCTATATCGTCTATGATAGGAGGCTTTCTGAGTTTCAGTAAGTTAATTGCCAGTTCTAGTGAGAAATACGATTCTTTTCCATTCTCCGGCGATCGGGCTCTTTTGAAGGTGGTGACCATCCTAATGCTTTGGTGCGGCTTCCCATTCAGGAGGAGCTGGTGTGCAATTTGGTTAACGGTTACATCAACCCTATCTCTAGGGCCCGCTGGGTCGTTGGATAGATTTTTGATAAGGCTCCAAGCTTTATTGCGACTATGTTTCATATCCAGGCTCTCTATCGTGTTCTTCCAATTCTCTCTTCCTGCTCAGGGATAGTAGTTGATTACCCAGTTGTGTTTTTTAATCGGCAAAAGGGTCCCAACTGTATTGTTCCAGGTATTCGTTGCTTACGTAGGTACGTAAAGCGTAGGTTGCTTTAGTCTCATCGGGTAGCCCAGGGACGTAAAGTTCTACAGCCCCTAGGGATACGCTGTCTTGCTGCGTACTTGATGGCTGAGATGAATCTCTCATAGTTTGCAGGGGTAGGTTGGAGGGCTGCGATTTCCGCGTCTAGGGTTAAAGGTGCTCACAGACTGAAGCGGAAGTTTCGCTGCCACCACCGGTGCGATATCGCGGTGGACCGATTGATACGGCGATTTATGTACAAAAAGTGCGATTTTCGTCGGGGTACAGCGTTGCACGACAAGGAAGCTGCATGCGCGGTTAGTATCGCTGCCGCTGTGTTTTGACATGGTAATCTCTGTAATCGCATTGCTTTTATGAACCCATGAACCTATGTTTAATTCTGAAATGAGTTTTCGAAATTCTAAATAAATACAAAATAACATATTTCATCTTATGCAGTCAATGCTTAAAATCACATAGCTTCTTGCTCCGAGGATATCATGACTACTACATACACGTAAAAATCGCGTTTTGATGTGGGCATTGCCATTTCGCTGCGGCGCCGCTAGCAAATTTTTCGCTACGGAAATTTCGCGACGAATACGCGCCGGTCTGTAGGAGCCTTAGGGCGAATTTTAAACAGTTGGCCTTTGTGAAGTTAAAGCGCCTCTTGGAAGGTACTTTTTGGGGACTTCTGATTGTAACATGCAATACTGCCTTCAGTCTGATTTAATGTAACCATTAACCCTTCCAATGAATTAAAGGTTTTAACAACCTGGCTAACATTTCGCATTTGAACTTCTTCAAGATTTTTTTTGAGGTGTAGATTAATATATGTATATATTCTTATTTAATTTAATATTTCTATATTTATGAAAGTTAAAGATATCAGAGTGCAATTTATTAAAATGTTTGGTGTATATATATATATATATATATATATATATATATATATATATATATATATATATATATATATATATATATATATATGTATATATATTATAGAGGCCCTTGCAGTTTCTAAAGTGGGAGGTGGGCCACAGGAAGACGGTGGCTTATTTCATACTTGTGCCCCAGGGATCGAACATGGGACTTATGGCTTAGTAATCTGATGTCTTATCTACTATGCCACCATCGCCTCTTAAGCATTTATAACATTTCTAAATACTTTTAGAACGGTAACAACTTTGGGATCAACCTATATTTAAAAAATACAACAAATAACTCTTTCCGAAATACATGTCTTCTTCATTTATGTTATGTTACTTTGGCATAATATATCACATGTGTATAATAAAAAAAATCTAAATTACATTTAAATTTATTCTGAAGTCCAAAAAGGTTTTATTTATAATTAATTAATTAAACTTATATTAACAGACAATTGTGATTTCATTAACATGGAACCAATTTTATTATATCAATAAATGTAATTTAAAAAATTATCTTTATTACAGGTGGAAAAGCATCTGTAAGTTTCGTGGAGCGTTGTATCAGTTACATAGGCGAAAATGCCTCAGAATGTGTAAAAACCAACTCCTTTCTCTCCCTAAAGAAAGAAGCTGTAATAAAATTAATATCTTCAGATTATGTAAGTTCCCACAAAAATAGTATCAAAATGTATCCAATTATCTCTAACAAACATCTATTCAGCTCTGTTTAGAGGAAGAAGACGTTTGGAGAGCAGTTTTAAATTGGGCCAAGTATCAAGCTGGAGTCACCCAACCAACAGCTCATTGGACAGAGGAAGAACGTGCCAGAGTTTGCCAATATCTTGCCACAGTAATTAATCATGTTCGATTATTATTGATAGGTAAAAGCAAAATATTATTAAAAATTATAACATTAAAATTCACAATAGACTCTATTTAATATATTTTTTATTACTCATGCGTTGAAACTACTTGGCGCACGTTTTTTAGTGCGAAAAATGCCATTTTTGGTTGTATTACCACATAACTTGGGCAACGCACTCAAATATTCAATATGGCTAAGTTACATTTAAAAAAGAAACAATTAAATACATAAAATAAACAAAATCAAGATCTTTTTATTAAAAAAGTGACGTGGAAGTGAAATTTTGTTTCATTACATTATAAAAATTAAAGAAAACGTTTTAAAATGAGTACAAATTCTATGGTGATACCAGAGACTGGTGAGAGTTCTTATGACGAATTCACACCACCTGAGACAATTGAAAAAGCAAATTCTTCATTTTTAATTCTATTTTTTTTGAATGGCCCCTGGATCCCAAACTTGTAAGATACGTCACCTCGCATGCGTAATAAAAAATATTATTTGCAACACGGGCGGTATTATCAATTGCCCTCTCGAGCGAATGTGCTCTCGTGACCAATTGACAACTTACAGCCCTAGTTGCAAAATATACTATAATCCGATAGACAATGTTTCAGTCTCATTTTTTATTATAAATATTAATAAAGATAAACGGTAAAACTGTTTGAGTTGTAAAAAAGTTTTAATTATTTTTAAAAGTTTTGTATTAATTTATTTTAGATAGTCAAGTTTTTGCTGAAGAAGTTGAACCTACAGGAGCTGTGCCGATGGAATTAAGTCTAGAAAGATACAGACATGCAGCTTTACCAAGCAAATTCTCTGAAGGAGCAGAAGACCAAAGATTGAAGCCTCGAGTCTCGCCACATCTATTCCCAGGCTCTTTAATTTTAGGTCAGGATAAAAGCCATTATCAACGACTATTAAATGCTTGGTTTTCTAACCCCAAGCAAGCCTGGAGATTGGTATATAGAGCTAGTACACATGGATATTCTGCAGCTGCATTTCATAGACATTGTGATGGGGTTTCACCTACATATGTTATACTTTTGGTAAAGAAAATATAAATTAAAGTATCTTAATATCTCATCCTTTTTTAGTATATTTTAGTTAATTCTTTGCCCAAGAATTAACTAAAATATATAAATTAATGTTGTAAAATAAAACTTAGGGTATTTAATGTAATTTTTTAGGGTGCAAGGGGTGAAATTTGTGGAGGGTTTAGTGATGCTCCATGGGGCCGACCTCCAGGAAAGAGTCATTATGTAGCATCAGAGAAAGCATTCCTGTTTACATTATATAATCATCAAGATGTTCCTCCAACACAATTTCATATAAGAAAAAAACCTTTTGCAATTTGTTACCACCCTGAGTAAGATAAAAACTAATATTCCTACAAAAAATAAAATAGGAAAATACAAACAAATTTTTTTTTTTAGTTCTGGTCCAATATTTGGGGCTGGTGCAGATTTATTAATATCAAGCAATTGCAATAGTAACATGGATAGTTACACAAATTTGCCACATACTTATGATGGCGAAGGAGCATCACCATCCGTGTTAATGGGAGATTATAATTTCACTGTGGCAGATTATGAAGTTTTCACCCCATTGAATGCCACCAGTGGAGTGCGGGGTCACAAAAATGAAAGATATACTTAAATAAGAGTTCAAAAAATAATACTTTTTATATAATTATAAATAGTAACAGATTTATTTTTTTAAAGTAAAATTATTAAACATTTAAAACTACCCATTTTATTGTCACCCCAGAAATAATTAAACTTAGGGAACAGGTACCTGCATTGCCTTACATATCACAAGATCCATCTGACCACCCATCTCGCCACCTTTCATTTACTTTAGTACAATCAAATTTCGGTTTTCCTAGTTTTACATTTACCTTATTATGTAACTGACATAGCCAATTACTCAATGCTGCTTGTGACTCAAGTTTAGGAGGATCTGCTTTAAGGCTAAAAAAAATATGTGTAAATGTCAAATTTAAATAAAAGATTTTTGATAAATACTCTTTTCTTAAATCTGCTGCACAGTGTTCACAAGGATATAGCCTAGAAAATACTCTAAAAAATGTTTTAATGTCTTCTTGATTTTCTGCAGTTGGTTTATTTGGATATTTTGCTGCTATAGTATGAAGCAATCCCCATGATTTGTTACCCAATTCATCTTTATCTAGAGGACATTCTCTCCGAGGTTTAGGAGCTTCTTCGGCATACTAAATGTAAATAAAATAAATTGAAAACATTTAGAAATTAGTTATTTACACACTGTTGACTTACACACTGTTGTTGATCATGAGCTTCTTTCTTAAACTTCTTTTTATTTTCTTTCATGTAATCAGCGAAACTCGTGCATTGTCTACACTGTTCATTTTCTAAATGACTTACTCTAGGTGACATGTCTATCTTTCGTTGACGTTATAAATGCATTATTTATTCATAAAATAAGAGGAAATTATAAAATCTCCATAATTTGGATTACATATATTGGACCATGGAAACTTCAATGTCACATTTACATATTACCAACGTTGAATAAATTTTGCTCTTCTGTTACTTTGATCAACTATTAGTAGTAATTTATTTTCTTTTAAGATGACGATAATAATTAAAATGTAAGTATTCAAATTATTTGATATCAAATATAATTGTTATTTAATACATAATTCTTTAATCTACTCTTAAAAGGTAAGTGATTTCTAAAACTGTTTCTAACCTTTTACATATGCTTTTTGGCGGAATTTTAATCAGGGTGACCAACGTTTTACTAATATTTGAATTTTACTGATTCTGTAATATGCAAAATTGTTAACGTTTTAATATATACTACATTTAATTCGTATTCTGCACCTTAGCCTTATTAACAGTTCACATAAGCATTCAAGTTTATTTTATATTATTTTAGCCATAATATATATTTTTTTATTGTTTTGGTTATTCTGTAAATGACAATACGCAAAATTGTCAAAAAAAAATGACAATTGATTAGTGAAGTTGTGATAAGTGAAGTGTTGATACCAAGTTGGATATGGGTCCACCAAAAAGATACAACAGTTCGAAAGAAGGTAAATCAGCAAAGAAACGAAGGAAAGAAGAGGAAGAAGTTTGGAATTACGAGGAAGATGATACTAATGATGTTGCTGATGGCACATCAGCAGTTCCTGGAGCCGCAGCTCGAAATGCAGAAACTAATGATCAAGGAATACAAGAAGACGAGTTTGGTGCCAAAGATTACCGCTCACAGATGATTCTAAAACCAGATAACCATTCCCGACCTTTATGGGTAGCTCCAAACGGGCACATATTCTTAGAATCCTTTTCCCCTGTTTATAAACATGCTCATGACTTTTTAATTGCTATATCAGAACCTGTATGTCGTCCAGAATTTATCCATGAATACAAATTAACTGCATACTCGCTATACGCAGCTGTAAGTGTAGGTCTACAAACTCACGATATTGTCGAATATTTAAAACGGCTAAGCAAAACCTCCGTGCCTGATGGTATTATACAATTCATTGAATTATGTACATTATCCTATGGAAAAGTTAAATTAGTCTTAAAACATAATAAATATTTTGTTGAAAGTCCGCATCCAGAAGTTTTACAAAAACTGTTAAAAGACCCTGTGATACAAGAATGTAGATTGAGGAGGAATGTGGAAGCTGAAACTGAGGATCTTATTACACAAGTCCAGGATAAAGCTAACGTACCAGCTTTTGGCGCTAAACCTGGAGCGTCTACTGAACCTGTACCACCAGAAACAACAACTGTCCCAGATGATATTACTAACTTCTACGAGAAAATGGACAATGAAGAAGAAGATGAAGATGTTTCGTCACTTAAAACAGTGTCATTCGAAGTTAACCAAGAAAAAATTGAAGTGATTCAAAAAAGGTGTATTGAATTAGAACATCCATTACTAGCAGAATATGATTTTCGAAATGATACAGTTAATCCTGATATAAATATCGATCTGAAACCATCCGCAGTTCTAAGACCTTACCAAGAAAAGAGTTTGCGAAAAATGTTTGGTAATGGTCGTGCAAGATCTGGAGTTATTGTATTACCCTGTGGAGCAGGAAAATCACTAGTTGGTGTAACAGCGTGTTGTACAGTTAGGAAAAGAGCTTTAGTTCTTTGTAATTCTGGTGTTTCTGTGGAGCAATGGAAACAACAATTTAAAATGTGGTCAACAGCAGATGATAGTATGATTTGCAGATTTACTTCAGAAGCTAAAGATAAACCAATGGGTTGTGGAATCTTAGTCACCACTTATTCCATGATTACTCATACACAAAGAAGATCTTGGGAAGCTGAGCAAACCATGAAGTGGCTTCAAGAACAAGAATGGGGAATTATGGTTTTAGATGAAGTACACACAATTCCAGCCAAAATGTTCAGAAGAGTTTTAACTATTGTGCAATCTCATTGTAAATTAGGGTTAACAGCTACGTTGTTGCGTGAAGATGATAAAATTGCTGATCTTAATTTCTTAATTGGTCCAAAACTTTATGAAGCCAATTGGTTGGAATTGCAGAAGAGGGGTTTTATTGCTAGGGTACAGTGTGCCGAGGTTTGGTGCCCGATGACCCCAGAATTCTACAGAGAATATTTAGTTTGCAAAACATCAAAACGGTTGTTGTTATATGTGATGAATCCCCATAAATTTAGAGCAACACAGTATTTAATTAAATATCATGAGAGAAGAGGAGACAAAACTATTGTATTCTCTGATAATGTTTTCGCTTTAAAGCATTATGCTATTAAAATGAATAAGCCTTACATTTATGGACCAACCTCACAAGGAGAACGAATTCAAATCCTTCAAAATTTTAAATTCAATCCCAAAGTAAACACAATTTTTGTCAGTAAAGTGGCAGATACTTCCTTTGATTTACCTGAAGCCAATGTGCTGATCCAAATTTCATCACATGGTGGTTCAAGAAGGCAGGAAGCCCAAAGATTGGGTCGTATTTTAAGAGCAAAAAAGGGGGCTATAGCTGAAGAATATAACGCATTCTTTTATACTTTGGTATCTCAGGATACAATGGAAATGAATTATTCAAGGAAAAGACAAAGGTTTTTAGTCAATCAAGGTTACAGTTACAAAGTTATTACTAAATTAGCTGGAATGGAAGATGAACCAGAAATGTTTTATAAGACTAGAGAGGAACAAGGGCAATTATTACAACAAGTAAAAATCAAATTCTGGATTTGTGTTAAATTGTTATTAATTCATTTTTAGGTTCTAGCTGCAAGTGATATTGATTGTGAAGATGAAAGGATTCCAGGTGAAGGTGGGCCAAGGAGTGGACCAAGTGGCAATAGAAGAGCAGGGCATATGGGATCAATGTCTGGTGCTGATGATGGGGTTTATTATGAATATAAAAAGGGAACAGGGAACAAACATCCTCTGTTCAAGAAGTTTAGATATTAAATATTGTTATTTATACTTTTTACTGTTACCATATAATCAATATTTTCTAATAGAGATTTTGATGATAAATATTTTATTTTTTACCATTCATCCTGTATACATAAAACATATTTTCATTTATTTAAATTATTTGTTTACTTTTAGGCAAGATGGGGGTGAAGATTATGGAATTATAGAGTTGCAAGGAGATATTAAGTCACATTCTGGATCAGATTTTGATGGGAAATTTTTAGGTCACTTATTTTATGGGAAAGATGGAGTTCCCACCCTGATTATTGGACATCATATGCTGTATGGAAAAGAAGTGACTTTGGAAAAACCATTGGCAATGTTGAAAAAAGTTTCTTCAGATGGAAAAAATGCTGAGTATCACGTACAAACTATCATAAGAAGAAAGATTTTGTTTAAAAATCGACCAAAACCCATTGTTAACTTGCCAAATGATAATAAAAAATAATGAAGAGTTCAAAATATTGTGATCTACAATTTTTAGTATTAGCACATTTTTATTCAATAAATTATTGTTCTCCAGTCAGTTGTGCATTTAATTAAAAAAAGTTGTAATAAATTGATTTATCTTCTTTATATCAAAACTAACACTGTATTAAAAGTATTATCACAAATTATTGGTTTTAGTCAGTTGTGTAAATATTTTCAAATAATTAAAAAGATCAATACAAAAATTATTTTAAATAAAAGTTCCTTAATTTTCTGAGCCAGCCGGAATTGTTATTCCACCTGTATCCACAGTCATGTCCTCTAAATGATCTGATGAAAATAATCCTGGTTGAGTTTCATCATCTTCAATGTTTGGCACCTAACAATTAAAAGCATAATTTAATATTGTTATTTCAAACATAAATTGTTTCACAAGACTTCACTAAGAACAGTATCCACAAATTGGTCAAGATAATAATTAAGGAAAAAAAGCGACGAGAGAAAAACGAAACCCAAAAATGGAACCCCTAATCGCACGCAGTGCAGAAGGGGATGTAGATAGTACAACCTGAAGAAACGCGATAAGCGGTTCCAGAGTGTTCCGGTTAATTTTAAGGGGCTCAGTTATATGGTCAACTGAAAGGTGCCATCTACCCCATGCCTAATCTGACTAATTTTGTGTGCCTAGTACTGTATTGCCCGTCTAGTCCTAGTATCTCAAAATTAATATTGTGGTCAGAAAGTATAAAATAAAATGATAGTGTTACCAATTTTATTCCAGGAATAGTAGAATTAACCACAGGATTTAGAACAGTTTCAATTTCTAAAACATAAATAAACTTTACTCATGTAATTGTTTAATAATAGCAATTTGACTTACGTGTGATTGTAGAATTTCCTAAAAGACTTTCATGCTCCTTTATGTGGTCACTGTACATCTGCTCATTAACAGTGTCAAAATTACACAGTTGACAACTATAAAAGCCATCTTTTCCTGGATGTTTTCTTTTAATGTGCAACTTGTATGAACTGCTTTGAACACACTGATAACTACAATGTGGACAGGAATAGTTTGGAGTCTGAAAATCGAAATATAAATATATAGTATACCTTTACCTTTGCCTGCATTGATAAATTCAATAAGGACAAGAATATTTGACAGTTGTTAATATAGATATAATTATCCAATCACAGCATATATCAATTATCTTGTCTCTTGTGTTATATATTTTCACTATATGTACCATCCAAATATGGATTTCTATTCATTTTGTATTTTGTCTAAAAATAGTATGTATTCTCCAATTTATTCAATTCGAATCTAAATTGTTGCTTTTAGTAATACTTTCAAATATATATTTTTTACCCCAAAATGCCTTCCACAATGTCTTCGAAGAGAATTGTGATCACCAGTTCTGTAGTCACAAATCTTGCATTTATAAGGCTTTTCCCCTGTATGTTGTCTCAAATGCAACTGAAAATCGAAATAAATTACTAAAACAACTTGTACTATAATTATAAACATTTACTAATGATAATAAATAATAGTAACTGATAATAAATAATAGTAATGGTATATACTAACTGATTATAAATAATAGTAATGGTATATACATGGAGGATTCATAGAAAGATCAACAGACTGATCCAAGAGGCGAAACCAGAGTAACAAGGTCTCCAAATATAGGCGCTGACAACGCTTAATATATTCCTTTAGCGGATCCATATGACGACCACGGTCGTTGTGGTCGCGGCGAAAACGTGAAGAGCTGGGTCGAAGTGGACGTTGAGAAATTCGGCGCAATTTTCAAAACTTAAACATTTTGAATTAATTCTTCATCTGAATAACGATTAATTACATTCTCATAATCCATCATACGCAGCGCCGTCGTTTGGATTTGGAGGCCCCGGGCATATATATTGAGGTGGGGCCCCCAGTAAATAAAATACGGCGAGTTTGGGCGGGCGTCGCGACGGTTGCAAACGACCCAGCGCGATGCCGCTTGCAGTAAAAGATGAAACGTCTAATTCCCTGAAACCGTTCCCGCAGAGTTCAAGTTGGCGGTTCCGTAGGACTTTTCCTGGATGTCCAAAAAACGTCGTTTTAATGCCGTCGCGACACCATCTTGGGCGCAATCGGAATTAAACTCCCAAACAAACTAAAAGGTTCTATGGCCGATCGAACGGCACCGGTCCGCTTCCGATCCGTCAATTGGTTCCGAAGTTCTATGTACCCCCGCAAAACGCCTCTGGTTTATCTCACTTTTTGCGCATTTTCCTCTCAAACTGCTGCAGATTCGCAAAAAGTCGTCGCTGTTTAAAAATTCAGAATTTGCCGGAATGATTGCGCGCGAGTGTTCTGAAGAGAACGAACCCAACCGGCGACCTCGAGCCCATCAAATAAGTCCTGGGCGTCCGTGGAAGTGATTGCAAAATCGGCAAAAAAAATAATTTATTTGCTCTTGCACCAGGTGAACGGGACGTCGCAGGACAGCGAGCGAGGGCTCTAACCAAAAATGTTCCTCAAAAGTAAAATATCGTGATTTTAGTTTTCGGTCTGGTGCGTCCGAACCTGGCGGAGTTGAGTCGCGAAAACGGCACCGCTCGACGGGGATCTCGGTTCTACACCGGAAAAATGTACATCCCTGTTTTGCACCGCCGCCGCCGCATCCGTCGGGCCGTTTCCGCAAAAACCACGATTTTAGGGTGGGTTTTGGATCCCTGGAGGGGGGCGCCAGGACGGAGGACGAAACTTGGGGATGCGCAACGTGCGGACGGACATTTACAGTTAAATCATAGAAGACGCGCGGTTAAAATACTCAAGATCTGCCGCCTCCGGCAAATTTGAGCCTTTTTAAAACCCACGTGGAACGGTCCCCCATGTGAAATTCGCGAAACGCCACACGTCAGTCGTCTCAGAATCGATCTACAGCCACTGTGGGGGCCCCCTAGTCCGTGGGCCCCGGGTATTCGCCCGATTGACCGACGCTAGCGACGCTACTGATAATACGAGTAGTCTATAGGCCCGGCCCGTGTTCTCGCTTTTCACGATCGCGATTTTGTAAAATTGCATTCCATTCTTCATCTGAAATAGATGATGTAGTTTCTGAAGCATTATTGCGCTGCACCAACGAATATCCAAATGCCGCAATAAAGGACATTTTGATTATATTCGAATGTAAATTATTTAAATACAGTATAATCTTGATAATCCGACACATATGGGACCAGACCAGCCGGATTATCAAAAAATTCCGAATTATCAGAGAACTTTTTCCGAGAACAATGGATGGTGTTGTTTTTTGACAAAAGAAATATATTCTGTGCGCGAGGTTTATCCGCGCGGGGCAGCGTAAAGAAAAGGCTCGTGTTTCCCCAGAGCGCCGGATTGCTGAACGTCGAATTAACCAACCGCCGGTTTATCAAGATTATACTGTACTACACTGAAATGGAATATAAAAAATTAAATTGTAGTAGTATATTTTTTAATATAAATTAAGTTAACGAATAGTTAATAGAATTGCGAATTTATTAACGTCCTCTTCGAGCCAGCTCTTCAGATGAGTCGTTGTGAGCTCGTCATTAGTTTCGTCGCGACCACAACGACCGTGATCGTCATACGTAGACGTACGTAGAACATATGTAAGTAGAACGGCTAAAGGAATATTTTGAGCGTTGTGAGCGCCTATTGGAACACACCCCCAGAGCACCGAGGAAGGGTCTGACAAATGTAACAAAATTGAAAGCCTCCAAAAACGATACGACAATTTCAATCTCCACAAAAAATAAAGGAACTAACGGAAGCTACGAGAAGAAATGTACCTTCAATTATAAAAACTAAGGAAGGGAAAATTAAGATAAGATAAGAAGATAAGATGGAACTCTTCAAGGATACCAGAGGCCCCTTAAATAACACGCGACAAGATATAACTAGAACCCCAATAACAAAGGAGGAAGTACAACATGCCATCAAGAACATGAAAGGCGTTAAAGAGGTTGGTCCAGATGAAGTCCCAATAGAGCTGAGAAAGAGGAATTCCAAACGTAGCTAAGGTCAACATTTATCACGATACCAAAGAAACGAAATGCCAGAGAATGTAGCGACTATAAGCCTCATAAGTCATGCCTAAAATGTATTTCTAAAAATAATACACAAAAGACTATAAAACAAATTGGAAGAAGGTATCAGTGATACGCAGTTCGGATTCAGGAATGGCAGGGCACGCGCAAAACACTATTTGGCATTAACGTATTGACACAAAGATGTATGGATGTGAATGTAGATTAGGTTTTGCTTCATAGACTGTGAGAAAGCTTTCAACAAGGTCAAAAATGTACCTAGTAACAGTCCTGGATTAGGTCCCGGGTTCGATGCCGATCATAGAAAAACTGTATTGGATCATACGCCAGAAGTGAGAGTAAAAAACCTATTTTCTTCAATTTGTAAGAAGTACCTTCTTACCTTGTAAGTAATGTACCCTAATAAGCAACAACGTTCAGACAAAAGAAATCAAATACAGAATTGAACTAGCCACAGCTGCCCTTATGAACACGTTCGTCGCCAAACACGATTCGGCCGAGTTTCTTGCGAGGCCCAAATCCGTACGATTTACACATTGCAGTTGTCCTCCAAAACAGAAACCTTTGACGATAATGGCATATATTAATGAAAAAACTGGTATCAATAGGAGTGAGACCACATGGTGTCATATGCCCACAACGATACGAAAAAGCATCAACTGGTATCTGGAAGGAAATTAGCCCTACATTTGCTCTTGGGAACAACTAAAGTAAATGCCCATTTCGTGTACCAGAGCGCCATAAATACAAAATAAATATTGGTCTCGGCAATAATAAAAACAAAACAAAGAGAATAATGCATCATTCGCAAGAATCGGCTGGAAGAGTCTATAAAGGTAGGCGTCCACAGTTTCGCATCGTACGTATCGGACGCATCGCATCAAACGGATCGTAGTATTCTTTCTATAGAAAGTAATACAAGTGCGTCCATTGCTCCGCATCGTACGGATCGCACAAATCTACCCGTCGACAATGCCGATGCTCCGAGGGGCAACTATTACGATGCGTGCCGATGACGTCATACAGAATATGGTATTTTCTGTTAGATGCGTCGTCAAATCCGATCGCTGCTGATACTGTGGACGCATTGTAAAAAAATAATCACGATTCGTACGATGCGAAACTGTGGACGCCTACCTTAAGAAAAACGTGCGGTATGAGGGGCGAGGGACACGCCGAGGTATGCGCAGGTTAGTTTGAGTTAAGTTTATACGTCACTTTTTCAAAGAGAAACAACTAAACCCCACGCGCTCAGAATAATGTGGGGGTAATGCTAAACTCGTCGAAACGAAATGCCTTCTCTCGCCGGCCCAAGTATAGGACCTATTGTTTTAATTGTCCAAACTTACCTCCTTACCTGCGCTTATCTCGGCGCGTCCCCCGCCCCTCATACCTCGGTGCAGTACAGCTGCATTCTCTCTCCGGCCAGAGTATAGTTTTTTTTTACATTTTTCCTGGCTTTTTTGCGCTCAACAATTTGCCTATTCTTCTAATTACATAGGGCGCGCGTCCTTCTTAAGGTAGGCGTCCACAGTTTCGCAACGTACGTATCGGTCGCATCGCATCAAACGGATTATTTTTTTACAATGTGTCCACAGTATCAGCAGCGATCGGATAATGCGACATAGCATAATGTAATATTTTAATTTGAAATATAAATTAATAAAAAGTATAGTATGTGTATATTGTTATGGTCTATAGTCTATATCTTATATTTAAGTGCTTATTGCATTAAATTTAATTTAAAAATTCAATTAAAAATTATATTTAACTTCAACAAGAGCGTCACCCATATTTGGGTGACAGAGCCCCCACGGAAGTATACCCGTCACGCAGATATGGGTGACGCGGCGACGAACGGGTTGAAATGTATAGCCGCTGAAGCAGCAGCTTAAATAAACTCCAAGCTTTGAAAAATGATGGGAAAACAGCTAGAATGCATAGAAACAATTAAATATAGCAAACTAGAATATCTGGGATATACTATGAAAGGAGAACGATATGAAAAACTACAGCGCATAATGTAGGGGAAGATGGAAGGAAGTAGAAGTGCGGGAAGACGCCGGACTTCCTTGTTAAAACATCTTAAGAGATTGGTTCTGGTGGACTTCAAAAGATCTGTTTAGAGCGGCAGCATCACAAGTGAAGATTGCTTTGTTGTTAGCTAATCTCCGAGTAGGAGACGGCACATGAAGAAGAATGAAAATAAATATGAATAATTTATTATTAATAATTTTACCTCTAACATTGCTTTTCTTGCACATTGATGTCCACAAATATTACAGATGAATGGTTTGTATTTATTATGCACCGCTTGAACATGTTTTTTCAATAGTCTTGGAGTGGAAAATGTTCTATTGCAAGTTGTACAATTTGCTTTCTGCAGCCAATTTGCTGTCTACAAAAAATAATTCTAATGTTATTAACTCTGGAGAGGTAAGGTTGTTAGGTCAAACCAGGACATATCTGCCCAGGCAGTTGGGTTTTGCTTAGTTTGAATCTATTTTCCCTTGTAATGCTTCTATATTTAAGCAATTGGTAGGTAAACATTCAAGGATTAATTCACTTTTTTCCATCTTGTCAGCAGAAAAATACCTTATTACTTCTAATACATTAAGAAAATAGTAGGTTATAGCATTAGAAAAAGAATACAGAAACAAATAACATATAATCTCTTCAACTAACAATCGTTATTGTACAAACTACAACTAACTAATAGCCAGAGGTCTTTCTGCCAAAAATACTGTTATTATCTGCCAGAATTATTGCAGCATAAATTATGAATATTTTGAAAAGGTGAACAAAAATAGAATGTCTCTACATATATATTTTAGTTGCAGGTGTTGTTTACGTCGCTGATTACGAATCTGTTATTAAAATGTTCAAAAACAAAATGGCGGATTTAATATGGCGGCCAATTTTTCGGAAAACCTTAAATTTTTACAAAATTTCGTACCTAGGCGTTCATAATCTCGCTGATTACGAATGAGATAAAAATTTTATAAAACAAAATGGCGGACCAAATATAACGGATTTTTTTCGAAATTCTTCGAAATATTATCAGGATGAGTATTTCGAAGATACATCCGCCATATTAAATTCGCCATTTTGTTTTTAAAATTTTTGATAACATATTCGTGAAAGACCTCTGGTATTTAAGTAAATGGGATGTACTCGGATTATTTAGGCTAAGATTTTATTTAGACTAACATATTTTACTTGTACCGGCGAAAGAATGCATGTCGTCTCGACGAGGTTAGCATTGTTCTGCGCATACCCCCACTTTATTTCGAGAGCGCGGTGTTTAGTTGTTCATATTTTAAAAACTGACGCATATTTCTTAACTCAAACTAATCTGCCCGTACCTCGGCGTGTCCCTTACCCCTCATACCTTGGCGCGTCACTTGCCCCTCATACCTCGGCGCAGTACAGCTGCATTCTCTCGCTGGTTCGAGTATAGATCAATCATAATTTATAGTGCCTTAAGAAATTATGTTCGTATAATCTACAAATTTGCAAATTCTTACCTCATAAGATTCTCTGTGTATTGAAACTTGGTGATTACGTAACTGTGACAATTGTTTGAAGGATTTACCACAAGAAGAACATAGGAAAGGTTTTGCAACATCATGGGTTGCCATATGCTTCAATAAACCAGCTAAAAACATAAGATTTTGCTCAAAATCTCATTTATGAATTCATCAGTCAATATATCAAGACAGGATAGGGCTCTCAAAAAGGATCTTACTTGGCATTATTGCTTTATATGTGTTACAGATCGCACAAGTGAACAACCCTATATCAATTTTATGACATTTCCAAATGTGAGCACTGCACAACCTCCAAGCAAAAAATATTTGGTCACATTCTGGACATTTAAATTTCTTCTTTTCACCATTCACGTGACATTTATGATGTCGCAACATCAATTCTTCTTTAGAGAAACGGCAATCACAACCTTTTATCAAACATCTAAAAAGTAAATAGATATATGAGGAGTTAAAGTGAAAACCGAATTAGGTCTGGGTCGCACTACGGGTAAACCGCCGCGTTTTTAATCGGATAATTTTGTGAGTCAAGTAAGGTAATACAAGCCACGTCACCTTCCCGTTTTTTTCCCTCGACTGATTTTAACAGCGCAGTGTGTGCTTCTCCCGCGTATCGCAGTTATAGCGGCTAACCTCTCGCTGGAAAAAACCGTAGTGCGGCCTCGGCTTTAATTGCCAAATCAAATATTCCTGGGAAATCGATTTTTTCAATGTACATTTGGTCAAAACTTCACACATTACATCTTCGATCTTTTTTCAACTTTCCAGTACATTTGAAGCTCGGTTTTTAAGTTATTGGGCATTTACCTCACAGTTCATATAAGAAAATTAAATGGACTATTTGGCAACTCGGTTTTCACTTCAACTCATATTGAGATTGAATTGGTTTAATTAAAATTTAATCAAAATAAATATAAAAACTTTGAGGTCACTTACTTTATTCTTTTGCCTTCAGCCTGCTGTTTGCTTACAATATTTTGAAAATGACCTTCATTGCTTGATGGCTGTTTCTCTGAAATTTTATGTTTCTTTCCATTTTCTATATTGTATATTAAATTATGTTTCTAGAAAGAATAAATAGAAAACATCGTTTTTCTTGCTTGTATAGATAAATATTACCGATAACATATGTTCCCTGAGATCTTGAATAGTTTCATATCCAACGTTCTCACAAGTTCCACATAAATAAATATCCTTTGTAATAGGCATTTTATTTTTATCCATTTTCAAGAGTGAACTCATTTTCTGAACCTTTGGACTGCCTACAATCTTCCTCCTCAACACAGATTTATCCAAACAGACCTGCTGTAAGTGTTCCAAAATATCTTCATACCTCTCGAACAAAGCCCCACAGTTCTTACACTTATGCACACAAACAATCTCTATAAAATCCTTAACATTATTGCTTTTCGTTAGACTTTTCTCTTGGTCCACTGGAATTATTTTTTGGTCGTCGTTCTTTTTTAGTAGAGATTGGGACACTATTTCATGTTGGCTATTTGGTTTTTCTATGTCAGAATCATTTTGCAGATTCAAATGGAGGAGGATTTCATTGGAAAGGTATATTCCTGATGAGGCGAGAAAGCTTTTCCCAGGGATTTCCAATGAGAAATCCAAGGTTTCTGGTGAAGCTTCATCAATTATCTTGGCACTGTCTGTTTCAACAAGCGTAGTTTCTGCTATTATATTTTCATCTTAAAACAAATTTAAAGTTTAGGTATTTAGGTTTAGGTATTTGTGGTCAAAATAAAAAAACCTATATTGCTGATATACATTTCAAATACTTAATAGTATATTAAAGGACGAGTTCAGTAAGCGCGATTTTACAGCACGCGTCCAATTTTGGAAAACGACGAGTGTAGCGAGGAGTTTTCTAATGGACAAGTACAGAAAAACGCCTTACAAACGGGTTTTGTTATAGTATTTTTTCTATTTTTCGCGCTTTCTTGCCATTGCTAAATAAAAAAATCGCCGATACATATGGAGAAAATTGTATCGTACTCGGCGAGTCATAACCGCACGCATATGAGTGCTGTTATGAGACCATTACAGACGCAAAATAGAAAAAAGTTATAACACATGCATCAGCGTATCCTGCTGACACATAGGCCTCTTCCAGCTTCTTCCACTTGTCCTGGCTGAGGAGACATTTTCAACTAGGGTGGTTTTCACTAACCATCTGGGCTGCCCACCCTGAATGAATGCGAAATATGCGATACCGGGGTGGCACATACTAAAAGCCAAGTGGAATAGAGGAGTTTAGTGAGCTTCCCCAAAACCAGTTAGTGAGACTAGCTTCTTCCACTCGAACCTGTCCCTTGCGACACTGACTCAGAGGATTCCAGCTATCACCCTTATGTCATCTGACCACCTTTTGAGTGTTCTTCCACGTTCTCTTTTAGTGTTGAACCAAGGGGTCCATTCTGTGGTCTTCCTTGTCCATTTCTCCCTCATTTCCCTTATATGTGGCCTGCCCACTTTCGACAACTGCCAACATGATGATGATCAGATGATCTTGTCTTTCCTGCAATACCCTAAGATGCTCTCTGACAGGTTCTTAGTTTGTTTTGTAGTGCTTGTGTTATGGCCCAAGTTTGACAACCATATGTAAGTATTGGCAAAATTCGTCGATTTCGAACAATATCGTCGATTAAGAAAGAAGTACGACAGAAAATGAAATCGGAACGGGAAGCGTACTGGAATAACGTCGCAGCCGAAATGGAAGAAGCAGCGTGGAGGCAGGAGTACCGGACGTTATACCAGACACTCCGACGGCTAGGCGGCAAAAGATGCAAATGTTAAAGAGTTTTCTTTTCACTTTTATGGTGCAGTGGATGTTCTTCATAATATTGTTTAAAGACCAATATCTCTTCCATGTGTTTGTAATCCTCGTGTCAATTTCCTGTGACATCTGGTCTTGAAATGATATAAGTTGTCCTAGGTAAATATAGGATGTTACATATTCTATACTTTCCTCACTGACGTAGATGTCGGTCTCCAATCTGTTTGTCTATGACAATAGAATTATCGAAATCGAAAAATATCAATTGTTGCGTTATCGGAACTACGACTCACCGGATCTGGGACAATGACAATCAACCCGACAATAATCTACGAAACGATAACACTCTACTATTCAATATTCAATTGGCGAGAAACGAGACGCCGATGTCGTTTTTATGGTTGCTCGACGAGCTGGCGCCAGTGTTATCGCATTCCAAGCAATATCTGAGCGTCTGCAGGTTATCGCTATCGATGGAACGTTCAAGACCCATATCGTATCAGGTTTATGCACCAACGGAGACCAGCCCTGACGCCAGCAAGGACGAATTCTACGACCAGCTCCAACACGCACTGGACACGATACCTCGAACCTAATTTATTATGCTCGCGGGCGACTTCAATGCGCATACGGGTGCAGATCTCACCGAATGGGAAGAAACAATGGGAAAATTTATGGGACACGGAGAAATAAACGACAACGGACAACGCCTCCTATCATCCGCAGCGTCGAACAACTTAACCGTTGGTAACAGCATCTTTCGTTGCCCCCTCAAACATCAACTCACGTGGCGAAATCCAGCCGGCAAAGACTCGGCAATGCTGGACTATGTATTGATCAACAACAGATTCCAATCGACAATAAAAGACGTGCGTGCGATGCGTGGATCCAACTGTGGATCGCATCATTACCTTGTCCGAGCGAAAATACATGTGCGATTACAATGAGCAAAGTAAACGGCACCACCACCAATCAGGAGGAACTGGACCTGTCTTCTAGTGCCGGAAACTGGCCAAGAATTTAAAATCACATTATCCAACGAATTCGCAGCACTCGCAATATCGGACGATATCGACGTAGAAGAATTATCAGTGTACTTTGTGGAGTGCACAACAGAGTTCTGCCCACCCATCCGTCGACGGACACAGCCGTGGATTTCGGATTTCTGTCCGGCCCTCGTTAGCCAACGGAAACAAATGAAACATGTCGATTTCTAGCAGTATCGTCGATTGAGCAAAGAAGTACGACCGAAAATGAAATCGGAACGGGAAGCGTACTGGAATAACGTCGCTGCCGAAATGGAAGAAGCAGCGTCAAGGCACGAGTACCGGACGTTATACCAGACAATCCGAGGGCTAGGCGGCATAACACCATCAACGAACGACAACATAAAAAATCGAACGGAACCTTCGTGACCTCTCCCCACGAGCGCTTACAGCGGTGGAGAGAATTCATCCATCAACTGTACAACGATCCGCCACAACGTCTACAGACCGAACCACCGATTATCGAGCAACCTAGGAATCAGTTCCCCGACACCGAACCGACAATTACCGAGGTGAAGACGGCAATAAAATCACTGAAAAACGGTAAAGCACCAGGAGGAGATTAAGTAACGGCCGAGATGATAAAATCCGTAGATGTCTTGTTGCAACAACGTCACGTTCTCATAACGAATATATGGCATTCGGATCGTATCACATCGGCGTGGAAGAAAGCGATCGATACCTATTCTGAAGAAAGGAGGCAGTGTAGAATGCAAGAACTACCGTGGTATTAGCCTTCTCTTGATCGTCGGTAAAGCATTTATTAAAATCATACAATCGAGGCTAAAGAAACATCGAGAGCAAACGAGCCGGGAAGAACAAGCTGCACCACATCGAGGATGCATCGATCAGATATTTCGCTCTCCGTCAGCTAACGGAGAAAAGAATTCGATGCGGCAAACGAACCGTCATCGACTTCAAATCCGCTTTTGATTGCATCGACTGGGCCAGTTTCTGGAGAGCCCTGGAGACCGAACACGTGCCGCTGAAAATCATTCAACTTCTTCAGGCTTCGTACGATGGCTCAGCCAACAGTGTTCGTATCTGAAATGACTTATCCGAGGAGTTTCCGATTCGAACTGAAGTACGACAAGAAGACGTCGCCTCACCACTACTTGTTAACGTTATGGTTGACGCGATTATGCAGAAAGCATTCGATGAACAACGCGGTGTTCGATATGGCGACGGTCACGACTTCATAACCGATCTTATGTTTGAAGAAGAAATACAAAAACCAAGACTATGTTGATTTGGCCACGTCTGCCGGATGAATAACACCCGGCTTCCACGCAAGCTCCTATGGCGGGAGCGACCGCCAGACTGGAGAATACAAAGAAACGCGCCAAAGCAGACATGGTTGAAACAAGTGGAAGAAGTTCTGAGAAACCAAAGACTGGATACCCATCAAGCCAAGGACATCGCAATCGATCGGTAAGAGTGGAAACGTATCATGAATGGAGCAAGAAATCCTGCGGCACCGACAGCAGCGTATTGGTTGCGAGGACGACCTCCTCCTCAATCGCCAGCTACGAATTAAAAAAAAACCTAGGATGCTTCTCTGACAGGTTCTTAGTTTGTTTTGTAGTGCTTGTGTTATGAGCCAAGTTTGACAACCATATGTAAGTGGCAAAATTCATGTCTTAAAGAGTTTTCTTTCCACTTTTATGGTGAAGTGGATTATTCTTCATAATATTGTTTAAAAACTCTTCCATGCATTTGTAATCCGTCTGTCAATTTCTTTTAAGATCCAGTCTTAAAATGATATAAGTTGTCCTAGGTAAATATAAGATGTTACATATTCTATATTTTCCTCACTGACAAAGATGTTGGTCTCCAATCTGTTTGTTGCTTTGGTTTTCAATCTGTTAATTGTCAGCCCCACCTCTCTGCTTCCCACTTCCCACCTGCTTTTTGTGGCAAGGTCTTGTAGCATTGATTGCAATGTTTCGAGGTTGTTAGGAATTAGCACCAGGTCCAGGCACCAGGTCATTGGCAAACCTGAGGTGATTGAGTCTTTGGTTATGTTTATGTTAATTCATAAGTCACCCCCGATCCATGGCTCTGATGACATGACTTCTTCTAGAATCACAATAAACAGCTTTGGTGAGAGGGGGTTTCCTTGTCTCAAACCTTTTCAGATTGGGAAGCTCTCTACATGTGATTCAAGTTTTAGTTGTGTTGAGCTATTTAGGTAGATATTTTTGATTATCCTTATATATTTAAGTTCTACTCCTTGGTTTTTCAGGGTTCTCCATATTTGTGGGTGTTGTAAGCATACAAAACCCACAAATATGGAGATGATAGCAATCAAAGGCCTTGTTATAAGCCTTGCTATATATAATTTACAAATGCCAAATACAGGGGGTGGCCATATTCTTGGCATTTTTCTATAATTTGTTTAAGAGCATGCATGTAAAATGTCATTAAAAATCTAGATTTGAGGTACCACTGTCCTAATAACATTCAAACTATGCTATACTATTAGAACTAAAGCTTTTAATACTATTTGCAAGGTTGCGTACAATTTAAATTTTACTAATAAACAATTTATGATTGTAAGCATTACACAATTTATAATAGGACATATACCACTAATTTTCGGTAAAAACAATTTATAATAACCTTCAGTTTCTGTAATAATTGGTGTATTTAAATAAACTGGGACTTCTCCAATAGTCCATGTGGTACCATCAACATATTCTGTTAAAATTGGTTCAACATTTAGCGAATTTGTATCTTGTATTTCCAGCTGATCCTCATTGTTTTGCAATAAAAAACTTTGATTTTTGTCATTTAAGAAGTAGGAAATGTCTTCAGATATAGAAACATCCATAACCTATAAAAAATGAAAATTAGAAATATCAATGAGTTTATAAATATTTAAGACTTACCAGTAATTAATATCAATAGGAAGTGGTTTAAAACATTGTTGATAACGTGTTTATTTATTATGGGGAATCAATGAAATGAATAATATATGTGACAGTTCACCAATCTCTTATAAGAACTACCAATGTTAGGTCTTTTGCAAGGTATTTTGATGAAATATACAGGGTGCTACATAATATGTATATGAAAAGTGATAATAACATCACTGTCCCAAGCTTTACTAATTAAATGAAGGGAGGGACACGGAAATCTTCTGTTACTCTTAGCACACAGCTAAAGAGTTACTCTTTAGATGCCTTTAGTAACTTTCTGTTACTCTTTAGTAACAGAAGATTTCGGTGTCCCTCCCATGATTTAATTAGTAAAGCTGTCCCAAAGTGGATGTTATTATCACTTTTCAATTTGAGTAGGCATTGTCTATGTGACTGTATAAATCATTGTCAAATTAAAAATATGTATATGTACTGTGAATGACCGAAATTGGAGAATGTCGACTTTCACCAGTGAATGTCAACACATACCAAATATGTCGATGAAAGATCGAATATTTCATTACTTTGTTGTACATTCGGACCCTCACCGGTGTATGTCGACAATCACAGATACGCTCTGGTGGAGGTCCAAAATGGAGATGCCGACAGATAGGCGACTGGCTCTCTCCCGCCAAATCCTTTGTTCTACTGGGAGTCAATCAGTTTTATCAGTCTTATGTTGCAATAAATAAGATTTGAATCACATAATTAAGTAATATTTTTATTACCATTATTTTCGTTTCTCATTTAGAATGTGCGGCGAAAAGTTACTTCACAATTGTGACGTTTTATAGGGACTGAATTGCGGAGAAGAAAATATAAATCTGCGATATGTTCAACATTCATCATTCAATCATTTCATTCACCATGGTGAATGTCGATATTCACCGGTGTAAGGCAAAATAAGGGTATTTAGCAAATATTTCGGACATACACCAAGCGACTATGTGAATATTGATATTCATAGGTGAAAGTCGTCATTCCCCAAATTTCGGTCTTTCACGGTAACATATATAGTATAAGATAGGTTAAACCTTCCGCTGCTATGGACTGCTATAGCAGTTCAATTGATTTGACGCCCAGGTGCTATGGACTGTTATAGTAGTCAATTGATTTGGCGAGCAGATTATATTGACTGCTATAGCAGTCTACCGTCTTCATGAATTCATTGTGGTTTTTTTAAACATAACAAAGAGATTAATAAATATATACACTCTTATTGGAGCGTTGCGTTACCTTGGGTGAAAGATTTGGAATTTGGGACCGCTGTACCTAGGGTCTTATCGTTGGAAAGATGAATATTTAAAAAAATCCCAAAAAATGATTGTAAACTATGCAGATAGCCATATATTTATTTAAAAAAAAATTATGTCTAGTCCTGTCTAATCTTGTCTAGTCTTGTTTTTTAGTTTTTGTCTAGTCTAGTTCTGTCTAGTCTAGTCTTGCCTTCTTGCTATGTATCTAGTCTTGTCTCTTTCTTGTCTTATCTATGTAGTCTATTAGATTAAAATGTACTTAATTTAATAAATTTTCTACAATGCTAACTGAATTGGCCTAGATGGATTAGATTGTGCTTTCCATGGTCCACTTAATTATTATAAGTTAGTAGTCTAATTCAAGTTCAATATGAAGGGGTCGCAACTTGAAGTTGTCGCAATACGAACCCGCAACGTAAAGTAGTTTCAACATGAAGTTGTTTCAACTTGAAGTTATTTCAAGTTGTTTCGAGGTAAAAAAAATGTCTTTAAATTGTTGAAACTAGATAGATTGTTTCGAAGTCGCAACATGAAGTTATTTCATCTTGAATTTGTTTCAGACAAGACAAGACTTGATAGACAAGTTTAGACGGACAAGACTAGGACATACAAGACAAATTTATACAATAAAATCTTAGAAGAAATAGACTGTGGGAAATGCCCAGTGGGAATATGTTGCGATCTCACTAAAGCGTTTGACTGTGTGTCACACGACATCCTACTAGATAAATGAAAAGTGGGCAACTGGCTAACATCCTTTCTTGAACATAGACAGCAAGTGGTCATAGTTACAAATAGCAATGACTGTGGAATATCGCCAGCAACCACAATAAACATAGGTGCCCCTCAAGGATGTGTATTAAGCCCAATTCTCTTTTCAATATACATAGCGGAGTAAAATATATAGAGGGTAACTACTGCGCCCTATACGCAGACGATGCTACCTTCTTAATAACAGAAAATTCGGCGAAGGATAATGAGGAAGCGACAAATAAACTGCTGGATAAAATATATAAGTGGTTCTCAGCGAACAACTTGTATTTAAACACAGAAAAAACCAGTTACTCGATTTTTCAAAGGACGAGAAGGGAACGATGGGAAAATCTCTTTCTATATATTGGTCAGAAGGAACTGCAAAGAGCGTCAAATACAAGATTTTTAGGATTATTCTTTGAAGAAACAATGACGTGGAAAATAACTGCAGAGAAGATAGTAAGCAAGATTAATAAAAGTATCTTCATACTAAGAAGACTGAAGAATTTAATCAATATCCATATGCTTATTAGTATATACTTCGCGGAAATACATGCGAACATAACATATGGAATTATCGTATTGGGTTCCTCCCTTCTGATTCATACCATATTCAAAGCCCAAGAAAGAGCAATAAGATGCATGGCAAGAATAAGAGAACGTTGTGTAAACGATATTTTATAAATTTTAAAAAGACTAGTGCATAGAAAACTAGGACAGACCAGGCAAGGACATACAAGACTATCACAAACAAGACTAAGCCATACAAGACTAGGACAAATAAGATTAGGGCAAATAAGACTAGTACATACAAGACTGGGACAGACAAGACTAGACAGACAAGACTAGACACACAAGGCTAGACAGACAATACTAGACAGATAAGAGTAAAAAAAGACCTAAAAAAAATAATTCTAAAATGAAATTTTTATCGGACCCAAAGCATCCAAACGAAAACTACTTCTTAGCGTGATCCAGTCCCAATTATTGTATGGAGCACCAGCCTGGCATATTTGCTGTGTATCAGAGCATGCTGCGCATACAGGACAATATCAGCGGGAGGGGTGGGAGTTATAGCGGGAATTCCTCCGGTAGAACTCCAAATCAAAGAAAGACAGGAAAAGTATATCTGGATCGAAAAGGTAAAAGCCAGAGAAAATTTGATGAGGAGATGCCAAGAAAAATGGAATAATGCAACTTATGGACGCTGGACTTGGTTCTTAATTACAGATATAGAAAAATGGACAGGGAGGAACTATGGTGAAACAGACTATTATTTAACTCAAGCTTTGTTAGGCCACGGGTGTTTCAGGAAATACCTGTATTATCGCAGGAGACCAGAGACGGACGAATGTAATTACTGTTGGGAAGTAGTCGATGTAAACCATAGGCTTTGTGATTGCTCGAACTGGACAGAAGAAAGAACGAACTTCGTGCATACCACTGGAAGGACGTTTAATGCGTACAACATGATAAAGGGGCTAACAGGATCGGAGAAGTCATGGAAAAAAGTATATACCATCGTTCGGAAGGTTATTGAATCCAAGGAGAAAGACAGCGGGAAGTAGAACGGACTGCCCATACACTGAAGAAGTGCGAGAGCGGATTCCAGTGCGACGCGAAAAGAATGTTTTTTTTTGTAATTTGTTTTTATTTGCAAATAAAACCAAACTTTCTTAAAAAAAAAGCCAGATAAGAGTAGACAGACAAGGCTTGACAGACGAGACTACACAAACAAGACTAGACAGACAAGACAAGTCAGACAATACTAGACTTGCAATTTTTTTGACGTTTTCGTTTAATTTTGACATAAAACAAAAGAATTTTGCATAGTGTGTTCACTCAAATCAACAAAAAAACAAAATTTGCTACGAATTGAGATTTTGGTTTATGAAAAGTTGGCAGTTTTTACAAATTTTTTTTGACGTTTTCGTCCAATTTTGACATAAAACAAACGTATTTCGCAAAGTTTGTCCACTCAAATTAAAACAAAAAAAAAAACAAATTTGATTAGAATAAAGATTTTGGTTTTTGAAAATTTGGTAATATTTGCAAATTATTTTGACGTTTTCGTCCAATTTTTAACACAAAACAAATTTGCAAGGTTTGTCCATTCAAATCAACAAAAAAAAATTGATTTGAATAGCGATTTTGGTTTTTGCATATTTGGCAATATTTGACAATTATTTTGACATTTTCGTCCAATTTTGACATAAGACAAAAGAATTTTGCAAAGTTTGTCCACTCAAATAAACAAAATTTGCTTTGAGTAGGGATTTTGGTTTTTGAAAATTTGGCAAAATATTTGGAAATTATTGTAAATAATACAAACTTAAAAGTTTAAACTTAAAAGGCTTAAAGCCGGGGTTATATTAGAGCCACGCCGCGTGTCGCAACGCGTGGGATTGCAATCGGTTACATACATTTAGTATGAACGTGATTACATTAGCTCAGTCCCGCGTGTCGCCGAGCGAGCTGACTCCACGCAGACCACTCGATTTCGATCGGCGTGGCATCGCTGGTGGGGGAAGTAACGCGTTGGTTGGCTCGGCTCTAGTATAATCACCACGTGTTGACCAGCAAGCAAGCAGACGTGTCTACATTTCAGTACGCGCGCAAAATGTCCGCCGACGTATAGATGAGATGTAGCCCCTATATCATATTGCTAATGCGGGTACAGGTTTATTGCAAGAAAATTTGTATAAATCGACATTTTGCAACAAGACATGCAACGGTTAATTGGCTTCCAGAAGATTTGACTCCTTGAGATTACTTTTTGCAGTTTTTTTTAAATCAATGATAAATCCAAACAAACCACGTGCAAAACTGTTCCTGTTCAAATTTGTATATTGAACGACGCATTCATAACATGTATCATATGACAGATCTCATTTATTTGATAAACCTAATCGAAAATTGAGTTCCCTTAAGAGCTATTTAATTCATGTGCTCACAACATAATTTAGTAATTTGTGCTACAAAACAAAAACGCAATTGTGATTATGTTAAGCACCCAGTATCTCTTCTTCTTTCTTTTCTTTTTGAGCAGGCTTAACATAAATATGTAGGCAATATCTTCTTCAAGATCCATATCCGAGTCGGAAGAGAACATTGCAAATAGGTGCGGACGTTTACGCGGTCGTCACTGAACTGACACAAAAATTTCATCAGCACACGCGGCGACGCGACAGTGTAGTATAATCACAGCCCGTTGCGTGAGGCAGCGTTGCGACACGCGGCGTGGCTCTAATATAACCCCGGCTTTATAAAAGTATTCCACACAGGCTATAATGTAATGTTCCGAATCAGTTCAAAAAAGTAATTCACAGCGAAAGGGTTAAAAGAAAAATTAAGAAAATGCTACTATGTACATTTATTATTATTAAATTTCTAATCTAATATTTATTTTACCGTCGTTTTGTTTGACTTATATTTTGTTTAGCTAAATATGGATTAAACTGCGAATTATATTTCTGTTTAATTTGAGGAATTTCTTTTGGTGGTTCTTCAATTTTATCTCCTCTTAACTTAGCTATCAGCAGATCAGATTTCCTCCTTTCCTCTCGCTCTCGTTTTAATCTTTCCATCCTCAACTGCTCCAGTTTCTTACATTTTTCATCATGATCTTCATCCGTGGATTCATCACTACTCGACACTCTTTTCCTTTTACGATTCTTCCTATCTTTATGTTTAGATTTACTTTTATGTCTTTTATGCCTCTTTCTATATTGTTCATCAGATTCACTTGATCTTTTTCTCTTGCTACCACTTTCATTACTTTTTTCAGGAATTGATTCACACACATTTTTACCAGTTATCACTTCTGTTCTAGGTTTTAATCCTTCATTATCCTTTTTAACACCTCCTTTCATATATTTCATCATAATATTCAAAGGATCATACATCATTTTGCTCTTCATATTAATTTCCCCCTCATCTTTTTTGATACAATTTCTGTCAGGTACAACATTGTACCAACTTTTTTTACAAAGAGCTTCATTGGTATCTTGTCCCAGGTATGTCAAATAACCAATTTGTTTCTCGTATTTTTCTTGTTCTTCTTTCTTTTCTTTTTCGTGTTCTTTATTTGTAAGTTTATATTCCGCTGTTCCATCTTCAACATCTTGAAACAAATTAATATGTTCATTGGAGCTTTGCTCAGTCTTAGGTTCTTCTTGGTTGTTTAAGGGGATGTAAGCAGAATTTGTTGTAACTCTTAATCTTGCTTTAGTTCTCAACAAATTCGTTCTAGATTCCCTCTCCTACAAATTTTGTATATTATTTTAGAGTTTTGCATAATTCTAATAGGAATTACTTGAAAATATTTTCAGTTCTGAATTTTCAGTTTGCCAAGTTTTTACTTAGCATGTCCATTTTTTTTAATCACAAAAACCCAGACATTTCTTTAACCCTTTGGGTACATTTGACGGCTGAGGCTTGACGGTTTCACTTGACGTGCATTCTCTAAATAAATACGCACCCAAGGGGTTAACAAGTCAATGTAAAAGCTTCGTTTTAGTTTTCTGCAGTTACTAATACAAGGAGAGTGTTTGTAGGGCTGAAAAATAGCCTGGACGTCCATATTGGGGGAAAGAATACAAGTGGGAAGATGATTATCAACAGTTATACGAAGTAAAAACTTGTCAACCTTAAAATTCAGAACTGTCCCTATTCTCAAATATATCATTCTATACATATGTATATATTGATTATTTTCTACTTACTGCTAATTTTACTCTTTCTTGTCTGTCCTTCTCCTCTTGAGCAGCTTTTGCTTCATCCCTACGAACTCTTGCAATATTATCCTTAGTCCGGACATGCCACCTGAAAATCGAAATGCATTTAGTTTATGAATTTACTAACATTTACTCAATCTTTTATTTCAATTTACCTTTTCTTGGGTAAAATATTCATTTTATAAGAAAAATAACTTTTACACTATTATTGTATAGGAAAGTGACAGTGTTGTTAAATGACTAACTTCAGTTTATAAGAATCGGGGAGACAACAACTAGGGGGGTTTTTACTAACCGTCCGGGCTGCCCACCCTGAATGAATGCTAAATATACGATACCGGGGTGGCGCATACTAAAAGCCAAGGTGGAATAGGGGGTTTAGTGAGAGTTTATTAGGATGTCCTGATAAAACATCGCGCTACTAAAGAAATCGTGACAGAATACCGCGTCGAAAATATCTTAGCGACATAATCACGATAATTTGTGGATTTTACCATCTTGATCGTTACAAATTATTTCTTGCGTTGGTAATACTTATGTACCAAGAATTACCCAGAGAAGAAGTACCCAGATTATGTATCAAGAAATGGAATAAAATATATTTCTTTCAACTAGTTCAGTTTTATTAAATTTAATTTAGCCATTTGCCATCTGCCAGAGGATAAAGGATGAAAATGATTTTATGTATTTAAATATTTTATGAAATATTATTTTATTTCATTTCTTGAAGTAAATAAGTATTACCAAAGCAAGACTCAAATATTATCACGAAACGAAAACCGATTTTATGGTGTCCTGACATTTCAACACGCGACTAAAAAATGCGCGACTAAACAACGCGACAAAAATATTACATCAGCACAAAATGCACATAAATACAAAGGCGTACGCAACGCCCTTGTAAATTATTATATTTTTAATTTACTAATAGATTCATTGTGAAATATTGTTATTTTTTGTTAGTATATTCATTTAAATATCGTTACTACTTTTCCATATTCAAATGGCAACCACGCCGCGAACCTAAATTTGAAAATTACGATGTTAATCGCCACTCGAGTAAATTTTTAACGGAGTGGGAGCAAGGCTTTATGTTCATAATGTTTTCTAAATATCACATATAATATATCTTTGAATAGTTTTGTGATTTTTGAAACAAAATTGCAACCGTCTCAATTTGTTTTTGTGAAATTCGAAACAAGATTGGCAACGCCGGCAGAGTTCAGACGAAGTTGTGCGAGTATCGGGTGAAACCGCGTTCTCAAATTCATGTAAATTTTCGCTGGTAAAGTGGTAAAATTTCGATGGTGCAGATTTGTAGTAAGTACTTGAAAACAACTGCGGCTTTACGATCATTTTGATACATAACACTCGACTGGGGGATTTTTTTCACGCTCGTAAGTTTTAAATATAATTTTGATATCTACCAACAATAAAACTACTTGACATCTGAAGAAGATCTGAGAATCTGTAGAAATCTGTAGAAAATTTTCAATCTAAATCAAAATATAATAGATTATAATTAATTCTAGACAGAATCAATGTTTATTACTTGTATATGAAAATTTTAATGCTCTAGACAAGGACGATACAGGCAAGATTAGTTAGAAATTAACAGATATATTTAACCAATAAATAGACAGACGTGACTATATAGACATCTTATTTATTTAATATGTAGAAATACATTGCCGGCTCTCCGCTCTCGCACTGAGCCGGATTATATAGACAGCAATGCTAAACAGATAAGAGTAGATAGACAAGACTAGACAGGCAGGACTAGACATACAAGACTAGACAGGCAATACTAGACAGACAAGACTAAACAGACAAAACTAGACAGATTATTTGTTTATTTAATATCTGATAGAAATTGTTTCGAATGTACGTATTTCAATTAAGGTCTAGTCTCTTTAATTGTTTAGAATTATTGTCGAAAATCAGCCACCATTTTCTATTTTTCTCAATATTTTTTAAATCATCTTCATTTGTCGGCCAAATACATTCCGCTCTCTTCATAGCATTTTTAATTTTGGATCTCCACCGGTCATAATTTTTGCAATTGAAGAGCAGATGTGCAGCAGTGTCTTCTTGTCCACATATCCAAGTGGGTGACTCTCGTATGGCAAATTTTGCAAGGTAGATAAAACTGTCTCTTCTAGATACTTCGCATCATGTCTTTCTATAGAGAAGAGCTTTAAAAATCTTTCCTTAATATCTCCATTCTCTGATAAATACGAAGGTAAGTTGATCCACATGCACTACATCGGGTGTAGAATCTAAAATGATACTATAATATTTTGCACATTTTATTTCCTCCGCAATGTGTGACATAAGAGAATCGACATTTATTTTCAAAAGTTCTTCACACGTCTGATGCGATATGAAATTTACATGTCTGCTCGCAGGAATAAAATTCTGCACCTGCCTGGAGGTGATAAATTTTTGGATTTGGAGGCTATAAATTTTTGGAAAACTTATTTTTTTTTATGTTTCACTAAGTAGATCTTTCTTTTCTGAATTCTTCTAAATTTTTCTGAATTCGTATGAATTTTTTCGGATTTTTCTTATATTTTTGAAAAATATTTTTTCGATCATGTTTCGAAATTGGAAAAAAATCAAAAAGACAATAAAAATCTGGGAAAATATAGGCGGATTCTGAAAATTCAATTCATTTATTTGAAACAAAAACAGAATAGGTTTTCCAAAAATTTGTTAAAAAACATTCACAAAAATCCATTTGTTAAAAACTTATTTGTTAAAAACGATGTTTCCGACATCTATAATATATATGAGATTTTTTCAGATTTTTTGTCGTATTCGGAAGTATATGAGGTTGAGAAAATATAGGCCGAATGTCCTTAACTTTAAACGCGTTTTTCTCGAAATGACATTTTTCAAATTTGCGCCTGTTGTAACTGAAAGAGAAATTGTCCGATTGTCTTGAAATTTGGTCTGAGTACTCTTGAATATATTTACTGTACCTGTATATGTACTGTATATAAACTATATAGGATATTTTTGATTGGATGAAAATTGACGATTTTCGCATTAAAAAAACGACCATTTTTTAGGCAAAAAAACTGTCTTTTTTTCGTAACTACCCCATTTTGTTAGATTTTGATATTTTTCGGTAATCCTAGTTCATGGTACAGAAAATATCTTCTAGTTTAACGACAATTTTTTTTCGGGTTCAGCTACTCAATCGGCTAAAGGAGGGGGGCAGTAGAGGAACTTTTTTTTGGCGCTACCGAAGGCAGCGCATAAGGCTTGGATGCTAATACTTTTGTATGAAAAAATTATGTAATGAAGGTCAAATATAGCCAAATATATTCTTAATTTCCTGAAACATGTAATTGAGTAGTTTTCTTCAAAAAAAATCGCGAAAATCACCCAAATTTTCAAATGCCAATTTTTTTGGTTATCATTGTTGCTTTCTATACCTTGGTTTTCAACTTCAACTAACTCTTTTCTTTGACTGATGGAAACTCCTTGTTCTTCATTTTAATTGTTGCTCGAATTATGATGGCCTGAGTGACCAGGGCCACTTATAAATTTGTCCAATGCTCCTTTCTGTTGGTTGACAGCCTGCTTGCGTCTTTTTTAGGCTCCTGAAAGATTTTTTTTAGATCAGTGATTAATTCAAAGATCAAGTACATAATTAAAATTGCACATATGAAACCCAAATTGTTGTCAATAGAAAAAACTGTAAAGTTAGGTTTTTGCAGGGCCCCTGAGAGGTAGGGGGCCCTCGGTCGTGCGCCCTTAAATCACCTCTGGATGGCGATTAAAAAACTAAAAAACCTTAAAAAAACCTTAGAAAAGAGAGGAAAGACGAAGGAAATATTAACCTGATACAAAATAAAGCATACAATCTACAAACACCTACAAAACACTAGCAAACACTATAAAATACTAGCGACTGAAAACCGACCTCGATTTTTGGAGCAGCTAGAAGGTACCACGAAAGCAGAGAACGTAGATGTTCATGAAATAAATAAGGAAGAAATAAGAAAAGAGCTAAAGCAAATGAAGAACGGAAAAGCCTCTGGGCCGGGAAACATTCTCATCGAGCAGAGATTTTTAATAAGTGCCTGATTGAAGCCCAAGATTTTCCAAGAGAATGGAAATATATAGCCTACATTAACTCGATATATAAAAAAAGAGATAGGAAAGAGTGTGGAAATTATAGAGAGATCAGTGTAACGAGCTCGTTGGGACGGTTGTATGGTCGTATACTAAAGAAAAGAATTGAAGCTCAATATATGGGTATAGAAGAACAGGGTGGTTTTCGAGCTGGAAGATCCTGCAATGACAATATCTTTACCCATCAACGACTAATAGAAAAACGGATAGCTCGAAACCTCTCAAAACATCTCGTTTTTATAGACCTGGAAAAGGCGTACGATACTGTTCCTCTTAAACTTTTATTTGAGGTTTTGACGAAGACGGACCTTAATAAAACATATATAAGGGCATTGCAGAATATGTACAAGAACCCGCAAAGCAGATTTAAGACAGGAAATACTCTTTCAAAACATTTAATGTCACGAAGGGTTTAAAGCAAGGGTGCTGTCTTTCTCCTACCCTGTTCAAAATATACATCCAAGAAGCACTGTGCAAATGGAGACAGAAATGCTCAGGAATGGGTATAAAAATCAATGATCACTGTTTGACGATGCTGTTTTTCGCAGATGACCAGGTTATAATAGCTGGCTGCGAAGAAGATGCACATTACGTGCTTAGGAAACTACATGAAGAATAAGAAAAATGGGATATGAGCATGAACATGACAAAAACAGAGTATATAAGAGTAGGAGAGAGGGACGAATATCAAGATTTAGAATTGCGAAAAATAAAAAAATTGCGAAGAATATAAATATTTGGGAAGCCTAATCTCGAACAAAGGATCATCAGAACGTGACATAAAAGACAAAGCGCAACAGGGTCATAGAACGATCCATATACCAAATTAGTTTAAGAACAAAGGTGACAATCTATACGGCAGTTGTAGAGCCTATCCTAACGTATGGGGCAGTATGCTGGCAAATGACGGAAAAGACGAAAAGAAAGATAGACTGTGTGGAGATGGACTACCTAAGAAGAAGCCTGTCGCATATCAAGGAGAGAGCACATTCCAAATAATGAAATCAGACGGAAAACAAATAGAATTCATAAAACCTCAAAAAGAATAGAAACTCGACAGCTAATATGGTATGGGCACGTGCAACACATGAACGAGAAGAGAGGGCCCAAATGGGCTTAGAATACATCCCAGAAAACAAGAGAAAACGTGGAAGGCCAGCAACTACTTGGATAAGCGGAATTGTGCAAACGATGAGTGATGAGAGCAATCCAGGAGGATTTATGGAGAGACAAGAGTTTGGCGATCGAAATGCGGGATGCGGCAGAAGCTGTATGACCCCCGCTTATATAACTTACTTAACGATACGCATGCTGACGCATACTTAAACGTCGAGAATCCGGTTCTTTTCAGAGCCAACCCTCAGCATCAACGCGGAATCCCCGAGAAAACAATACAACACAGGTATCTATCCGCGAAAACCTCAAATACAACATATATATATATATATATATATATATATATATATAATATATATATATATATATATATATATATATATATATATATATATATAGGTATATATATATATATATATATATATATATATATATATTCTTTTAAATCTCATGAATATACCTTGTCGAGATTATATCCTTCTTATTTATGCGATATTGTTTATTATATTTTTCCATTCTTTTTTGCTTTTCGCTGTTCTTTCTGCTTCCTGCCAGCTGATGTTGTTGTTACTTAATATTTCTAATATGTTGTTCGCCCATGTTTTTTGTGGTCTTCCTCTTGTCTTCTTTTTTGTTGTTCTTGCGTTCCATATTCTTTTTGTTTGGCTGTCATCTGGCATTCTTGTGAGGTGTCCGAACCAAGCCAACTGTTTTTTCTCTATAGTAGTTTGTATGCTTTCTATTTGCAATCTTGTTCTAATATGTTCATTTCTTATTCTATCTACTCTTGTAACCCCTTCTACTCTTCCCAAGTATCTCATTTCCGCTGCTTGTATTCTGCTTTTTATTCGTTGGTTCGTAGTCCATGTTTCACTCCCATATAGTAGTATTGGTCTGTATATTGTTTTGTACAGTGTCATTTTCGTTTCTTTCCTTATTTGTTTATTGTTTAGTATTATTTTATTCATAGCATAGTAGCTTTTGGTTGCTGCCGATATTCTGTTGTTAATTTCGTGTTGTAAGTTTCCTTTGTTATTTAATGTGTGTCCTAGATATGTGAATGTTTCTACCTGTTCAATGTCTCTGCCATTTATTTTTATCTTCATTACTACTTCTTCCTTCGCTATCACCATTATTTTTGTCTTGGCTTCGTTTATAGTCATATTATGTATATATTATATATATATATATATATATATATATATATATATATATATATATATATATATATATATATGTATATATTTCTACTTATCTTTCTTACTTATTATTTATCAACTTATCTATTTCTTACTTATCAACTTCCCCCTTCGGCTCTAGGAACGATTAGGGGTTCGATTTATTTCACTTGCCTCGCATCATTTTCCTTTTGGGATATGATTTTTTTTATGATCCCTGTTATAGTGTCCTAGTCTTTCTTGGACTGCAAGAGTCGATCCATCATATTTTTTGGATCGTTTTATGCCTTTCAGTTCAAGCCGTTCCTTATCCCATCTGGGACACTCGTATATAGTGTGAATCACACTATCCACCTCGCCGCAGTAGACGCAGATCTGGGTCAGATGTCCTCCCGATGTTATGGAGATAATCTCTAAAGCATCCGTGACTCGTGAGAACCTGAGTTAGGTGGTATGATAATTCTCCATGCCTACGACTGGTCCACGCTTTTATGGCCGGGATGAGGATTTTTGTCCACTGGCCCTTTACTGAACTTGACCACGCCTCTTGCCATTCACGTCTGAGTTTGTTGCTGGCCCCTTTTCTGGCAGTTTTGTTTATCCCTGCCTCGTGCAGGTCTTTCCTGTACAATTGGGGGGCTTGCAGTTCAATTTGGGGGATTCCTGAGATTACGAGGACTGTGTTTCGAGATACCGTTCGGTAGGCGCTGCATATACGTAGGGCCACGTTCCTTTGGACTGTAGCTAGTTTTGCTATTTTTACATTATTAGGAGCTTCTACCCAGATGTGAGCACCGTATAGCTTGACGGAATGTGCCACAGTGCTTAGTAGCCTGAGCTTGCTACTTCTAGGTCCTCCTACGTTGGGCATGAGCTTCTCAAGCGCTCAATTTAAAAGAGATGTGCAGACAGACAAGACTAGATAGATAAAGCTAGGTAGAGAAGTCTAGACAAACAAGACCAGACTAGACAGACAAGAATAGACAACAAGACTAGAGAGATAAGACTAGACAGACAAGACATGGCAGGAAAGGCTAGTATTATTATTAAATAACTATAATTAAATTAACTATAGTTCAGTTTATTTATAAATGAAAATAATCATTAATCACATTAATCATTCACATATCAACATACCGATCTAATAAAGTAAACTATCCAAAACAGATAGTAATTGACAGAGATACGTTAGAATTAAAGAGTATTGTGCAACTTTTAGGGATACATATTGATCAACATTTAAGCTGGTAAACCCATGTAAAAAAATATCAATGAGGTTGAACTGCGTTGAACAGAACAACGTATGCCCTACGCATACTTCAAAGATGTGTAAGCCTAGAAATGCTAATAGTTGTATATTACGCCAACTTTTACTGATATCTCCGTTTTGGAATCATTTTTTGGGGAAGAGGGAAAAGCGTACCTAATCGAAATATTTAGATTGCAATAGTAAGCACTAAGAATTATGCTGAAGCTAAATTTCAGGAAATCTTGCAGAGGTTTCTTTAAAAAGCCAATTTTCTTATTCAGTAGCAGGCGTATATATATATATATATATATATATATATATATATATATATATATATATATATATGTATTTGAAACACTAACTTTTATATTTACACATAAAAAAAAAATTACACATCATGAGAGCATTCACCACATAAACACAAGAAATAATGCAACCTATATACTACCAACACATAATTTATATATGGTGGAAAAATGACCATACTATAATTGTATTAAGGAGGTTCGAGCGAATCCCATGTTATATATTTTTTTCAAATTTAAGCTTTGAAACTTTTTATACATGAAGATTAATACTTTATTTATGTCCTCTCAAAATTTGAAAGTGATCCACCATTTCGTTTCTGCGAAAATAAAATTAAAAAATGTAGTTTTTCAATTCTTATACACTGGCTCTTATGGCTAACATGCTTCAGTCAAGTAAATTACCTTAAAGAATGTAATAATATGAGAAATTTCAAAGAAGAAGTTTATAAATATATCAACCGCAAACAACCCTATAAAAAAGTCTAGGTTAATCAATTTGAGATAATATTAGTTTAATGTATTTTAAATATAAATATCCAAAATATTAAAAAATATTAAATATCCAAAATCCCGAAATATCCAAAATATTAAATAAATCCCTTAAATATTATATTGAAATAAGAAGAGACGAGGAGGGACTCTTTGAGAGAGCATGGTAAATGTGAAGTTTATGGATGTTTATGGATGTGTCAGTTTTAGAAAGTAAATTGGCTAAATTGGAATTTGTGTTATTGTATTTTCTTTAAACCATTTGTTTTTTTTAAATTAAATTATTTGCAATAAACATTCTTATTAAATTAAATTTAAATTCTATTCTCCTGATATAGGTGGTTGAGTAAGGTTAGGCGGTGGGGGAAGGGTATAAACTACGATTAATCTCGTCCGCTTGCCTATGGTTAGTATTAGTGCAGCAGCGACAGGGGCGAGGAGGTGTTTGTATTACGTGGTTAATTTCAATAAATTATGATGGTTATAATTATAAAATGGCTAATTTCGATAAATTATTAATCACATGTGAGTTTTTACTTTATATTTAATTGATATAGCTTTGTTATGAATTGATTATTTAGTTTCTCTAGCATTTTCATGCCATAGGGGTATAGCTAAGCAAGGGTATAAATCGTAAATTAATTTAATAAATGAAAAAAATAATTTTCTTAAAATTTTTTTTGGTACTTACATATTAATGCCACCACAGCGAGAGGTCGCGCTACCGTGCGATATGTGGGCTGAATTTATCTGCTCTAATATAACCTAATCTAACCCTTATCTAATATTTTTTCTTACTTCGGATCGAGAGGTCGCGCTACTGCGCGATATGTGGTCTAGATTTATGGAGCAAATCTGTAGCTGTGGTGGCATTAGTACGTAAGTACCATTTAAAAAAAAATCAATTTTGAACTGGTAAACTTTGACGCATTTAACAACAATCATAATTGCAAATAAATTTTTTTGTATTGATTATTTTACAGTCAATAGCGAATGAATCTGTACTAAATAACAAAACAAGAATAATTTAGACGTAATTTAGTTGTAATTACAAAACTTGAAACACAAATGGAAAATATTTTCCCGTTATAAAGTTATGGCGATAATGCTAAAACCTTCCAAAATTTTGTTAATTAATTTTCAAATCCACGTAGTTAGCTTAACACTTAATTGATTGTGATAACTAATAGTGCGAATTAAAAGTAATTTCGTTGTTTTTCGAAAATAGAAAACAAAAATCGAAAATATTATCAGGTTTCAAAGTTAGCGCGATATTACTAAAACCTTGCAAGACTTTGTGTACTAATTTTTGCACTAAAATTAAAAGTTTAATGAAAATTGAGCTCGCTACATAAATTTTTCTAATTTAGTAATGTAAACAAACCTTCTTTTCTGTCTAGAAATAACAGTCATTGTAGGCATAATGATATATTGATTTATTAATAAACTAGATAACTGAATAATAATACTTCTAAAATAACTTTTAAAGATTAACTTCTGCCAAATAATGAAAAAATCATTAATAATTTATATGCTATTAGTATTATTGTTATTAGAAATGATTTTATAATTATACAATAATAAAATCATAGGCGGCTTGGTTTACAAATCTTATTAAATTGTTTTTCTCCTATTAGAGTGGGGGAATGAATATACGTGAGATATTGCGGTGACATCGCCTGATTTCGTTCACTCGAATTATGTTAGTATTAGAGCAACAGCTACAGAGTGAGGAGGTAAAATATTATGACAGGTAAGTTTTTACTTCTACTTACTAATTTTGGAATCTACTGAGTTAAGTTAATACCCACGTGATAGTTATAATGAATACCTGAAATTAATAATAATTTAGTTGTTTTTCGAAAACTGAAAACAATCGAAAATATTTTCGCGTTCCAAATTTATTGTGATTTTGCTAAAACCTTACAAATGTTGGTTTACTGATATCTTCATCCACATAGTTAGTTTAATACACTAAATTTTAATGCTTCAGATTAATGGTAGATTAGAGGTTTGTACGAAACTTAAAACTTAAGTGCAAAATATCTCCCCGTTTTAAATTTATCGCGATTTTGTTAAATCCTTGTAAAGGTTTGCCACAGGGTACTTTTATTATTGAAAAACGACTGATTTAACAAATAAATGAATTCTCAAATTATTTTCAATCAACATATTAAATTGCAATAAATGTATTTATTTTCGCTAAAATTTGACGGTGCTGATACGATTAGTCGCACATTTTTTTTGTCTTTGTTTTTGTATCGCGTGAAAACGATGCAAAAAAGAATAAAAAAAGCCAACTCTCCACGATTATTGCGATGCGATGTTTGAATTGATCTGTCGGCCGTACGAGTCGATTACCAGGGGGAGTAGGGATTATTAATAGTTTTTCTTGCGTCTTTGATTTTTTTGGTCGGCGTAGTTGAGATTTTTTCTAAAACTAATTTGAATTGGGGTCCATGCCAAGCGGATTGTGATAACCGACAACTCAAATTAAAGGTTGTTGTTTTTACAAAAATGAAAATAGAAAATATTTGCCCGTTTCAAAGTAATCGCGATTTTGCTAAAACCTTGCAAAAGTTTGTTAATTAATTTTCTAATCCACGTAGTTAGCTTAAAACTTAATTGATTGTGATAACTAATAGTTCGAAGTAAAAGTAATTTTGTTGTTTTTCCAAAATAGAAAACAGATGGTAGGTACAATCTAATTTAATGCTTTCTAAACATTATTTCCTCTAGGGATGTGACATTGAGTGAAAAAAATTTCTTAAAAATCGATTTTTTGCTTTTCATAATTAATCGATTTAGGAAAAATCGATTTTAATTTGATGAAATAATCGATTTTTGTGAAAAAAAACGATTTTTTTCTATTATTCGAAAAAAAAAATGCCTTCTTTCCTATATAGTAGGTAATAGAACTAATTGTAAGAGATGTGTATAGTATTATCAGAATAAAAATAAAATGATAAGTATAAGAACCACATCGACGAACTTCTGGTTGCAAAATTAAAATAATGTTTTTTCTAAAATACGGTATCGTATTTTGTTGACAATATTCCCCGCTTTGGAAAATAATCTTCGGCTGGCGCGGAATTGGCCATCACAGTTGGCCAAGTTTTAGAGCCAATTCGGTTTGGTTATGGAAAGTTCCTTCATCTGCCTTGAGCTTTGATAACGGTGCCGCAATATATAGGTCCAATCATGTATTTTTTGCTATTGACGTGTTAGCAGCCATAACTTTTCGACAGCCACTCCTGATGATGCAAATGATTCAGAAGTAGCCGCTACTGGATTATCATGATTCAAGTTCAAACATCTGTTGATATAATTTATTGTTTGTGACTGGATATTGGATACTGCCTCATCTAAATATATGTTTTTGAATCCAGGATACAAAAATGTTGCAACCGAAAAAAGGCGCACGTTTTGGATTTTTTCGAATCTTATTTAATTCTGTTTGCAAGGAATTTTCAATTGATTTGCCAAATCACTCGTTAGCGTTATTGCGTCTAACAGAGTTATCAAACATTTGATAATAGGTATGGCTTTGCTAGCTGTAACATATTTTTCCGCACTCATTTCTTGGGTGACATTTTGAAAAAGTTTTAAATTTTTTTCAATTTCTTTCGGCACAACAATTTCATTTGCTGTGAGCATTTTGGGCTCATTTGGGTGATTTATCAAAACATATCAAATAGTGCTGCTCATTAACACGAAACGTTCTATCATATGCAATTGCGAGTTCCATCTTGTGGATACGTCCCTTACGATCAAATATTTCAATTTTCCTTCGGAAAAATAAATTCTTCAGCGCCAACACCACTTTGGTGGAACCAAATTACGATTTTGCGGAAAAACTTTTATATCAGTTGTATTTACAGAATTTTCGACCACCAAGTTCAGTGTATATGCCAAGCACCGAACATGTTTTGCTCGACCAAAAGGTTTTTAAGCTTTAACTATGTTGCTGCCATTGTCAGTAGTAACTCTTACATTTTTCTCGTGAGACCCCAATCTTAAAAAACTTTATTAATCGTTTCTGACAAATACTTTCCTGTATGGTGATAGTGAAGTTGTTCACATGCAATGTTGGTTGACTTCATTTCAAAGTTTTCTATGGTGCACTGTCACGCCTAAAAAACTCCTCACTGCACATCTTTCCATTCATCCATTGTGAGACAGACGTTTTTCACTAATCGTAATTTTTGTATGACAAGGATTTTTTCCTTCATATTTAGTATCTATTAGCTCTGTGATAGTTTTACAGCACGAAACCTTGTAAAAAGAAGCTACAGTATTCATTATTTTTTTGAAACCTACTCCTTCTGCCATACTGTAGGGTAGACTGTCCTGGCATATCATTTCTGCTGTTCTGAGTTATTTTCTAATTTTTATCTCCATCTGAGGCGTATGTTAAAATTTTCGAAAAAGAAGCACCAATGCTTGATCTGAGACGCCTTAGCCCTTATATACAAAATCATTGCTCGCCTTTGTTACGTTTCGTTCAAAAACTGACAAAGTTTTTCTCGTAATTAGTTTAGAAATTTATAAGCCATGAAAAGAAAATTTCGTAGTGTGACCTGCGAAAACAAAGTATTCATAAGATGTTTACCGGAGTTTCAGGCCGGCGAATTGCTCACTGCATTAAAAGATGTTAAGGCTAGTTTCAAGTGAACCCAATACTTATTCCTATTCTATTAATTTTAGTCTATTAATTTTTAAAAACGTATTCATGTCAATTCTACCATGACACGTTTGCTTTTAATTTAAATGTTGAGGTTGTAAAACGTATGACGCAAGCAAGAAAACCAAACTTTACAGATTTCAGAATGTTGCTGTCATAAAGACCATGCTAAATTCCATTATACAATATATTAATTTGTGATACCTGGTTAGCCTGTAGGTCAGTGGGAGTGCTCGCCTCATAAGTTTTTTTGAAGTGTAGGTACCTATTACTACTACTACATGTTTTTAATTCATTCGGGCAGTTTTTGCATTGTGCTATGGTATTATCCTTCATTATAAAATACTTCCGCCAGCCACTTTTAGGTGTTTTACAGGACTTTTTTATTGTTAAATAATTATTGACACTCTCCAAAGAAAGATAACTGTTGAACAGAAATGCAACTCTTTTACATTCATACAAATGCCGCCGTCTTTTAATCGACTTATTCATGTTGTGGTAAAAAGATTAAATCGTGTAATTTACATAATCGATTTATTAAAAATCGATTAATATTATTAAAAAAATCGACTTTTCAAAATCGATTATATGAAAAACATAATCGATTAATATGAAAATCGTTTATTTTTTCACATTCCTATTTTCCTCTTCTTGCATAAGTTCTATTGCACATCTAGTAGTCTAAGTAGTTTAATGAATATTTGTTGCAGTTTCATATAATCTACACCAGTGCTGTGACTAATATGGTCTCACTTCTCTAAACATTTTTTTCTAGTGTTGTCTAGTCTAGTCCAGCCTTGTCCTGACTTCTATAGTCTTGTCTTAATCTCTTGTATTGTAGTACAGTGTATTTTAATTTAGTCTTTTCCAGTTTTGTTCAGTCTTGACCAATCTTATCCAGTCTTATCCAGTGTAGCCTAGTCTTGTCTAGTCTTATCAGGTCTTGTCTGGTATTGTCTGCCATTGCCTGGTCTTGTTTGGTCTAGTCTGGTTTTGTCTAGTGTTGTATATTTTTCACTAATCTTGTTCTAATCTTGTTTAGGCTTGGCTAGTCTTCTCTGGTCTTATCTAATACTGTCTAGTTTAGCCTATCCTTGTATAATTATATATAGTCTTATCTAATTTTATATTATCATATTTTATTTTGTCTAATCTTATCTAGTCTTGTCTAATTTTATCTAGTCTTGTCTAATTTTATCTAGTCTTTGTTAAACTTATCTAGTCTTTTCCTGTGTATTTTGGAATTTTATAATTGTTCTAAATTCATTATATCGATACACCTCCCTTTAAGCTGTTTTTAAAATTATTAGATCTAAGGCCGAGGCCGCACTACGTTTTTTTCCCCGCGAGCGGTAACCGCTATAACCGCGATACCGCTCGAGGAACACACACTACGATTAAAAATCGCGAAACCGCCCGCAATTTGCACAGTTGAAAATGGATTTCAAACGAGCAGTATGTATTGTTACTCTAATACTAAGAAATAGAAAAAGAATACGTCAACGCAAATTTCGCAAATATTGGATTCATCCATTCACTAGCCGTAGATTTAAGAAACGTTTCTTTAATAATAAATATCAAGATTTAAGAAAACATCCTGAGAAATTTTTTAATTATGATCGCATGTCAGCTGACAGCTTGGATAAAATTTTGCAAATTGTGCGTCCTCACATTACTTTCATGAATACAACCTTTCGCAAATGTATTTTACCAGAGGAGCGCCTGTCTGTTATTTTTTTTCGTTTCGATCACTATACTAACGTAAAATGGTGTCGTATAAAGCTAGTCTTTTTTGTACTTCCATTATGATTTTTTCCTACTTTCAACTTTCCAACTTTCATATCGCTCGTTTGATACACATTTTGACTCGGTCGACGACATCTTTTCAATCAGAGACAAGTATCTGAACCTAAAAAAACTTAAGAATTGCCACTCTTCACAAGCTCTTCACGGCTGTCTGTCAAAAAACCGCTCGCGGTTAAACAGAAGTGCGTGCGCGCCAACTATTTTCTATGCAGTACAAATTTTAGCGCGGTTTTTACCCGGGAGACATTTTGTAATAATACGCTGTTTTAAAATCAGTCGCAGGAAAAAACCGCAAGTGCGGCCGCTTGTATTAATTTACTAGAGTCATAAAATCACGCGATCGAAAACCGAGGCGGTTTAGCCGTAGTGCGGCCTAGGCCTATTAGTAGATTTTGATATGGACACATCCCCTTTAAGGCCTAGGCCGCACTACGGCTAAACCGCCGCGGTTTTCAACCGCGTGGTTTTATAACTCAAGTAAGTTAATACAAGCGGCCTCACTTGCGGTTTTTTCCCGCGACTAATTTTTCCCATAGCGTACTGTGTATTTTTCGACCGTTTTCGCGGTTATAGCGGTTACCGCTCGCGGGAAAAAACCGTAGTGCGGCCTCGGCCTTAAGTGTGTTTGTTTTGGTGCAGAATCTTGACCTTGGTACTCACTCATGCAAAGCTGACATTTTTTGTGAGTTCTTCGGTCGGTGCGCTCCTTGAAACCTGCTGAGCATTTTGTAAGTGAATTTTGATCTTTATTTATTTGTTAATTGATTGTTGAATAACACACTTTTGATTTTATACAAACGTTTTTATCGATATGTTAATATTGAAATGATTTAAATGGAATTTTGATATGAGTAAAGTGATACAAACACGTTTCCAATTGGAAAATTACTTGATTATTTACATTTAGGTTCTCTACAGGAAAACCTAATATAGCTTAAAATTAATATTCAAATATTCAATAATATTTTATTTTATTTACCCTGCTTAAACAATCCTATTGGGAGAGGTAAGTTCGATGGGAAAATTGCATCGGAAATTTCCTATTGAGGAAAATAAACCTTCAATAGGATGAAGGTTTATTTTCCTATAGAAATCTCTTGAATCCTATTCAGTTGTCCTACTGAGATACGCAAAATCTTATTGGATTTCCCAATAGGATTTAATACTATTCAATAGGAACATTGTGGTCTGATAATTTCCTATAGCATAATACAGAATCCTCTTCAATAAGATTTTAGTAAATTGAACTAGTACATGTGGATCGTATTTTTCGGAATGGAATAGTTTTTGTGGATGGAAGAGTTGAAAAGAATGGAATAGTTGCTAAAGGTGGAATAATTGATGAGGGTGAAATTGTTTAATGAATTTTGACAATTGTATATGAAAGAGTAATCAGAATTGCAAGCTGCGCGATTCTTGTAGAAAGCGCATCAGCTAAGGTTGTATGAGTTGCAAGATGTACAATTCCTACTGCACAGAATATTAACTAATAATTCATCCGTCTCAAATGATTTTAATGCTGTCAGGTTTGTAAAATAATATAATCAAACACTTTTGAGGTGTACTTAATCATATAATGTTACCAATTGTTTTACCAAAAAAACCTTTTCTGAATTTCGTTTTAGAATTTTTTCGTTTATAAAAAAAAAATTCGGCCAAACGGTTCGCTTTGGAAAGATGAAAATGAATAACATTTAGATGAAAATGTGCTCTATAAAATAGCGCTAAATGCATGTTTCTTAGACTCCGGAAAATTCGACAAAAAAATATGTTTGAAAGTTTTCACTGAATATTTCTTTATTAAAACAATTATGTGTCCAGGCTATCGGCCACGAAGATGCCAAAACGTCAATTTCAATAGATAAATGTATAATCTATATAGATTTGAAAAAAATTTCAATATATCTCTTGCAGTTTTCATTTTATAGCTATTTGAATTTATTAATTTCTGTTATTTTCGAGTTTGAGGGGCGACGGCCGCCGCCCGATGAAATATTTTGCAAAACTAACTGAGGGATATCATAGACTGACTAATTCTCTACAAATGTGTGAAATTTTATTGTTCCACGTTTTGTGAAACTTAGTAAAATATTTTTTTCAACATATCCAGACATGTCAATCACGAATTCCGATCAAAACCGAATGCAAAAATTTCAAAATATTCAAAAATTGCGAAAAATATATTAATCCTTGAAGGATTTCAATGAAACTTGTACTGAATGTGGGTATCCACCAGAAGTAACTGCTGATAAATTTTGAACGCTCCCACTCCAATGGGGACGGCGTGAGGAATTTTTTTGTATCACAGCTTATTTGCAAATAACTCGTCAATGCCTCAAGCTGGAAAATTATAACCGGGATATCCGTATGTAAGACGTCGGTGTCTACAAAAAGTGTATTTTGAAAATTTTGTAAAAACCTTCGGTTTGGTCGCAAAAGTAAAAAATATAAAATTGAAAAATTTTTAGAAGGGTTTCCCTTCTCTGAATTTCGTCACTTAATTTACACGGGTTTTAAATGGGCTCTTCCGCCAAAACAGTTCGCACTGGAAATATGAAAATGACACAACTTTTAGATGAAAATGTGCTCTATAAAATAGCGCTAAATGCATGTTTCTTAGACTTCGGAAAATTGAACAAAAAAATATATTTGCAAGTATTTCTTTATTAAAAAAATCCTGTATCAAGGCAATCGACCACAAATATGTAAATTTCAATAGAAACATGTACAATTTATATAAACTCTTGTAAACTATATAAAACTTAATGCGTTTGTTAACGAAAGTGCGCTCTATTTATCTGTGTTAAAATTATTTAACACACATTTCTAAACGTTCGTCATGTCGTGGCTATCAGCCGCAAAAAGTTTGCATGCAGCACATTTCAATGGGTCTCAATGAGCACTATTCGATTTTAAAAAGAAAATCCGGATAAATTTCGAGATGGCTTTTCCTTCAGCCGTCAAGTGGTAGAACTGACCGTTTTCAACAAAAACTCTCTTGTTATACCCGCTAGGAAGTCGAGGAATACACCTTTAGATTCCAAATTAAATGTGTAATTTTCAACTATTCTTGTAGAATACTCTTAATTCCCACCGTTTGAAAAATAGATTTTAAATCACATCACATCGTCCCCCATGTAAAATTATCCGAATCAGCCGCAGAAAATTCATGCAACATATTTTAATAGAACTTGATGAGTTGTATTCGAATTTGAATCGAAAATGTCAATAAATATTGAAATGGCTGTACCTTCCGCAGTGAAATGGTAAAACTGACAGCTTTTCGCCAATAACTCTGTTGATGTACATTCAAAGAAGACGCGTGTTGTACCGTTGGAATCTAAATTCAATTTAAAAGCTCCAATTATTCTTAAAAAAAAATTGTAAATATCGCGGATTATGAAATAAATTTTGGAATTCAAATGTTAAGGGAAGCAACTGTTTCTGATGTAAAATGGTCTGAATTTTAAGAATCTGCTAAAAGAAAAGTGAAAAAACTTCGTTTTCTTGTAGAAATTTGTGAAAAAATGCGAATTTTGACGTTGCTATGTGTTGCTAATCAAGAGCCAGAGTCGCCGAAATCTGCAATTTAGAGATTTCAAGATATCTCTTTGAATTTTATTTGAATTTCAACCTAACATTGAGCGAAAAATCAGAATTTTGATTTAAATTCTTTTCTTAAATTTTATCTTTTCACAAGCACACGAATAATCATAAACGGATAAACTTCAACAATGACATTTCCACATAACCTGAGCGAAAATAGTGTCAGAATGATCAGCTGCTGTAAGTGTAAATTGGCGATTCAGCGGCAAGCAGTGGTCGTAGTATTTTTGACCTGGAGTGTGAAGCCGTTGATGGATTTGAGAAATTCAAACACCATACTGTTGGCCTTTTCACCGGGCATGCACTTGTTGGACTGGAAATGTAAATTTTCTTTTAAGCGTTTCCGTTTGAAGAGGTGAAAAAAAGTGACTTCGCGAATTGGGGCCTGCGGAACGTCCCCGGAGGTGTAATGCGCCGAGACTGGTGTCGTTCTAAAGTAGACACGTGGGGCTATAATTCCTGAAAAGAGCAATACAATTCTAAAACATTTCACCGAATATTGAAGGTTTCAATTTGCTCTATTTTGAAAAATTCGTTTCGAGTTTGGACGGGCGTCGAGACCCCCAAATGCGATCGAGCGATGCATCGTTCCTATCGCCTTATAGACCCTTTCGTTCTATATTCAGAAACCACCACCGCGAGGCCCTGCTATTTAATTTAGCGAATCCCAGAGGATTCTCGCGTACTTCTGCAAAACATGGTTTTTCGGGCCTCCCGGCGCCATCCGGCACGCAATCGCAATTAAACTCCAAAACAAACTTAAGGACACTATGCCGAATCGATTGGTGCCGGTCCGGTCCCGATCCGACTGTTGGGTATCCCGGGAGAGGAATCCCCGCAAATTAGGTGAAAAAAACATCGCGTTTTTTCGATTTTTGTGTTAAAATTGACCCAGAGTGGGAACAGGATGCCGAAGGTACCAGATTCTTCCACCGCCGGTTGCGGGTAAATATCTCGCATCGAAAGAACCGTTTTGGAGACACGGCGCTCTTCAATCAAGAGAACGGCGTCCACAGATGTGATGAAAAAAACGGTTTTTTTTCGCTTACATTTTCCGCCGCACCGGGTGAACCGACGGTCGCGTACTTTTCCGCATGACGTCAAAAAACGTGAAATCGACGCGGCAAGAGAACGCAGTAAAAAAATCGAGCCGCGGACCAAAATTGCTCCTCAAAGGTGCTAGAAACGATCTCCTGTTTTTGGCACCTAGAGGACGCCATGTGGGACTTGCGAGCGGCAGACGGACACGGCTCGAAGGCCTGTTCAGTTTTACAACAGAAAATGACCATTTCCCGTTTCGATGCCCAAGAGGAACGGAGTTTTTACGGAAAAAGTGAAAAATTTAAAACGCACCTACAGCCGCCCCCTGCGGGGGCGGAACTTGGTAAGGCTCGTCAAAAAAAACCTAATTTTTTGTTCAATTCATTGGAAAAAATTCAAGACGTAAACCGCATTTTTTGACAATTTTTCTTAATTTTCAAGAAATCTTGACTTTTGACCCCTTTCGAGTTCAGTGACGGTACCTTACTCGAGTAGTATATTTCGACGACGACGATAAGACTTCTCAGATTATAATTCCCCTATTGAAAAGTGGCAATTCCTTTTAGATGCTCCAATAGGATATGATACTATTCAATGGGAATATTGCAGTCTCAGAATTTCCTATAGAATAATCCAGAATCCTATTCGATTCTTCAGTAGGATTTTAATAAATTGAATAGGACTTCTTAGATTATAATTTTCCCGTTGAATAAGGTCAAGCTGTATGTATTAATTTAGGGAATTTTTAATGATCATAAACTACTCGTAAGTTGATTTTTTTTAAATTTTTTTCCTAGTAACATTTGCTTCAGTATACTCAATTATTTAATAACAATTTTTCTCTTAATTCGAACTTTTATTCCTGCCCGTCAGTGGCTTCGATTTCACTTTCTGTAACGATTTTTCACTTTGTCACTGTCACTATCACTATCGTCGTTTACTTCATTATTTTTCTCCTCATTTACTTCATCATCATTTTCTTCACGATCTAAACGGTCGTGCTCTTCATCATCACTCCTTTCCTTTTCTAAGTTGTTATTAACTCTGTCATCATCATTGCTTGTGTGTATATTATGATATACTTCATTATCATTGTTGTTAGTTTCTAAATCGTTGTGCTCTTCATCATCACTTTTGTCATTTTCTACTTCGTTATTTTCTTCATTATCACTCCTTGCAATGCTTATGTCATCATTTGTTCCATTAACATGTCTTTCATTTTCTTCATTACCCGTTTCATCGGTTTCATTAGTATTATTTAAGTTTTTTCTTTGTCCTGTCTCTTCTTGTTGATGTTGGTAAAACCAAACCTATTGAATATCAAAGAATCCTATTGAGGTATATTTAAAAATAAAAATATATTCTAAGTCCTATTTCCCTATCGACATCTATATATCTCCTATTGGATGCTGGAGGAGTCAATCCTATTAAATAATGCTAAATCCTATTGAGGATCATTATAAAATAAAAATAATTTATAAGTCGTATTTCCCTATTGACAACTATTCATCTCCTATTGGACATTGGTGAAGCCAAACCTATTGAATAATGCAAAATCCCATTGCGAAATTTAGAAATAAAGATAAATTTTCAAAGTCGCATTATCCTATTGAATCACTTGGTTCCCTATTTAGATCTCTATTTTAATTTCCTATAAAAGCTCTTCATTTCATATAGAATCGCTAACTTCCTTTTAGAATCATCACAATCCTATTCAGTTGTGTCCATAGGAAAGCTCTAAATCCTATAGGCTAATGATCATCATTTTATTTTCTATTCCGATTTCTATAATCCTATTAGGCATTTTCCGGTTGCCAGAAATTTTTTAACTTTTCCTATTTAAATATGATGTTTCCTATTCAAATTCTGAAAAAGCCTATAGGAGTTAACCTTTTCCAATAGGAATGAAAATCCCAATTGAAAACCAGAATTAAAATGTTGTTTGTTAATAATTGCAATAATTGAAATTTAAATAATTTTACGACTAGAACAGACAAGTGAAAATTCTTCACTAATCTAGTCTAGTTTTGTCTACCATTGTCTAGTTTTCTCTGATCTTGTCTGGTGGTCTATCATTTTGCCTGGTCTTGTCTGGTCTAGTCTAGCCCAGGGGTCTGCAACACGAGGCCCGCGATCCGCATGCGGCTCTTTTATGTAAATTATGCTCCTCAGCCCATCCAAAATATATATTATAAATTTTTTTAAACAAATTCAAATTTCATTTATAAAATTAAAGATTATTGATTAGGGTGAATGTGCCAGTTGTGAGCCACTTAAGGTTTTTCTACTTCACCTTCAATGACAGACTCTTCATTTTCTAGCATTTGATCAGCCAGTTTAATTAAATTGTCCCGTACTTCACCTTCGTTATTATTAAATGAAGCACTTGCAATTTCCTCCGTTTCATTTTGACCTTGAATTAAGTGTAAGATCCTATCTTCACCAACTTGATATGTTTGGGCTACTTCATTATTGGGATATCTCTTTACCAATCTCTTCAATTTCTTTGTTGATTATGTCGATATTGTTTATACCTTTTAACTGAAGTTTTTCTTTTAATTGTTTCAGTATTTGTACTGTTATTTTTAAACATTCTTCTGTCAGTAACTCTTCTCTCTGTGACACAACATTTGTTTCTAGTCTGTTTTGTACACACTTTAAATAGTCCACAGCATTTGGGCCGAAAGGATATAGACCACATTTTCTGAATCCTCTCCCAATGCTTGTCAGTGTCATGTTATTGAATACTTCTTTTAACAGAGGAGAAAAAATTGTTTTTGTTAAAACGCAATTGGCATTTTCTGGCTTCATTTGTCAGGATCTGATGGTCTTTTTCCACTCCGTTTTCATAGGCTTAAACACACTCACATCTGCAGGTTGCATGATGTGAGTTGTGCTTGGCGGAAGTGCGTAGAGAATTATTTCATTCTCACTACAAAATTTACTAAGCTCTAAGCTACGATGTGATTTATCTATATTTCTTTTGGCCATCTATAAAAAGTAAAATGGGTCGAGGTATATTTCCTCTATGACCCATTTATTGACACAATTTGCAATGTATTAAAAAAAACATCACTCCTCATCCAGCCACTTTCCGATTTGCCCAAAAACCAATTGGCGGGCATACTGTCTACTACTGCTTTTGGAGGTCGAAAATAAGGAAAAACAACCATTGGCCGTAAAGTTTGCCCATTGGCAGAAAATATTATTAACAAGCACTTTGCCAGTTTTTGGACACATAGAAAAGCTGGTTTCGTCTCCATTTAGGATCCTACGCGGATCTTCTAATATCTCCAAAGCATTACTTTTATGCAAAAAATCATGTAACTCTCTAAACCATTTTCTAATGTTTTCCTCTGTTATGATCCCTCTTGTTTTTGTTAGAGAGTCAGCTTCTCTAAATGAAATTTCTGGGTGCCTTCCCCTAAAAGCCCTATACCATTTTTCGCCTAGACGAGAATCTTTAAATGGAGTTTTCCTGTTTTATTTTTTAATAATATCCTAAACGGTTTGGTGACGGGGTAGTGTGTGGAGAAAAGGAAAATAACAAACCCGGAGACGATGTAACTTTTTATTGCGCGTCACGTGACGCGTGCCGGTTTTGTTGCGAGTTGTGGAAGTTGTGTCTGATGTTCTGCTGGAAGTTGTGTTCACTGATGTTCTGCTGGAAGTTGTGTCTGGATGTTGATTCGAAGAACTGTCCCTTTGTCACTCCCGTCTCGTCCTTTTATTCCTCGGTCAAACGCATCTTCTCTCTGGTAACTTTGGTGGGAGAGGTTTTCCGTTGTCCCGATTGGTTGTTCGTTCTTCCCTCCTATTGGCGCTGACGCCAAGTAAGAGGGAGGAAAAATCGGGATTGTTTGATCGGCTCCAGCCCGCTCATAAAAACGGTCTGGGCCATAAAACGATTAAGAAAAACCCGAACCTATCGGCTTTGTTTGATCGGCTCCAGCCCGCTTATAAAACGGTCTGGGCCATAAAACGATTAAGAAAAACCCGAACCTATCGGCTTTGTTTGATCGGCTCCAGCCCGCTTATAAAACGGTCTGGGCCATAAAACGGTTTAGGAAAAACCCGAACCTGTGCGACTCGTCTTGTCAATAATGAGTCCCTACAGGACCCCCCTGCTAGTGATTAACGATACAAGTGCATAATTTACAAAGTTACAGGGTTTATCTCAAACCGGCCTGGTAAAATTCGGTGAATCTAACGCGGCGTCCTGATCTTGTTCGGAGGCCTGGGTCGGTGTTGGGAGTCACAGGTTGGGGTGCAAGCGATGGTGCTGGTGCTGGCGCTGGTTGCATGGGAGCTTGGGTTCCGCCCGCGTCGTCCGGAGGGTCGTCATCGGAGTCGCTCTCCAGCTCTGGTTCTTCGATGTTCTCGTCGATGATGTACGCAGGTTTGAGCCTATCGATCGTAACTGGTACGTGTCTTCCCCGCATCAAGAGAATGAAAACCTTGTCAGTGCGAGAAATTACTTTGTACGGACCATCATACGGCAGTTGGAGAGGTCCGTTTGGTGCGTCGTGGCGCACAAAAACGTGGGTAGCAGTGACGAGATCCTTAAAGACGAAGATTCTGCGCTCACCGTGCCTGGACCCACTGACTGGACGGAGTGTCTCGAAGCGTTGACGAAGGTACTTCACAAATTCCGCGGAGTTGTCGACCTCTGGGATCGCCCGGGATACCAGGAATTCTCCGGGAAGGCGAAGGGGCTGACCGTAGACCATCTCGGCTGTTGTCGCCTGTAGGTCGTCCTTCCAAGCTGCACGTATGCCAAGTAGCACCGTTGGGAGCGTTTCAGTCCACCGAGTAGCCTGCAAGCACTTGATGGAGCTTTTTAGCTGCCGATGAAAACGTTCGACCATGCCATTGGCAGCTGGGTGGTACGCCGTTGTGTGCAGGTGCGTCGTCCCTAGGAGTTGGTTGAGGCAGCGGAACAGGTGGGACTCGAACTGCCTGCCTTGGTCGGTGGTGATCCGGAGAGGTGTGCCAAAACGTGCAACCCAGCTGTTGTAGAAAGCGCGGGCAACGGTTTCGGCTTCCTGGTCCTGTAGAGGGATTGCCTCCGGCCATCGCGAGAAACGATCAACGCAGGTTAGGCAGTACCTGTATCCCTGCGAGTACGGCATGATGATCAGGTCCAGATGAACGTGCTCGAACCGGCGGGAAGGTGCTGCAAATGAGCCGACTGGAGCGGATACATGCCTGGTGACCTTGGATTGCTGACACTGGATACAAGCTCGTGCCCAGGTGCGACAGTTCACGTTGATGGAGGGCCAAACGTAGCGCTGTGTCATCATTTTCGTTGTTGCCCTGATCCCAGGATGAGACAGCCCGTGGATGGCGTCGAAGGCTGCCCTGCGGAACGGCGTCGTGAGAAAAGGCCTGGCAGTGTGTGTTTTGACGTCGCAGAAGATCGCGGCGTCTGAACCCGGGATGCGGATTTGTCGCAAGTCCAGCTCGGAGCTGTCATCTTGCAAGAGTCCTTGAAGTTCCTGATCTTGTTGCTGCGATGTCGCCAGAGCCTCGAAGTCCATTGGAACAGTGATCTCGTCGACCCTGGATAGAGCGTCGGCGACGACGTTGTCTTGCCCCGCGATGTGCCTGATGTCGGTTGTAAATTGGCTAATCAAGTCCAGATGACGGAATCGGCGTGGCGAGCATTTGTCGGACCTCTGGCGGAAGGCGAAAATTAGCGGCTTGTGGTCCGTGAGGATGGTAAACGGACGGCCCTCGACCATATGCCTGAAATGCTGAACTGCACAGTAAATCGCTAGGAGCTCCCGATCGTATGCGCTATATTTATTCTCGGAGCTACTAAGCTTCTTTGAAAAGAATCCAAGCGGCTCCCAGTGATCGTCGACTCGTTGTTGAAGGACTGCGCCTATGCTGTAGTCCGACGCGTCGCACGCCAGAGACAGGTCTGCGCCGGGTCGAGGATGCGCCAAGAGTGCTGCGGTGGCCAGGTCCTCCTTGCACTGCATGAAAGCTGCCTCGGCTCCGTTGTTCCACTGAATCGGCGTGCTCCCCTTGATGTTACCTTTGAGAAGGTCGTTGATGTTCGCCTGTGTTTTAGCAGCCCTGGGTAGAAACCTTCGATAAAAATTGAGCATCCCCAGGAACTGCCGTAGTCCTTTGGCAGTCTTCGGCTTCTCATATTCTCGCCTTTCTTTGGCACCATGTGCAAAGGTGAAGCCCAACTGCTCTTAGATGGGCGGCAAATGCCCAACCGCAGCATGGACTCGAACTCCTTTCTGGCGTTCAACAGTCGGTCCGGGGCAAGTCGACGCGGTCTTGCGGCTTCAGGTGGTCCAGGCGCCGTGTGTATGTGGTGTACGGTGCTGTGTTTCACTGTTGGTGCCTTGCCTGCTCCGTCGGGTCGCGTGATTTCTGGGTAGCGCTGCAAAAGCTCGTGATATTCAGAATTTCCGATGATGATTTTGACACTTGCGATGTTACCCGAACTCGGCCTATTTCCGGTCGTCTTGACTTGCGTCAGGCTATCTACGAGATGTTTGTTTCGCATGTCTACCAGCAGGCCGTAGTGAGCCAGGAAATCGGCGCCAATAATCGCGCGTGTTACGTCCGCGATCACAAGGTTCCACGTGAAGTCGCGTCTCAATCCGAAATCCAATGTCATTGTCACTGAGCCGTACGTCGCAATCGGCGTGTTGTTTGCTGCGGAAAGTTCGTAGTTCGTCTTTGCCCGGCGACCACGCACAAGTTTACGGGGAAAAATACACAGATCCGAACCAGTGTCTATCAGAAATTTCGTGCCGCTAATGCGATCTGGCACGAACAAGCGGCGTACGTTTGGGCAGTCATCGCTTGCCGCCATAAGCGATGATCCGCTTAGTCCCGAACGCGCGGTGAAGACGGCGTTTAACTCGCACGGAGGCCTGCATTTGCGCGCACTGTCACCGAACGTGTAATGGTACCAGCACATTCCGTCGTACTGGACCGGAAGGCGAGAACCTGAGCGGTTGCGGTTCGACGGTGACCGATCCGAGCGGTCTCGACTGATTGAACGGCTGCGGCGCGCTTGCTGGAGCTCTGACCTAATGGCCGAGATTTCCCGTCGGTTGTCTATCTGCACCTCCGCCAATCGTCGTTGGAGGCCGGCCAATTGCTCTAAGATCTTCGACTCGAGGGAAGATGACACTGCGGATACCTGGTTTCGCGGCTGTAGGGTCCCGATCGAGTCCAAAACGTTGTCCGCGATCCTGGCCAACTCGTCGAGGGAGGTGTTTTCTTGCTGCGTCGCTAGGCAGGCCCGCACGACCGGGTTGAGGCGGTCCATCCAGAGGGCCTTGGTGATGTCCTGGGCCCCGTGTTCGCCGGCAAGTAGCTGCAGCTGTCGCAAAAATTGTGACGGAGTTCGGTCGCCGATGTCCTCGCGCTCCAACAACTGCCGTGTCCGTTGTTGCTGTGTTTTTCCGAGTCTCCTGATAAGTTCGTCCTTCAACTTCTGATACAGGTCGCGGATCTCCTTAGCGTACCGCGGCTCGAGCGACGTACCGACGTATTCGAACTTCTCGGTACTGGTAGTGATACCAGCGTTTTTCAATGCCCAATCAGCTAGTTGGAACCAGAGGTCCGGGTCCTCTGGTAGAAATGCGGGCAGTCTCACACGCGCCCCGTTGGAGTGGTTATTCGCCATAGCTTGTCGCGAGTGTCTTGGCGCACGTTGCAACCGTCACTTGTAAAATATGTAGATCACGTCGGGGTCACCACTTTGGTGACGGGGTAGTGTGTGGAGAAAAGGAAAATAACAAACCCGGAGACGATGTAACTTTTTATTGCGCGTCACGTGACGCGTGCCGGTTTTGTTGCGAGTTGTGGAAGTTGTGTCTGATGTTCTGCTGGAAGTTGTGTTCACTGATGTTCTGCTGGAAGTTGTGTCTGGATGTTGATTCGAAGAACTGTCCCTTTGTCACTCCCGTCTCGTCCTTTTATTCCTCGGTCAAACGCATCTTCTCTCTGGTAACTTTGGTGGGAGAGGTTTTCCGTTGTCCCGATTGGTTGTTCGTTCTTCCCTCCTATTGGCGCTGACGCCAAGTAAGAGGGAGGAAAAATCGGGATTGTTTGATCGGCTCCAGCCCGCTCATAAAAACGGTCTGGGCCATAAAACGATTAAGAAAAACCCGAACCTATCGGCTTTGTTTGATCGGCTCCAGCCCGCTTATAAAACGGTCTGGGCCATAAAACGATTAAGAAAAACCCGAACCTATCGGCTTTGTTTAATCGGCTCCAGCCCGCTTATAAAACGGTCTGGGCCATAAAACGGTTTAGGAAAAACCCGAACCTGTGCGACTCGTCTTGTCAATAATGAGTCCCTACAACGGTATTTAGCAGATCATCTTTTTTGCATGTAAAACCACATTTCGCTAGCTTGGTTATCCAAAGTACAAGATGAGCTTCTTCCTTGACAGTAAGGATGGTACTTGGACCCATTCTACGTGGACCTTCTTTTACATGACCATGAATTCGATCTTGTATCGTACCGCGGGGTTCTCCAAATCTTCTACTGGCCTCCCTAATTCCGACATTTTCATTTCGAATTGCATGAAGAGCGTTTTGCAGAGCCTCCTCGGTGTATTGATGAATGGCTTTTTTCAGCATGTTTGTAATCTATGAGGAATATTAAAGTTTAAGTAAGAAACATGATAATAATAATGTTGTTAAACATTAAATATAATATAATAATAATAGCAGTATGTGGCTGACTAATGGGGGTAGTGAGAAATTCTTGTAACCAGTGTTCAGCCTCTTAAGTTCCTAGTAGCTGACTACTGGAATTTATATATAATATACGTATTTGAGGACTTGGAGGTAAAAGTCCATATTATACCTTATTTATAAGAGACAAACGGTCAAAATTCGTGTTAAGATACTTATTTCCAGTAGTCAGCCAACTGGTTGATTACTAGATTTTGATAAAATATTCGTTCGAGCATTGGAATGTGGACTGTGGATGTGTGTAATATTATTTTAATGATATGACCGTTGAACGTATTTCATCAAATAAAAATAAACTACCCTTCAAGTTCCACAATAATATTAGAAAAATGCTATTAATGTGAGCAATGCTAACTAGTTGAAAATTAACATTTTACTTACCAGTGTTCAATCACTTTGTCGACTGTAAGGTACCTCTCAACTGTGAGCACAATATTAAGGTTATGTTCTTTAATTTTTAACCATGTGTTCTAAACGGCTGACTACTGGGACGTTCAAGTTTGGACAAAATTATTTTCCCTTTAGTTATTCTGATATGATTATTGATAGACTGGCTGACTACTGGGCATGGCTGAAACAAGGCGCAGTCACCCAATATATTATACATTTTTTAAGGAAACAAATTCAAATTTCATTTATGAAAGTAAAGATTATTAATTATATGCAATGACAATTCATGATAATAATTTATTATATTACACATCTAGTTTAGATTAGCCTAAGTAGTCTAATTAGTTTAATGCAAATTTGCAGTTTTATATAATCTACACCAGTGCTGTGACTCATATGGTTTCATTTCTCTAAACAATTTTTTCTAGTGTTGACTAGTCTAGTCCAACCTTTTCCTGACTTTTATAGTCTTCTCTAATCTAGTATAGACTAAATGAAATATCCGTTTTATATCAATATATCAGTCTGCTGTGAAAAACACACTGGGTAAGTCGTATTTCATTTTATTTCTAGTTATAAGTTGTTGTTAATGATAAAGCCATACTGATGAAGCCAAAAGGCCGAAACGCGTATATGGATGTTCATTAATTAATTGATAATTATTTTTTGTATTTGATCAGGATATTGTTATTTTTTGGGAAAATCATAGGGTTATGTAGAACCCAAAAAAAAAAAAAAAACTTTCTTAATATAATTCAATGTCAGTCGAGGTGTTTGCCAGTGAAGTAGTTGTTTTTAAGAAAGTTTGTTAAAGAAAGATTATTTATACGTTTTATACGCAATGATGTTAACTTTGTTAACGATATGTATAAAACAAATTTTTTAGAAATTATAATCTGTGAAGTTAAGATTCAAATACTAATGTTTAAAATTATTAAAAACTTCTAACTCAACAAAAAATATATATTAAAAAATATATATTAATAGTATAGACTAGTTTAAATTAGTCTTGTCTAGTTTTGTCCGGTCTTGTTCAGTCTTGGCCAATCTTATCCAGTCTTGGCAATTCGTATCCAGTTTTGTCTAGTCTTCTAGCTGGTTTTGTCTGCTATTGCCTGGTCTTGTTTGGTCTAGTCTAGACTAATTTGGTCTAGTCTGGTCTTATCTAGTCTTGTCCGGTCTTGTGCAGTCCAATCTTCTTCAGTCTTGCTCAGTCGAGTCTTGTCTAGTCTTGTTTAGTATTGTCTTGTCTAGTCTTGTCTATTTTTGTATAATCTTGGCTAGTCTTGTCTAGTCTTCTTTGGTCTTATCTAACACTAGCTACTTTTGTCTAGTCTAGCCAAGCCTTGTCTAATCTTGTATAATCTTCTCTAGTCTTCTATAATCTTATATTATCTTATTTCATTTTGTTTTATCTTATCTAGGCTTCTCTAATTTTATCTAGTCTCCTCTAGTCGTCTAGTCTTGTGTATTTTGGAATTTTATAATTGTAAGCAAATTCTAAATTCATTATATCGATACATCTCCCTTTAAGTTGTTTTCAAAATTATTAGATCGATTTGATGATTTTTATATGGATACATCCCCTTTAAGTGTGTTTGTTTTGGTGCAGAATCTTGACCTTGGTATTCAGTCATGCAAAGCTGACATTTTTTGTGAGTTCTTCGGTCGGTGCGCTCCTTGAAACCTGCTGAGCATTTTGTAAGTGAATTTTGATCTTTATTTATTTGTTAATTGATTGTTAAATAACACACTTTTGATTTTATACAAACGTTTTTATCGATATGTTAATATTGAAATGATTTAAATGGAATTTTGATATGAGTAAAGTGATACAAACACGTTTCCAATTGGAAAATTACTTGATTATTTACATTTAGGTTCTCTACAGGAAAACCTAATATAGCTTAAAATTAATATTCAATTATTCAATAATATTTTATTTTATTTACCCTGCTTAAACAATCTTATTGGGAGAGGTAAGGTCGATGGGAAAATTGCATCGGAAATTTCCTATTGAGGAAAATAAACCTTCAATAGGATGAAAGTTTATTTTCCTATAGAAATCTCTTGAATCCTATTCAGTTGTCCTACTGAGATACGCAAAATCTTATTGGATTTCCCAATAGGATTTAATACTATTCAATAGGAACATTGTGGTCTGATAATTTCCTATAGCATAATACAGAATCCTATTCGGTATTCAATAAGATTTTAGTAAATTGAATAAGACTTCTCAGATTATAATTCCCCTATTGAAAAGAGGCAATTCCTTTTAGATGCTCCAATAGGATATGATACTATTCAATGGGAATATTGCAGTCTCAGAATTTCCTATAGAATAATCCAGAATCCTATTCGATTCTTCAGTAGGATTTTAATAAATTGAATAGGACTTCTTAGATTATAATTTTCCCATTGAATAAGGTCAAGCTGTATGTATTAATTTAGGGAATTTTTATTGATCATAAACTACTCGTAAGTTGATTTTTTTTTAAATTTTTTCCTAGTAACATTTGCTTCAGTATACTCAATTATTTAATAACAATTTTTCTCTTAATTCGAACTTTTATTCCTGCCCGTCAGTGGCTTCGATTTCACTTTCTGTAACGATTTTTCACTTTGTTTGTCACTGTCACTATCACTATCGTCGTTTACTTCATTATTTTTCTCCTCATTTACTTCATCATCATTTTCTTCACGATCTAAACGGTCGTGCTCTTCATCATCACTCCTTTCCTTTTCTAAGTTGTTATTAACTCTGTCATCATCATTGCTTGTGTGTATATTATGATATTCTTCATTATCAGTGCTTGCAGTAGTATCCTTGTTTACTTCATTATCATTGTTGTTAGTTTCTAAATCGTTGTGCTCTTCATCATCACTTTTGTCATTTTCTACTTCGTTATTTTCTTCATTATCACTCCTTGCAATGCTTATGTCATCATTTTTTCCATTAACATGTCTTTCATTTTCTTCATTACCCGTTTCATCGGTTTCATTAGTATTATTTAAGTTTTTTCTTTGTCCTGTCTCTTCTTGTTGATGTTGGTAAAACCAAACCTATTGAATATCAAAGAATCCTATTGAGGTATATTTAAAAATAAAAAATATATTCTAAGTCGTATTTCCCTATCGACATCTATGTATCTCCTATTCGATGCTGGAGGAGTCAATCCTATTAAATAATGCTAAATCCTATTGAGGATCATTATAAAATAAAAATAATTTATAAGTCGTATTTCCCTATTGACAACTATTCATCTCCTATTGGACATTGGTGAAGCCAAACCTATTGAATAATGCAAAATCCCATTGCGAAATTTAGAAATAAAGATAAATTTTCAAAGTCGCATTATCCTATTGAATCACTTGGTTTCCTATTTAGATCTCTACTTTAATTTCGTATAAAAGCTCTTCATTTCATATAGAATCGCTAACTTCCTTTTAGAATCATCATAATCCTATTCAGTTGTGTCAATAGAAAAGCTCTAAATCCTATAGGCTAACGATCATCATTTTATTTCCTATTCAGATTTGTATAATCCTATTAGGCATTTTCCGGTTGCCAGAAATTTCTTAACCTGTCCTATTCAAATATGATGTTTCCTATTCAAATTCTAAAAAGTCTATAGGATTTAACCTTTCCCAATAGGAATGTTTAAGCAGGGTAGAAACTAACAAAACGTTGCAAATGAAAACAAAAATTAAAATGTTGTTTGTTAATAATTGCAATAATTCAACAATTGAAATTTAAATAATCTTACGACTAGAACAGACAAGTGAAAATTCTTTACTAATCTTGTCTACCATTGTCTAGTTTTCTCTGATCTTGTCTGGTGGTCTTTCATTTTGCCTGGTCTTGTCTGGTCTAGTCTAGCCCAGGGGTCTGCAACACGAGGCCCGCGAGCCGCATGCGGCTCTTTTAAATAAATTATGCTCCTCAACCCATCTAAAATATATATTATAAATTTATTAAAGAAACAAATTCAAATTTCATTTACAAAAGTAAGGATTATTGATCATATGCAATGACAATTCATGATAATAATTAAATTTATATTGTCCAAATAAGGTACACTCTAATTTAATGCTTTCTAAATATTATTTGCCCTTCTTGCATAAGTTCTATTGCACATTTAGTTTAGATTAGCCTAAGTAGTTTTATGCAAATTTGTTGCAGTTTTATATACTCTACACCGGTGCTGTGACTAATATGGTCTCATTTCTCTAAACAACTTTTTCTCGTGTTGACTAGTCTGGTCCAGCCTTGTTCTGACTTCTATAGTCTTGTTTAATCTAGTATAATTTAGTCTTGTCTAATCTTCTCCGGTCTTGTTCAGTCTTGACCAATCTTATCCAGTCTTGTCCATTCGTATCCAGTTTTGTGCAGTCTTGTTCAGTTTTATCCAGTCTTGACTAGTCTTCTCTGGTCTTGCCTGGTATTGTCTGCTATTGGCTGGTCTTGTTTGGACTAGTCTGGCCTAATTTGTACTAGTCTGGTCTTGTCTGGTCTTGTCTAGTCTTGTTCGGTCTTGTACAGTCCAATCTTGTTCAGTCTTGTCGAATCTTGTCTAGTCTTGTTTAGTACTGTCTTGTCTAGTCTTGTCTATTTTTGTCTACTCTTTACTAGTATTACATTACATATTACATAGTGTTTAGTCTTCTCTGGTCTTATCTAACACTGTCTAATTTTGTCTAGTCTAGCCTAGCCTTGTCTAATCTTGTATAATCTTATCTGGTCTTATATAATCTTATATTATCTTATTTCATTTTGTCTAATCTTATCTAGTCTTGTCTAATTTTATCTAGTCTCCTTTAATCGTCTAGTCTTGCGTATTTTGGAATTTTATAATTGTAAGCAAATCCTAAATTCATTATATCGATACTTTCTCTCCCTTTAAGTTGTTATCAAAATTATTAGATCGATTTGTTGATTTTGATATGTACACATCCCCTTTAAGTGTGTTTGTTTTGGTGCAGAATCTTGACCTTGGTACTCATTTTTTGTGCGTTCTTTGGTCGGTGCGCTCGTTGAAATCAGCTGCTGAGCATTTTGTAAGTGAATTTTGATTTATTTGTTAATTCAATGTTAAATTTGATAAACACAAATTTGATTTTGAATAAACGTGTTTATCGATAAGTTTTAATATTGAAATGGAATTAAATGGAATTTCAATATACACAATAGACAATATTACAATATATTGAATTACACAATAGATATTTGTATGCTATTACTAGTACTAAACGCGTCTCGAAACGCGTCTGCAGATGGCTAGTCACTTAATTTATGTATAAAGAAATGATCTTAAATTTTATTTAACTAGTAGTATTAGCAATAGCTTACAAATGTCTATTGTGTAATTCAATATCCTGCGTGGTATTAGCCAGGAAAGTAGTTGTTTCAACATGACATTTGTCTAATTGTAAGTCCTAGTAGGACTTAATTCTGAAGATTAACGAACAGGTTGAATATTACTTATATTCAAGCTATTTTTCGAATTATTGTTTATTTAAAATGTTGTCTGTTAATAATTGCAATTATTGCAAAATTGAAATTTAATATGAATAGGATTGTTGCGACAGTTACTACGTGGTAATTCATACTTACATTGAATTGAAAAATTCAATATGTTTTTTACCACACTTACCTATAATATGTAAAAATGTTATATAACTTATTATTCAAAGTTATATAAATTATATAAATTATTATACAAAGTTAATTTCGACTGTTAAAGGTCATTTTCACTTGAAAGGTGTAAGTTTACTTGAAAATGACAAAATTAACAGTCGAAACTCGAGTCTTGATATGTGTAGAAATTTATGTAACTATGAATAATAAGTTATATAACATTTTTACATATTATAAGTGTGGTTAAAACATATTAGTAAATTTTTCAATTCAATTAAATTTTAATAATTTTACGAACAGACAAGTCAACATTCTTAACTAATTTTGTCTAGTGTAGTCTAGTATTGTTCAGTCTTGACCAATCTTATCCAGTGTTGTCCATTCTTATCCAGTCTTCTCCAGTTTTGTGCAGTCTTTTACAGTCGTGATCAGTCTTCTCCAGTCGTGATCAGTCTTCTCCAGTCTTATCCAGTGTTGCCCAGTCTTGTCTAGTCTTTGCTAGTCTTATCTGGTCTAGTCTAGCCCAGGGGTCGGCAACGCGCGGCTTTCTTATGTAAATGGTGATATATTTATATATATATATATATATATATATATATATATATATATACAGTGTAAACTCTATATAGCGACACTGAAGGGACTGTGCATTTTATGACGTTATAGAGAGTTGTCGTTAAATGGGGAGAAAAAAAATAAAGTAATAAAGTTTAGAATTTACAAACAACAAACAAATTAATATTGATACAAATAACGTTTATTGCGTATAGTCTGTTATCTTCGTTTGATTTTTTTTTGCTGCACCAGTATTTTATTTGAATTTTATCATGTATTTTATTCATGTCTTGGGATACTATGGGATTAACTTGGTTATACAAAAAGTATTTTTCTAATAATTTCGCTGCATCGAGTGCTTGTTTAATGCTTGGTGGAGGCTCAGGATCATCCGTCTCATCCTTTTCATCCCCTTGTTGCTGTTCCTCAGTTTTTCTGACCGAATCCAGAATTTCTTCATCTGTAAGTGAAGCTGTTGTAGCCAGGCTGTCGTCTACTTCTGTGTAGGTTTGTATATTTTCAGTGAAATTTTGTGGCATGTTGAACTGTTGAACCCACTCAGTCAATGGAAGGTCATCTTCACTTTCAAACTCTTGTCTCGCTTCCACTTCAGCAGTCGCAGAACTGGTAAAAAGTCCAGCATGACGAAAAGAGTGCTGCATAGTTGTTGCTGTCACTTCTTCCCAGGCTTTGGATAAAGAATTTACTGCATGTAGCATATTAATGTTTATCAATAAGTTTTACCCTCAGATTCGACCAGCTCCATCAATAGTTTCCTTCTGTAGTGACCCTTGAGACTTTTAATCACGCTTTGATCCATTGGTTGTAAGACACTAGTCGTGTTTGGTGGAAAAAATGACAACTGTATGTTTTGAAGGTTAGATATATGAGGGTGAGCAGGGCAGTTGTCGACAAGAAGATTTTTCGTTCCTTTAATTCTGCATCCCACCTTCGCAATTCTCCTTCAAACAGTTGACTTGTCATCCAGGCTGATTTATTAGCTTTATAGGTGACTGGCAATTGATTAATGTCCTTAAAACACCGCGGATTTTTTTATTTGCCTATTATCACTAGCTTCCTTTTTTCTGTGCCATTCATATTAGAAGCTACAAACACTGTAATACGCTCTTTGCAGAGTTTTCCTTCTACACACTTTTCTCCTTTAAATTTCAAAGTTTTATCTGGAGTCAACTTTCTGGAGTCAAATTTTGTGGAGAAAATTCCGGCTTCATCAGCATTAAAAATGTCACTTGGAGCGTACTTTTCTTTCAATTTTGGCTACACTCTATTAATCCAGTCGTCAATAAAATTCATATCAACACTTCGTGCTTCTCCATTAATTTTACCATTATTAGTTAATATGGTGACGTTGCTTGAACTTTCCGAGCCATCCTTCTGATGCTTTGAAAGCTGTTAAGACGTTCTTCAGAAAAGTTATCTGCCTTAGCTTTCACGATCGGCCAGGAGACAGGTTATTCAGGCGCTGTCTGTGAAACCATGATAGAGCATAGCTTGATGCAAATCTTCGTATTTAGGTTTCTTTAATTTCTTAGAAGATTTTCCATCCTCCTCTGCTTATAGAATTTTTTCTTTGTTTTTCCATATTGTAGACACGGTAGAGCGACTGAATCCAAAGCGTCTTCCAACATCACTTATCTTTTCTCCCGCCTCAATTGCGCGTATTAATAAAACTTTTTCGTTAATACACAAAGATTTTCTCTTACTCGCCATGTTCACAGTTTGAAAGTTTGTGAGCAACTAAGAACATGATAATGTATATATATATATATATATATATATATATATATATATATATATATATATATATATATATATATATAGCATAACAACCTAAAAACAGTCTAGCAGCCGAGGTAAACACGTGCAAGATAATTACAATAAACAAACAAACGAATTTCTTAAAATCTTCGGTACGTATGATGCCGACAGTCGAGGTAAATACGGGCTACACAATAAAGCAATCAATATAATAATAAACACAACAACGTACACAGCTGCAGTTAAATTTATTGTTTAATTATTAATTTTGGCAACTTAGAAAATTCTATTTATTGCATAATAATTACGTATTGTTGTCGTTATGTAGAGATGCTACATATAGTGTATCATTCTATGGACAACAAGGTAAACCAACCAAAGTTAAGTAATTTCGAAGTTTTGGGGAGTTTTTTGTCATTAAATCGAGTGACGTTACATCGAGTTTACACTGTATATATATATATATATATATATATATATATATATATATATATATATATATATATTTATATATTATAAATTTATTAGAAAGAAATTTTATAAGAAACAAATTCTAATTTTATTTACAAAAGTAAAGATATGTAATGACAATTAATGATAATAATTAAATTCATGTCTAAATAAGGTACAATCTAGCTTTAGCTTTAGCATTACTTCCTCTTCTTGCATAAGTTCTATTGCACATCTAGTTTAGATTAGCCTAAGCAGTTTAATGCAAATTTGTTGCAGTTTTATATAATCTACACCAGTGCTATGACTAATATGGTCTCATTTCTCTAAACATTTTCTTCATTTTCTCTAGTGTCTAGTCTAGTCCAGCCATGTCCTGACTTCTATAGTCTTGTCTAATCTGGTATAGTCTAGTTTAATTTTGTCTTGTCTAGTCTTTTCCTGTCTTGTCCAGGCTTGCTCAGCCTTGACCAATTTCATCCAGTCTTGTCCATTCTTATCCAGTCTTGTACAGTTTTGTGCAGTCTTGTACAGTCGTGATCAGTCTTCTCCAGTCTTGTCCAGTGTTGCCCAGTCATGACTAGTCTTCTCTAGTCTTCTCTAGTATTGTCTGCTATTGCCTGGCCTTGTTTGGTCTAGTCTGGTCTAATTTTGTCTAGTCTGGTCTTGTCTGGTCTTGTCCACGCTTCTCCAATCTTGTCCAGACTTGTCTTGTCTACTTTTGTTTAGTGTTGTCTATTTTGGTCTAATCTTGTCTAATCTTGGCTAGTCTTCTTTGGTCTTATTGTCTAATTTTGTCTAGTCTAGCCTACCCTTGTAAAATCTTATCTAGTCTTATTTTATTGTGCTAATCTTATCTAGTCTTGCACCATACAATGGTCATTTTGTTATTTGATTGAATACGCGGTGAAATTAAGGGAATACGTTTTCCGTGATTTTGTCACATTTTCAGATAGTTCTTCCATTATTACAAGTGTGCCTATTGCAGACTCATTTGCTACATGAGTTATTTCCAAAAATTCATACGAAGTTAGAAAACTTAAATATATCGACCGTTTCAAAACAATTCTTCCAGAGCCTAACAGACGTCGCCATTCCGTTCCATTCCATTCAGGACCGTTCGGCGCGCGTGTCCAGAAGGAGGTAAGAAGAATGGAAAGCACAGGAGACCAGGTTGGTAACTCTGAGGTTTGTTCAGTTTGTAAGTCAAATTATGTTATATATTTTTGATTAATATTTTGCTTTTTAGCAGTTTTCAGATTTAAAATTATTAAAAAATAAGTTATGTAGTGCGGGTCGCGAGTGAAAAAATTCACAGTAAAAACAAAGTGTTAAGTAAAGTCGGGAGTGTTAATTTCTCGGAAAGTTAAATCGTTAATTGCCGAAAATTTTTGTAGTGCGCGAGTGTAAAGTCGGGAGTATTAGTTCCGCGTGAAATAAAATGTATAGGGAAAGTTTCCGAAAAATTTTGCAAATAAAATTGTGCCGTAATCTTTGTTTACACACAGTGTTAGATTCGCGAGTAAACAAATCACAACCGTGGCTAGGGTAGTGATGGATCCTGTCAATAGCTGGTGGATATGGTTGGGGGAGCGGCGCACTTTGCTGGAGACGCCTGCAGGGCAGGAAGGCCGCCTGCTGCTCAGGGCCTCAGAAAAGTGCAGGTAACCGTCCACTGCACAAAGGTAGGCCCTGCAAGAGATAGAGCTCCAAGATGCCAAGTAGTGAGTGAGTTTTGAAATTTATTAATCGCGGTCGCGAGTGCTGTGATAGGACTTTGCCCCTCAAGATTCGGATTGGGTTTTGAGTGGTCGAAGTTCTCGAACGTCCGCAGGGAATTTAAATGGCTGTTTAGGCCGATCTGGAATATGGAGTTTGAAATGGCAATTTTATTATTTGATTGAATATGCGGTGAAGTTAAGGGAATACGTTTTCCGTGATTTTGTCAAATTTCTAGATTTCTAGAAATTTCTAGATAGTTCTTCCAATACAAGTGTGCCTATTGCAGACTCATTATCTACATGAGTTAGTTCCAAAAATTCATACGAAATTAGAAACTTAAAAATATCGACCGTTTCAAAACATCCTCTTCCAGAGCCCAACAGGCATCGTCATTCAAATTTCTTAAGACTAAGCAGATTCGATCTAGAAATCGCGTCTGATTAGTACTTAGTTTACGCATTCTGCTTTGCCGTTTTGCAGAAACCGAACGATCCGGATCGTTCGGCGCGTGTGTCAAGAAGGAAGAAAGAAAAAGGGAATGCACAGGAGACTAGGTTGGTAATTTTGAGGTTTGTTCAGTTTGTAAGTCAAAATATGCCATAAATATTTGATTAATATTTTGCTTTTTAGCAGTTTTCAGTTTTTAAATTATTAAAAAATAAGTGATGTTGTGCGGGTCGCGGGTGAAATAAATCACAGTAAATACAAAGTACTAAGTAAAGTCGGGTGTGCTAATTTCGCGGAAAGTTAAATCGTTAATTGCCGAAAACTTTTGTAGTGCGCGAGTGTAAAGTCGGGAGTGTTAGTTCCGCGTGAAATAAAATGTATAGGGAAATTTTCCGTAAAAATTTGCAAATAAAATTGTGCCGTAAACAAAGACACAGTGTTTGATTCGCGTGTAAACAAATAAAAACCGTGGTTAGGGTAGTGATGGATCCTGTCAATGGCTTGTGGATATGGTTGGGGGAGCGGCGCAGACTGCAGGAGACGCCTGTAGGGCAGGAAGGACGTCTGCTGCTCAGGGTCTCAGAAAAGTGCAGGCCACCGTCCACTACATCTGATTTTTTGTTCATTGTTTTTACTGTGGTAGGTCCTGCAAGAGATTGAGCTCCAAGATGCCAAGTGGTGAGTGAGTTTTTAAATTTATTAATCGCGGTCGCGAGTGCTGTGATAGGACTTTGCCCCTCAAGATTCGGATTGGGTTTTGAGTGGTCGAAGTTCTCGAACGTCCGCAGAGAATTTAAGTGGCTGTTTAGACCGATCTGGAATATGGAGTTTGAAATGGTAATTTTCTTATTTGATTGAATATACGGTCAAGTTAAGGGAATACGTTTTCCGTGATTTTGCCACATTTTCAGATAGTTATTCCATTACAAGTGTGCCTATTGCAGAGTGATTTGCTACATGAGTTAGTTCCAAAAATTAAATATATCGACCGTTTCAAAACATCCTCTTCCAGAGCCTAACAGGCATCGTCATTAAGATTTATTCAGACTAAGCAGACTCGATCTAGGAATCGCGTCTGATTAGTACTTAGTTTGCGCATTCTGCTTTGCCGTTTTGCAGAAACCGAACGATCCCGATCGTTCGGCGCGTGTGTCAAGAAGGAAGAAAGAAGAGGGGAAAACACAGGAAACCAGGTTGGTAACTTTGGGGTTCGTTCAGTGTGTAAGTCAAAATATGTTATAAATTTTTGATTAATATTTTGCTTTTTAGCAGTTTTCAGTTTTAAAATTATTACTACTAATAAGTAATACAGTGCGGGTCGCGAGTGAAATAAATCACAGTAAAAACAAATGTGTTAATTAAAGTCGGGAGTGTTAATTTGGCGAAATGTTTAATCGTTAATTGCCGAAAATCTTTGTAGTGCGCGATTGTAAAATCGGGAGTGTTAGTTCCGCGTGAAAAAAAATGTATAGGGTAAGTTTCCGAAAAATGTTGCAAATAAAATAGTGCCGTAAACAAAGACACAGTGTTAGATTCGCGAGTAAACAAATAAAAACCGTGCCTAGGGTAGTGATGGATCCTGTCAATGGCTGGTGGATATGGTTGGGGAGCGGCGCAGACTGCAGGAGACGCCTGTAGGGCAGAAGGACGCCTGCTGCTCAGGGTCATAGAAAAGTTCAGGCAACAGTCCACTGCACAAGGGTGGGTCCTGCAAGAGATTGAGCTCCAAGATGCCAAGTAGTGAGTGAGTTTTGAAATTTATTAATCGCGGTCGCGAGTGCTCCGATAGGACTTTGCCGCTCAAGATTCGGATTGGGTTTTGAGTGGTCGAAGTTCTCGAACGTCCGCAGGGAATTTAAATGGCTGTTTAGGCCGATCTGGAATTTGTTTGAAATGTTCATTTTGTTATTTGATTGAATATGCGGTGAAGTTAAGGGAATACTTTTTCCGTGATTTTGCCACATTTTCTGATAGTTCTTCCATTACAAGTGTGCCTATTGCATATCATTTGCTACATGAGTTAGTTTCAAAAATTCATAAGAAGTTAGAAAACTTAAATATATCGGCCGTTTCAAAACATTCTCTTCCAGAGCCTAACAGACATCGGCATCATGATTTCTTAGGACTAAGCAGACTCGATCTAGAAATCGCGTCTGATTAGTACTTAGTTTGCGCATTCTGTTTTGCGGTTTTTCAGAAACCGAACGATCCGGATCGTTCGGCGCGTGTGTCAAGAATGAAGAAAGAAGAAAGGAAGGCACAGGAGACCAGGTTTGTAAGTTTGAGGTTTGTTTAGTTTGTAAGTCAAAATATGTTATAAATTTTTTATTTATATTTTGCTTTTTACCAGTTTTCAGTTTTAAAATTGTTAAAAAATAAGAGATGTAGTGCGGGTCGCGATTGTAATAAGTGATTTATAAGTGATTTATTTTGTAATAAGTGATTTAGTAAAACCAGAGTGTTAAGTAAAGTCGGGAGTTTTAATTTCGCGGAAAGTTAAATCGTTAATTGCCGAAAACCTTTTTAGTGCGCGAGTGTAAAATCGGGAGTGTTAGTTCCGCGTGAAATAAAATGTATAGGAAAAGTTTCCGTAAAAATTTGCAAATAAAATAGTGCCGTAAACAAAGACACAGTTTTAGATTCGCGAGTAAACAAATAAAAACCGTGCTTAGGGTAGTGATGGATCCTGTCAATGGCTGGTGGATATGGTTGGGGAACGGCGCAGACTGCAGGAGAGCAGAAAGGTCGCATGCCGCTCAGGGTCTCAGAAAAGTGCAGGCTACTGTCCACTGCACAAAGGTAGGTCCTGTAAGAGATTGAGCACCAAGATGCCAAGTAGTGAGTGAGTTTTCAAATTTATTATTCGCGGTTGCGAGTGCTCTCATAGAGCTTTGGCGCTAAAGATTTGGAGAGGGTTTTAAGTAATATGTATTTATCTATTGTATTTCCTGTTTAAGGATGGATCAATCGTAATTACAATATTATATTACTTTCATTTTTAAGTTGACAGTAGCATTCTCATTTATGTTAAATTCATATGTATATTATTGTGCAATACGATTTATCCAGGGGTAAAAAATCGTATCAGCACCTCCACGTAGTTTACCCCGGGTTATGCTTACGCTGAACGTAAACCATTTTGTAGATTCATATTCTCGTGAAATTTTGGGTTTGAATTTTTTTTATAGTTGTCAATACCAGGAAAATTTACTAGGTGGGCTATTGACAACGAAACAGAGGGATTTTTGGATCCCTCTGTTTCGTTGAAAAAACCTTTTACAAGAAAATTGGTAGCCAAATCACTTAACCTCTTCGCGCTGGGACCACAACCCCTTCAATTTTAAATGACACAGTGGGGTATGTTATACCTCATTTGAAAGCCCGTTTAGCACTGAAGACTAAACGGCTAACATTTTCTAAAACTATCGATTTGTTGTCGAGATTATTTAATTTCAAGTTATGAACGCGTTTTTATGTAAAATTTTAGTGGTTGTGGTTCCAGCGCGAAGGGATTAAGTGATTTGGCTACAAAGTTTCTTGTAAAATGTGTCCTCCTCACAAACAAAATTGACGTGTCCGAGCGTTTTTAGAGAAACCGTCTTTAACTATCCGAAAATCTCTCTGTTTCGTTTTCAATGGCCCACCTTGTATAATAAATTTCATAGGCTTGGATTTTTTGCGTACAATAAATAGATGTTTTTTTTACAAAAAATAGCTGGAATAATACAAAATTCAATACTTCATCCAAAAAAAGGTTACTTCGTCCAAAATAAAATAAAACACCCAATAATCGATTGATTCTTACAAATAATAATGGTTTAGTACAATAATTGAAGGAATTGTACAAAATAAAATCATTTCACCCAAAAAAGGTTTAACTGTACAAAAAAGGTTGATCCATCCAAAATTTGATTGCTTATCACAAACATTTTTTTTCTAATCCAAATGAGGCTACAGAATATTTACACAATCAAAATATTTGGTATAAAAGAACATTAACAGATACCCAAGATGGAGTGAAACAATATTACAAATATAACTTGTCCGATGTTTGTCTAAAACAAATTTATTGTCCATGTGTGAGAGTCAGAAGGTTGTTTTATTTGAGTCCGATAAAAGTCATGATCATAGTAAAGATAAACAAACTCGAGGAATTCTGAATGAAATAGAAACAATCATTCAACAACTGTTTGATGATAATGTAAAGACTCCAAATTTAATTCTGTCAGCTTTAAGAAGAGGAAACTTCCGCAAGTCTCAATCATTCAAATTAAAAACTTCATACTATTCGAAGCAAAAAATATGGCGGTTACCAAATTAGCCTTTCAGAACTTAAAGCTTGTACAAAAAATAAAAGGTGTAAAGGTGTACAAAAAATCTTTACGAGAGTATTAATTAAGTATTAATCAAGGCGACTCTTTATCGCCTTAACATAATGAAGACATTTGTTTTGTTTCACATTATAATATACATATTGATGAGGAGGACGATGAAAAAAATAATTTGCAAGTGTTTTTAACTACAAAAAGATTATCAGCCATGATCAACTCAAATTATCCAGTACATACGGATGCAACGTATAAATTGATGTGGCAAGGATTTCCAGTTCTGATGGTTGGGACAACAGATAAAAACAAATCTTTGCATCCATTTAGACCCATGGTATCAAAAACAGAGAATTCTGAAGATTTAAAATTATTATTTAATTGTTTGAAAGAGTGTGCGTTTCAAATTTAGTCAGCATGAATTTAAACCAACAGTGTTGATTGCAGATGCTTCTGATGCAATAACAATTGGTTTTAAACTGTTTTTTGGGGATAAATTCCCAAGAGTTATGTGTTGGGCACACGCTAAATCGGCAATCGACAAGAGACTTTTGACTTCGAGAAAATTATTCGAGAAAAAATGTTCGAGATTCTTTTGAAGCTGAAATTGATACACTCCATTATGCATCATCACTGAAAGAATTTGAAAGGGCTTCAATCCTTTTCAAATCAAAATACATTGATTCAACTCAAGATGTCCTAGACTTTAACAATTATATGAATGACTATTGGATTAAAAAAAATTGGTTGGTTCACTGGACTGGTTGATGGTGTTCCGCGTCATAATAATGCTTTAGAATCAACTAACATTGTAATTTAAAAAAATCATACTTTTAGGAAAAGTTTACCAATGAGAAAGTTTCTATCAATAGCAAAAATCATTGTTGTGAATTGGTCAGAACAGAGAATTAATCAAAAGAAATTCTACACAAGTCCGATTTTTGATGAGAAGACTGTCCTAAAGCCTATCATTGGGTTAAATCATCACCAACCGCTGTGAAAGAAGAATTGAATGGGCAATAAATTTTTTACATCGGTCTTAACAGTCAAAAGATATCAGAAATCAATATTTCAGAGTACAAAACAAAAGAAAACCTGAGAAACTGGAATAGTTTTGAAGAGTACAAAACATATCAAATTTCAATGTGGAAAGATTTTCTTGGTTTTACACTTGTGAAGTATTGATATTTCACTTGCTAGCATGTCGTACTTACGCAGTTTGGTTTTGTCCTAGCTTGTTATTCCAATTTCAATGATATCAATAACTGGAATATCTGGCCGGTCATGTGCTACTCTTATTACGTACTATATAGCATATAATATAAAATAAAACATAATATATTATATACAATAGATTATAGCTAATAGTTATTTGATACTAGTTCAAATTTTATGTCAAGCAAGTTGTTTTTGTGTAAAGAGCAATCAAATTTTCGATGAAACAACCTTTTTGTACACATAAACTTTTTTTGGGTGAATTGATTTTATGTTGTACGATTCAGTCGATTATTGTAAGGAAAAATCATAGTTTGTACGAAAAAAACAATTATTGGATGATTACATTTTATTTTGGAAGAATTAACCTTTTTTGGATGAAGTAATTTATTTTGTACGAAGTATCCGAATTTTGTATTGATTAATTTATTTTGTATTTATCCAGCTATTTATTGTAGAACTTTACCATTTATTGTATGTTCAGTTTTGTATACTTGTAATCGAATATTGGATGAATAAATTTTAAGCGAATTTCGTATAAGAATATAAATTTCTTTTTAACAACTATTCCACTAAAATCAACAATTACTCCCGTCAAAAAAAAGTATTTCTTAAAAAAGTTAAACATTCAAGAAAAAACTTTAAAATTCAAGAATTTACTCTTATTAGAATGAAATTATTTCAACTAAGTTTTTTAATTCCGCGCGCAAATTCTTGGCGCCGCCAAGCGCCCTTAATTGGAACTAGGTCTAGTGTGCAAACCGTTGAGTAATGAATACTACTATATAGTATTCATCAAAGACAAGTATCTAAAGTCTAAGAGAATGGTATTATGCTATTAATAGTATTCATAGGACAATAGTCCAAACTGACACTGTCAGAGACAAATGTCTAATTATCTTATTTTAGGACGTGATGTTTTCATAGCGGTTTGTTATGTACATTAATTTCGACGCATTGGTTTAGTCATGCGTTGTCATGTCCTAGAACCAGATGTAACATAACACTTATCTTACGGTCTTTGCTTTGCCTTTCTTCAATTTATGACTTTCTTCAATTTTCGGGTGTCCAGTAGAGAAGCGAAGAAAACAACGCGTCGAAAATATCGTAGCGACAAAACACCAACGATCCTTGATTCTTTGATTTGCTAACTTCATACTATTAGTCACTCTGTTTTGACATTGTTTTGTCGTATGCACGTGTTGCAGCTTTTTAAGTTCATAAACGTTTTTAAGCAATATATATTTTAACTAGTTGTTGATTAATAATAGGGAACATGTCGGTGTGTAAAGTGCATAATGTTCGCTTCTACAAACCCAAGCCCAAAGCAATTTATTGCATGTCTGTAAACAAAAATCTACAAAAACTAGCGGTATCCAGGTAATAACATAACCGGCAATATTATTTCCATCAACATCTCTTTAATTGAGTTTTAAACTTACAACTTTTGTTTACGCATTTTTGTTATTTTATTAACAACATTCACATCATAAATATAAAACTAAGATTTTCTTTTAATGATTAAATAGTAACATTTGTATCTTTTCTTCAAAGATTATAATTTCTAGGAAATCATTGTATACATATAGTCATCAATTTCCTAGATCAACAATTGATTTTCTAGAAATTATTATCTTTGAAGCAAGATACAAATGTTACTATTTATTAATATCATAAACTTCAAACTCAACAATAGATAAATAATTTTGCTTTTAATGTTTTGAAATATTTATCAAAATATATGTCAACATACATGTTTGCATAATATTTATCTTTTTTTTAAATTCCCCCAATGTGGATATCAGGGCTATTTTTCCAGCACTACAAACACTGCAGCCTATTGTATTTTTCCACATTTTCGATAATTGAACCCGTCATTTCGAAATGGGCACGAGTCACATTTTTTTGAAATATCACTTTTTTACGGCATTTTATTCATTGAAGCATTTTACATATTCCAGGTGAAAAGTCAACTTAAAAAGCAATGAAAAGGGCACAAGTCCTGGAATTATGCCCCTTTTAAGTGAAACGAAATGCATCTGTCATATATGACATAATATCACTTTATCGTGAGCTTGCCGAAAATGCTTTTAAACCTAGAAAAAGAGTGGCGGGCGGGAATAGTGAAAACTATAAGCATAATAAAATAAAAAAGCCAAAATTGCTGGAAAATGATGATTAACTAACAAAAATTTTTGATCATTTCAAAAAAGGCATAAGTCCAAAAATTTTAATTTTAATCAAAATATCTTTATGAAAATTGTTCTTTTTTAATAAATTAATATTCCAAAAGCGTGTATGTTTTTATTTAACAATCTCTATATTCAGTTTCTTCAGCATCAATTACTTTTTTTACAAAAAAACATATTTTTGTTGATTCTGAAAAGTTTTAATTCATTGACTCATGCCCTTTTCGAAATGACGGGTTCAATTCATCCATTGGATGGTTTTTCTCATACAGAGAGAGTATATCAAAAGTACGACAGTTGCTCTCTCCCTTTGCAATGACAGTTCAAAGTATACTTGCCCCATTTATCATTTCCAATGATAGGTTTGGTAGATTACTCTCCCCCTCTAGGCACCACCCCTCATCTTTTGATATGGTACAATTACTGCCCCTTATCATTGATATGGTACCAGTACAAGGCTGTTGAAAGTTGCTACCTCCCTTTTCATTGTCTATGAAATGGTACCAAAGATTACATAATCCCCTATCATTGTTATATTTGAAATGTTTGTGTCATCTGTCTAAGTTTGTTTCTCTATAAAGTTGGTATTGTAGTAGGGTAGTCACATTTGTTTTATTCTTACAAATGCGGTCGGACATTGCTCAGATTGAACTCGGTACCTTAGAATCATAAGCTCACCTCTAGGCTATGATTCAGACATATTTACCTTAATTCTAATAACAATAAAGCTAATAAACCTTGATAATGTAAAGTAAATACATGTGGGGACCCAACTTACCTCACAACACTAAACCTACTGATACTTCTTGTATTTCTATCTTTACAAAATCGAACTGCATTGCTAACCCTTGCTGTTTGTGTGCATTTTGCATAAAACAGTCTTACAAACCATGCACCTATATCTGTAATTGATAGTGTCTCATACAGATAAGGAGGTTCATTGCTTATAGTTTTCACTATTTAAATGTATATATATATATATATATATATATATATATATATATATTATATGTATAATTCTTTGAATCTCTTGTGTACCCATTTGGGTGTGCCTTAGGGGACCCTTACTGTTTTTAAAGTGGGGCCATTATTTTATAGACAGATTTGAGCCATGCACAGGAGGCCTTGTCTACTATGCCACTACCACATCTTCTTTGTAAAGTACTGTTTGTTTATGTTTAGAGTAGTAAATACCAAATTATCTCGAAAAGTCAAATTGATCATCAGAGGTAGTTACGCCAGGTCACATATATTTCGGTATAACTCAGTTTGACTTACTAAAATATGTACAGAACAAGTTATTATTACTATTACGCCGTTGTTTGCTAAACCGGTACAAATTGCATTTATTTATTTTATATTTTTATACGAAATTAATATGAGACTTGTAAAATATTTTCAGATCAGATGCTTCCATAGAAATATGGAACTTAGAAGCCATTCCGTTCATAGAAAGAACTATTGCAACCAGCACAGAAAACTACAGTATAGAAGGGTTAGCTTGGTGCAAAAATACTTTATTCAGTGTAGGTCTTCATGGCTTCTTAGTAGAATATGATCTTAAAAAACTAACATTCATTAACAAAACTTCAGTAACAGGACAAACAGCCTACTGTCTCGATGTAAATCACGAAGGCACTCAAATTGCAGTTGGCACAGAAAAAGGCCTTATAAATATTTTTATGTATGACCAAGATGGTGTTACATTTGAAAAGTTTTTAGACAAACAACAAGGAAGAATCATGTGTTTGAAGTATGATTATAGTGGGAATTTTATAGTTTCTGGTAGTACAGACACTGTGAGAGTTTGGAATGTTAATACAGGTCATGCTATACATAGAATGACTACAGGAAGAATAACAAAAAATAAGCCCACAATTATTTGGTGCATCGATATCATGAGAGATATGACTATAGTTACAGGAGACGCAAGAGGTAAAATAACTTTTTGGGACGGAAATGCAGGAGCTCAAGTAGAAAGTTATCAATCACATAGAGCAGATGTACTTTCACTATGCATCGCTGAAGATGAGAAGACTATCTATTGCTCTGGCATAGATTCCACAACCATTAGTTATGTGAAAGTAAATGTGAAGGGGGAGATGCACAAGTGGGTTAAGAGTATACAAAAGAAGTTCCATGATCATGACGTAAGAGCCTTAACAGTCCATGGTGAAAATTTATATTCGGGAGGAATTGATGGTTATTTAGCCAGTTCAATATTTCCTAAAAAGGCTGCAAAATATCCTCCAATTCTACAAACTCCTTGTGCTAAGATTTCAGGTGAAGCCAGATTTATTTTATTAAGGCATCAAACATTTTTGGAACTGTGGAGTTTGGGAGAGAGCAGTGATGAAGAAATTAAGGATAATAAATTTTTACCTCTTAAACGGGATTCCAAGAAATTACTAGTTTTGCAAAGAAATGTTCAAGGTGATGTTAAGCAAGATGTTAAAGAAGGAATTATTACATCTTCGATGTCAAATAATGGAAAATGGATAGTGTATAGTACAAATACAGTTTTGAGGCTATTCACATTTAATTATGTAAGTATTTATTTAATTAATGCACTACTTTATTGTACTAATGTGTAGTAATGTATTGTATGTGTAGTTAAGTAATGATTAAAATAATAATAAATAATAAACACTAGGTATAAGTTTCACAAATGTATCACTTTCACATATGTATAAATGTGTAATACATTTGTGAAACTTATACCTAGTATTCTAATTGACAACTATTTATAACAGTCACATTATTTATTATTACTTATACCTAGTGTTTATTATTTATTATTACTTTAATAATGTTTCACCTAGTGGCTACAGCTGAATCTTTAAATTTTATTAAAATGATTACTCTTTTAATAAAGAAGAAATTTCAATTTTTTTAGGATGGTGAAGAAAAGGCAGAATTAGTACCTTGTGATAATCTACCAACTGAATGTGGAGTTAGCATTAACTCAGTATTTACTCCAAATAATAATCAATTGATTCTTGCTCAACAGTCAGGAAACTTGCAAATAATAAACATTAAACAGGATCCAATAGTTGTTCAAATAATCGAGACTTCATCATGTAAGTACAAATTATAAATGAAAATGTAGTTACTAAAATTTTGTTTTTATTTCAGATATGAAAGATGTAATTTCATTTTTAAACTGTAGTCCATGTGGTCAATTTCTATTAGCAGCAGATCCTCAAAGTTGCATAGCTGTTTGGAAATATATTGACTCTACTTGGCAGTTTTATTGCAAGCTTCCTAAATACAGATTCGCCCCAACTGCTATTAATATCCAACCTGTTACTATGAATGTCATCATTGCATATGCAGACCACACGGTATATATGATGAATTAAAATAATGTTTTATATTTGAACCCGTCATTTCGAAAAGGGCATGAGTCAATGAATTAAAACTTTTCAGAATCAACAAAAATATGTTTTTTGTTAAAAAAGTCATTGATGCCGAAGAAACTGAATATAGAGGTTGTTAATTAAAAAAACATACACGCTTTTTGGAATATTTATATATAAAAAAAAACAATTTTCATCAAGATATTTTGAATTAAAATTTTTGGACTTTGCCTTTTTCGAAACAATCAAGGGATCATTTCGAAAAAGGCATTTGCCCAAAAAATTTAGTTAATCATCATTTTCCAGCAATTTTGGCTTTTTTATTTTATTATGTTTTTAGTTTTCACTATTCCCGCCACCTTTTTCTAGGTCTAAAAGCATTTTTGGCAAGCTCACGATAAAGTGATGTTATGACTCGTGCCATTTTCATTGCTTTTTAAGTTGACTTGTGGTATATACACATGTAGTCTTTTCGCATGGAATATGTAAAACGCTTCAATGAATAAAATGGCGTAAAAAAGTGATATTCCAAAAAAGTGTGACTCGTGCCCTTTTCGAAATGACGGGTTCATTTCTTTATTTAAATAATAATAAATAATAGACACTAATTGTATGTCAAGTGTAAGTTTCATACAAATTAGTTTTATTTAAACTCTATCGATTTTGGCTTCTTTCGTGTTTAAATAAAACTAATTGATGAAACTTACACCTAGTATCTATTATTTATAATTGTTTTTATAATGTTTCACCTAGTGCCTACAGTTGAATCTTTAAATTTTATTTATTTACTCATTTTTAGTTGGTAGAATTTAATTTATTCAAAAGGAAATTGACAGAATTTTCCAAGGAATTCGGACAACGTGATTGTGATTTTCTCCTCAAGTGCTCTTCTATAAGGAATATTACTTTTGATCCAAGAAATGATAACGTTATTATTTTGCATGACGACTCGAATATTCTCATTATTGATAAAGAAAAGGTATGTTAAAGATTTTGATTTTGGGCCAATGTTTCTATTTTTGTACAAATAGAATGTATATTTGATAAGATAAGTTAACTTGCTTCAAGTCTAACAAGTCATTTTCCGCTTTATTTACATGTTTTTTAACGTGTTAAATAAATTGTAATCAATGTAAAAAGTTGTCAAGTCGTTTCGGGTTTTTTTTGCGCGTTTTTTTATTATACCATGGGGGCGTAGCTCAGATGGTAGAGCGCTCGCTTAGCATGCGAGAGGTACCGGGATCGATACCCGGCGCCTCCAGGTACTTTTTTTAAATAGGGTAGAACCAAAGTAAATGTATATATAATAAGCTTGTTCCTGTTTTTTTTGCGCGTATTGTAATGGTACCATGGGGGCGTAGCTCAGATGGTAGAGCGCTCGCTTAGCATGCGAGAGGTACCGGGATCGATGCCCGGCGCCTCCAAGAACTTTTTTTTAATTAGAACGTAACCAATGTAAAAATTATGTTAGTCCGGAACCGGGATTGATATCCGGCGCCTCCAGCTACTTGTTTTAAACAGCCTGGAACCAAAGTAAAAATATGACAAGCTTGTTCCTGTTTTTTGCGCGTATTATAATGGTACCATGGGGGCGTAGCTCAGATGGTAGAGCGCTCGCTTAGCATGCGAGAGGTACCGGGATCGATGCCCGGCGCCTCCAGGAAGTTTTTTTTAAATAGAATGTTACTAATGTAGAAAGTATGTCAAGTCATTTCCCGTTTTTTCTTGCGCATTTTTTAATGGTACCATGGGGGCGTAGCTCAGATGGTAGAGCGCTCGCTTAGCATGCGAGAGGTACCGGGATCGATGCCCGGCGCCTCCAGGAAGTTTTTTTTAAATAGAATGTTACTAATGTAGAAAGTATGTCAAGTCATTTCCCGTTTTTTCTTGCGCATTTTTTAATGGTACCATGGGGGCGTAGCTCAGATGGTAGAGCGCTCGCTTAGCATGCGAGAGGTACCGGGATCGATGCCCGGCGCCTCCAGAAAGTTTTTTTTAAATAGAACGTTACTAATGTAGAAAGTATGTCAAGTCATTTCCCGTTTTTTCTTGCCCAATTTTTAATGCTACCATGGGGGCGTAGCTCAGATGGTAGAGCGCTCGCTTAGCATGTGAGAGGTACCGGGATCGATCGACCGTCGCCTCCAGGTACTTTTTTTAAATAGGGTAGAACCAGAGTAAAAGTATGATAAGCTTGTAAGCCTGTTTTTTTGCGCGTATTTTAATGATACCATGGGGGCGTAGCTCAGATGGTAGAGCGCTCGCTTAGCATGCGAGAGGTACCGGGATCGATGCCCGGCGCCTCCAAGAACTTTTTTTAAATATAACGCAACCAATGTAAAAAGTATGTCAAGTCAGGTACCGGGATTGAAATCCGCGTCCAGTTACTTTTTTTTTAAAATAAATTCTGTATTATTTACGATCTGTCTAACGACAATAAGTAAATTTGGTGTAATATCGTCAACTCTTGTAAGTATTGTTTAAATGGTAAATACCTCTTCATCGTACGGTACTCATATTACCATATCAACCGGGTGTCAGCGTTTCAATCTACGACTCCTATATCCAGTGAGAAGTCCGCTTGCGAGTGTTGGGGTGTACTTTGAGTCCATCGGAGTATGTGCTGGAATGTTCTTCAATCACTTCTTTCACTAGTTTAATGTTAAGGTCGTGGTTAATGATACTATTTGTTACAAACCATGGTGCACTTACTATCATTCTTAAGGTTTTTGATTGAAATCTTTCTAGTATCTGGATATTTGACTTACTCTCTGGACCCCATAGCTGACTCCCATAGCTCCATACTGGTTTCAGAACAGAGTTATTAGGGTATTAGAAGCTTGTTTTCCAATGAGAGTTTTGATTTTGGACCGAGTAATACATTTTCCAATACATTTTCCTTGGTTTAAGATTAAGTTGCGTTCTTTTTGTCCATTTATGTGCTTTCGCCATGTGAGTTTTTTTTATCTAAGTGCATACCTAGATATTTCGCTAAGTCTGATCGAGGTATCTGCCGGCCATACAATTTTACTGGACAGGTTTCCTTTCTGAGGGCAAATGTGACGTGGAACTCATTTGCTTGGATTTTCCACCCTTTTAGCCAGTTTTCTAGTGCATTAAGATGCAGTTGAATTCGTTTTTCTGCCACGACATCTGCATATGTTGCTGTTAAAGTGTGGGCTGTGGTGGGCAGATCTGCGGTGTATAGAAGGTAAAGTACTGAGCCAAGTACACTTCCCTGCTACACCGGCTTGAACTATCCAGCCACTTGTTTTGTTTTAAATAGCCTGGAACCAAAGTAAAAATATGATAAGCCTGTTTCTGTTAAACGCGTCCACAGATGGCTATCCACTTAAGGTATCGGAAAGACATCATCTTAAAAACAATGTTATTTTTATGGTTTTTGTTGAGTGCCACGAAGGTGGACTGAAAGCTGTAAAATAACTTACAAATTTCTCCTAAAAAGACTCAATAATTGTTATAGAGCTCCGGAAAGGCTAAATATATTTATATATTCAGGCTATGTCCAGCTTTTTTTTTGCGCGTTTTTAATGGTACCATGGGGGCGTAGCTCAGATGGTAGAGCGCTCGCTTAGCATGCGAGAGGTACCGGGATCGATGCCCGGCGCCTCCAAGAACTTTTTTTAAATAGAACGTAACCAATGTAGATCGTAGATTGTAGACCACCATATCTACAATCTAACCTATGTAAAAAGTATGTCAAGTCGGGTACTGGGATTGATTCCCGGCGCCTTCAGCTACTTGTTTTAAATAGACTGGAACCCAAGTAATAGTATGATAAGTCTGTTTCTGCTTTTTTTTACGTGGTTTTAAATGGTACCATGGGGGCGTAGCTCAGATGGTAGAGCGCTCGCTTAGCATGCGAGAGGTACCGTGATCGATGCCCGGCGCCTCCAAGAACTTTTTTTAAATAGAACGTAACCAATGTAGATCGTAGACCACCATATCTACAATCTAACCTATGTAAAAAGTGTGTCAAGTCAGGTACTGGGATTGATTCCCGGCGCCTTTAGCTGCTTGTTTTAAATAGACTAGAACCAATGAAGTAGTATGATAAGCCTGTTTCTGCTTTTTTTTAGTAGTTTTAAATGGTACCATGGGGGCGTAGCTCAGATGGTAGAGCGCTCGCTTAGCATGCGAGAGGTACCGGGATCGATACCCGGCGCCTCCAAAAACTTGTTTTAAACAGAACGTAACCAATGTAAAAAGTATGTCATATCATTTCCCGTTTTTTTTGCGCGTTTCTAAATGGTACCATGGGGGCGTAGCTCAGATGGTAGAGCGCTCGCTTAGCATGCGAGAGGTAGCGGGATCGATGCCCGGCGCCTCCAAGAACCCTTTTTTTAAATAGAACATACCAATGTTAAAAGTATATCAAGTCAGGTACTGGGATTGATAACCGGCGCCTTTAGCTGCTTGTTTTAAATAGACTAGAACCAATGAAGTAGTATGATAAGCCTATTTCTGCTTTTTTTTAGTAGTTTTAAAAACTAAATGGTACCATGGGGGCGTAGCTCAGATGGTAGAGCGCTCGCTTAGCATGCGAGAGGTACCGGGATCGATGCCCGGCGCCTCCAAGATTTTTTTTTAAATAGAACATAACCAATGTAAAAATTATGTCAAGTCAGGTACAGCGATTGATACCCAGCGCCTCCAGCTACTTGTTTTAAATAGACTGGAACCAAAGTAAAAATTTGATAAGCCTGTTTCTGCTTTTTTTTTAAAGTTTTAAATGGTACCATGGGGGCGTAGCTCAGATGGTAGAGCGCTCGCTTAGCATGCAAGAGGTACCGGGATCGATACCCGGCGACTCCAAAAACTTATTTTAAATGGAACGTAACCAATTTAAAAAGTATGTAAAATCATTTAACGTTTTTTTTGCCCGTTTTTTAATGGTACCGTGGGGGCGTAGCTCAGATGGTAGAGCGCTCGCTTAGCATGCGAGAGGTACCGGGATCGATACCCGGCGCCTCCAAATACTTGTTTTAACCCTTGTCTACCTATCATGCATTATTGTCACATAACCACCTGTTTATACGTCTATGAGACTCAAGAGTAAAATTATTACTTATTTCAAAATGTTGTTATAAGTAAAGGCTTATTTTTAATGAAAAACCAGTTTAGAGACTTAATAAACTATTAATTAGATATTTGCACGTAAAAATGCACATATAATGCACTTAATATGAACTTATAATACACTTAAAAAAATTTTTTTCTTATAAATTCCTTTAATGTTAAATTGACCTGTTTGTAGCCTTACAAATTAACGTACTGGTTAACTGAAATCTCTGAAAATAATCACAGTGAGTAGGAGCTTCTGTTAACTCTTTTTACATTGTTTATGAACTAAAGAACAAAAACAAAAGAAAATAACTTATATAAAAGTAAATCCATAAACTACGGAATTAACGTTTCGGTTGGATTTCTTTTTGGTTTTTCCGCAATGTTCCCACACCTGTTAGTTGTTTTTGTTTTAGTGAATCAAGAAGTTCTACAGAATTATATCAATTCTCAGTTGTAAAGTTTCTGTTAGAACGTTTCAATTGGGAGAAATAATCGCATTGCAGCTTGTGTCGGTTTCTTCAATTGCTGACATTCAGCTGGTAAATTCGATCCATCTGAATCTTTGTCTAGGTATATATAGGCGTTAAGAAGGTATCCAGATCTAGCATCTGTAAGGCATTGCATTTTTATGCCGTACTTAGCCGGCTTCTTTGGCATATACATTTTGAATCGGCATCTCCCTCGAAATGCCAACATCTCGTCAATGCAAGCGTTGGTGCCGATTGCATAAACACCTTGACATCGGTTAATAAAAGAGTCAGTAATGGGTACCGATGCATCGATTTCTCGCCGGGCAGCTCTGGTCGCTACATCATCAAATCGTAAGCAATTCAACAAGACTTCAATTCTATTTTTGCTTAGGATACACCGATAAATTTCCTTTCCACTGCCATCAGTACAGTACCATGACGTATCGTGCTCATGATTTTCTTTGAAAATTGCTGTATAAAACAGGAAACCAATGAAAACCAATAGTTCGGTTTTATCTCTGTTGTCTTCACATTAGTGTAGGTAACGATTTTCTCGAACATTTCGTCAGTAAAAAAATGTTGCCAAATATCCAATGGAGAAGACGAAGCGTTCAGCTGATTTCGATAAGCTGGCTTTATGCCTTCTCTTTCCTGGACAATAATATATTGCAACTTTCTCGATCTTAAGATAGGCGGGATGGATGACTATCGAAAGCGAATTTTTCCAAAATAATTTTGGTTTCTACGTCGAGATAGTTGTGATAGATCATCTTCTCAAGAAAACTGGTTGTTCAGGCACACTCGAAGTCAAATCATGCTGGGAGACAGAATTTTCGTTATTTTAAATCTGATCCACAACGCTCTTCTAAAATATGACATCTATATCCCTACATCAGACACCACATCGCTACATTCATGGTTAGGTAAATTTTCATCGTCTAACAGATCTTCTTCCAACCACCGCTCAATATTAATCTCATTAAAATCCATTTTTAACTAAAACAAAAAGAAATAAAAATTGATATCAAAAAGTTACCTAACCACCTGACATACGCCTCTCAGACCCGAAGTAGCAGTAATTTACTCACTTGAGACAAACGGGCGCACGTCCGGCGTCGACAAGCGGTTGCGCTGCACTGAGGGACACGGGGAAAAGGTAGAGGAACGCACAACTTCGTACGTGACTCAAGTTCGTACGCAAAAATATTCGCGGTTTTATATGCGACAGGATCTGTAAGACGTATGGCAGGTGGTTAAGGGTTAAATAGAATGTAATCAATGTAAAAATTATGTTTTTGATTTTATTTTTGATTTTATCTTCAACTGTGTCCTTGAAAAGGTTATGAGAGAATGGCGCAAGGAACTGAACAATTTGGGTGCTCAGAGTGGTATCTACCTGGGACGTAAGAACGATGGACTGGTTGTAGATCGCCTGGCCTTTCCAGATGACATGGCACTATTTGCTGATTCGCTTGAGATGGCAACAATGCAGGTAAACTGCCTCAGAAAACAGGCTGCCAAAGTGGGTCTTCAAGTGTCGCTGGAGAAAACAGAATTCTTCACCAACATTAGAGAAGCAAACAGAGAGATGTTACTAGAACAAGGAAACATCAAGAGGACTGAGAAATTTAAGTATCTCGGCGAATGGATTGAACCCAACTTATCAGAAAGAGCATCATTACCCAAGAGAGTCAGCAAGTTAGAACTGGCCTATCGGCTGACTAAGAATACTTACAATAAGAAATGCCTGTCACGCAACTTGAAACTTAAGCACTACAAATCAGTCTTACGACCAGAAGCCTTATATGCCATGGAGTGTCTTTCCTTGAACCGAAGAGGTCTTATAGAGAAATTGGAAATCAGAGAGAGGAGAATCCTCACGAAGATCCTTTAAAGGCCCGGTAAAGGAAGATGGCGAATTCCGAAGACGGCATAACTCTGAGCTCTACGAACATATTGACATGCTCTCTGACTGTGCAAGGAAAAGAAGGGTAGCTTTCTACGGCCACATTGCAGGATTACCTCCAAACCGACTAACCAACCGTCTGTTCACCTTCTGGCAAAACAAGAAGCTTCGTACCACTTGGTTGACAGAGACCGAGAAGGATATTAAATAACAGAAGAACAGAAAGGGAATAACAGATCTCAAAAACAGACAGTCTGTGAGACGCACCCTAAAGAAAGTCCGTGGAATTCAGGAAAAACCTCGAAGGAAAGGTACCCCTGGACAGAAGAGAGAAAGGAGTTACACCGGCAGAAGATGCGACAATACTAGGCAAAGATCAAAGCCGAACAGTTGAACAAGCGTGGTCCAAAGTAGGCCTATTCGAAAGAAGAAGAAGTAAAAAGTATGTGTAAAGAATCATTTCCCGTTTTTATTGCGCGTTTTTAAATGGTACCATGGGGGCGTAGCTCAGATGGTAGAGCGCTCGCTTAGCATGCGAGAGGTACCGGGATCGATGCCCGGCGCCTCCAAGAACTTTTTTTTCAATAGAACATAACCAATGTAAAAAGTATGTAAAGTCAGATACCCGGATTGATACCCGGCGCCTCCAGCTACTTGTTTCAAATAGACTGGAACCAAAGTTAAAGTATGATAAGCCTGTTTCTGCTTTTTTGGCGTGGTTTTAAATGGTACCTTGGGGGCGTAGCTAGAGCGCTCGCTTAGCATGCGAGAGGTACCTGGATCGATACCCGGCGCCTCCAAAAACTTGTTTTAAATAGAACGTAAAAATGTAAAAAGTATGTCATATCATTTCCCGTTTTTTTGCACGGTTTTAAATGGTACCATGGGGGCGTAGCTCAGATGGTAGAGCGCTCGCTTAGCATGCGAGAGGTACCGGGATCGATGCCCGGCGCCTCCAAGAATTTTTTTTAAATAGAACATAACCAATGTAAAAATTATGTCAAGTCAGGTACTGGGATTGATATCCGGCGCCTCCAGCTACTTGTTTTAAATAGACTGGAACCAAAGTTAAAGTATGATAAGCCTGTTTCTGCTTTTTTTGCGTGGTTTTAAATGGTACCATGGGGGCGTAGCTCAGATGGTAGAGCGCTCGCTTAGCATGCGAGAGGTACCGGGATCGATACCCGGCGCCTCCAAAAACTTGTTTTAAATAGAACGTAAAAAATGTAAAAAGTATGTCATATCATTTCCCGTTTTTTTGCACGGTTTTAAATGGTACCATGGGGGCGTAGCTCAGATGGTAGAGCGCTCGCTTAGCATGCGAGAGGTACCGGGATCGATGCCCGGCGCCTCCAAGAATTTTTTTTAAATAGAACATAACCAATGTAAAAATTATGTCAAGTCAGGTACCGGGATTGATATCCGGCGCCTCCAGCTACTTGTTTTAAATAGACTGGAACCAAAGTAAAAGTATGATAAGCCTGTTTCTGCTTTTGTTGTGGTTTTAAATGGTACCTTAGGGGCGTAGCTCAGATGGTAGAGCGCTCGCTTAGCATGCGAGAGGTACCGGGATCGATACCCGGCGCCTCCAGGAACTTTTTTAAATAGAACGTAACCAATGTAGAAAGTATGTCAAAGTCATTTCACGTTTTTCTTGCGCATTTTTTAATGGTACCATGGGGGCGTAGCTCAGATGGTAGAGCGCTCGCTTAGCATGCGAGAGGTACCGGGATCGATGCCCGGCGCCTCCAAGAACTTTTTTTTAAATTGAACATAACCAATGTAAATAGTATGTCAAGTCAGGTACCGGGATTAATACCCGGCGCCTCCAGTTACTTGTTTTAAATAGACTGGAACCAAAGTATGATAAGTCTGTTTCTTCTTTTTTTTGCGGGGTTTTAAATGGTACCATGGGATCGTAGCTCAGTTGGTAGAGCGCTCGCTTAGCATGCGAGAGGTACAATGGTTACCCGGCGCCTCCAAAAACTTGTTTTAAATAGAACGTAACCAATGTAAAAAGTATATAAAATCATTTAAAGTTTTTTTTTGCCCGTTTTTTAATGGTACCATGGGGGCGTAGCTCAGATGGTAGAGCGCTCGCTTAGCATGCGAGAGGTACCGGGATCGATACCCGGCGCCTCCAGGAACTTGTTTTAAACAGAACGTAAGCAATGTAGAAAGTATGTCAAAGACATTTCCAGTTTTTTCTTACGCATTTTTTAATGGTACCATGGGGCATAGCTCAGATAGTAGAGCGCTCGCTTAGCATGCGAGAGGTACCGGGATCGATGCCCGGCGCCTCCAAGATCTTTTTTTTAAATAGACCATAACCAATGTAAAAATTATGTCAAGTCAGGTACCGGGATTGATACCCGGCGCCTCCAGCTACTTGTATCAAATTGACTGGAACCAAAGTAAAAGTATGATAAGCCCGTTTCTGCTTTTTTTTCATGGTTTTAAATGGTACCATAGGGGCGTAACTCAGATGGTAGACCGCTCGCTTAGCATGCGAGAGGTACCGGGATCGATACCGGCGCCTCCAGGAACTTTTTAAATGGAACGTAACCAATGTAGAAAGTATGTCAATGTCATTTCTCGTTTTTTCTTGCACATTTTTAATCGTGCCATGAGGGCGTAGCTCAGATGGTAGAGCGCTCGCTTAGCATGCGAGAGGTACCGGGATCGATGCCCAGCGCCTCCAAGATCTTTTTTTTAAATAGAACCCGGCGCCTCCAGCTACTTTATTAAATAGGTTGGAACCAAAGTACAAGTATGATAAGCCTGTTTCTGTTTTTTTGCGTGATTTTAAATGGTACCATGGGGGCGTAGCTCAGATGGTAGAGCGCTCGCTTAGCATGCGAGAGGTACCGGGATCGATGCCCGGCGCCTCCAAGGACTTTTTTTAAGTGAAAACTTCTTTGGCCGCGCTGAACGAATTTTGGGTAGAGGGTAAACTCATAGTTTTCCGTCGCCGTCAGCATTAGCTGCGTTCTGTAGAAAATTTCTATTACTCTTCTATTATACGCTATTCATACACATGTGCGCAAAAGAACACTATACACATATATTTAAAGATGGCTCTCAACGTCAAACTTAATAGTCAAAGTTTTTGGCAGTGTTGATGGAACGCAGCGCTTTTAACGACTTCCTACGAATTTATTGTTCCTTTTTTAGAACATAATCAAATGATTCAAAGTACAAATGCGAGAGGTACCGGGATCGATACCCGGCGCCTCCAAATATGTTTTAAATAGGCTGGAACCAAAGTAAAAGTATGATAAGCGTGTTTATGTTTTTTTTTGCGCGTTTTTTAATGGTACCATGGGGGCGTAGCTCAGATGGTAGAGCGCTCGCTTAGCATGTGAGAGGTACCGGGATCGATACCCGGCGCCTCCAAGAACTTGTTTTAAATAGAACCTAAGCAATGTAAAAAGTATGTCAAGTCATTTCACGGTTTTTATTGTTCGTTTTTTAAAGCTACCATAGGGGCGTAGCTCAGATGGTAGAGCGCTCGCTTAGCATGCGAGAGGTACCGGGATCGATACCCGGCGCCTCCAGCTACTTGTTTTAAATGATTTTTTTAAATAGTACCGTGAGGCGAAATTATCATAAAGACTACAATAATATATTAAATTTGTATTAAAAAGAGAATTTGAAATGAATCCTTGATTACCATCACCCAAACGCTGTTGAAATTTTTAGATTTTGAATGTGTGTTTATTATTATTTTTTTTTAATTAGTAAAAACCGTTGTTACCCTAAGTTGTAAAGGAAATATGTGTTTTTATTTATTTGAATGAATTAACTAAAACAAAGATTGGGTGTCGACGAGTATTGTCTGCTGTTAATTGATACTAGATATATTTTAGTAATAATTTTATATGTCTCCACGTCTAGTTTTTAAGATTCATTTTTCAAGTATGTGATCAAATTATAATAGTTTGAGTTGAGTGAGAACTAGTTTGTCTCTAACATCCCTTGGGAAGTGAAACAACCACTGATTACTACATAAATAATAGATGAATAGTTTAGTTTAGGAGGAGGGAAGGCACAAAGAGACTGTTGTGCTCATGAACTATTTCAAGTGTGAAAATTGCATTGTTTGCTGACAGTTACAAGATTTAACTTAATTAATCATGCCTCTTGTTGGCTATGTACTTATTAAACTGTATACTGACGAAGCTAAACAACCACTGAAAGAGCAGAAAATACTTCTATAATGAACCAGTATTTTATTTGGAGAAACATCAACAATAACTTTAATTACTTGTTTTATAGACGGTTTCTAAATAAACATTAATTATATACACAAAATAACGTGAAATGTAATAAAAAAACTGTATTTATTTTGTTAGCGCCTGATATAAAACTTTTTTTATGAATTGTAATACAGAATTAAATTATAATATAATCAACTATCTATATAAATGTGATTAATGTGAAAATATAAATGGTTAGTAAAATATGGAACCTAAATGATTTCAGTTTTGTGCGATTGTTATTTATTTAATTATACGTAATATTTCATTTTTCCTTATGAAAGGGGTTGCGATATTGAAATATGCGCACGATAATGTAATTCAGTGAAGAATGGCAGATTAATTAATCACTGTTCCATTGGCAGTGAATAGTAGGTAACCCTTGCAATGGTTTTGAATAGTGCTTGGACAGTGATATATTATAGAATTGATGATATCGTTCAGCGCCGTTGCAGTCGTACTGTATTTTATTCTAAAAGTTTTTTCAGCTTTAGAACAAACACATTAAAGTGATAAAGCTTTTCCAAACCGCAGATACTGTGAAATTGCAACGAAACCAATTATTAGAAATCCTTAACAGGGGTGTAATACGTGTAATATCGGATTTTGTGGTGTCTATACTAATTTATATTTCTCTCTCGTCCCTCAGTTTCCGGACCGCTGTATGTTAAGCTTCGAATCAAATTCCCTAATGTTACGGGGTATTTCGTGGATTAATTAGACTTATAATGGACCCAATTCAATTACTGTGGTTATTGATTATGAAAGATTTATGATTTTCTTGTTGACGGCACATCCGATTTTGTTTACTATTAAGGATTTTACTGGACTGTAAACAGATTAATTTTTAATTTGTTTCAATCTATTCCGGGTTTATTTCACTTTCATTAAATCTATATTCGAATCTATAAATTAAGTTTATAAATTCGATAATACGTGACTTAATATTGATTCAATTTCCTCTTTAATTTCAGGACACCTTCTATTTTATAATAACTGGGTATTCAACATTGTTATTGAAATCTGAGACATTGATCGTGATATGAGTACGCGGTCACATGAATTCGTTAATACGGGGTATTACGGAAGAAACGACCTTCAAGTGAGAGCATCTCACCTCAAATATCTTCTCCTTTTTTCTCGTATACTGTTTTCTTTTCAGGGTTCGTAGTCCCCTTTCTAATAATTTTCACTGTTTTTTTGCCTGTTTAATGATACCATGCGGGGTGGTCTTCCCTAGCTTATCGATGATGAAGAAATGTTTCAGCAGTAAACAAGATAATAAGATACAGTATAATCTTGATAATCCGACACATATGGGACCAGACAATCGCCGGATTATCAAAAAAATCCGGATTATCAGGATTAAGACAAAACAATGACAATTTTACATATTTTATGTACAATTGTATTTCAGAAAGAAGAAAATATGTAGCTATATAGATAAATGTGTACATACAAAAAAATGTACACATGTAACTGTACTTGATGATGTGCTGTAATGATACATATGTAACTTACAATTAGAACAATAGTAAGACAATTGTCGAGTGGAGTTAGCTTGGTCAGAATCGTCAATCAAGTTTTCAGTTAAAAGCAGGGTGTGTTTTTCCAAGAACTCTGGATGGTGTCGTTTTTGACTTTATTTCAGCTGTGCGCGAGGTTTATATCCGGCGCAGAGCAGCGTAAAGAAAAGACACGTGTTTCCCCAGATAGCCGGATTACGGAACGTGCCCGAGTTACCAATCGCCGGATTATCAAGATTATACTTAGCTTCATTTCGTGACGTCCAATAATTTTTGGCATAGCATTCTTCCAGAGGCGTAGTCAACATTAAATAAGTTGTATATAATACATCTTTCCAAATGTTCAAAAATGTAACTAACACCAACGTTAGGATTCCGGTTGCTTCAGCAGTATCAAATCCTATGGATTGGTTTTATTATCTTATCTTAACACATTGCACACCGTTGCCGTATTAATACTTTTTTCTTATTTAAAATTTGGTAGCCGACGACGTAGTAGTACGTCAATTTATAATCAAAGTATAGGAGCAGTTGACGTACTAATACAATACCTTATTTTTTATTTAAAATCTTTCCTGGAAGAAAACCAACTGTATGGCTTTTGGCAATTTTTAGTTTCTTTCTTGAATGGTTGGAAGGAAAGGGATTGGAAAAGCGGTTTGGTTTCCGGGGATTTTTAGATATCTTCGTTTTGAAAAGTTTGAAACAGAAATCTTTAGTTTTGGAGAATATTTGAAGGTTTTCCTCGATTTTCGGGAAAACTATTACTTAGGCTGTGAAGTAGACCATGGGAACTGAAGGAGTTTGGAGACTTTCGAGAATCTCTGCTCACAGTTTGGATCAAATCATGAAAAACAGAAGGCATCATTGGAAAATTTGCTGTTTTTCCTTGGTTTTTGGACCAAACTAAGGAAATTAAGTTTTTACTAGATTTTCAGAAATATCGTTAAATGGATTATGGACCATACCTTGGGAAACTGAAAAAGTTGTTGGAACAGTTTCCCCTCGATTTTCGGAAAATTTTATGCTTAGATTTTGAACGATGGCGCACTGAAGAAATTGTCGGAAAATTCTTAATTCATTTTTTTATAACTACAGCTAGGATCTAGGAACGAGCCTTGCGGAACTGAAGAATTTTCCGAAAAGTTTTGTTTTTTCCAGGTGTTTTGGAAAGGAAATCTCGAAATTGAGGAAGCGAATTAGTGTTTGGGCTTAACTGCTGACGGTCGGATTAGAGATTCGGATCCTGACCAAAGGAACAGAAAATTCCTCGAAAAGACCCTCGCAAAAACAGGAATTTGGAAAATTGCCTTCGAAAAAATTCGATTTTCCTTTCAAAATTCTGTTTCTAATTTTGTATATTTCACAATGATAATTGTAATAAACAAAGTTTTATTAATTCTTTAAAAAAAGGGGCCGGCCGTTGCCGATGTTCGCCTTTGTAATCGCGCCGTCTGTAGTATATAAAATATCGGGATATAACACTAGTTAGCTGACTTCTATCTAACAGGCCCGTTGAGGAAGTGTTAGATAAACTCAAACGCGCTCTAATGGTGTGCAGAAATCTTGTAGGAAAAACGTGGGGTTGCAGTCCGACATCCTACGATGGATCTACATCATGACAACGAGACCTGTGATCACTACCGGAGCAGTGACGTGGAGAAGCAGAACCAAGCTAGTCACGTTTTGCAAGAATACTGCACACGATTAGAGCGCGTTTGGCTTTACCTACCACTTAACCAGAGTGCCTATTCCGTAAGAGTTTTCTATCTAGTGTTGTACTTAAATATTTTATCTCTAGTTTGTATTCGACTATCTAACAATATGGGCTGTAAGAAGTTTAATCTTCTCTTCCCAGTATCACGGTTTTGCTTGGGTTGAGTCTTAATCCCACTATTTGATACCGTGTATTAGTTACTTTTGGGTCATTCTGTACTACTTCACAGACCGTTCCTTCAAACTTTCCTCTGGTTATGATGCCTATGTCATTGGCGTAACCTTAATATTTAATGTCTAGGTCATTCAGCCTAGCCAATAATTCATCAACTACCAGGTTCCACATCATTTATAACACATCCCTGTGGGTACCGTCGAGTTGTGGAGACTGATAGTGTCTTTTCCCACGTGCCTCGGCTGTGTTGTGCCTCCTTCAGTGTCTAGGAAGGCAAATATCGCTACTTCCTTTGTCTATAGTGCCGCTTTTAGTTCATTTGTCAGCTGATACAGGGCAGTCTCTGTGGATTTCCGTGCTCTGTATGCATGCTGACAGTTGTATAGTGGTGTACCTACCAGCACTATTGTCTTAAGGTATTTGTCAATTACCTTACATTGTCTTTAAAATGAAAGATGTTAGCCTAATGGTTCTAAATGACTTCAGCAAGGTGGTGTGTTTTTCCCCACATTTGTATGAATGCCACCATATTAATACCATCTTCACTCTTCTCAATAGATCCGGTATGTATCCAACTGCGAAACTACTTCTAAAGTTACAGCATTAAGTACCTCCTTCCTTCCTTTTTGTAGGAAGGCGGGAATTAATGCAGCGGTAATAATCAACCGTACAAAAGGCCGGCGATAACCTTTTGCTTCCAAATTATTAGCCCATTTCTAACATCTAACCACCTGCTAGAGCTAGATAAAATTAAAACAGGATACCTTACATATGCAATGGGTCTTCCTAAAAAACACATCAAATACCTTCACATTCCACCTATCAGGTTCTGCGACAATGGAGGAAAATATTCAAGGTTTCGAAGGTTTTGTCCACTCTTAACTAAGGATGGTCCAGCGTTCTAAACACAAGGATGGAAGATGGTTGATCATTATCACCGACACATATTAACTCGCACTACCTGGCATGGCTTTCACCACCTCCTATGCGTCAACCGACAATATCATCAAGCAGAGGAAGTTTGCATATGCCGTCTGTGCGAATCACCCACTAAAAAACTGTGTTGACTGTGTCAATTCGTCACGGACATTTCCTGTTGACGAGTGCTCCAACATCACCAATTCGCAACAACGATCTATCGAAATACCATCTGGCCATTTTAAACCTTGATAATGTATAGTAACATGTCTGTTATCCTAGTTGTATTATCTGTTTTTGTAAAAACGAATAAAGATCTAATAATAATCAATAGTTATAGTGTAAAAGTCAACGTTATAGTGTTGTGTCGCTGTAATAGTTTTGTGCTTTATATTACTATAAAGGCTCTCAATTTAACATATATACCACAGTACCTGTTATGTGCCCCCAGTATATACCCAGTATACACCCCAGTACCCACCCCAGTATATGTTAAATTGAAGCAACATACCCCATGTTCAAAAAAATCGTATAATTTGTAAATTGGCCGCGCTACATTTGTAGACATTTCGGTTAACGGTTATGATAACCTTTTGTTGATATCTTGGTTGATATCTCAATTGGCATGTTAGATGTGCATTTTATATTTGATAGCCAATAATAGAAGTTGTTCCTTATAATCCTTAATATTTAACACGCGATGGTGTATCGTTTTAAAAGGGTATTTTAAATAGGTAGAGTAATGGTAGAAAAGGGCAATGTTTATCGGCGACAGGGTCTTCCTGTCACATTGATGGATACCTGTGCAGAATTATGAATTTCAATTGCAATATCACGCAGGTGATCCCGACTGGTCGGAATGGAAATTGCACATTTGCATGTTGCATATTTCGCTGTCGCTATCGTGTTATGACTTTGACTAAGTGGACGCCCGCTCCCGGACGGTTTGGAATATTTGGATGCAATTTCGTGCAACATTTGTCGTCCGAAACTCGTTTTAAAATTTAATTTTGTTCCTGTGTTTATACAGGACGTTTAATTAAAATTGTTTGACCGTTCCTTCTGGACATTATCTGATGAGCATCATTAAATATATATTTTAACTTTTATTTGCAGAAGTTGTCCGAGAGCTCGAAAAAGGTTGCTAAACACGAGGAGTGCCGGACGGAAATTAAAACCAAAAAGCAATCTGTACATTCTATTGAAAAATATAAGGTAAACTATTTTCATTACTATTTTTTACATTTTTTACACAACTATTTTTTTGATTTATATATTGTGTTATATAAATAAAATATATATTTTTATATTTAATATATTTTTCAAGCATTTGGTACATTTGGACTGGATTTCTAATGATGAAATGGTTGCTGTTGAAGTAAATCCCCTTTCGTTGTTAGAACAGCTTCCACCTGGGTTTAAGTATGACACTTTTGGAACCAAATAACTCCTCACAAGCAAAAATATTAAAAAAATCAGTCTAAAGTCTTTTTATTGATCCTGTTTTAATCCTCCTCCACAGACTGTATTTATTTTATTTATTTAGGTAAACTGGTTTTAACATTTCTTTGCAAATTTTTTTAATAATTTAGATTTTGGACCATTAAAACTTAGTTATTTTATTAGATCGGTATGGATAATAAAAAGTTATATACATAATAATAAAAGTAATTTTGAACGAAACTAATTAGTAAATGTGAGACGCAGACTTTATGTTTAAAGTTGTGTGTAGTCTTGTTTGTCTTTTCTAATCTACACTAAACCATGTAAACTATTCTCGTTAACTTTTCTCAGTCTAGACTCTATTAAATATTAACTTTTCAGTTCTTGTAAAAGGGATTTTTAGGAGTATTGGCGGTTAGTGTGTATGAAATGAATTTATTGCAAATTGAAAGATTTAATATATGTATAAAGTTAAATTCAAAGCTAGTTTCTTGAAACAACGTTAATATGTTAATCAAGGAGGATCCAATTTGCATAATTCTAGTGTCTGTTTAATAATAGTAAAGTCTTGAAGTGTTGGTAAACCATGAAGTTCACAATACCCAATTTACAAGTGCGAGTAGGGAAACTCATGTTTAATGGAGACGGGACGCGGTTGTAGAGTAGACGGAATGGGCCGCAGCCTCGGCTGCATTTGCATCTGCCGGACGGACGTTCCCGTTGGGAGATTTATTACCGGCGAACATTTTCCGAATACGTTCCGTGCATTTACCTTCCGAGGAATTTCATTTTCGTTGCTTTTCCACAATTAATATCATCGCTGTTTTGTTAATTACCGCATGATTTTATTATATTACCAACTCTCCACCGCAAGCATGCAATTCGATACCAATTATCTCCTTTCATGACCCATGAACACGAGTGCAAATGAACTCCATGAAATCAAATGAACAAATTATTAAACCCGTTATTTATTAAACATATAATTATTCTGGTTTCTATCGTATTAAAACTAATTATTACAGAGAATACGAATTGTAAAATGAGCACAATTTTATGTAAAAAACTTATGATTCAGCAACATATCATTTTTTGATAAGACTGAGTATAGAAATCGAGATGTAATAATTGAAATAACTTTTGTTTGCATTAAAAACGTGTAAAACTATTGCCTTTTAGTTCTACATGATATACTTGAATGAATTCTTCTTTTTCAATAGATGATGTTTTCATACAACCGAATCTAGAGTGATAACAAAAGTTTTAGGCCTCCCGCGCACTAGGCAGCCTTTCTGCGCAGCCAGGCTGCGGCGGCTGAAATATTTTAGCAGCCAGTTATATCAGCCAATCGACGTATAAAGTTGACGAAAAAAATCGTTAAAGTTTCGATACATAAAATACGTCTGGCTGCTACGACAAGGGCATGGAGTTTGACGGCAGCCACATACATTCTCTATTCTAGCTCTGGCGAGTTCTATACGAATCAGGCGTGTTCTAATACGCGCCTAGTGCGCGGGCTACCATATGCCGCCCTGTGTCAGACCGGCTGCGCAACCAGGCTGTATAGTGCGCTGGAGGTCTTAAATTATAATTCTTTTACAATAGCTACAATTTCTCGGGCTGTGGCTTTTTCAGATAGAATCATGATTGTTCCTAATAAAACAATTTGATCTTACATGATTTTGTGTGCTGATTACCTTTTTATTATTTCGATAAAGTCATTATTAAATGCATTGACGATCAACTGTTCCTATATAACTTGTTGTCATGAGTCATATATAACTCATGTTTCTGCCCAGTATTTATTCCATAGATCGAAATTTAGTCAGATAACCAACAATAGGTAATAATACACGGGCGAGCAAAAAATTTAGGTCATTTAAGAATTTGCAACTAAGATTGGCCTGATCCGGCTAGACCCGGTCCGGGCTAAAACGAGTCACCACCCGCTTTGATGACCGCTTTTTGGTGCCCGCAAGTTTGCGAAATATAAGATCTGCGATTATGCTAAGAAATCAACTTCAAGAAGGTAGAGATGTCAATGTGTAGTGAATGGACCGTTAGAAGAAGGTTTCATGGTGCTCCATAATCTTGTAGAAGAATGGCTACAAGTACACCAATACAATGCCGGGGCATCGAATTGCAAGATTGGCTTTTGCCAGAAATCACTTGGCATGAAATAATGATGACTGGAGGAAAGTCCTATTTTCAGATAAGTCGCGTTTTAGCCTCATTGGGCCAGACGGACGTCGACGAGTATGGAGAAGACCCGGAGAAAGGTATGCTTCAATTTGCATTGACAAGCGACTTCCATATGGCGGTGGCTCGGTTATGGTTTGGGCGGGAATTTCTTCACGAGCACCCACTGAGTTAGTCTTCATACATAATGGTGCTCTGACAACTCACATTTACATTGCGGAGGTTCTAGACATCTATCCATCATCCCGTCTCGACGAGTTTATCATTGTTCTACGCATACCCCCACTTTATTTCGAGTGCGCCCCTCATACCTCGGCGCAGTACAGATGCATTCTCTCGCAGGACAGAGTATAGTTATGGTTTCGGCAGGAATTTGTGCACGAGCACGCACTGAGTTGCTCTTCATATAGAAAGGTTCTCTGACAACTCACATATACATGACGGGGGTTCTAGGCGATCATGTTATGCCTTTCATGGTCACTATGGATGAGCATGTCATTTTCATGCAAGATAATGCTAAACCTCACACAGCTAGAGTTGTCAGAGAATATCTGGACGAGGTGGGAATTAGGCGTTTTGAATGGCCAGCACTCGGTCCAGACATGAATCCCATCGAACATGTCTGGGATGAGTTGGGGCGACGTATCCGAAGGCATACACCAGCTGCAAGAACACCTCAGGAGCTACGAGAGTTGCTATTGCAGGAATGGAATAACATTGACAAAAATTTGATTCTTAATTTAATTGAAAGTATGCCTCGTCGCTATTAACGTTATCAATGATCACTATTTTAAATTTATGTTAAGCTTGTTTTTCATTTTCTCAGTTCCTCATAACAAAATATCGGACTTCATTTTAAACGTAACTTTGTTGCATTTTCATAATAAATCATAAACTAAAAAATATGCTTTTCAATTCAATACTATTAATAATATTATATAATATTTAATTTAGCCTACAATAATAATATATTTAATTATAATAATATTTAATTTAGCCTACGAATTTATTTTTAATATATTTGGCCTTAGAAACAGAAAATTCCACGAAAACATCAAATTATTTGCAATTTCTTAAGTGATCTGATTTTTTTGCTCGCCAGTGTATATTATAAAAATTGAAACGTATGACAAGGACAAGACATATATCATATGAGAAAATTCTGGTGTAGGTTTCCCACGTCATGGTCAAAAGATAATTCAAAACAGATTAACTGAACAAAGGATTAAAATTGCGAACCGTGCAAGGATTAAAACCTATTTATTCTTGCAGCAGCGTCTATTCCATTGTGTAATGAATTTTTAGCAAGCAAGTTCTGTATGCATTTCGCCATCTAAATCTGCCACAAGAGATAATCCCGGAATATTTCAGCTACTGAAATATGTACGAATCCGAGGGAAATGCGTATTTTATTCACAAATTGACAACATATGGGAATACGCTATAGTAGAATATACTAAATTGAAAATCGCACTGGAAAGAGAAATAAATATCCCTGGAAAAGTTTCTCTTACGTTTCATTTTATTTATTTATTTTTGTAAATAAAATAATATTACCAGTATAATCTAGTTTGTATTTATGTAAATTTTGCCAATGAACTAAATCAAACGTTAAATTAACTTCAACAACTCATTTTCTACTAAGCTAATTTAAAAATCAATGGGAAATTATAGAAAAAAAAAATTAAACTGATTAAATTGAACAAAAGTTATTTATTATACATTCTAAATTAGAGGATTTAAATATGCGAGTTAAGTTTTACTCCCAAGTTTTACTTGTACTTAACGTAAAAGCTACACATTTTTTGTTAAATGTCTTACACTCGTGTTATTTGCATAATTCATATTATTATCAGGTTCAGAATTTTCAACCAAATCAAATCTTCATCTTCGCTATCACTCCTTGTTCGAATTACGAAAAAACGATTTCAGATACAAGATTTTTACTCTCATCCATTTTAATTTCAAGGATTTTGACGATAAATAAAATATGTATAGTAACTGCTCTAAGTAATATATTTATAATTTATTAAGGCAACTCACCTTCTACAACCACAGAACTTATTGCCAAGTTATGACAAATAATAATACTAATCTGACAGTTCACGTAAATGATAGTGAGGAAATTGTCTAGTACGGCCTACTCGTAAATAGTATATTACGTAATGATGCGTAATTCCGCGTTAATATGTTTGATGTAACACCATCGACCTTGTTTAACTTGATAGAAATGAAAATAAATACATACATTCATAATGGTTACATACATACCTTTTTACTTAGTACTTGAAATGATTTATGATTTAAACGTGAAATGAATGACAGATTCTATGTGAATGAAGTGACGTTTAATGATTGTTTGGAAATCACGGAGTACTATATTTAAAAATAGTATCAACGTGCAGCTCTCAACCAATCAACGAATCGTAAACCAAACGTTCATGAGTGATTTTGAATTATTTCATAACATTAATTGCGGATTGTTACATATGTGTGTGGTATGATGTATTTACATAGTCCACGAACTGTACAATAATGGGCATTTACAATAGTGGTCGTAGATAAAAACGGTTAACGCATATATACGCCCACCACACTCTACTATTCCGAAAGGGTAAGCGCCTAAATGCAAGCCCAAGAATATATTGATAAGCGCATATAGGCGTCTGTAGCAAAGAAAGGGTTACAGTGCGAGCAAAGTCACGTTGCTGTCCATTAATAGTGATTTATTATACCAAGTGATTATAAATGAATTATTTTGTTACGATGATGATATATTTGAATTATGTGGTTGGCTACTTCGTCGGCATGGCACACTGAATTTTCAAAATTAAAAAAAATAAAATTTCACAGTTTCATGCTTTATTATATAAAAGTGGTTTTTACAAAAGAGCACAATACATTTATTGTAATGGCCTATTTTTGCAGTGGATTGCAAAATGAAAATGGCCATTGGCTGTATTCACAGCACTCATTTTATCCGCAAGTGTAATACAAACTTTCGTTTAATTTTGTTTTTGAAGTTACATTCAAAGAAAAATTCCAATTTCTCCGTTTTTTTTTTGCGAGAAGCATGATTTCCGCCCACGATTGTGTTATCATCGACATCGATAAAATTGTTGATTCAAAATTTTGTGAGTATTGCGTTTAATTAATTCATGTTTTTTTAATCATAATAATATTGTTAGATGGTGACGCAATTGCGGAAACATTACTCCCGCAAAAAAAAAACAAGAGATTTATACAAAAAAATGTATAGGTAATAAGTTTTGTGATTGACGATCAAAAAGAACATCTGCGAAGTCAACATTAAGGATTATGTTTAAAAAGTCCGTAAGTGAGTTACTTAGATGCGTTGCCATGTTTTAATATATGTCACTAGTGAAATACAATTTTTAATATTGAAGATAAAAACATAAATTGTTTTAAAGTTTTAAAAGTTTTAAAGTTTCCAATTTATTGTACAAATACAACATAGGTTTCACCAATACTGTGGATTCTTCAGATAAATAGTGGGTTCTTAAGGTTTTACAAATTAAAATTGTCAAAAACAAATAACACATTATTATTTAAATAATATATAATAATAATCTTTATTGTAACCAAAAGGGAACAAATGGCTATCGACCATAAGATCCTTCTGCCAGTAAATAATATATTTTAATAAGACTTTATTATTATTATTCGTTGAGGCCATCTAGGACCAAGTTAAGTCTTGTTACACTTGGCAGTTTGTGTCGCTTTCTTCTGAGTCCAGAATTCCCTTATTCTCTGTAAGTGAGCCAGCTTGCGTTGCGCTGTCCGGGTGGTGCCTTGTCTTCCTTTTGGTTCATCTCGGTTTATCCCATTCGTCAATATCTTTTTGCGGAAGAGATTTCTGTTGAAGGCGTCGTCTGGTTTTAGATGCAGTATTTTGAGATTTTCTTTGGTGTTTATAAACCAGGGCATTGTGGTTTTGTGTTTGGAGTCAAAAAAGTGGAAAATCTGTTTTGTCAGCCTGCTTCCGTCCATTCGTTTGAGATGTCCATAATACCGTTCCCGTCTCTTACGGATCGTTTCTGTAATTTTCTCTATTTCACTCTAGAATTCTTTGTTGGGTTTTTTATGATGGATGCTTTTTTGTTATTCGATCCCATTACACCTCTAACGATTTTGCGCTCTTTGTTCTCTAGTTCTTCGAGCAGTCCTTTGTTAGCATTTAAGGATAGGTTTTCGGCTGTACACATAACTACTGGCTTCAGAACATAATGCCGGAGTTTGCTATTTTTGGACAGGCATTTTTTTATTGTAGATTGAGCGCGACGATTAATAGGTTATTTCGAGTTTGCGTACTCGTTCCTTAAGTGCCTCTTTGTCCAGTCCACTTTTCATGATGATCTTTCCCAGGTACTTAAATGTTTCCACTCGGTTGATCCTCGTGTATTTTGTCTGTAGTTTTGCTGGGGCATCTTTGATGTTGGTCATTACTTTTGTTTTTTTCAAATGATATCTGCTAGCCAGTTTGTTACGCGATTTCTTTAAAAGGTCGATTTGCATCCTAGCAGTTTCTATGTCGTTTGACAGAACGCTAGGTTAGGTTAGGTTTTTAGTAGAATACCGGGTTTGCCGACCCTTCGAACACTGCGGCCTATTGGTAGCCTATTGTATTCTATCACATTCACTTAGGCCCAGAAAACCTGTTGTTATAGTAAATTGCGCTAATTGCCATTTTTCACATTTGTCTTTCTGGAACAAATGCGGCCGGCGCTGGGAATAGAACTCAGGCCTCTATACTCGTCAGTTAGCGCTCTAACATGAGGCCACGAGCTTCACCACTACGCCACTCTCGCCGGCAAGATCGCTAGACTCAGTCAACCACAATCCCCTTGGATGTTGTTCCCATTTTCATAGGGCTATACTCAGCTTCTAATAATTGTTTTCGCCAGGTCCTAATGATCGTTTCGAGAACGTAGTTGAAAAGCATTGGAGAGAGCCCGTCACCTTGTCTGACTCCCGTTTTGATTTCAAAAGAGTCCGATAGACATCCTAGGAACTTTACTTTGAATTTTGTTTCAGATAGGGTGGCTCTAATTAGTGCCAGCAGTTTGAAAGCCCAAATTTGTTGAGGATGTTCAGCAGGACGCCTCGTTCTTTCGAATCATGGGCCTCTTTAATGTTCACAAAAACCGACACGTACGATTTGAACCTGAGATTGCAATATCTGATGATCGTTTTGAGGTTGTGGATCTGTTCGGCAGTTGAACGACCCTTTCTGAATCCCTCTTGGCGTTCGCCTATTTGATGCTCTACTTCTGACAGCTTCTAATCTCTCCAAGATAGCAAGTGAGGGAATTTTGAATAATACCTGTAAGAGGGATATTGCCGTTTGTCGTGCTGCCTTTCTTGCGTAATGGATGGATAAAGGCTGTATTACAATCTACTGGTAGGATTTCTTCTGTCCAAATTTGTTCTATTTACTTCCGCAAGATTTCAACTGCTTCTTCAGGAGGTTCTTCAACTATAGAGTCTTCTTTCTGGTGCCTTATTGTTTTTGAGTCGAGCAATGTGACATTTGATTTCATATTTCATAAGACTTTGGACTTTTGGACAATTTTAATTTGTATATTATTACCTGAAGAAGCCACTGTGTTGTACAACCACATGTTGTATTTATACAATAAATTTGAAACTTACTAACAATTTATGTTTTTATTTTTAATATTGAAATGAAGCTTCAACAAGTAACTCCATAATCAATCAATTAAATAAAAAATTTATTTCACTAGTGAATAAACCACTGTTTTATTGATCCGTATCCAAGGAATTAAACATGACTTTGCAAGACAAAATAGAATATAGTATATAAAAAGTTTATTTACATGTTGGGATACTTAAACTTCTGATATAAATAACAACGAATTGCTCTTCTATGAATACATTTTTCCGTAAATTAAAAAAATCTTATAATCCGACACAACTTCCACTTATGAAATTAATCAAGAGTAATATCAAAGGAGTAGTGCAATACTATGTGGAAATCTTTATATCAATTATAGTTTGTATCACTCTGTAGGCCAAGACAGTATAACTCTGTAATAAATATGACCTATAACTTTGTCTAAAGTATATTTGTATAAACTCTCTAAAGGCCAATTCTCATATACGCGACACTCAGCTACGCGACGTCACGCGACATCGCCTGTCAAATAATGATTACATTGTTTTAAATGGGCACGTTCTCACTATGGCTACGCCACAGCTACGCGATGTGCCCATTTAAAACAATGTAATCATTAATTGACTAAGGCTATGTTGCCCGAAGTAGCGTAGCTAAGTGTCGCGCATATGGGAATCGAGCTTAATCTATTAAGTGTAGAATCATTCCGGAATTTTGGTCAGTAATTAATGAAATATTTTATAATAACTATAAATTTTCATCATGTGTAATTTGGAATTGTTTAGACACTAAATTAATTTACATTATTGTATTTTATATTAAAATATGATTTTGCAATAGAACAAGACTACAAAACTTCACAAGAACAAGCATGGAACAAAACTAGAGTTGGTCTAGAACAAGCATGGAACAAAACTAGACTTGGTCTAGAACAAGACTAGAATTAGCGTAGAGCATAACTAGAATAAGATTAGAATAAGACTTGAAAAAGTATAGAAAAAGACAAAAGCAAGACACAGATAATGAGTAGAACAGATCTATTTATGTATTTTATGTATATATATATATTATATATATATATATATATATATATATATATATATATATATATATATAATATTCACTAATCATTTCCTAGGTATAAGTAACTAACATAAATTAGAAGAAACTTGGTTATTAGTTCACTGCATGCTAAATTTGATTACATTTTCTATTGTAAATATCTTTTCTTGTCTTGTAAATAAAGTTTTTAAATTTGAAATTTGGATTTGTAGAAGAGAACTAACGCAAGGTCCAGTGTAATCTCGGTAATTCGGCCGTTGGTTAATCGGACGAAACGTCCAGTAATCCGGCGGTCTCGAGACCGCTCGCGCTCTTCGCTCTTAGCACTCTTTCTTTTAAGCCGGCAGTTGTCTGGTGCCATATGTGTCGGATTATCTAGATTTTATTTATTTGAATATTGGTGAAATCATATTAATTTTAGATACCATAATAATTATAGATACAATCATATAAGACGAAATATAGCATACGATAAAAACGAAATATAGCTTCAATATATTCAACCTGTTCGTAGCTCTATAATATTATTAAGACTATGAACAAATCTAATGTTGGGAAGTAGTTGTTTCAACATGAGATTTGTCCATAGTCTTAATACGACTTAATATTACGCAGCTAAGAGCAGGTTGGATATATTTATATATTCAAGCTATGATCGTCGTATATATGTCGTCTTTAATAAGTTAGCACAAGATAAGTATCGAACAAAATAGGAACAATTTTTACTAGGAAAAAACTAGTTTTCTCTGTCTAATCTTGTCTGTCTAGTCTTGTCTGTCTAGTCTTGTCTGTCTAGTTTTGTCTGTCTAGTCTTGTCTGTCTAGTCTTGTCTGTCTAGTCTTGTCTGTCTAGTCTTGTCTGTCTAGTCTTGTCTGTCTTGTCTAGTCTTGTCTGTCTAGTCTTGTCTGTATAGTCTTGTCTGTCTAGTCTTCTCTGTCTAGTCTTGTCTGTCTAGTCTTGTCTGTCTAGTCTTGTCTGTCTAGTCTTGTCTGTCTAGTCTTGTCTGTCTAGTCTTGTCTGTCTAGTCTTGTCTGTCTAGTCTTGTCTGTCTGGTCTTGTCTGTCTAGTCTTGTCTGTCTAGTCTTGTCTGTCTAGTCTTGTCTGTCTAGTCTTGTCTGTCTAGTCTTGTCTGTCTAGTCTTGTCTGTCTAGTCTTGTCTGTCTAGTCTTGTCTGTCTAATCTTGTCTGTCTAGTCTTGTCTGTCTAGTCTTGTCTGTCTAGTCTTGTCTGTCTAGTCTTGTCTGTCTAGTCTTGTCTGTCTAGTCTTGTCTGTCTAGTCTTGTCTGTCTAGTCTTGTCTGTCTAGTCTTGTCTGTCTAGTCTTGTCTGTCTAGTCTTGTCTGTCTAGTCTTGTCTGTCTAGTCTTGTCTGTATAGTCTTGTCTGTCTAGTCTTCTCTGTCTAGTCTTGTCTGTCTAGTCTTGTCTGTCTAGTCTTGTCTGTCTAGTCTTGTCTGTCTAGTCTTGTCTGTCTAGTCTTGTCTGTCTAGTCTTGTCTGTCTAGTCTTGTCTGTCTGGTCTTGTCTGTCTAGTCTTGTCTGTCTAGTCTTGTCTGTCTAGTCTTGTCTGTCTAGTCTTGTCTGTCTAGTCTTGTCTGTCTAGTCTTGTCTGTCTAGTCTTGTCTGTCTAGTCTTGTCTGTCTAGTCTTGTCTGTCTAGTCTTGTCTGTCTAGTCTTGTCTGTCTAGTCTTGTCTGTCTAGTCTTGTCTGTCTAGTCTTGTCTGTCTAGTCTTGTCTGTCTAGTCTTGTCTGTCTAGTCTTGTCTGTCTAGTCTTGTCTGTCTAGTCTTGTCTGTCTAGTCTTGTCTGTCTAGTCTTGTCTGTCTAGTCTTGTCTGTCTAGTCTTGTCTGTCTAGTCTTGTCTGTCTAGTCTTGTCTGTCTAGTCTTGTCTGTCTAGTCTTGTCTGTCTAGTCTTGTCTGTCTAGTCTTGTCTGTCTAGTCTTGTCTGTCTAGTCTTGTCTGTCTAGTCTTGTCTGTCTAGTCTTGTCTGTCTAGTCTTGTCTGTCTAGTCTTGTCTGTCTAGTCTTGTCTGTCTAGTCTTGTCTGTCTAGTCTTGTCTGTCTAGTCTTGTCTGTCTAGTCTTGTCTGTCTAGTCTTGTCTGTCTAGTCTTGTCTGTCTAGTCTTGTCTGTCTAGTCTTGTCTGTCTAGTCTTGTCTGTCTAGTCTTGTCTGTCTAGTCTTGTCTGTCTAGTCTTGTCTGTCTAGTCTTGTCTGTCTAGTCTTGTCTGTCTAGTCTTGTCTGTCTAGTCTTGTCTGTCTAGTCTTGTCTGTCTAGTCTTGTCTGTCTAGTCTTGTCTGTCTAGTCTTGTCTGTCTAGTCTTGTCTGTCTAGTCTTGTCTGTCTAGTCTTGTCTGTCTAGTCTTGTCTGTCTAGTCTTGTCTGTCTAGTCTTGTCTGTCTAGTCTTGTCTGTCTAGTCTTGTCTGTCTAGTCTTGTCTGTCTAGTCTTGTCTGTCTAGTCTTGTCTGTCTAGTCTTGTCTGTCTAGTCTTGTCTGTCTTGTCTGTCTAGTCTTGTCTGTCTAGTCTTGTCTGTCTAGTCTTGTCTGTCTAGTCTTGTCTGTCTAGTCTTGTCTAGTCTTGTCTGTCTAGTCTTGTCTGTCTAGTCTTGTCTGTCTAGTCTTGTCTGTCTAGTCTTGTCTGTCTAGTCTTGTCTGTCTAGTCTTGTCTGTCTAGTCTTGTCTGTCTAGTCTTGTCTGTCTAGTCTTGTCTGTCTAGTCTTGTCTGTCTAGTCTTGTCTGTCTAGTCTTGTCTGTCTAGTCTTGTCTGTCTAGTCTTGTCTGTCTAGTCTTGTCTGTCTAGTCTTGTCTGTCTAGTCTTGTCTGTCTAGTCTTGTCTGTCTAGTCTTGTCTGTCTAGTCTTGTCTGTCTAGTCTTGTCTGTCCTAGTCTTGTCTGTCTAGTCTTGTCTGTCTAGTCTTGTCTGTCTAGTCTTGTCTGTCTAGTCTTGTCTGTCTAGTCTTGTCTGTCTAGTCTTGTCTGTCTAGTCTTGTCTGTCTAGTCTTGTCTGTCTAGTCTTGTCTGTCTAGTCTTGTCTGTCTAGTCTTGTCTGTCTAGTCTTGTCTGTCTAGTCTTGTCTCTGTCTAGTCTTGTCTGTCTAGTCTTGTCTGTCTAGTCTTGTCTGTCTAGTCTTGTCTGTCTAGTCTTGTCTGTCTAGTCTTGTCTGTCTAGTCTTGTCTGTCTAGTCTTGTCTGTCTAGTCTTGTCTGTCTAGTCTTGTCTGTCTAGTCTTGTCTGTCTAGTCTTGTCTGTCTAGTCTTGTCTGTCTAGTCTTGTCTGTCTAGTCTTGTCTGTCTAGTCTTGTCTGTCTAGTCTTGTCTGTCTAGTCTTGTCTGTCTAGTCTTGTCTGTCTAGTCTTGTCTGTCTAGTCTTGTCTGTCTAGTCTTGTCTGTCTAGTCTTGTCTGTCTAGTCTTGTCTGTCTAGTCTTGTCTGTCTAGTCTTGTCTGTCTAGTCTTGTCTGTCTAGTCTTGTCTGTCTAGTCTTGTCTGTCTAGTCTTGTCTGTCTAGTCTTGTCTGTCTAGTCTTGTCTGTCTAGTCTTGTCTGTCTAGTCTTGTCTGTCTAGTCTTGTCTGTCTAGTCTTGTCTGTCTAGTCTTGTCTGTCTAGTCTTGTCTGTCTAGTCTTGTCTGTCTAGTCTTGTCTGTCTAGTCTTGTCTGTCTAGTCTTGTCTGTCTAGTCTTGTCTGTCTAGTCTTGTCTGTCTAGTCTTGTCTGTCTAGTCTTGTCTGTCTAGTCTTGTCTGTCTAGTCTTGTCTGTCTAGTCTTGTCTGTCTAGTCTTGTCTGTCTAGTCTTGTCTGTCTAGTCTTGTCTGTCTAGTCTTGTCTGTCTAGTCTTGTCTGTCTAGTCTTGTCTGTCTAGTCTTGTCTGTCTAGTCTTGTCTGTCTAGTCTTGTCTGTCTAGTCTTGTCTGTCTAGTCTTGTCTGTCTAGTCTTGTCTGTCTAGTCTTGTCTGTCTAGTCTTGTCTGTCTAGTCTTGTCTGTCTAGTCTTGTCTGTCTAGTCTTGTCTGTCTAGTCTTGTCTGTCTAGTCTTGTCTGTCTAGTCTTGTCTGTCTAGTCTTGTCTGTCTAGTCTTGTCTGTCTAGTCTTGTCTGTCTAGTCTTGTCTGTCTAGTCTTGTCTGTCTAGTCTTGTCTGTCTAGTCTTGTCTGTCTAGTCTTGTCTGTCTAGTCTTGTCTGTCTAGTCTTGTCTGTCTAGTCTTGTCTGTCTAGTCTTGTCTGTCTAGTCTTGTCTGTCTAGTCTTGTCTGTCTAGTCTTGTCTGTCTAGTCTTGTCTGTCTAGTCTTGTCTGTCTAGTCTTGTCTGTCTAGTCTTGTCTGTCTAGTCTTGTCTGTCTAGTCTTGTCTGTCTAGTCTTGTCTGTCTAGTCTTGTCTGTCTAGTCTTGTCTGTCTAGTCTTGTCTGTCTAGTCTTGTCTGTCTAGTCTTGTCTGTCTAGTCTTGTCTGTCTAGTCTTGTCTGTCTAGTCTTGTCTGTCTAGTCTTGTCTGTCTAGTCTTGTCTGTCTAGTCTTGTCTGTCTAGTCTTGTCTGTCTAGTCTTGTCTGTCTAGTCTTGTCTGTCTAGTCTTGTCTGTCTAGTCTTGTCTGTCTAGTCTTGTCTGTCTAGTCTTGTCTGTCTAGTCTTGTCTGTCTAGTCTTGTCTGTCTAGTCTTGTCTGTCTAGTCTTGTCTGTCTAGTCTTGTCTGTCTAGTCTTGTCTGTCTAGTCTTGTCTGTCTAGTCTTGTCTGTCTAGTCTTGTCTGTCTAGTCTTGTCTGTCTAGTCTTGTCTGTCTAGTCTTGTCTGTCTAGTCTTGTCTGTCTAGTCTTGTCTGTCTAGTCTTGTCTGTCTAGTCTTGTCTGTCTAGTCTTGTCTGTCTAGTCTTGTCTGTCTAGTCTTGTCTGTCTAGTCTTGTCTGTCTAGTCTTGTCTGTCTAGTCTTGTCTGTCTAGTCTTGTCTGTCTAGTCTTGTCTGTCTAGTCTTGTCTGTCTAGTCTTGTCTGTCTAGTCTTGTCTGTCTAGTCTTGTCTGTCTAGTCTTGTCTGTCTAGTCTTGTCTGTCTAGTCTTGTCTGTCTAGTCTTGTCTGTCTAGTCTTGTCTGTCTAGTCTTGTCTGTCTAGTCTTGTCTGTCTAGTCTTGTCTGTCTAGTCTTGTCTGTCTAGTCTTGTCTGTCTAGTCTTGTCTGTCTAGTCTTGTCTGTCTAGTCTTGTCTGTCTAGTCTTGTCTGTCTAGTCTTGTCTGTCTAGTCTTGTCTGTCTAGTCTTGTCTGTCTAGTCTTGTCTGTCTAGTCTTGTCTGTCTAGTCTTGTCTGTCTAGTCTTGTCTGTCTAGTCTTGTCTGTCTAGTCTTGTCTGTCTAGTCTTGTCTGTCTAGTCTTGTCTGTCTAGTCTTGTCTGTCTAGTCTTGTCTGTCTAGTCTTGTCTGTCTAGTCTTGTCTGTCTAGTCTTGTCTGTCTAGTCTTGTCTGTCTAGTCTTGTCTGTCTAGTCTTGTCTGTCTAGTCTTGTCTGTCTAGTCTTGTCTGTCTAGTCTTGTCTGTCTAGTCTTGTCTGTCTAGTCTTGTCTGTCTAGTCTTGTCTGTCTAGTCTTGTCTGTCTAGTCTTGTCTGTCTAGTCTTGTCTGTCTAGTCTTGTCTGTCTAGTCTTGTCTGTCTAGTCTTGTCTGTCTAGTCTTGTCTGTCTAGTCTTGTCTGTCTAGTCTTGTCTGTCTAGTCTTGTCTGTCTAGTCTTGTCTGTCTAGTCTTGTCTGTCTAGTCTTGTCTGTCTAGTCTTGTCTGTCTAGTCTTGTCTGTCTAGTCTTGTCTGTCTAGTCTTGTCTGTCTAGTCTTGTCTGTCTAGTCTTGTCTGTCTAGTCTTGTCTGTCTAGTCTTGTCTGTCTAGTCTTGTCTGTCTAGTCTTGTCTGTCTAGTCTTGTCTGTCTAGTCTTGTCTGTCTAGTCTTGTCTGTCTATTCTTGTCTGTCTAGTCTTGTCTGTCTAGTCTTGTCTGTCTAGTCTTGTCTGTCTAGTCTTGTCTGTCTTGTCCTGTCTGTCTAGTCCTGTCTGTGTAGTCTTGTCTGTCTAGTCTTGTCTGTCTAGACTTATCTGTCTAGACTTGTGTATCTAGTCTTGTCTGTCTAGTTTTGTCTGTCTAGTCTTGTCAGTCTAGTCTTGTTGGTCTAGTCTTGTCGGTCTAGTCTTGTCGGTCTAGTCTTGTCGGTCTAGTCTTGTCGGTCTAGTCTTGTCGGTCTAGTCTTGTCGGTCTAGTCTTGTCGGTCTAGTCTTGTCGGTCTATTCTTGTCGGTCTAGTCTTGTCGGTCTAGTCTTGTCGGTCTAGTCTTGTCCGTCTAGTCTTGTCGGTCTAGTCTTGTCGGTCTAGTCTTGTCGGCTAGTCTTGTCGGCTAGTCTTGTCGGTCTAGTCTTGTCGGTCTAGTCTTGTCAGTCTAGTCTTGTTAGTCTAGTCTTGTCAATGTGGCACTTGCCCCCCAGCGGCTTTATTTGTAAGAAAAATAATCTTCGCTGGGGGAAGTCTAGTTCTAATTTTCTTCTAGTAAAAAAATGCTTTTGTTTTGTTCAAAACTTACCTTGTTATAGTTCTGTCCTACAGCTGTTTTAGATCTATTCTAGCCATTGTCTGTATCTTCTTTTTGTCTTGTTCCGTATCTTGTTCTAGACTTTTTCCAGTCTTTTTCTAATCTTGTTCTATTGAATGTTCTAAGAAGTAATGTTTGCTGCACTTAATCTAGTTCTGCTGCAGAGTTTTCTGGAATAGTTCTATTCTTGTTTTATGCTTGTTCTTGTCACTTTCTAGTCTTGTTCTAGTGTCGTCCTAAACATGTTCAAATCTAATTCTATTCTTGTTCTAAATTTGTTCTATCTTGCATTGTCTTAAACTTACTCTTGTAGAGAGACTGTGCTCTTGTAGATTTGATTTTAACTCCTCTAAATTAAATTCAAAATCAAAACGGTTTTTCCGACTGTCAACAATTAGCAAGACAAAGTAAAAAAAAACCTTCTTGAATCAAAGCAGATTGAAATTTGTGCTGGTAGTGCTGCACTCGCCGAGAATCATTTCCACCCGCTCTATTTCACTATTATTTAAATATACATTTCGCTATTATTTAAACATTTTACCTTGTCCAAATTTATATATTCGTCTCTAGTCTGGTCTGGAGAGGATAGATGGAAACATTGGATAGAAGAATGTACAAGGAATGAATGGAAGGAACAGGAGAAAAGGCTAGGACAAGAATGGAAGAAGTGTATGGATGAAAGAGGAATTGGTTTGGAATTGTTAAGGAGGGTGAAAAAGTGGAAAGAGCAAATAGGCAAAAAGGAAGAACCTATTCCTTTAGTATGTAACGTGTAGGTAATATATGTATAGTATGCTATTGTATGTAGTTAGGTAAAATATTTTGTATTTTGTATATATGCCAATAAAAGGATAATAAAAAAAAAAGTCTTGTCCAGTCTTGCAAAGTCTTGACCAGTCCTATCTATACTTCTCTAGTCCTGCCCAGTCTGGTCTAATATCGAGTCTTATCTAGAATTGTCTAGACATGTCTAGTCTTGTCTAGTCCTGTAGTATTTCTGTGATATGTATTCTATTATTGTGACCAAGCATAAAAAATCATTTGGTCAATGGCATTTCGTGATGTAATAAAGTGCTTTTGTTGAACGACTAAGCTTCTTTAGCTTCTTTTTGCAACAATGATATTATACAACGGTATGTTAAATCATGTCCAAAAATGAATAAATATAGGAAGTAATAAAAGGCCCAACATATGGTAATGCATAAATCATTTTAAAATTTCATTCTGTATATGTGTAACGTTCCATACAACCTGGTCAGACGATAATAACTCAAAATACTTTTAAAAATGTTTTTATCTACTCGCACACCAAAATGAACACATTAATAAGTAAATTATTGTATGTGAAGGATGAAATTATTATAATTGTGTGTAAAAGTATCCAAATTGTGCGTAAAAGTAAAATGTAAATCAAATGGAATTTCATTATGAAACGATTTCTGTTCGTTGTTACTACGGCAACAATTCGCGTCCCTAAACAAAAAAAACATAGACGTAGTAAAAATACATTTTCTGGCGTATATTAAAATTGAATAAATTTTTCATATTTTGAATCAAGAAATCTCACAATATATATTTATCTGGCTCTAAAAAAACCTAACCTAAACATAACTTAGATTTAGGCCGAGGCCGCACTACGGTTTTTTCTCGCGAGCGGTAACCGTTATAACCGCGAAACCGCTCGAGAAACACACAGTATGGGAAAAATTAGTCGCGGGAAAAAACCGCTAGTGATTTCGCTTTTGTATTAGCTTTCTTGAGTCACAAAAAAACCGCTGCGAATTAGCCGTATTGCGGCCTAGATTTAAATCTAGGTTAACCTGCATTACATCGACAACGACCAAATAGTGTTCCCGTCACTGCGTTTTTACTAGTATTTTCTAATCTTATTGTGTCAGTAATTTTAAGTATTTTGTCCGGGGGGTCCGATGTTACTGAATTTGAAGTGATTTGAAACGGCATAGTTATAATTGACGATTTCGCATACTGGAAATATTTTGTCTGTCAAAATTACAATTTTCAATATTATCAGTAAAAAACTATGATTTTTTTGTATTTTACAGTATTTTAACACGTTTCGTACATAATGTATGATACTCGTGCGTGAAAGGCTTTTGTGCACTCATTGCGATTTAAACTTCGCAACTCGTGCACAAAAGCCCTTCTTCACACACTCGTATCGTAAACTACTACTACTATCTTTATTTAGTTGGAATACAGTGAATCATATAAATGTAATAAGGATGTTAAAAAAGCAGGTAATTGCTTATATTTATAGACAAGCATTTAATAAATTTATTGTCTTACAGTATTCTACCTACACCACTGTTAATAAGCGTATAATTATGAAACTAATTGTAATTAAATACGCACGAAAATTACCAAGAAATTGTGTAATAATCTATGTTACACAAAACTTATTGCATAATTCACGCAAACCACAAGTAAAGAAATTTAATAAATGTTGAACGCTGAAGGAAATCCAATACACTAAACTTTGTTTACTAAGGCCATATAATAAATGTTAGTTATGACAACCTGTAATTAAAGGACATTATATAACGAGATTTCATAATTAATTTTGTAAATATGTTTAACAACATGAAATTCAATGCTTCACACAACTGACTCCAAAATTAGACCTCATTATTTCAAGTAGTTAATGTGCTTATAAGTCATGTTTGTGATTTAATTCAGTGGATAAATCAAATAAATGGAACGCCGTTAAAATAGTTAATAGAAAGTCAATAAAATAGATTATACAGTCATGTCTCTTGAGTTAATTTGGATATGGGAATTTAGGATATCCACTACATTTATTTGATGCATATTTTGCTAGTAGTCGAATAAGTTATAATTAAGTTTGGGGCTGTTTTCTTAAAATATACATACTTATTGAAATTAAAGCTATAGTTTCTATTACAAATATATAAACAAACAACTTGCAATGACAATTTAGTTTAATAATACTATATTTCGTTTAATCTAATTACATTTTCTTCTAAAACGACACAAAACTGGAATTAATTTCGCAAACTATATGCTCGTGTTGTGGAAATGGTAATTTTCGTTCCAAGGATTTTATTCTATTTACTTTGAATTTTATCCAAGCATAATATAATTATATTTTGTTATTTCCTCCGAGTCAGGTCGTTCCATTGTATGTCTTGGGCTTACGTATAAAGGTCCCATTCTCTCTAAATTGCATTCTACCTTAGCACTTCTGTGTCCTATTTCACCTACAACAAAGAAATTTTACGAATTAGGAAAAAAATTAATTTTAATTGAACAATATATAATTTGAGTGTTCGTAGTATAACCTATTCGTCTTGTATCTATAATCTGGGTTAGTTCTAATCCTGATGGTTAGGTAAACTTTCAAGGCATAATTATCTTTAATATATTTCATATATTTATTGTTCGAAATAGATATGATTTCATTTAATGCCATACAAACTATTCCATCTATGAAATAATCAACGATTTCAAAATAATTTAGTTATTGTGTGCGAAAAATAACAAATTCATTAATCATATAAGGTGAAGTGGGGTAAGATCGTACCGGTTTTTGCTGATACCCAATTTTTTTATTTAAATTAAAAACTGAGAATTTGAACCATTTGTTTTCTTCCATTTTTCGTTTGGCCAGTGTACAAATGGTATTTGACTACTGAGATGAAGTGATGAACTCATTTGAAAACGACGTTTTGCCAATTAATTTTGGAATTGACGTTGTCAATAGAAAAACTTTACTTTCTAAAACACACATAGCTAGAAAATTGTATGATCTAAAAAATGACCAACTGATATTTATTTGTGATAGAACATATATTTGCCATCAAAAAAGTACAAATAATGAATGCCAGAGAAAATCATATTCTGCTCAAAAAAAGTTTCAAAAAACTATTTACAATATGCACTTCAAATATGAATGATGCTGAAATTATGAAAATCGTCCCAAGCAATCCTAATGGTCTCAATAAGTTACTAAAAAAGATAATATTATCGAAGTAGATCGATGCTTTCGTAATATAACAGTTTAGAACAACTAGAATTCAAAGTGTTAATGCCGGCTCTTAAAGGGAAATGTTTAGCTTACTACAGTCGAGTCAAATCAATCCCGTTTTGTTACCAAAGTGCGTTGGGTAGTTGAAGCAGTTCATGGTAATATCAAGCAAAAGTCCAAGCTTTTAGATCGTAAGCTAATTAATAAACTACTCCCTAAAACTTAAATGAAATCTCTAGAAAAAGAATTAAATCTCTGGTATTAGACGATATTGTTGTGATTGTGCTAATGAAAGGCGATATTTTAAAACGGGGAAATATTTTCCACTTATGTTATATAAGTTTTGTACAAACCGCCAAATTACCATTAATCTGAAACATTTATTATAATAAATTCTACGGTATTAAACTAACTATGTGGATGAAGATATTAGTAAACAAACATTTGTAAGGTTTTAACAAAATCGCAATAAGTTTGGAACGCGAAAATATTTTCGATTACTGTTTTCAGCTTTAGAAAAACAACAAATTATTATTAATTTGGGCTATTCATTGTAACTATTGGATGTTGCTATTACATTGCAGCGATTATATATCATCTTTCCCATGCTCGATTTGGCTAAAATAGGACCTGCAAACAAGACCTGCTGAAATATTAAGTCGTGTGTTTAAAGAAAAAAATGTTGAATATAGAAAGAAACGTTGATCAACTGACGTATTCTTTCAGTCAAAAAAAACTTTTTATGTATTTTCCTAGCATAATTTTCTAGCAATTTTTTTTGTATAAAATTTTTCTAAATATTAAAATGTACTCGATAGCTTTTTGTAAAAGTTTGTTTTCAATAAACATTTCTTCATCTTCTAGCAATAATAAAATATGTTCATTGGAATGTAAGATCGTTTTCAAATAAGCTTAAATATGCTCAAATTTGGACTGAATTATTTTTATTTGGTACCAAAACGATCCCCAAAGTGCGAAGAAAAAACTCCGCGGGGGCAAATTTCATATATAAATCCGGCTATACCCTTTACAGAATGCCATTTACAGCACTAAAATAAGTTGATTTGTTTAAAAATTACACACTTTTAAAAAAATTTCTTTTTAATTTCCATAGAAAAAGAAGTTTATTTAAATAGAAAAACCATACAAAGCAGTATAATATTTTTATAATAAATATAGATCCATTACCATTTTGCCCCATTTACAATCTTGCCCCGCTGCACCTTACGTGTAATAAATAGGGGCAATTAAACATAAATATTTCAAATAATCTAAAACTATATATTTGTTATATCTTCCTACTTGTTATTAATTAGACACACTGCTGCAATTACATCTGCGGCTGCATATTAATTAGATGAACGTTACTAGAATATATAATTAGAAGCTTAAAGCTGTCAACAGCGACTTGCGCTTAAATTATTGCATACAATTTCTACCACAAATTTACTATCTGAGGATAATATTATACGACACAACTCATATTAAAAAATGATTACTAGTTTAACCTAGAGATATAAGGTCAGACTAGAGAGAAAAGGCCAGACATGCAAGAAAAATAAAAAATGATAAGACTTGACAGACAGAAACTGAGAAGATTTGAAGGGCGATAAGATATTGACAGTTAAGACTAGACAAACAACAGTAGATAGTTATAACTAGTGATGGGATTTGGCCGGTTCACAGTGAATACTTTTATTATATGTCCATTCTGTTTATTACGCATTTTAAGACTTAGGACGTGACCTAATAATGCACGTCTAGGAATCTCAACTCGAGTAGTGTTCTCCATTGCATGTGTCCAGACATCCCATAAGAGAGTTATAACAAGTAGACAAGTCTAGACAGATAAGATTCTACATATAAGATTGCACGCGATATTGTACCGGGGAGACTGAACTAATTTAATGTTTTGTATATTTACTGTAATTTAACATTTTTACAAATGTTGCAGAAATATGCACAAATTGTGAATGTAATATTTAATATATATATATATATATATATATATATATATATATATATATATATATATATATATATATATATATATATATTCTTGGAGATTCCACGTTGATGTTGAGGGTTGATTCTAAAAAGGACTGGAACCCTTGATTACCGACCACCATCCGATCCGTAAGATTAGCTGATCAGCTTAACTTACCAAGTAGCCACTGGTGGGCACAGTTAATCCAAATGTTAACTTCGTTAATAGTTAACTCGTTAATAAAAAAGTTAACTTCGTTAATCGTTAAAATTTCGTAAATTTAACTCAAGTTAACCGTTAAGAGTTAACCATCCAAAACGTATACCGCTTTTGGTACCTTTTGGGATGGGATACAATGGTACAACAAAAGCAATTAATATAAAGATGGGTTAGATGATAAATAAAGATGGGTTAATTGATTTAATTTTACAAGTGACAGTAGCGACCCGCCCTGGTTTCGCACGGGTAGCAGAGCATATACGCACCTACTATGGAACACTAATATGGAAGAAAAAGGCTATTTATTGTATTATTCATAATGTTTCATTAGTTGTATATTCATGTTGCCTTTCATGAACATAAGCATATTAAAATTGTCAACTGACAGTGATGAGCGTTTAGTTCTCAATATATCTTTCCCTGTAGAAAAAAAGCCGTTCTACTGTGGCGCTTGATGGGTTTGCAGTATTATATTTTAAGAAAAGATTTATCCGCCTTGTTCGCCTTGAAAGGCAGCATCAGTAAAAGATTCTTTTGACTTTGAGTCCAGCCAGGATGTAACCAAATCCTGCGCTTTGTTTTTGAGAGATTTTTAGATTTTTGTCGTCTTCTAGACCCATCTTCTTGAGACTTAGTAACAGAGCTGCAAAAATCTTCTTCTTCTTCATTATTGCTGCTTCCGCTAGTACTGGCACTATCCTTTTCATTTCCATTTGCTTCCCTTTATCTATTCAGAGCGTCTTCAACATTTGCTTCCATAAGTTTCTTGACTAATTGTAAGATAAAGAAATGAAGAATGATAAAATATAAATTAAGTTGGTTAAAAATGACGAAAACGCTAAAAAAGTCAGGTTATTGGTTATTACACGAGAGCAAAATTGGGCGCACGAACGACTGGGCGTGCATTTGCTCGAGAGGGCAATTGACAATACTGCACGAGTTGCAGATAATATTTTTTATTACTCATGCGAGGTGACGTATCTTACAAATTTGAGGTCCCAGGGTCCATAAAAAAAACACAATTGAAATTGAAGAATTTGCTGTTTCAATTATCTCCGGTGGTGTGGATCCGTCATAAGAACTCGCATCAGTCTCCGGTATCACCATAGAATTTGCACTCATTTTAAAACATTTTCTTTAATTTTGTAATGAAAAAAATTCTTTCAGTCGCAAAAAGTCTTTTTAGTTTTTTAATACCGAGGTTTTGATTGAGTTTATTTTTTTATTTAATTGTTTTTTTGTGTAACTAATTAATTTGTGTTTTTATTATTTGTGTATTATGTAATTTGTGTTTTTATTGAATATTCTTATCGCCTACAAATTATGCTTGGCACACGCATAATTTGCGTGCGACAAGAATACTTGTCGCACGCAAATGAATATTTCCAATGCGCTTAAGTCCTGTGGTAATAATTGAATTGACAAACAGCCATTTGTTGCACTACAAAAGGGGCGCCAAAATAGTACTTATCCCGGATGAGTACTAAAAAATAACTTGTCGTATTTAGTCACACAGAGCAAATAATCAACATGGGCGCTTTATTTTCTTGGCTCTGTGGTTTCTCGACTCTGGATTTTTGAGCAACAGCGCCGCGCCGGTGTGCCCGCGTTGCGCGTAATTCAAACAAATAATGACAACATGTCAACAATCAACCAATGTAACAGACTAAAGTTAACGGAAGTTCAATTTAACGGATGTTAACAAGAACGTTAACATGTTTTTGAGTTAACTTAAAAGTTAATCTGTTAAGCATTTTGTTAACTTCGTGAATTAACGATTAACGGATTAACGAGTTAATGTCCTCCTATGCAAATAGCCTAATATGCAGAGCTTTCCGTCCAACAGAGGACCATAACCAAAGAACTGAAGAACGTCAGGAGCCCGTCAGCGCATAGCTACTATATATTCATGGATTAACTGACAAAATCGCTAGAGCCCTAAAAAGACACCATTTTCAGGACAAACCAGAAAATGTCCTCTATGTTACGACATTATCCCGTTAGAATCCCATATGGAATTTACGAAATACCCTGTGGAACAAGTGAACGAACCTATTTTGGTCGTACCAATAGAAAAATATCGGCTAGGATCCAAGAACATGCAGTTTAAATCAGACACAAAGAGCAGTTGCCTCCGCTCTTGTCCAACACACCAACACCGGCCACTGGATGGATTTTAGAAACTCAAGAACTCTTGCAAAGTCAGAATTTACAAAACATGTGTTCGTCCCATTCTAACATACGCGGCCGAAACGAGGGCAGAAACCAACCCAACTAAACAAAAAATGCGCACCACCGAAATGAAGACACTACGTGCAATATCAGGCTTGACTCTTATTCATCGAAAAAGAAGTAAAGAAATCAGGGAAAATCTGAACGTACAGGACGTGGTGCGATGGACCATAGCGAGACGAAGAGAGTGGGACAGACACGTCGACCGGATGGGCTCAGAACGACTGGCAACCTTTTGTTCAAGCACACTAGGAACACGCCTCGATCGATGGAGAGTCTTGGACTCTGAATGTAGCAGCGATCATCTACCGATAGCCTTCATGCTGAAAAAATCTGGGCACCTGTCAGAGCCCTCTCGAGTAAATGTAGGATAGAAGTGGGACGAACGCAAGAAAGAAAAATTGGCTGCGATCCTCTACAGCAAGCTGGCTTGGTGCACTCGTTGCACGGCAGACAAACTTATGGAGGCGATAACGCAGTCATGCGAAGAGATGCTTACTCCTAAGAATGTTCACTATGGCTCCAAAAGACCTGTGTACTGGTGGACGCCCGAAGTTGCCGCTTGTAGAGCTACCTGCAAGGAGGCAAGGAAGAAGCTGGCGAGAGCAAACCGCAGCAGAACCCAAAGACAACAATATCAGGTAATTCAAGACCTCAGGGAAGAATACCAATCCGCTAGGAGACTATTGAAACGATAGGTGAAGCAGGCAAAGGTTTTGACATGGCAAAAGTTAGTCGACGAGGTGAACAAGGACCCCTGGGGGAAAGCATATAAAATAGTCATGAGAAAATTAAGGATACGCTCTGTATGGACGAAAAAAGATACTCTCCAGGCGGTAGCAAAGTTGTTTCCTGAACGACTGGAACCCACCTGCGCTGGGTACCCGCGCAGGTAGGAAGTCGAAATCCTTTTACTCTGGTTGGAAATAAATGCGGCTGCAACAAAATTGCGGATGGGAAAGGCAGCTGGCCCAGATGGTATCCTGGCCGAAGTGATCCGTCTGGCGGTAGCAGTTGTTCCTGAAACGGTGCTCTCGGTGGTGAACGACCTCTTTGCAGTCAGTGTGTTTCCGGAAAAATGGAAGGTGGCCAGATTAGTATTGATACCGAAGCAAGGCACGAACGAAGACGGAACACCCAAAGTAAGGCTGGTATGCCTGGTATGCACTATGGGAAAGTTTTACGAACACCTCGTCAGAGCAAGGCTACATGAGAAAATTAAGGAAAGAGGCGGACTTTCAGAAAGGCAGTACGATTTCAGGCAGGGGCGCTCAACCATTGAAGCTAGGGAGTAGGTAATTAATTTTGCAAAGTTAGCAAATAGCAGTTCACGGAGAAGCAGAGATCTGTGTGCTCTCATGACTATTGACGTGGAGAATGCTTTTAACACGGCTTCGTGAAGCAAAATAGTAGAAGCCCTTAAGAAGAAAGAGATCTCACCAGAAATTGTTGCCATAACTATGAGCTATCTAATAGTCGAAGACGATAGAGCAGTCAAGGTGACCTGTGGGGTACCGCAGGGCTCGGTTTTGGGGCCCGCCTTATGGAACGCACTCTATGACGCGGTCCTGGAACTGAGTTGCCTGTCGGCGCCCGGACAGTGGCCCTTGCTGACGACTTGCCTCTTCTGACAATGGGTCACAAGGAGAATGACTTAATAAGTCTAACTAACCAGTCTCTAGCTAAGATAATGCAATGGATGTTTGACATGAAACTAACCATAGCAATGCACAAGACGGAATCTGTGCTCCTGGTAGGTTGCCGGAGGCCGGAGTCAGTGCAGTTTCAGTTGGGTGGGTCAATAATTATACCAGAGAAGAGTATTAAATACTTGGGGGTAGTTATGGACCAGCGGGTGAGCTACACGCCTCACATTCTTAATGTGTCGGCCAAAGTGTCGGCTTGGGGAACTGGCCTGAAACTGGGAATAAACAGAACGGTTATGATAAGAGCACAGAGGAGGGCCTTGATTAGGGTAGTCTCTGCATACCGGACAGTCTCGGCAGAGGCTGTACAAGTGGTGGCGGTGAAACCCCACCAATAACACTCTTTGTAGACGAAAGGATTGCCCTCAGAAAATGCCAAGGCCTATCCCGGAAAGAAGCGCGGCTGCGCACCATGGCGAGTTGGCAAAATACCGGGCAAGAGGCAAAAAACGGCGCATGGACGCGAGAATTGATTCCGGATGTGCAAATCTGGGCTGAACGTAAACACGGAAACGTCGATTACCATGTGACCCAGGCGCTAACGGGACATGGGTGCTTTAATGCCTTTCTACACAGAATAGGCATAAGGCGAGGCGATCAGTGCTGGTACTGCGGCGAAAGAGATGACGCGTGTCATACGATTTTCTCTTGCGAAAGATGGGACAAGCTAAGATTAGGGATGGCAAGGAAAACTGGTGTATGGCCGGACAAGGAGAATATGACCAAAACCATTCTAGAAACTAAAGATAATTGGAACGCAACCGCGGAGATGCTAAGAAGCATAATGAAGGCCAAGGAAGTAGATGAGAGGAGACTGGAAGCAGGCCAACAAATTATAAAGTAACCAAAGAGCGTGAACCCAAAGTTGCCGAGTGATAATACCCCGATAGGGTGCAAACCACGGCAGCGCTAGGGACAAGATGAGAAAAAGGGGGGAGGTGGCTTTAGTGGGTATACTATCTCTGGAAGAGAAAGAGTACCACACTACCCAGCTGGAGGGTACCTATAAAAGGTTTCCCCTTCCTCCTAAAAAAAAGAACGACTGGCAAAATGGGCCACCGAAGCGATGGAACGAGTCATGGAGCTCAAGGTCGCAAGAAACGAGAGATGCGTAAAGAAACAGGACAATGTCCTAAATAGAAGTAGGAGGAGGAGGAGGAAGAACTCTTGCACAGATTAGCCACGAAATATCACGGTTACATAGAGAAGTCATAGAGATAGAAAAACTAGACTATTGCCTGAACACGAGAGATGATTCCTTGCGACTACCTCAGCATGACGACCGATTGTATCCACCTTAAAAATGCAATCCTAGACACTTCATCCAACCAACCTAGCATCCCAGGCACATATACGATCAACATGCCCAACAAACAAATTAATCGAAGCACCGCAAACAACGCGCATGACTCGAAGCCAGACAGCTCTAAATGGGCGTGTCACACGACCGAACGCTCAGTATACGTCTAACGCTTAGCCTGCATGTACGTGTAGGATATCTCTTGAGAATGACGAATGTTAGTTCGCCGAAACGTTGAGGGACCGGCTCTTTTCAGCAAACTAACCCTCAACATCAATGCGGAATCCCCGAGAAAATAAATCAATACACATTTCTATCCACGAAAACTTCAAATACGATATATATATATATATATATATATATATATATATATATATATATATATATATATATATATTTACATATATATATATATATATATATATACATATATATATATGTGTTGTATTGTTTTCTCGGGGATTCCGCGTTGATGCTGAGGGTTGGCTCTGAAAAGAACCGGATTCTCGACGTTTCGGCGAACTAACATTCGCCATTCTCAAGAGATATATGCGTCCGTACGGGTCAACCGTTTCGGCGAACTAACATTCGCCATTCTCAAGAGATATATGCGTCCGTACGGGTCAACCGTTAGACGCATACTATGCGTATGCGTCTAACGGTTGACCCGTACGGACGCATATATCTCTTGAGAATGGCGAATGTTAGTTCTTCGAAACGTCGAGAATCCGGTTCTTTTCAGAGCCAACCCTCAGCATCAACGCGGAATCCCCGAGAAAACAATACAACACCGGTATCTATCCGCGAAAACCTCAAATACAACATATATATATATATATATATATATATATATATATATATATATATAAGCTAAGATAATATAATTAATATTTGGTAAAAATATCTCACTTGAATTAATTTGACAGATATAAAAATCCACGTGAGCGAAGCCGCGGGTTATAGCTAGTTTCAAATAAAATACATTGACAAAGCAATTCTCAGTTTAGTCAAGAGAATTCCACCCTCTATACTACATATATTCTTTTTATTTGAATATAAATATTATATTTCAAGATAGCCGCTCTTACCTACCGCATAAATCTTTCACTTACGTCGACAGCTACCTATTCTCGGTCTTCTTTAATAACATTAAGCCCGAAATTAAACGCAAAAAGTAAAATATAAATACGGTGAGTTGTCGGTTAAAGAGGATTTATTGTGGACTCGTCGCGTACAATGTGCTACGGTTGCAATTTATGTAATCATATACAGTTTCCATTCAGCCACAAAAGTGCATCACTTATTTTAATTAGCACTCGGTCTAGAGACGGTCTCGCAAATGAATACGAAGTTCAAGCGCGATTTACGGTGAACAGAGGGAAAAATCCGCACACAGGGAATTGCTCACGTCCAAAAGGCCATTCTATAATTCCCAATGTTATTTTAATCTCACTCTAATCTTTACTAGAAGTTACACTGCTTCAAACTAATAAAAAAATTACACCGGATTAACACATACAAATTATTAAGGTGTGTATAATTGAAAATCTCTTTAATATTGGGTTTATTTTCGGATATTAATATTTGTCTAGTGGGTAGTAAGTCCGATTTTAATTTCTTGAATATTTTTGAGTTAATTCAAGTTAATGAATTTAGTCTTTGTAAATTATTAGGTATAATGGGTGAGCAGTATACCGAGCGGAAAGGTATTGTGCTTCATTTTCTTGCTGTAGTTTGTTTTATTTGGGAGTGAATTATTTCAAGTGTATGTGAGGAAAATCCGGGTGAGCGCATCCAGAAAGGAGCTCACCTGTAGTAGTCCGGGGCATCGGCCCGGAAGATTCCGGATCCCATGTAGACACAGCTGGTAGCTTAGGTCCTTTTCTCCTTGTTGTCATCCGTTTGTATTCCTCTTCCTTAATACCCATTTCACTCGCTACCTCCAAACAATACTGTAATACAAACATTTTTTTTTGTAGACAAGATACATATTTTCATAAATAATTTCAAGATTTGATGATTTTTTTAACTGAAAATCTTATTTGTCTAGTATTACACATATTTTGTGTTATCGGAATAGGCAATAGTAGAGTTTTTCTAATTATAATTTGTTATATGTACACATACAATTTTAGCAAACCTTGAAATTATTTTTTAAAATATTTATTTTGTGTCTAAACGTAAAGATTTAGTCTATTATTTATTTATGTTGTTTTGTTCATCTAGTCGTGCTAATTTAGTTTTGCTTGTCTTTTCGTATCAGTCTTGCCTGCCTGAGTAATATCCGTGTATATTGTTTCGTTAGTCTGGTCTGTCATATTTATATTCATATATTCAAAAGAAAATTCTTAAATCCACAGACTTAATTGGACACGATAGAATTAAGTTTTGGAGTAATTGGGGATTTTTTTCCGTAATTAAAATGTGAAGTTAATAAAAAGGAATAAAAATTGTGTGATTGGATTGGATTCGTTGATTTGAGGCTGAGAAAGATATATAGTGTGAATATAAATTGGGAATTATCGTCGGAGGGAAAATATAAGGGTGTAGTTTTTCGCCGTTTATTTTCATTCTGGCTTTCATAAATTTCAGGCAATACGCTTATGAACTCAATAAAAGATTTGCAGCGATGAACAAAATGTAATAATGCCGCCTCTAAAATTTTCCGCCGTACTCGTCTCCCCTTTTTATATTGTTTTCTATGAAATATTGGATGCTGTAAAATTATATTATATTTATAAATCCAATTAGAAAGTTACGGTTTTCAGTTTTGAAACAATCGACCCTTTCTGCATACGAGTCTCTTTAACGGTTCTTCTCGACTTTTTAAAACCATGCAAAAATTAAATTTCTAAAACCTATTTCAAGAATAAATATTATAACATAATTGCCTAACGAAATTTATTTTTTGGTTTGAACTCCTCAATTAATAAATTTTTTATTCTTTTTTTTGTTTTCCTCATTTTTTATACTCAACAATTGTCAGCTCAAATATTTATTTATATAAGGGATGTAATAGTTAAATATGTTGTTTAATATAAGGGAGATTTTGCTAATTTTATTAAGATTTCTTTTAGTAGTCTCTTATATGAATGATGGTTGGTAAGTAAGAGAGAGCTAGAAATGGGATTGTGGAACCGTATCGTACTTTGAAGTAATGTACAATGGAGGTTCAGTTATATCATCAATTTCCTGCTAGCTTTGTGCAGGAGCCATTTGAAATATATGTACAGAGATTACTGCATCTATTAAATCGGGCACACGACAATCAGTCTTGTTCACTCAAATGCGTTTATTTGCATTGTGCATGGAGTGAGATGGACGTAGGTAATAATTTACAAAATTACGTGGTGCACGATCGCCGCGCAAATGCCATTAAAATGTCGGCGCGTTTCTTTCGCATCACTGAAAACCAAACTATTTTTCTTTCCTGCGGTATATTTATCAAAGTCTCTTATCGCGCAATGAGAAATACGATGCTTTGAAGAGCTTTTATTAATGATATTTATTAAAACTTTACACTACTACTAAGTATATACATTTATTTTTCTCGCAAACTAAATTCTCGATTTGTGGAAGAATAACAATTTTTCAAATATATTATAATATTTTGTATTAAATATTATTAAACGTATCGTTTTATTATTATTAATCATATTTTTTTAATGTAGACATTTTGATCACATAAAGAAAAATTGCATAAAGCTTTTCAAGAGTTTTTATTAATGAAGTTTATTGGTTATATACTTTAATATATACGTTACTTTATTGAAATCCTTCATAAAGCCCCATTTCTCTTCCCATGATAATCTCATTTCGTCCTCCATCTTCACCAGCTCCTTTCTGAAAACACACAATTTCTTACAAATCGATGAAATTATATTAACGAAACTCAATTTACGTACATCACTCCGTCCTTTAATACAAAATTATTTTCTAATATTTCTTTATTTGATTTATTCTTAGCGTCCGCCATTTCAGCACTTTAACTTCAAATTATTTGAATGTTTGTTCGATTTTAGGTTGACATGCGCTTTCAGTTTCTCGATGAAGAACAAATATTTTGCGATATTAGATTTAGTTTGAAATTTTATTTTCCAAATTAATTTAAAAGCGAAATACAAAAATATATTATTGCACAGCAACATTTTATGAAGAGGATGGTTGCGACCGTTACTATGTGGTAAAAAAATCACTTTTAATTTTATCACTAATTTTGTAAAAAATATTTTAACTTGAGTGTGAAGTGTTGAAGTTATATTAATCTAAGCACTTAATACGACTTGAGTTTCGACTAGTGAAGGTCATTTTCAAGTGGTGAATTATTTTTATAATTTGATGAAAGCGTTTTCAAAACACAGTGAATTTTTCAATTCAGATATTAATATTTGGTTTATTATTATAATGTGATTAAAATGTGTAAATTTGTACCATTTTTTTTATAAAATAGATCGGTGATTTTCAACCACTGTACCGTGCACTTCGGTATATCTCGAGATTATTAAAATGTGCAATCATAACGAATACCCATAGTTCAATCTACTTTATTACAATTCTGCACTTCCAAACAAAGCTAAATACTAATTGGTCTTTCAACAAGCTCGCGTGAACTTTAATATTAAAAGAAAATATTGTTGTTGTATATGAGATATGGTGGATTTTTGTATTATTCGCAAACAACGATACCATTACGTTTTAAAAATGACATCATACAAATGGCTCCCACGGTTGCGTTTGCATTGGTCGAACCGTGAAATCTAATTTTGGATGACTTTCCTCGGTAAGTCGTGCTGGATTTCCGCAATGGTTCGATTAATGTTCCCTAGTTGGGCAAGAGTTGTTGGTTTGTTATATATATTATTGGCCGCGTGCCAGTTTTTTTAAATTTCTACATTTTGAAATGCTGACGTGCCAGGTCTACTTTTGCAATGTGATAGTGAAAATCAGTTACCGTATTAGCGTGAATATTTGACGTGCTTTGTGCGCCTTTTGAAATTACGGGTAATTCAATCGTCGGATTTTGATAAAACGTTTTGTGATTTGATATTCCTACGAGATCTCACAAATTCCCAAATTTAAAAATTGTAGCTTTGTAAATACGGCTTTCGTGAATTTTTGAAATTTGTAAATTTTTGTGCGTCTTTTGCAATTAGGGACAAACCAATAGACGGAATTTGATTAAACTTGGTATGAATTGATATTCTTACAAGATATCAGAAATTACCAAATTTGAAAATTGCAGCTTTGTAAATACGGCTTTGGTGAAATTTGGAAATTTTTGTGCGCCTTTTGCAATTTTTGTGCGCCTTTTGCAATTACAGACAAACTAATCAACGGATTTTGATGAAACTTGGTATGATTTGATATTCTTATGAGATCTCACAAATTCCACAATTGTAGCTTTGTAAATACGGCTTTTGTGAATTTTGAAGTTTGTAAATTTTTGTGCGCCTTCTGTAATTACGGACAAACCATTCGACAGATTTTGATGAAACTTGGTATGATTTGATGTTCTTGCGCAATCTCACAAATTGCCAAATTTAAAAATTTTAGCTTTGTAAATACGTCTTTCGTGAATTTTGGAAATTTTTGTGCGCCTTTTGAAATTACGGGCAAACCAATCGACGGATTTTGATAAAACGTGGTATGATTTGATATTCGTATGAGATCTCACAAATTTTCAAACTTTAGCTTTGTAAATATGACTTTCGTGAATTTTGAAAATTTATATGCGCCTTTTGAAATTACTTGCAAACCAATCGACGCATTTTGATAAAACTTAGTACGATTTGATATTCTTACGCGATCTCACAAAATCCCAAATTTCAAAATTTTAGCTTTGTAAATACGGCTTTGGCGAATTTTTTAAATTTTAAATTGCGGGAAAACCAATCGACAGATTTTGAACACGTCTTATATTTTACACCATTGATGTTGCACAAAAGTAGAATGGGAAACTTAAAAATGTATTTTATAAAAGATAGTTTAACAAGGTTAGAGGGCATGCGTGACAAGTAGTTCGCGTGCCAATAAAATTTTCCTACGTGTCAGCTGTGACACGCGTGCCATAGGTTCGCTACCACTGGCGTAGACCAACGGCTTAACGTAGCCCCAAAGACAAAAGTCCAAGAGCGTTAGATCGCACAATATTGGTGGTCACCCGACGTCATTTTGAAATAATGCGCCCCGGTAACTTCTCTTACAATAACTCACACATATCACCCGCTGTGTGGTTTCCTCGTTGAAGATGTTTTTTCGCTAAAACGAGGATCCGTCTCCAGCTGCTCCCAAGCCCAGTCTGCAAACGTGCAACGTTAACCTTGATCTCGTGGCTGCAATTCTGGTATCAATTTAATCTTATACGACTACAGATGCAAGTCTTTCTGCAAAACTTGCCAAGTCGTGGTCTCAGAAAACCAAGTTATTGTGAATGATGAAAAATAGAAATATGTCGGTCTTCTCGCAGACTTTCAAAGACAACAGCAAGGTTTTCGATCGAACGGCTGGGACGATCACGTATAGGCTTTTCTCGATCGCAAACCGAGCCAGTTTCCTCAAATCTCTTCATCAACCGTTCAATCGTGGTTTTGTTTGGACGATCATTACGATCGTAAACATCTCGAAGTGCGTGCAGCGTCTTACTTAGAGAGCACAATTTTGTGTACCTTCGCACAATTAAATGGGGGCTATAGCAAAATACAAACTAGCTGAATAACAACACAGCGTTTCAAAACTGAACCACAATGAAATGTCAAAGTTGACGCGTGACAGTTGAAAGACCCTATAGTTTAGTATTTTTATTATTAAAGAAGTATTTTTATTTTAATAGTATATTACGTGACAAGAGTTGTAAGAAGCCTATTACGTACGAGCGGAACAGTTACGCACAACCCGCGTAGCGTGGAGTGCGTAATTCCGAAATACGTAATTGCCTTACAACTCGAATTATGTACTATACTTTATCTACGACCACACTAATTTGTTTATATTTAATAAGAAAAATATGTTTGATGTAACAAATTTTTTTCTTATTACGTGCATTATTTAATAAACAAACAGTTGTATTTTCATATATAACTGTTTCTCGACCTTATTTAACTTGATAGAAACGAAAAGAAATACGTTCATAATGGTTACATACATTTTATTTAGTACTTATTTGTAGTTTTCCTTAGATTTAAACGTGAAAAACGAAATGAATGACAGTTTCTACATGAATGATGTGACGTTTAATGATTGCTTGAAAATTACGGAGTACTATATTTAAAAATAGTATCAACGTGCAGCTCTCAACCAATCAACGAATCGTAAACCAAACGCTCATGGGTGATTTTGAATTACTACATAATATTAATCGCGGATTGTTACATATGTGTGCGGTATGATGTATTTACATAGTCCATGAACTGTACAACAATGAGCATTTACAATAGTCGTAGATAAAATAAATGAATGAAAATATAGAACGCTTAATAACGATGATGTTAGCGATCGGGCTTCACGAGCCCAAGTCTGGTAAAAGTAAATATGTTTCCTCCAAACAGCGACGTCCTGCGTCTGTCTGAAGAGGTTCCTGAGGCTGCCATTTATTTTGCGATTGTATATTTTAATTCCTAGTCTGTTAACTGCTCTAGAGCATAGAGTTAGGTTGTTCTTCGGTATATCTTCTGAGTCGTTCTCTTGACAGAGTGGTCGTGGTCATGGAGAGTTGTTTACTTTTTTCACTGCTGCCTTCGCCAATCTTCTCCATAGATTCCTGTTGGTCGCATTGCGCGTGCATTCTGCCACAGGAGTCTCAGTGACAGATTTGATGGTATCTGTCCATCGAGTTGGTGATCGGCCACGAGGTCTGCTACCTTCCACTCTGCCCTGAATCACCAGCCGCTCCATTGAGTCACTTTTGCGGGTAACGTGTCCAAAGAATCTGAGGATTCGTAACTGAACAAGCGACGAGATTCGCTGTTCAATTTTTAATTCCTTGAGTATGGACACGTTAGTCCGGTGAGCGGTCCAGCTGATTCCCAGCATGCGCCTCCAACACCACATTTCTAGGGCGTCTATCTTGCGTCGATCCTTCATCCGCAAGGTCCATGTTTCCGCTCCATACAAATATATCGGAAAAACTGTTCCTAAGGCGTATTTTGGTATTTTTCGTGATTCGGCGGTCTCTCCATAACTTGTCTAGCCTTTGCGCAGCGGACCGTGTCATGGCGCAACGTCGTTTAATCTCGAGATCACATCCCCCGCTATGGGTGATAGTGGAGCCCAAGTAAATGTAGCCGCTGACAATCTCACAGTTGGAAATGGGTGAAGTATCTGGATTGCTTTCATTGGCTCTATCAACTATCATCATATTTGTTTCTTCGCGGTTCAAGGCGAGTCCAAACTCTAGGCTAGTGGTTTCGAGTATCCGCAGCATGTTACTGATATCGTCCTTGGAGGATGCCAGAAGCGTTGTATCGTCAGCCTACCTAAAATTAGATATGTTCATACCTCCGATCGATACACCTTTATCCCATTTCTCCAGAACAATACGCATAATGTATTCGGTGTAGATGTTAAAAAATAACAGTGATAATATACATCCTTGTCTGTCACCGGCTTGTGTTTTAAGGGATTCAAAGTCTACTCCTTCCAAGCTCACACATGCTGTGCCGTCCTTAAATAGCCTCTCGATCAGATGTAATAAATGGCGCAGAACGACCATCTCCAGCAGTACTTCCCATAATTTGGACCAGACAACGGTGTAGAAGGCTTTGCTAAAGTCGATAAAGCAGATGTACAGCTTTTTATTAAACTCTCTGGCCTTTTCGATGATTTGTCTCAAGATGGGTATTTCCCGAGTTTCTCGACCTTTGACAGAACATGCCTGTTCTGGTGCAATTTTATATTATATATATATATATATATATATATATATATATATATATATATATATATATATAATATATATATATATATATATATATAGTTTTAGGCAGCTTCTGGTATTATACATATGCTGGTCTATATTCAGCTTCAAGTGCTTTGCGTTTTTAAGCATATGGCATGCAACTTCCCATATATATAATGCCGGTAATGTTAACAATTCCAACTCTTTAAAGCAAGGTTTTCAAGATTGCCTTTTTTTCCTGGATATTGCTCTTACCACCCATTTCTGGGCCATAAATACCCTTTTCAGCTGTGTGGAAGCTCCCCATATTAATATGCCATAGGATAACACTGATTTGATTTCCGCGTGATATATGTCTAATATTGTTGATTTGGATAGGAGTTATCTAATCCTTCTTATGAGGCATATCTTTACATTTTTTTATAATGTAATCTGCCATGATATTCTAGGTGAGATGCTCTTCTAAGAACGAACCTAGGAATTTAGGTATCCTGTTCTTTGAATGCTGTTTCCTTCGATTTCTAAATTAATATCCTCGGTTGGTCTTCTTATGTTGGTTTGGAATCTGATATACTTAGTTTTATCACAGTTTAAGCGTAGGTTATTGCCCGAAAACCAATTGTGTAAATTCGATATTACCTCATTGCTTCAAACTGTAGTTCTTTCATCGATGCTTTGGATATGAAAACACTAGCATCGTCGGCATATAGTGTGATCCGCTCTTCTCAAATATATCTAATTAAATCAGATCTATACAATAAAAATAGTATAGGGGCTAGTACACTTTCCTGTGGCACACCATTGACAGTTGACAGCCTCTTGGATCTGCTATTACCAACACTTACATACTGATTTCTACTATGAAGGTATGATTGAAACCATCTCCCAGCTTTTCCACGCACTCCATAAGTATAAAGTTTTTCTAGTAGCTTGCAGTGCGATACACAATTAAATTCCTTAGTGAGGTCGCAAAATATAGCCAGTAGGAATTTTTCACTATCCACTTCCTTAAAAAATTCAGTGCTCGATTGTTGCCCAAGCCGTTCCAAACAAATGTAAATACTAGTCAGAAGTGTAGAAGACAGTTGGAAAAACTTTCTGTATAATCCTCCATCTGTTTTTTTATCACTTGATTATCACATTTTCGAGTGTACCATCAATCTGAGCGTAAGATACGAAAGTACACACCAGCTTTTAAGGAGAAAGAAAATTTTGATCGATTTCGTAAGTCTTGTGTTTCATTTTCTGTGCTGGAGTTGTTAGTATTTTGGATTTCGTTTTGTAGCCGAAATCCTCGATTAACTACTACATTCGTTTACATCCCTTAGAATCACCGTATCTCTACGATTTGGTTCCTCAGCGCCTGCAGATGCGAAATTTTTGTTCTTAAGGCAGGCTATACACGATTCGGCAGGCCTGCCAGTTTGAACTGAATAGCCTGCCTGAAAGCCGGTTGCCGGATGGACTGACGACCCTCCGAACGTTCAGGCGTTTCTGAAATATTTGTCAGTTATCATCATGGCTTCCACTAGCGACGACGACTTAGCAATTTTCGGTTTAGAAATCGCTTTTTGGGTAAACGTCTGGGTCACGTTCAGGTGACCGGTTTTCAGGTGGACTCTTCAGTTCGAACTGACAGGCCTGGCCAGATCGTGTGTAGTCGCCTTTAATCTAATTTAGCACCGCGTTTTTCCATAACTCTTTTTCAATCAATTATTTTTATTAATTAATTAGTTATTTTCATTTGTACTTGAGTCTATTGTATTTAATTTTGTTGGGATTTTTGTTTGGTGCCGCGAAAAAACGCAAATTAAAATTATTCAACCACCAATTTTCAGCCCCCTTAAGCGGATTAAAAAAAAATGATATGCGTGTCTCTTTATTTTTATAAACGAATAATTAATATCAACTTGCATATCTGTAACATTATTTGTTATACACACATACTATTACAAAATTTGGCTCCTCTTTTCACTCTCTTAAAAACGATATTTTCAAAAATCCTTTCTAGTAAAGAAGAGGAATATTTTTAATTGATATTTTAAGTTTAATTTGAAATAATTGAGAACTATGCCATTTGAAATAATATAGGAAACTTAACTATTATATAATAGCTGTATATTTTTGTCTCACTGCTATATATTTTTTGCCATTGATTGTTATAAAGTTTTTTCTTGCACAGCGAGAGTTGGAAAGATGAAATATTTCCGCCGCGCCGCGCTAAGAAAATATTAGTAAGTTTCCAAAGTAAAAATATTCTCGCTGTTCGTTGTCGAATGCATTTGGTGGAAGCGTTCCGTGCACTTTCCCCCTCACCCCCTTTTTTACAATTCCCTTCTTTTTTCACCCAAGTTTGAAACTTTACGTTGACTAACCTGAGGCTACAAATCTAGTTCCAAGTGCAAAAGTTAAGAGACTAGACAAATTTTCGCAAATAAATAATCTCCCCGGGATAAAACAAGAATCGACGGAAAGTTAGAAACCTTACAGAAAAGTTTTTAGTAATCAGACGCTGCTGCCATAGGAGAAATTGCTAATCGTAATTTAAACCAATGCGGCGATAATTCCTTCAGAACTTTCAAAACTATCTAAAACTATCACTATATAAACTTTACGATTAAACATTGGCGGAACGTGCTAAATTACTAACACCATCTTAATTCCTATCTCATTAATTAAATGTTTATAATTAGGTGCGATAATGATTGTTTTAATGCACGTAAGTGTTTAAAGAGTCTTAAAATAAGTATACGACTTAATTAAATATATTAATGTGGAGCAAGTGTGCGGGTAATGATGCAATGTGACGAACAGCACTGGTTAAGTGCCCGATCAATCTCTCGTCGCTTTGGTAACGGGCTGATCACGCGCCCTCCCGGTAATGCAACCCGCTAATTAGCCGTTAATCACCCTTTGCACCGCGGGGACTGCCGGATTTAAACCATCACACATTCTTATCACAATCGCAATGTGAAGGAATGCGACATTTTAAACTCTCTGTCTCTCTTGCCGGCCTTGATTTATTGCACGGCTTTGCGTTGCAAAAAATATAATTTATATTTGCACGGTCTTCTTGTGTTATCTCACTATATCTTTTATTCACTTATACATAGTAAACTTGAAATATTACTAAAAATGTCCAAACATTTTTATTAATGATTATAAAAAAATATTAACGTAATTGCTTTAGTTTACACTACAGTCTGCATAATTTTGTAGTTGCTATTCATAACAGCTAAACAAAATGAAATTTGCGTTTTGTTCTAAAATAAGTTTCATCGGTTATAATTTTTATTCTCGTAGGAGTTTGTAATGGCTTTTATTGGTAATTTATATAGTTGGTGCAATAGCCATGCTGTATATAAAATTCCATAAATTGAATAATGGTTTTTCTTTCCATAACTATGTGAATTTATTACCAAATACAAGGACAATAAATAATGTCGGAAATGCGCACAACGTGTTCATATATAATGTCTGTGTTTTGTGTTTGAATTACTAAAATCGTATAGTCAAGCTAAAACACCAAAATATTGAACTCGTATTTCATAAAATGATTGCGTTTTCTTTTGGTTCGAAATGCAAGTTGCATCGGCAAAAATCGGGACAGCAAACAAAGAGCAAAGGATAATATATCACAGGACACACGTATTTATTGCCCTCAAAGGTTCATAAAACTTGTTTTCTATTTAGTTTAAAATTATGTTATCTGCATTTAAAACAATTGCTGTCTTTCATAACTACATATTTGATTATAGACATTATAATATAAACTTAGGTATGGAACCAATTTTAATTTACTGCAACTAATTTCGGTCAAATTTGCTAAAAGAGTCAGTGGTATGCTTGCAAAAAAGAATTAATTCAAACGGTAATTCCGCTGGTCATGGAACATTTGTGTGATAAATATTCAAGTCTACCCCTATATACTTGTTATATAAATATAATATAACACGATACAATTTAAATTAAGCTAATAACTAAATCACACCAAAGCTTGTTTGACTACACAAACTCATTTGTGTTAATAATGTTTATGTTCTCCATGTTTCTCGGAAAAACCATTTCGCATATAAAGTTTTTTTTGAGAAATTCATTAAGAAAATGCATGTAACTTATTCGCACTATTTTACGTTTACATTGTAAGTAAATAAGAGTGCTGCTCGAGACTGCTGTAAAATATATTGTAAATTTTGTAATGTAAGCTGTGTAATAAATCAAGGAGAAACTGTTTAGAATGCTACATTCTTCCACGCTACTATTCAGATAACATCTGATTAACTACACTAAACCGACATAATGGATTTTTTTAGTTTATTTAGTTTTCTGTCTAGTCTGGTCTGCTTATTCCTATCTGTCTAATTTTGTCTATCTAGTCTTGTCTGTCTAGCCTTGTCTCTTCAGTCTTGTCTTGTCTGAGCAGTCCTGTCTGTGCAGTCTTGGCTTTTTTGTCTAGTCCTGTCTAGTCTGTTTAATCTTGTTTGTGTGTCTAGTTTTGTTTTGTATATAAAATATTTAAATATTGTGTATAAGATTGAATTGATCTTTTAAGATAAGTAATCGTTTCTATGTTAGAGGAGAGTTAATTGAAATATTGTTTGCATAGTTATTATTTACAAAACGATTCGTGGAAAGTTTTTGAATCAGTTTGTGGTTGCAGTTTCTTGCTGGAAATTGCTATGGTGTATTATTTAAATTGCGAACGTAGAAAACGGGTCGTTTCCGCGGAAGTACTACGTGTACCTACAAGGATTACCGTTATTGAGTTAATTTCTCGCCAACTTTATAGTTCATTTTGTTTTCATGCCCGGTTCCAGCTACAACACAACTTTTGTATGTTTTCGAGTAATTTCGCCTCTATATCTTTGCTTTATAAGGAACTCGCTGTTTACGGTTGTAAATGTTTTGTATATCAGGTATTGTTTGTGGGTCTTGAATTATGTGTAAATCATTGCTTTAACGTTCTGCAATTTGTTTTTCTTTTATGCGTTTATTTTATATTCACTTTAACATTTACATAACATTTCTGCCAAGAGAATTACATTATTGAACACGCGTGTGGCTTTATCCCCCATTATTATGCTTTGTAAATAAAGAAATTACGATTTTAAATCCGTGAGTGTGAAAAATAAACCTGTAATTATTGCTATATGTAATCTGGAAGTTCATTAAACCATACTGCTGCTTGTGACGATATTTTCTTCATTCTAATATTATTTACATTTTCTTTAAACTTACATTGGAATATTGCTTATGAATCAATGATTTTTAAACGAATTAAAATCAAATAGAAATTTACAAATTCAGCTATTTTCAGCAGCTTTAAATAATTTATTCAAAACCTCCTCGGCAAAATAAGCTCCGTTGCAATCAAACTATAAATATAGCTTAATAATGAAATAAATTTCTATAGTAAATGCTGGAAGTAGACAGACAACATCCAATTTATTCAAAATAAACGTTTTAAATTAATCATAATTTTATTCTTTTATTTTTATCCGTCTGTTCTTTCGTTCATTATCTATTTAAAATATCCTTGTGCTTGTCGTAAGAGACAACTAAAAGGTCTCTTTTCACTCCTCTTCATTCATTTGCAAACTTCCCCCCTATCTAATTAAGTATTTCATCTTGTAATTCTCGAATCAAACGACTACAAACTATGAATCAAATTTTATTAATTATTACTCATAAAACAATATTTACATAACAGGATTTTTTTCTATAAATAAAATATAATCTATTTGAAATTGTCAGCTCTTGTAACTCTAGTCATGTCTGTCTAGTCTTCTACTCAACTGTATATTATTATCGGTCTAGTCTTCTTAGATAGTCTATTCCTAATTCTTTATTCTTGTCTGTCTAGTTTCAGATATTTAGTCCTTTTTGTATTTTTTTCCATGATCGCCTATCTAGTCTGGCTAGTATCTGTTTAGTATTGACTAGTACTGGCTCTAGCGTTATGTGTTTAGTTTTATACGTAAAGTTGTGTTTGTTTACTTTTGACTGCCCTCTCATAGTCATTGATGTTAGTAAAATACTATTACTGGTAAATTAGCATATTGTATTAAACAAATTAATTAAATTACTATTAAATTACTATATTTAGAATATTTCGTTTCTTTTTTCTTGTCTTGTCTTTCTACAATTTTTCTAGAATCCTTAGACTTACCTTACCGTATTGTTTATTTTCGTCTGTTTAATATTGTATACTCGTACACGTTGGATTTCTATCCTTTAAATAATTTTTGAATAAGAGTCAAACTGACTTTGTAATTTTGAATTTACCTAGACAAGTCTTCAAATTGCAGACTTAGAATTAGAACTTACCTATGTCTCGTTTTGAATGTATTTGTAGTCTTGTCTAGCATATTTATTTTCTCTATTATTGACTATCCTATTTATTATTGCCTAGTAAGACTTACCCCTACTTTGTTTTCCTATCCTATGTTATAGACGTATTTGGTTTTGTATTATCTTCTTGTGCCTGTCTTGTATTGTTTGCATAGTCTTATTTATCTAATTTAATCAATATAGTATTTTTATGTATTTGTATCTAGTCTTATCTGCAAAAGTTTGGCTGTCTAGTTTTGTTCATCTTGACTTAAATTATGCGTCTACTTTTATATCTCTAATCTTTTCTTATAGGCTTAGTTTTAATCGTTTAATTCTTTTTTAAATGTTTTTAAGCTTATGTTTATACAGTGTGAAAACTTTTACTGGAATAAAATTCATAGCTTCGATATAGGCGATTTTTGCAAAAAATATTGTCTATGGACGTATTGTTTTTTCTTTCCCTCATTTCTATGTATATGCTGTTTGTTTATCTGCTCCCGGAAGTGTTCAGCCACCTCCGACCTTTTTCTTTCAAATGGAAAAGTATGTCATGTGACGCCTCGTTTGAAAGATCTCTTCGCAAGGAATACAACACACTATTTATTCCTTGAATATTTTCAAAGCCCACGTGATAAAAAAAGAAAACCACTTTCAAGTTGAACACGTTTCCGCGTAAACTTATATGTTTTTGACATGTGTTTTGAAGTAATAATAGTCACCAAAGAAGTTACATACGCTCGTCAAATTGTTAAACTTGTTTCTAAAATGCTGTATTTAACCGAAAATATCCGTATCGAGATTCTGATGATGATCGGTTATGGTAACAGAAGACGAAGTCAGCTTGAGGTTGCTCAGTTATTTCGAGAACAGCATCCGGATATGCCACCCATTAGCCAAGGTACCATAAGCAAAATTGATACACAATACAACAATTTGGGTCATGTCAGGGTTATGCCCAGACAGCAAAATCCCACTGTTAAAGCAGTTACCAGGCTAAACGTATTATTAACATTTCAAAAAAATCCGTTGAATCCAGCCAGGCAACTGGCCCGTGACAACGAGATTAGTCATACTACTGTAGAGAAAACTCTTACATTAGCCAAACTGTATCCTTACAAGATGCAGGCGCTCCAAGAATTAACGGAGGATGGCCGGAACCGCCGAATCGAATTTTGCAAATAATCAACCTTTTCGACAATAAACAGATTTCATTAGCATCAATCCTTTTTTTCGACGAATGTACTTTTACCTTACATGCTGACGTTAATCGTCAAAATTCTCGTTGTTAGGATGACCATAAACCCTATTGGAAGCGAGAAACTCTTGAATAATAGGTAATCAGATTGTAGGGTCAGTATTCTTCGATGGTAATCTTGATGGAGAAACATATCTTACGTTTGTTCAAGACGACCTCATGCCAGCGTTAGCCACTTCCTTTCCAAATCCGTTAGATTCGGATTTACCGATTGAAGGAATATGGTATCAACAGGACGGAGCCCCACCCCATTATGCTGTGATCGTTTGTAGATATTTAGACGAAGTTTTTCAGAATAGATGAATTGGAAGAAGAGGTCACATTGAATGGCCGGCGAGATCTCCGGATCTTAGTCCCCTTGACTTTTTTTTGTGGGGATATCTCAAGAGGAAGATCTATCTAACAAACCCGAACGACATTGAGGACCTTAAGTAACTTATTAGGTATGAAATACGACATGTCAGACCAGAAAAGTTACAAAACATTAAAGATGCATGTTATCTTCGATTTTCAATTTGCCAAGAAAAATTGTATTCAAGTTATAAAATTGGTTTTCTTTTTTTTTGTCACGTATACTTAAAAATATTCAAGAAATAAATAGTGTGTTGTATTCCTTCCGAAGAGATATTTCAAACGAGGTATCACTTGACATACCTTTCCATTTGAAAAGAAAGGTCGAAGGTGGTTGGACACTTACGGGAACAGATAAACAAACACCATATACAAAGAAATGAGGGCAAGAAACAACAATACGTAACATGTTTCGAGATTTTTTCCAAAAAACAGCTATATCGAAGTTATGAATTTTATTCCACTTAAGGTTTTCACACTGTATAGTTTTGTCAAATTAATAAAATTGCTAAATAAGATTTTTGAAAATAAAAATATTAAAATGAAGAATAAAAGTAAAAAAAATCACTTAGTTTTAAACATCAAAGGCTAAAAGTCAAATCCAAAAACTAAGCAAGCAAAAAGTGTCACTTCCCTGATTAATGAACGCCTGCGGCTCATAAAGACTTTTCCAGACGCTGTGTAAACCAATGAAATTCTTTCTTTTAATTAATTATACAAAAATTTGTTTAACACTAGATATACCGACAATTTAACAATGCGAGATATACCGACACCAGTCAAAATGACTGGTCTTAGAAAAAATGGTTGGTAGGGTTTCCAGTCTTTATATATTTTTATCAAATATAAATTTATAAAATCTTCAATTAGGTGAATTGTAATATGTTATATTAATTATAAGTTCATTCATTAGTTAATTGTTAATATATTATACTATTATATTATACTATTAGATTTTGCTTTTTGGTGCTATTTGAACTTGATATATCAGCTGCTGGTATATCAGCTTGTTGTGGTATTTTTCTTGAAATCTGGTATTCAGGATCAACTTGTTCAGATAAGCTAGGTCCACACTGGGACCTAGCAAACAAATTGTTGGCAAGATGTTCTCAACACAATGTTGACAACATGTTGCTGTAAACAAGCAACATGTTGATGGATACTCGTCAACATTTGGCGGCATACATAAGAAAAATTAGTTGCTTGTTGCTTGTATCCGTGTATCCCGTTTTATACGGGTAACATCGCTCTTATATGGGTAACATCGCTCATTGTGGACAGTGTTGACAACATTTTGTGTGAATCCCAGTGGTTGAGGTTTCATTTGTGCAGGTTAGGTACCTATTTCTTTTTTGTTATAATAATATTCATTAATTCTTAATTATAATTATAGTTTATAATTCAAAAAAGTGATGGAGAATAGTGGTGATGAAGAAATTACATATTCCTGGACCAAACAAAAAAGTACAGAACTGACAAGCAGCACAAACACCAGCACGTCCATTTTCAACATTTGACTGGTTGTGTTTGGACAACATGTATCCAGATACAATTGAAGCAACTTCATGTTGCCATGTCAAAATGTTGGCAACATGTTGCCACCAATTTGTTGCCTAGTGTGGACATACCATTAGACGACACAAAAGCTCTTTTCTTGAAATATTTTCAACTGTGTTTGTACACAATATCCAGGCATTTATTCCAGCTAATTCTAGAATATTGAAAAAAACTTGTATTGGCTATCTCCCGGAACCTGATTTACACTATATTTTCCTACCATTTGGTCAGACACATTTCACAGTTTCGAGTAATTTCATAAAAATTACATAGAAAAATGCACTAGGCCTTTTGACTGAATTGGTATAAGTACCGATGATAATCAGAAACTTTATGATTTTGAATAAAAATATAAAACTAACCGCCAAATATTATTCATGTAATTCTCACTACAAATGTCATGAAAAAATAAATAAATAAGGTGAAGTAAGAATTTGAACATAAAATTGTAGAACCATTTATTTAAACTGGTGTGGTAAATCTAGTGTTAATAACAGAAGAACTTAATTTTGTAAATTTGAATTTTTTTAAATTAAAATTTACATTAGTTTAAACTCATGAATGTCAATGCACGAACAATACTTTCTAAAGCATTCCGCTTACAACAAAATGCTCCAAATAAATTTCCTAGAATCAACATTGGATAATAATACAGACTTTGTGGAAAATTTGAACTAAATAAGTCAGGGGTGGTCAAAAAGTGGCGCATGCACCACACATGGTGCATTGGATGATTACTAGTGGCGCTTTAGTCAGTTCTGAGTTAGAGACCCTGTAGTAAGAGTTTTGGGCGCTTCCACCATATTTTAGATGTTCCGTAGTGCGAATTAAAAGACACATAACAAGACTCGAATCCAAAAATTTCTGCTATGCTCAAGATTACTGGATATGTACGACATGGATAAGTTAAATAAATCGCAAGTAATATATAAACTGCATTCTGGTTTAATTATAGATATGATTTATAATTAATTCAACAAAATCCTTGTTTATGGTTCGTTAATTACTAATTGTAAGTTAGTTGAAATATCGCTGATAAAATCAGAACGTGGATTCAGATCTTTCCTAGGTGAACAAAATTTTTACGGGTCAGTTAAAAATTTAAAAATGTTGTGCGAGCCGAAATTAAGACACGTATGGTAAACACTGAATTTGAACTCAAATTATCTGTTAATAATCATTAATAATCTTAATAGAGACTTATAATTATTAAATTATTACTGCCCGATGCAAAACTCTCGACGCGAGATAAGGGTTTTAAATATGTCTGGGTGCGGAATTGTAGAATTTTTGCTAGAAAAAATGATTCTTCTCCTATTATTTTAATTAAAACTAATAACGATATTCCGAAGATAAAATAAATACACATAAAATAAACATAAAATAAACATCAACTTATAAACAAAAAAATAGCCCTTCATGGATTTAAAGATTTATTACCAAAATGTTCGCGGCATTAAAACAAAATTAGTTAACTTCTATAACCATTCAACATCCTGTGATCTAGACGTTATATTTCTTACTGAAACATGGCTAAATAACTCTGTTCCTGACTCTGTAATCTGTGATCTGAATAAATTTTGTGTTTATAGGCGAGACCGCAACAATCATAATAACTCGCAAGGTGGTGGTGTGTTGATCTTGGTCTCCAAGAAATTCATCTCTAAATTACAATTAAACTGGTTTTCATCAGCTGAAGATGTTTGGGTAACATTAAGTGCTTCGAAACATTTAAAAATTCATTTGTGCTGTGTATACTTTCCACCCCCAGTGACTTGCAGACTTATGAGAATCATTGCAATAAACTTATCAATCTGTCAATGAAGCATCCTAATGATGACTTCATTGTAGTGGGTGATTACAACCTCCCTGAAATTGATTGGATTTGTTTAAATGACAAGTTAATTCCCTCATTCCGCAAAAGACTGGACACTCATTTAGAAGTTACTAACACGACAACCTTGTGTAACTTAAATCAATAACGGTATATGTAATCAAATGAATAGGATATTAGATCTGGTGTTTTGTACAAAAGTAATTTGTAAAGAGAGATGAGTCAATTTTTGACTCATCTCTCACTCCAATAAGTAAAATCGACTCATATCACCCTCCATTAGAATTTATTTTTCATTAAAAAATACGATAAACTGTTACCAAATTTGTCATCTTATTACGATTATAACAAAAGTGATTATCATGAGCTGATTTTTAAACTTTCCTGCATAAATTGGTCGACAAGACTTAACTACACCGATCTCGATAAGAACGTTGATTGTTTCTACACTTAAAACTCGCAAATCTTGTAATTACCCCCGTTGGTTTGCCAAATCATTAATTAAAATAATAATTGAAAAACACAAATATCATAAAAAAATGGAAAATATACAGTAATCAGTCAGATTATCTCACATTTTCATTGTTGCAACGGAGAGTAAAAGTCAAAATGGATGCTGATTATAAAAATTATATAAATGTTGTGGAAGCCAGAATAAAAAATAATGTCAAAAACTTTTGGAGCCACATCAACACCATAAAGAATAATAATGGTATTCCAAATACTTTAATTTACAATAACATTACAATTACATAACAGCCTCTTCAGGTGCTAAAATTTGTAACTTGTTTGCTGATCATTTTGAGTCAGTTTACTGCACTAATAATACTGTTATTAACAGTTTTCCAACCGCAGCTGATCATATTCTGGCTACTGTAAATTTGAGCTCCTTATATCGGAGTAAAACAAAAATATTAACTGAACTTGAAAATATAAATATTAATAAAGGATGTGGACCAGATAGAATACATCCCAAATTCATTAAAACGTGTGCCCATTACTTAACAGAACCACTTTACATAATCTTTGAATTTGGGGTTGATTCCCACTGTCTGGAAAACGTCATTTATAACAGCAATTTTTTAAATCGATGTGAATATTTCAAACAGATTTTCAAACAGATTTCAACAGATGTGATATTTCAAACTACAGACCAATATCTATTTTGTCTATTTTTAGCAAAATTTTCGAGTCATTAATTATTCATGAAATAAAAGATGATGTCAATAATATAATCATTCCTGAACAAACTGGTTTCTGTCCAGGCAAATCAGTCCTGAATAACATAATTCCATTTACTGAATTTTTAAGTAGCAATATGGATGTTCGTAAACAAATTGACGTAATCTACACAGATTTCAGTAAAGCTTTCGACAAGGTACACCATAACTTATTGTTGCATAAACTTTCTTACTGTGGTATTCATTGATCACTTCTAAGATGGATCGAATCATACATTAAAAATAGATCTCAATTTGTTGTCTGCAACGGATTTCAATCTAAGCAAATTTATGTTACTTCCGGGGTACCTCAAGGATCTCATTTAGTTCCCATACTTTTCAATTTGTATAACAACACAATTTTAACAGTTTTCAAAAATTTGTAAATTTCTTTTGTATGCAGATGATTTTTTGTATGCAGAAAGTTTTTGAAACTGGCTATATAGATAGTATAACTAGAAAAGCGTATAAATTATTAGGTTTTGTGTTGAGATCTATTAAGTCTTTCACTAATATTGAAACAGCAATTATGTTATGCACCTCGATAGTTCGATCACAACTTGAATACGCTACCACTATATGGAATCCACAATATTCTAAACATAAGTCTAGAATTGAATCCATTCAGAAAAAAATTGTTACCATACTCTGCTTTAAATTTAATATACCATACACTAACTATGACGATATTTTACAAAATTTCCGTTTGCTAACTCTTGAACAGAGAAGAACAAATGCAGATATGATTTTTCTTCACAAAGTACTGAACAATCTCATTAAAACTGAATTATTTATTACAAACCTGGATTTTTTTGTTAGAAGGAGAACTACTAGAAATAATAATTTGTTTTATATCCCTCCTATTAAGTCTAACTCATATGGCAATTCTCCTTTAATAAGATTAATGACAACGTGCAATAATCATTTCCAGCATTTCGACTTCTTTAGTTTAAATTTAAACCAGCTTAAAAGACAGCTTAATGTTAACTGAATTAACCACATCGTTCTTTATTTTGTTTACTTATTTCTTTTCTTTTTTGTATCACTATTTACATTATTTACCACTTTGTTCTGGATATTGTTAATGTGGCTTCACTATTTATGTATATACGTATGTTTGTAGACGCTTAATACTTTATATTAATAATCTGTACAAAGTTCCTTTGTTTTATAATCTGTGGAAGCTTATAATTGGCCAACCGTTAGCTTCCCCTGAAATGTAAATAAATAAAATAAATAAATAATAATTAACAATCATTAATAGAAATACTATTGAAAGAAATATGTGGAAGAAGATTATTTTATGAGAAATTTTGAAATGTCAAATCTTTGAACGGCCTATCGAGAAAGTGAAGAAAGTGAACCCGCATGCCGCGAGTTGTTCATCTCTGTACTAGATGGTCTCTATTTTGAGTGAGCTTTCGTGCTATTGAGTTTTAAAGCAGAATTTTAAGTTTTTGCGAAAGAGATGTGTGTCTTTGTTTTATGTTTAAACATATTTCTATTAAAAAGGCTATTAAGCATCCGCCAGGCCTAGGGCAAGCAGAGGTAAGCAGAAAGAACAGACAACTCGCAAGTTCCAAGCTGAACTCCTTCTCAGTGCCAGAGTAATCTCACCAATTATGAACTATCATGAAGCGGTCATCCTCTCGTACAGGAGATCATTACTGACTATTGTAGATTGATGTTTCATTAAAATGGAGTAAATTAATTAATTTAACTTCGTAATTACATTATTTGTTTTTCTCTCCCAAGTGAAGTAGATTCTGTCCTTATCTTTATTCACCCAAACAATGAACGTAAGATGGTATAAATAATGGTCGAGTAATATGGCGCATCTGAACTCGTCTGTTAAAAAAATGGCGGATGGTATGCAAAAGGTTGGTCAGCACTGAAATAAGTGTTCCTCTCTAATGACGAATATTTCTTGAGATTTTTTCTTAAGAAGAATAATTTGTCTATTTTGTTGCTTCTCTCGAAAAAAATATATTTAGACGAACATAATTTAGACAAGTATATACCAAAGCATACCAATTTCCATCCGAATTACAAAATAGCATTTTTTTCATAAAATTTGTCAAATTATTGTCTTTAGACAAATTGATTCTTATGATCCGATTTATCGTTTTTTGAACCCAGGGAAGAAATTTCAGTTCAAGTCTTATGTTTCTTTTTATAATATTACTTACCTACGTTGATTTGTCTATACTTGCAATATCAAACAATTTTTTCAAATCTCACAGAATTATTAATTAATAACAGAAATCGAAAAAAAAAAAAATTATAAATGTCTAAAACTAAACATTTTATTTAGCAATCACAGCAGTTTTTAAGGCAATCAATTTTTAAACAAAGTTATTTGGCTTTAAACTTTACTATTTGTTTATTAAACTACATTTTTGTCTATCAATCCTCAATATTTTAGACATATGCAACAATTATATTTTCATTTGTCATTTTAAATCATCTTAATTTAGACAATTCGAAACAAAATAAATATTTTTCCATTCGTTTAGTAATAAAAATTATTCGACCAGAACAGGAAGTTTGAATGGACCTAATACCTAGATATTTAAAAGTTTTCCTCTTTGTGCCTTATCTGTAGTTGGTTCAATAGATTTACTACAATTGGATTTACTTCTAAAAGTAAATAGCATTAGCTCCTTATAAAATAATTTACTATTTTATTAAATCGAAATAATTGATGGGATAATTTAGAAAACTTGGAAGAGACGAAACCGATTAAACTATTAAGTGTTGAACTGTTGCATGCAGCGGTGTAATTTCTTTGTTTTTGCCTCAGTTTTAGTGTTTAGGGGCCTAATAAATATTGTCTGAGCTTATAGAAAAGGTTGGTACGACTGCGATCTCTTATATTCGTAATTTTATAGCGTTTTGCTGTTTGCTGCGAATAAATGCAGTGTGAGATTTTTACATTCCGATCTCAGACCGGATTTTATGCGAGCGTAATTTCGATTTTATGTTTGTCTCTGGAAGGCGATACAAACTGGCACAGTCATATTTGGATACATATTTTAGTTTTTTTCTTCTTCTCTTAATATATAACATTTGTAAGTTTTTATTCAACCGATCCGTGTTTACAGCAGGTTATATTTTGTAAATTTTATTTTTAAACGTTTCTGATTATACCGAGTAGCATTTGGGAAGTAAATATCTTTTACATTAGTACAGTGCTGCGCAAAACGAAAGCCGCGGGTCGCAAATGGCCCGCAGCTAACTTTCACAGTCTGTGTAAAAAATAATCTAAATGGCTGTTTGTGCCTGGGTAAATCACATCTTTGAACGACAAATATATGTAATATATTATGTAATAATAAATATGTAATATCTTATGTAATAGTAAATAATAACATATTACGTAATAAACAGAATTATATTTTCTGTTTTGAAAAAGACCAATCTGCAGAGGCAGCACGTGTCTATGCACCAAGATTTTGACATAAAATATCCTAATAGTACAATGATTTTTCTTTTTCCAGTTCCTTCCTAGTGGACCTTGGCCTCCTCCTCCCGTCTACATTTGTTGACTAGATCTTAAGGGGCCTACAGATGATCAACATGCTTGAGCAACATGGTTGGTCAAATGCAGTGTTGAAGTGTTTGTTGAACGTTTGTAGACAGGTTGGATCAAGCCTCAACCATCCAACTTGCCTACAGAAGTTCAACAAACACTTCAACACTGCATTTGACCAACCATATTGGTCAACAATGTTGGTCAACCATGTTGGTCAACCATGTTGATCGTCTGTAGGGCCCTTTAGGCACGTATATTGGGCCCTTACAGTTTCTAACGTGGGTGGCGAGCCACTTTTCAGGGAAGGTTTCGTGGCAGATTAGTTTGATAGCTTTGCTAGAGCCGTGCACAGGAGAATTGTGACTTATTTACAATGATTATTACCACAAAATGTAAGAAATGCTTGGTGACCATGATTTGACAAGTAAAGAAGCTTCCACGACAAAACACGTTTGCTGCGCAAGGCAGAAAGCATTTCATAGAGTTGGTGTTGGTAGCAAAGAAGAATCACAAACATTAACGAGAACATGTTATTGAAAAATAGGTTCTTCAAACGGATTTGAATAAAAGATTTAAATATGTTTCCACAAAAATAGTTCTTGAAGTGAAACCCAAATATCTGACGCCAAATATCTTCAGCAGTTAATTTGTGCGCTTGGCCTTCATGAATTAGCCAGTAGAATAATAGAAATAGATCTCCAACAATTAAATTGTGCGCTTGGAATTAATAATTGATGCTTTAATTTCTTGGAGCAGTGTATTTACTTTTTTAAGCTTATCGGTAGTTGTTCTATCGCGTTGTAAAGTTTGGTTATTAAAAAGCAGAGATGGTATATGGATAATAAGTATGTGCGAATGTATATAAAATCCAATCTAGATATAAGTTTATGGTAAAATAAAAACTACAATGTCCCGTTTATGTATAAAAGGTCTGCACTTAGTTGCCCGCCCGCCATCTTCAATATAAGAGCTTTATTGTTTCATAAAATGGTTATGGCTGGGTCGCATCATGTTATACCTTTAGGTGAATATAATAGTTTACAAGTGCATATTTTTACAGGCCATTTCTTGAAAACTAGAGTGAGATGCAATTCGTCTTTCTTCCCGGCTTTTCCGTTTAATATAATAAAATTCAATTTTCTTTCTCACCGCCTCAGAGAGAAAGGATATTGTGGAATCGGTGGCTTATAAGAAAACAATTTTGAGGTCACATATTCTCCTTACTGTTTTCTTTATCTAAATGATATCCTTAAACTGTCGCATGCAGTAATATAATTTTCATATATTATTTATTTATAAAAATATTTTTTCCATATTTATTGATTTATTTATAAAAACAAGTCTTATTTATTTAAGAACGTGGCACAATAGTAGTTTATGATACAAGTGTGTGAAGAAGGGCTTTTGTGTATGAGTTCCCAAGTTTAAAGAGCCGAAGGCGAGTGGTTGAAACGCAGTGAGCTATTTAATCTAGATTAGGTTATGGTTAGGTTATGTTATATTAGAGCCAGATAAATTCAGACTGAGAGGCCGAGACTTGAATCAAAACAAGAAAAATTAATTCAATTTTAATATACGTCAGGAAATTTATTTTCACTACTTATATGTTTTTTGTTTAGTGACGCAAGTTGATGCCATAGTAACAACAAAGCAGAAATCGTTTAATAATGAAACTATATTTGATTTAAATTGGACTTTTACGCACTATTTCTATACTTTTACACACGATTATTATTATGACATCCTTCTCATACAATAATGTATTTATTAATGTGTTCATTTTGGTGTGTAAATAAAAGTTTAAAATAGATTAAAAAAACTCCAAAGAGTAGATGGATAGAATTAGGAACATCTCTTGTCAGAGAAATTTAAATAAAAGGTAGTACTAGATGTATAAATAATTAAAACTAGCAAAAAACACAAGGATATAAAAGCTATATTTACATACAAAATTATGTGAAAAATATTTGTTTTTATTTATGTGAAAAATTAAATAGTTTTCTAGATTTTTTGGTACATTATATTCTTTAGTAAAGGACTAACTCCAATTCTTAAAAATAGAATTTCCGTATGTTAATAAAAATCTGCAATATAATCATCATTTTAAATCTTGTTCGTATTATTTATCAAAATAAAAAATCTAATAAGATATTTAAAGAATGCATGACATGGTTTTTAGAGTAATGACAAAGTCTAGATTTGTGTCAAGTATTAATGAAAAAAGGTTTGACTGGCATTTAATTCGCAGCTTATATTGTGCGCTAGCTGCATCGGCGGCCGCCAATGTAAACTGCATAACTGTTAGTCTAGCATCCATTAATCAAACTTTAAATTGCTATTTTTTTCATCCTCTCTCCCTCGTCCGTCTAGAACAAGCGCCGCTTTGTAAAGTTTCGAAATTTCATTCTGCACCGAGTATTAGATCTTCCATTCAATTTTAACCTTGTTTTCTTTATTAATATTAACTTAAAACAAATCTAAATATCTCATCGCAGCGCAAACTTAAATGAAGGGTAGTTTCATAAGAATACTTCATATAAATTAAGCAAAGTCCTCATCTTAGTTAAAACTGATTATATTTATAATGAAGAACTCGACGATAAAACGAACACAAAAAATTAACGAGAATTGGAAGCAAAATAGGAAACTAATTAATGCAATCATAAAGTTTTAAATCTTCTTTCAAATATCTACAAAATTATAATTATTTCAAAATGCAATTTTACAACTATAATAATAATGTTTTTAAATATAAAAAATAGGTAATTATTTCGAAATCTATTGTTCGATAGCTATTGATCGATAAAAATTAAGGAAAGCTTCTGAAATAATTTAACTAATGTATGAAATTAATTTGTAAAATTATAATAAAATTGTAAGTTACTTCCTGTACTCAAATCATATTAAAATATGTCCTTGAATTCTCACGAAACAGATACGGAACAAACACTGACGTTTAAAATAGCACTATGTATCAAGTTTGTCTGGTGTGTCCAATTTTCCCGGTCAGGCTGCTCTGTCTTGTTTGCCTAGTCTCTCTGGTCTATTGGCATATTAATTAAATAAATAGTACGTAAAATAGGACAGAAGGATCTCGTAGTCTCGTAGTAGTGTACCAAGTATGTAAAAAATATATTTTCTCTCTATTACTTTTTAAAACCATTTTAAATTTTTGTGGTGTTAGCAGCAAATAAATGGAAAATCGATCAATTACGCTCGACGATTTGAAATGCGTTGAACGTAAAAAGATTTGGCGTTTGATTGAAACCGTTTAAAAATATTTTCTGCTCGTTGTAAATTTACCCAAACGTCACGTTTCAATCAAAAAGTAAACCCGCAAAAAAGTTGGATGGAAAAATAAATAAAATAAATATTGTAGTAATAAATCTGGTAATTTTGTAAATAAATCATGTTCAATTGGATTTAGTTGGCGAGGGAGATTTTTAAGAAAATAAGTTAAAAAGAAAACATAATTCTTTCAATAGTTGGATTGCTTCGCCAGCGATTCCCTAGACGTGATATTCTATTAATTGAATCCTGAAACTCTCAGAGGAGAGAGATTTGAGAAGCACAAAATTACTTCATATCTGGAACACAATGCGGGCTTCACGGACTCAACAAGATTAAAAAACAGTGAGAGCAAGATACGGACAGGGAAGAATTACTTACACTGCACTCTGGTGTCAGCCGTGGCAATTTGTACGCGAATTTTTCAACGCGAAAAAAGTCTGGATGTTGATGCGAAAAGAACGGAAGTAATGAAATATTACACAAGACCGCAATATGTCTGCTAGCCCGAGATATCAGAAAGGTTCAAATTATTTTTAAAATCCCACATCTCGGACCAAAGCCTATTTTCCTTTCATTTTTCTTTCACATTTTTATACAATATAAACAGAATTTTTATAAAGCTAACAATATTATTAGATGTATTAAATTCTAAATTTATTTTTTAGAAATAAACTAAATTATCACCCTCTATTCCGCCTTACCATTGTCTTAGTCTAATCTTTTTAATTAATAACTCGCGTTATGAAATAGATTTTATTATTTGAAATACATTTTTTATATTTAAATTGATAATTAAAAATAATAGATTTAAATTATGAACATAGGAGAGCTTCATACAATTTGTTTAAAATAATGAACAAATACACGATGAAGGAACAGGGGCGTTGCCAGCACACTGGTCTAGGGGGGATAATAGCCAACTAGTCTATGGGGGAGGTTAATTAAAAAAAAAGATTTTTCATAATAAAAAAAATAAAAAAAATTTAGACGAAATGGTTTGATGCTGAAAAAACCTACTTTTAAAACTAATATCCAGTCGATAAACATCTTATGGAAAAATGGTAAAATAACGGAGAAAAAGGTTAGAATATCGGTAATTTTTATGAATAAAAATGTATAAGCGAAAAATTCTTAGGAGGGGATTACCCGATTACCGCCCCTTGAAACCGCCACTGGGTGAGCCGTTCTAACGTTATGACAGCGTCAAATCAGTCGGAAATGCGAGATGGTGTACAGAGAAAAAATATATAAAACTTGTTTATTTGTAACTTTAGAGCGAAATAAACTGGAAAACCTTTTTCAGCTCTTCGATTTCCTTCGTGTAACAAAAAAAAAAAAAAATCACGAAAAAAATTTGCAACAAAATTTTTGACAAAAAATTTCTATCATTTCGTTCGAAAATATACATGCTTTTTCGGTTTTCTTCGATTTTTTCGAAAACGGTAAAGTGCAGCGAAATCATTTTGGGCACACAGAAACTACACGACAAGACGAACAAGTCGATGTGTAAATTGTCCGAAAATATTCAATAATTCGTCGATAAATTTCAAACTGAAATTTACCAGATGCTCGATTTGCTAAGTAGATATCTCGGAAACGGTTATAGAAAATTAAAAACGGATTGCTGCATCATTTTCAGAAGGTCATTTGCCTATGGATACACTAAGATTGTCTGCGGGAAATTCAAGACTTTCCGAGATCCCTACTAGAGCGCCGTAATTTCATAAAAATTTCTTCAATTTGTGCATGCGAAAGTGAACCGAAAGAGCTAGCGAAATGTAATTTGCATATCTGTAATCAGCAGCTAAAATGCTTTCAGAAACGTTTTTAAATTTTGCTGTGACTCAAAAAATAACGATTTAAAAAAAAACGATTTTCTCGCATTTCGTTGTTTCCGCGGTCTAGACTTCCCGAGTCGATGGTATTTCTTAACTGAAAGGTTCCCAGAGAATGTTATATACGTTCTCCGACTAATTTTGGGACGCTGAATCGATTGGTGAAGACTAGAAGTCTCTGTGGTGAGCGGTTCAAAAGTTATGACAGCGTCAAATCAGTAGGAAATGTGTGATTGTGATTGTGTACAGCGAAAAAAATATAAATCTTGTTTATTTGTAACTTTAGAGCGAAATAAACTGCAAAACCGTTTTCAGCACTTCGATTTCCTTCGTGTAACAAAAAAAAAGTTACGAAAAAAATTTACAAAAAAAATTCGACCAAAATCATTTCGTTCGAGAAATACATGCTTTTTTGTTTTTTTTTTTTCGATTTTTTGGAAAACGGTAAGCAGCAGTGAAATTATTTTGGGCGCACAGAAACTGAGCGACAAGACGAACAAGTCGATGTGTAAATTGTCCTGAAATATTCAATAATTCGTCGATAAATTTCAAACTGAAATTTATACGATTAACAAATTTCTAAGTAGATGTCTCGGAAACGGTTGCAGATAATTGAGAACGGATTGCGGCATCGCTTTCAGAAGGAAACGACTTTCCGAGATCTCCACTAGAGCGCCGAAATCTCATAAAAATTTCTTCAATTTTTGAAGGCGATAGTGAACCGAAAGAGCTAGCGAAATATAATTCGCATATCTGTAATCAGCAGCAACAATTCTGTCAGAAACGTTTTTAAATTTTGCTGTGACTCAAAAAATAACAATTTTGAAAAAATCGATTTTCTCGCAATTCGTTGTTTCCGCGGTCTAGACTTCCCGAGTCGAAGGTATTTTTTAACTGAAAGCTTCCCAGGGAATATTATATATGTTCTCCGACTAATTTTGAGACGCTGAATCGATTGGTGAAGACTAGAAGTCTCTGCGGTGAGCGGTTCAAAAGTTATGACTGCGTCAAATCAGTAGGAAATGTGTAATTGTGTACACCGAAAAAAAATATAAAATTTGTTTATTTGTAACTTTAGAGCGAAATAAACTGGAAAACCGTTTTCAGCGCTTCGATTTCCTTCGGGTAACCAAAAAAAATCACGAAAAAAAATTCCAAAAATTTTTTCAACAAAAATTTTCTATCATTTTGTTCGAGAAATATGTGCTTTTTCGGTTTTTTCGATTTTATCGAGAACTGTAAAAGTAAGCGAAATCATTTTCGGTACACAGAAACTACACGACAAGACGAACAAGTCGATGTGTAAATTGTCCTGAAATATTCAATAATTTGTGGATGAATTTCAAACTGAAATTTACCCGATTCTTAATTTGCTATGTAAATATCTCGGAAACAGCTGCAGATAATTAAAAACGGATTGCTGCATCGTTTTCAGAAGGTCATTTTCCTATGGATACACTAAGATTGTCCGCTGCAGATTCACGACTTTCCGAGATCTTCACTAGAGCGCCGAAATTTCATAAAAATTTCTTCAATTTTTGCAGGCGAAAGTGAACCGAAAGAGATAGCGAAATATAATTTGCATATCTGTAATCAGCAGCAAAAATGATTTCAGAAACGTTTTTAAATTTTGCTATGACTAAAAAAATAACGATTTTGAAAAAATCGATTTTCTCACATTTCGTCGTTTCCGCGGTCTAGATTTCCCGAGTGGATGGTATTTCTTAACTCAAAGCTTCCCAGGGAATAATGTATATGTTCTCCGACTAATTTTGGGGCGCTGAATCGATTGGTGAAGACTAGAAGTCTCTGTAGTGAGTGGTTCAAAAGTTATGACAGCGTCAAATCAGTAGGAAATGTGCGATTGTGTACAGCGAAAAAAATATAAAATTTGTTTATTTGTAACTTTAGAGCGAAATAAAGTGGAAAACCGTTTTCAGCACTTCGATTTCCTTCGTGTAACCTAAAAAAAATTACGAAAAAAATTTGCACAAAATTTTCCACAAAAATTTTCCACAAAAATTTTCCATCATTTCGTTCGAAAAATACATGCATTTTCGTTTTTTTTTATTTTTTGGAAAACGGTAAAGAGCAGTGAAATTATTTTGGGCACACAGAAACTATACGACAAGACGAACAAGTCGATGTGTAAATTGTCCGGAACTATTCAATAGTTCGTCGATAAATTTCAAACTGAAATTTTCCTGAATCTTGATTTGCTAAGTAGATATCTCGGAAACGGTTGCAGATAATTAAAAACGGATTGCTGCATCGTTTTCGGAAGGTCATTTTCCTATGGATACAGTAAGATTGTCCGCTGGAAATTCACGACTTTACGAGATCACTAGAGCGCCGAAATTTCATAAAAATTTCTTCAATTTTTGCAGGCTAAAGTGAACCGAAAGAGCTAGCGATATATAATTTGCATATCTGTAATCCGCAGCAAAAATGCTTTCAGAAACGTGTTTCAATTTTGCTGTGTTTCAAAAAATAACGATTTTGAAAAAATCGATTTTCTCGCATTTCGTCGTTTCCGCGGTCTACACTTCCCGAGTCGTTGGTATTTCTAAACTGAAAGCTTCCCAGGGTATATTATATACGTTCTCCGACTAATTATGGGACGCTAAATCGATTGGTGTAGACTAGAAGTCTCTGTGGTGAGTGGTTCAAAAGTTATCACAGCGTCAAATCAGTAGGAAATGTGTTATTGTGTACAGCGAAAAAAATATAAAATCTGTTTATTTGTAACTTTAGAGCGAAATAATCGGGAAAACCGGTTCCAGCGCTTCGATTTGCTTCGTGTAACCAAAAAAAATCACGAAAAAAATTTCCAAAAAATTTTTCAACAAAAATATTCTATCATTTTGTTCGAAAAATATATGCGTTTTCGTTTTTTTTAGATTTTATCGAGAACCGTAAAAATCAGCGAAATTATTTTCGGTACACAGAAACTACACGACAAGACGAACAAGTCAATGTGTAAGTTGTCCGGAAAGATTCAATAATTCGTCTAGAAATTTTAAACTGAAATTTACCCGATTCTCGATTTGCTAAGTAGATATCTCGGAAACGGTTGCAGATAATCAAAAACCGATTGCGGCATCGTTTTCAGAAGGTCATTTTCCTATTGGCACACTAAGATTGTCCGCGCGAAATTCACGACTTTCCGAGATCTCTACTCGAGCGCTGAAATTTCTTAAAAATTTCTTCAATTCTTTTTAAAAAACTTCTTGCAGGCGATTGTGAACGGAAAGAGTTAGCGAAATATCATTTGCATATCTGTAATCAGCAGCTAAAATGCTTCCACACATGTTTTTAAATTTTGCTGTAACTCAAAAAATAACCATTTTGACAAAATCGATTTTCTCGCATTTCGTCGTTGCCGCGGTCTAGACTCGATGTCTCGTGTCGATGGTATTTCTTAACTGAAAGCTTCCTACGGAATATTATATACGGTTTCCGACTAATTTTGGGACGCTAAATCGATTGGTGAATACTAGAAGTGTCTGTATATGGCATAACTTTGAGCTCTACGAACATATTGAGATGCTCTCTGACTGTGCAAGGAAAAGAAGGGTAGCTTTCTATGGCCACGTTGCAAGATTGCCTCCAAACCGACTAACCAACCGTCTGTTTACCTTCTGGCAAAACAAGAAACTTCGTACCACTTGGTTGACAGAGACCAAGCAGGATATTAAAGAACTGGGAATAACAGATCTCAAAAACAGAGAGTCTGTGAGACGCACCCTGAAGGAAGTCCGTGGATTTCAGGAAAAACCTCGAAGGAAAGGTACCCCCCTGGACAGAAGAGAGAAAGGAGTTACACCGGCAGAAGATGCGACAATACTGGGCAAATGTCAAAGTCCAACAGTTGAACAAGCGTGGTCCAAAGTAGGCCTATTCGAAAGAAGAAGAAGAAGAAGTCTCTGTGGTGAGCCCAGTGGCGTTTCTAGCCAACTAGTCTAGGGGGGTAATTAAAAAAAAGACAAAATTTAGACGAAATGGCTTGATGCTGACACCTACTTTATAACTAATATCCGGTGGATAAACATCGTTGAAAAAACGGTAAAATAACGGAGTAAAATGTTTGAATATCGGTAATTTTTAACAATAAAAATGTATAAGCGAAAAATTCTTAGTGGGGGGTAATTACCCAATTACTCCCCCTTGAAACCAGCATTGTGAAGGAGCTGTTAATATATCATAGAAAATGTTAGAAAAGGCATAAAAAAATTGTGTGCAATATATCTATATTTAAACAACGGGAAATGCATGAATATAAAGTTTAATTACGTGCTAATTTTTTTTGTCAGAATTTATCATTTATTCGTTATATGGGCTTATAAATTGTAGCGCACAAAAGTTGGCTGTAAATAAACTGGTCCCGATAAACCGCTTCAGCAAGTACAATAAACAATAGATAGGAATTGTTCATTATCCTTATCAGGATTAACCTAATTGTGTCATCCCAGTGCTACGTGACATACCCACAAAAGTGTATTGTTTGGCATGCACATAAATTGCCGCAAATAAATAGCAAAGGAATTTCTCCACGAAGATCAGACATAAAACATATATCAGCATACATTATGTAAATGCCGCAGAGGACGTTGCGAAAAGTGCAGCTCTCGCCAGGCTTTCCGGCGTTATTTTTAAACAAAACTTTTATAATTTATGGCCGAGTTTAGATTGGACGGGAAAATATGGGTATACCAACCATTCCAAGGAAATACTATTTCAGATTGCAATAACATCAATATTTATACTTATATAAATTAATAATAAACTAGAAAAATAACTATATGTATATTAAACTCGTAGGGCAATATTTTATAGATTCTTTCCTTACTCTATACCAGATATCAAAATGTATTACTGCACGTATTATAATATAATATAATAATATTAATATATCTAATAATATTCTTATTTGTTATTATTTTTCATATCGAAATTGTAAGCTATTTGTACATTAATCCCCTATATGGAATATCCAAAATCTTGATTTATTCGTTATTATAGTTGTGGGGTAATGAAAAATAAAGCTATCGGAGCAAAAAAGATTACGTTTCAAACAAATTAACTGAGTTATTGCTGCCGCTGCTACATCAAATACATCAAAGGTGTACAACTAATCTAATGGAAAATATATTATAGACTTGTGTGTAGTCGAATGGAAATCTACGCGGATCTTAAAAGGATTTTATTTCAAAGGTCAACTTTTCGATTCAAATTACACTTTGACCAGAATATTTCATTAATGTACAAACTCTTCGTCTGTCTGGCCTCTTACCTCAATATATAATCGTAACAGCAACCTACGTGGAAGTAATAAGATAAAAGATAATTTAAATCAAACACTTATATTTTGCCTCAATCTTTACAGTTTTTATATATTTTCCTTGTTAGACTAAGCTAGAATTAATCTATTGATTTAGTTAGTATGTTTGAATATAATAAATTGTGCTACAAAATATCGCGGAATAACAAACCACCACCAATCAACAATCTATGTTTAAGGTAAAGAGATTTCTTTGTGGATAATATTAATTACAAAGTGAATACATCTGTACTATTTGGTATAAGTTAAAGTATTATTGTTTGGTAGTAAAAAAGTATTTTTAGTGATAGAAACTGGATCGACTAACACTATAGTGGTTTTACGAGACATAATAATCGTGGAAATAGTCTCTTTGTAAAAGCTTTATTTAAGTATAAGTACCTACGAAACTATAAACTTTTATAGGCAATATTAATTTAATGAAATCGACAAACAACACGTTTTTTCTAACGCGTTCTGTATACACATTGTTGTGTCGTCGAAACAAATTAATTTATAAAGCTGGTAATGTGTATTTGTGATTGGGATTTAAGCATGCAGGACGTTTTATAAATTATGTAAGCCTCAGATTATATAACGGTCTTGGTTTTACGACTCAATGTCGCCATAAAATAAGTGTAATTTATGGGTTTAAATGATTGTAAACTTGTTGGCGTAGGATCCTCAAGGAATTATTTTTAGTTTATAAAAAAGAAAAAAAAAGATTAGTTCACCAAAATAGCATTGGTTTTTTAAAATATTTTTGGAAAGGTTGTTTTATCACCAACTAAATGAAAAAATAGAATACTTAGAACTAGCAAGAAGTAAACTATATATTCTGTAAGAAATTAAACTTTTTAAATCTGTTAACATGTTGACAAAATTTTACATAATTTGAAATTTGATTTATGTTTTCGGAATAAATTAGGTTCGCGTGAAGTAATTAATATTAAAATGTATCCGTTGCTTCAACAGTGTCAAGCCAACTTTTGCATATGTCAGTCCGGTCTACATGACGAGGCACTACTAACTATCCTTGCGAATCCATAAGTTTGTAAACAACTTATAAACTAAAACGGAAGTTTCCCTCCACTTTGAGTCCATTTTGTAATCAAACTCGGCTTGTAAACTTTACTAGCGGCTTATTAAAATGTTATTACAAAAGTATTTCTAACATACAGGAAAACATATACAAGGCAATTAAACAAACAGGAGTAGAGATTGTTTCTTAAATTACCTATGTTTGTTGAATATTTCAGAACTTTCTAACAATCAGGAAACCATATACAAGGCAATTAAAGAAACAGTAGTTTGTTGAGGCAAAGTAGACATATGTTAAGTTTGTCAAAAATTGATGATCTAGAAGCGATCGCTGTCACTAGGGTTTGACAAACTTGATGATGGTTCCCAGATGGTACACCGCTGGTCCACCGCAGACTTGACGGATTGTTTAGACAGACTATAGTAAATATGCTAATGCAGACTTATACAATTACGAGTTATAACTAATTTTGTATGTCTTATTTCTTTAATACCCTTTTCGTATTATCTCTCAAGTCTTGTCTCTTGTCATGTTTTCTTTAACTATTGATCTCAGTCATGTTCATGTATTCGAGACCAGTGGTGTACAAACTGTGAGTCGCGACCCCGTCGAATAGAGATTTTTTGTTTGTCGTTGAATTTATGAAAAATTTAAGGCTTTTCGTATGTATCAGGTAGCAGTAAAATATTGAAATGTCAATACGAACAAATTTAAAATAATCCTCTACTTTCTATCCAGGGGTCGCGATAAAGTTTTACACAAAATGTTGGCTCGCAAATGACAACAGTTTGCTCACCACTGCTCCAGAGAATCGATCGCTGGTTCGAAGGTATTTTCTTAAAGAAGGTTTAACTTAAGGCTTCCCAGGAATATCATGAAAAACTAGAAATCTTTTAAAAATACTTCCTCTTTTAAAAAAAACATCGTTATTTATTAATTTTTCCCTGCTGGTTGCAAATGTACTACTTGCATTTTCCTAGGCGCTTCCGTTTGCGAGATATGACCTGAAATTCCGAGAACATTGGTCGGTCGAGCATAGAACTGGGAAACCAATTGACATTTTTCAGGAAATCTAAGTGCGCTTGTAGGTAAATGACCTTCTGAAAACGATGCCGCAATCGGTTTTGAATTATCTGCAACCGCTCACGAGATATAGACTCATGAAGTCGACATTCTGGAAAATTTGAATTCCAAATTTCGCAATAAAATGAATGACTTGAATCGTTCCGAACAATTTATATATCGTTTTGCTCGTCTTGTCGTCTAGTTTTAGTGTGCCGAAAATGGTTTCTTTGGAATTTGTAGTTTCAGAGAGGTTTGTAAAAACCCGGCGAAAACGAAGAGACACAGCGATATATAACAGCGAAAAACTATATATCTTGTTTATTTTTAACTTATTGTAACGAACACAATTTATTATTATTTTTTTTGTTCTTATTTTGCTGTGTAGGCACTATGTGGCTGTTTCTGTAAGTTTCTCCTCAGTCCTTCGGCTCCTGCGATTTGGAAGTCCAGGAGTCTGTCCATCTCTTCGGTGGTCTTCCAGGGGGTCTCGTTCTGTTGGGTTTTTGTGTCATGGCCCAGTTAGCGATTCGGTGTGGCGCCATGCGTTCCACGTGATCCCGCCAGTATTTTCGACGGGCTCTTGTCCAGCGCACGACCTCCTGGATTTGTGGGTCAGCTCTGATCTTAGAGCTCCTGACATAGTCTCTTAATGTGACTCCTCTTATTGCTCTCAGGGTCCGCATTTCGGTCGTTCTCAGCGCTTGTTTGGTGGCTGATGTGTCGGCCCTTGTTTCAGCCGCATATGTGAGTATTGGCATTACTGCTGTCTTGTATATTCGGCTTTTACCTTCTTGCGATATGTGTTTGTTTCTCCAGATTATGTTATTTAGTGCGCCAGATATTCGTCGAGCCTTGTTCGTTGCTGCTCGTACCTCTAGCTTGAGGTCTCTGTCGCTTTAATCACCTTATTGTTGTCGAGTTCTAATTTGCATCTGGTTGCTGATCTGCTGGCTACCATGCACTTTGGAGAATGTTTGTAGAAGTCGTTGTAAGTTGTTTTCATTGTCAGCTATTAATACAACGTCATCCGCGTAGCACAGTATGTTGAAGGACTGGTTTCCCACCCGATATCCTGCTTTGAGGTTTTTCACACTCGTTATTATGTTGTCCATTATTAGGTTAAATAGGGCCGGGCTCATACTGTCGCCTTGTCTAATCCATCGCTTACGCGTATTCTCTCTGCTGACTTGGTTTTTGTTTTTATTATTGTATAGTTGTTAGTGTTGATGTCTTTTATTAAGTTTGTTAGTTTTTTCCCCGCGCCTCGTTTTCCTAGTTCTTCAATAACATCGGCAATTCTGATCTTGTTGAATGCTTTACTTAGGTCAACAAAGCACATGTAGGCGTGCTTTTCGAACTCATTTGCTTTTTTGGATATTTGCCTGGTCGTAAATATTGCGTCTATTGTAGATCGATTCTGTCGAAACCTTTGCTGTTCGTCGTTAACTGTTTGTTGTTCGTCATTCGTTCGTTTATTTTTTGGTCCAGTATTTTTGTGAATAGTTTTGCCATAGTGTTTATTAATGTGATGCCTCGGTAATTTGAGGGGTCTGTTTTCTTGCCTTTTTTAAAGATTGGGATGGTAATAGTGCTTTTACAGCTTATTGGCACTATTTAGGATTCCAATTTTTTTTTAAATAGGTTGGAGGTCTCAGTCACGAGTTTTTCGCCGCCGTATTTTAGGAGTTCGTTGGGAAAGGTGTCTTCGCCTGGCGACTTCCTTGATTTCAGGTTTTTGATTTCGCGCCTTATTTCTTGATGACTAATAAACCAGTGTGAGACGTCTATTGTTTGTATTTTCGCTGAGGTGGTGGTTCCTGTCTGGGCGATGATGATTCCTGTTTCGTAAAATCCCTGAAAGTACTAGGCCCATTCTGCGGATGTGATGCATTCTGTTTGCTGTTGCTCGTCCGATGGTTGTTTGTACTTCCTGAGTAGTTTCCAAATCTTCTTTTGTCTGCCATATAGGTCGTGTTGTAGTTCGGTGCTGAAGTTTTCCCAGTACTGATCTTTTAGGTGTCGCACCTCTGTTTTGCACCTATTCCTATTCCTATTCCTTATACAGCTTTGTAGCTTGTAGTAGGATTCCTTGGTTCTTGTGTCCATGTACTTCTTGTAGGCTTCTGATTTGTTTTTTATTTGTAACGAAACAAACTAGAAAATCGTTTTCAGCACTTCGATTTCCTTCGGGTAACCAAAAAAATATCACTACAAAATTTTCAAAAAAATTCGTCAAAAGATTTTTTCCATCATTTCGGTCGAAAAAAGTGCTATTTCGGTTTTTTTCAACTTCCTCAAAAACGATGAATAGCATCAAAATTATTTTCGGCACACAGAAACTTTATCTTCTTGGAGGTGTAGGGTGAATATTTAGTATTTAGACTCGTCTTTTTCCCACCATTATTGTTGATTTTATATTATATTTTCTCATATGTCGCTATCTTCTCTTGTGAAAATTGAATTGCAAACTGTGCATTTGTAGTACATTTTTTGATTGTCATCACATACTTCCTTATCGCTACCAAGATTATCCTTGCTTGCGAAAACCTTTACACATTGATCGCAGGGATACAGTGGCGAGGAGTGAGGAGGCGCCAGAACATACCATCTTTCCCTACTTACACTGTATGACTCAAGGTGCTGTCTGGTTTCTTCGGTACCAAAACATCCAAGTTGTTGATGCTTTTCTACCTCCATTGTAAATTTGTAAGATAAAATGGGTAAGGAATTTGTCCATTTCTGGTCTGACGTGGAGCCAGATTACAATGTGTTATACTGTGCTATATTTTGCTGTGTATATATTTATATGTGTTGTGCTATATTTTAACAGTCAGTGGTCCTTCCATATCCGTTTCGAGAGAATTCACATTCACGGAAGTATCTTAACCACATTTACACCTACATTTACATTTAAACGTACACTCAGGTTTAAATGTAGCTGATGAAATTGCTTTTTCTTCAAAATCTGTAGAAATATGTTGGCTATTACCAGAGATAGGACCTGTTTGTACATTTGACCATCTTACCTAAAGTATGTATTCTTTATACAATGTTCCGCCAGATCAGATACATACTTTTCTGGTTTTTAAATAATTTTGGTTCCGATCTTATGATGTTTAAGGGACCGGTACTTTAGGGACCGGCACTTTTGTGAATAAAGGTACAATGTCAAATCTCACAAGGAGATGGCCAGGCTGGAGTTGGCAATTTTTCAAGATGTCTATAATGTGTTCAGCATTGCGGACATATGAATCATAATCTTCGACGTATGGTTTTAAACACTTTGCTAAATGCTTCGCAAGAAGTTGGACCGGTTAGCCAACAGAGCTTACTATTGGTTGGAGTGGAGCTCCATCTTTGTAGATTTTGCGGTAAATCATATATCTTGGGACACCATTATGATTTCTCCCTTGGTAGATATTTCATTGTTTCCTTGTTCCTTTTTCCTTGTTTCCTTGTCAATTCCTTGTCAATGGTGGAGGGAGTGTATCTTTTCTCTGATTGTTTTCTCAAGATAAGTTGTGGTGTCCGTTATCCTGGATAGATAAGCAGGTAGATAAGGGTATAAAATCATCTAAGATTTAGTTCATTTTTTGTTTATGGTCATAACTATTCAGCACTGTTCATGACTACGGAGTAATTTCCTTTATGGGATGGTAGGACCATAATGTTGTTGTTTTCTCTTAGGGCCTTGAGGGCTTTGCATTCCTCGTATGGGATTGGCAGATTTTATGATATGGCATGTTTCCTGTCGTATTGTCTCGGATAATGCGACAGGGAGTTGTGAAATGGCGCTCTCGACACCAGTGATTCTCTTCTTTGGGAAAACGAGATGGTGCGATTGCAAAATTAAAACCCTTAGTATCAAAGTTAAAACCCGTACCCAGTACGGTTTTGGTAGGTTCGTCTGGGGCAAGGGTCGGCAACCTTTTCAAACGGAAGAGCCAAAAGTTACAATTTATAAAATTTCCCAATTTTTAAAGAGCCAGAAAAGTTTTTGCTGTAACCTCACTGTAGCATTCTGGAAGGATATACCATGTGCCTCGACTCGCGGCATTTCTTTTAGGGCTTTGTCCAATTGTGCTGCGCGACGTGCATGCATTTCTCGACCTCCAACTTTCTCTTGAGTTCTTGAACTTATTACTCCACAAGTCAATTGCATTTCATCAGCATCAATTCCAAGTTGTTCAATGTTGATCTAATTTGTATTTGTGTTGAGAGGATTTACTATGAACGCGAGAGAGGTTTTGTACGTTTTGAATTACTCGAATCTATTAACAAATCCATCTTTAATGTTTGTTTATAGCTGCGCTGGAGTAACTCGTGTCAATAGTAGCATTGGTTTCATAGCAATATTGCTTTAGATTTTTAAAATGAAGTAATTTACCGCTCTCTATATCTTCAACAAGAAGAACTAATTTTTTTGGAAACAAACTATTTCTTGCAGCAAGGCATGGGCTGGGTTTCCTTTTCCTTGCAGTTTAAATTTAGTTTCATTGTGATATCTACAAGTTGAATTTTTGCAGCCATTTGTCTTCTTCCAATTAGTGAGCACCTCTTTCACTGAGGAATGTTTTTAGAGCACTCAAGCACAAAGTAAAACGTTTCAATACGTTTCCTCTGGTAAGCCATCGCATTTTATTGTGCAGAAATACTTTCGTGCATCACCTTTTTCGTGCATCACCTGCTGAATATTTACCCGCAAACTGGGTATGTTCTGTAGCGAAGTGTCTCTCCAAATTTGAATTCTTATTGTGTGCTAGTTTTTCAGCGCAAACGAGACAAGTCGGAAAGCCTATCTGTGCTCCGACTTGTCTCATTTGCGAAAAACTCGCACACAATAAGAACATACCCAGTTTGCGGGTAAATATTCAGCAGGTGATGCACGAAAAAAGCTGTTGAAGAGCTTCAAAAACAAAAATACAACTGCTCAAATGTCTCAAATGTAACACACATGCAAGTAGTAGATCTGCTCTTGTGGCATAAAAGACACGGTACAAGTTGTCCTTTGAGAAAGAAGACTGCTAGGATACTACTGCCCTCAGGGCAAACTCGTGGGGAAGATATAGCAAATGCTGTGCAAAAAATGCCTTGAAGAGCAAGGAATCGATTTAAAGACAAGACTAGGAAGCCTATCTGTGTTGCTTATGCACGGAAACGACTCCGTCCAATCTATATTGAATTCTCGATTTTCTTCTTCGAAAGACGATAAGCAATGAAATGAAATCCGAATGTGATTTCATAGAGTATGATTTGTTTCCTTTGACAATGTAAAGATTGCGCGATTTTAAGTGTTTGGATAATAAAATAATTTATTTTTGCTTATGGAACTGAAGAGCCGCAATTTTACAACGAAAAAGCCACATGCGGCTCGCGAGCCGCAGGTTGCCGATCCCTGGTCTAGGGGCTGGTCTGAATGATTGTAAACCACTTTGTCCATGTTGAGTTGTTTTGGTGCCAAACCAACCAAACTTTAGTCTGCACTGTTTAGTTGTACGTTGCATCAATTTAATACTGTCTATGAATCTTATCGCTCTTATCTTGCTCATCTGTTTTGTTTCTTCTTCTCTTTTTTGTTTAGTCTGCTTTGCCTTGTTTTGTTGTATTCAATATGTGTTCTCCATATTGTACCATGGCATGGAATCATGGACATTGACCGAAGCAACACAAAAGAAACTCGAAGCCTTCGAGATGTGGCTATACAGAAGGATCCTTAGAATATCATGGGTACATAGAGTGACTAACGAAACAATACTGGATTGAATGGGAAAGGAAAAAGAGGTGATGAACACGATTAAGAGAAGAAAACTGGAATATCTCTGGCATATAATGAGAAATGACACCAAATACAAACTCTTAAAATCCATCCTCCAAGGACAAGTGTTTGGAAAGAGAGGGCCCGGAAGAAGAAGGATATCATGGCTCAAGAACCTAAGGACATCCTATTAAAAAACAACCACAGAACTGTTTAAAGCAGCAGTCAACAAGGTCATCATAGCCAGGATGGTCGCCAATATTCGAAACGAATAGGCACTAGAAGAAGAAGCCTAGTTTTATTTACCTTTCTATTTAGTGAAGTGTGCTTAATCTTACTGGGCTTGTTTTATCTGTCTAGTATTGTGAATTTTCTTCTCTGCCCAGTCCTGAGTAGAGTTGAGTATTTTTGTTTAGTTTTATTTGTCTAATCTTCTCTTTCTACTGTGGCTTGTAACTTGTTTTTTTATTAAATATTGTATTATCGATTTGTAATTATTTTGCTGAATTTATAATTTATTTGTTGGATGAAAGGTAAACAAAATAATGAATAAAGTATGAAAAGGTTAACGAGAACGCTGAGGGTAATATAGATCTGTTCAAGCCTGGGGGACATGCAGTGCTTGATCGATGATTGCCTCAAGTGAGCACTTTCTATTAGTGCTTCGTTTTTCCCAATAATCTAATCACCAAGGCGTACACACATACGTATACCCAGAGAGGATTTTTTTTTAACATTTTCCCTATCTGCGCCCGGTTCGCGAATCAAAGGGCTCCGTATAAACACAAACATAACATGCACTTTTATTAGTTTTATGAACAGCTCTTATCCTTTATCGCGTGGAAATATTCGAATACCTTTTTTCCATATGGTTTTTATAAGCCCGTTTGATGACCGTCCGCCCACTCTCAAAGCCCCGGAATGCGTTTGACCACGCGTATATAAACATTTTTGCCGTATCGCTTCACAGGCTTTCCATCACCGATAATTCCCTGTCGACAAATAAAGAATATCATCAAAGATTTCATTATTATGCCGTTACGAATTTTTCGAAAACCATTCAGGAAGAAAACTACGTCATGGCTACAGCATCAAAAATGCGCTCCTAATGGAATTAATTAATTGGTAACTAATTTACTGGAAATTATAATTCCATTGAACATTTATATTCGTTGTTTTTTTATATCTTATTTAAAGCTTTTCCGGACAGAAACATATCTATGTTCATATTCACAAGAATTAGTTCTGAAAAACAAAATTTCTTTGAAGAAATTTTTCTCGAGTTATAATAAGATTTTGCTCTTTTGTTGTCATCTAATAACACAAGTTAACTAAGCATGTTTTGCTTACAGTTAGGGTATGCAATTATTTATCTTAATTTAATCTCCATTTGCCTTATTTGTCTAATTTCTACTTTGTGGTATATTGCAACGTTTTTTCTTTTCGTTTTCAGAAAGACAATTATGTAAGAGATCAAACTGTGCCATAATACTTTGGATAAGATAGGACAAAGCTAGACAAGATCAGTGAATGCGGGTAAAGTTTAAACAGCATCGGATAATGTGATTCAAGAGCAAGATAAGGTCAGGTAAGACCAATCTTGATCAAAGATGATAAAACTAGAAAATATATTACAAGATTAAAGACTTAATATTTTACATATTTAGAGAATGCGGAGGTTTTAGTTCACACTGTCTCTAATTATATATTTTTTTGTTGTCATTTATTATACAGTGTATGTGCGAAGGCGAAGTGTAATAAATTATACGTAGTGCAGTGTATTTGCCGGAGAATGTAGCATAGAAATTATAGCTGCGTCTTATACAGGAAACATATTTTTACATAACTAAAAAAACTAGTCTTGAGCAGTTAAAAGCCAATAAAAGCGCAATATATAGACTTCCAGCTAGACGACTCGTAACTCAACAGTAAATCATAAATTGTTTGAGCAATTTTAAACGAATTAAGTTTTAATTGATTTTTCGAAAGTGTTGAGGAAAATGGTTGGTATAAGCAACTATAAAAATCAAATGAAGAGGAATGTATATACAAAAGTTCTAGATTAGAAAATAGATTTAAAATATTCTTGTTTTTCATTAGATAATAGATGCAAAATAGAAAATGTGATATCGTGATATGTAATAATAAATCATTTTCAAGCTTTCCAAACTAATAACGGATTGTTCTCTTCATTCATTTTGAAAATTAATCTGTTTGATAAGAGTAGTTAGACTAATTATTAGATTACAGGCAGTCTAGTTAACTTAGACACTCAGATTACTTAAACTATTCCAGATAGTCTAGTTATGAGCGATTAAACTCAATCATAGGATTTTGTTTAGCCAGGATTAAAGTTTTTGAATAGTGGCACTAATTAACCAGTCAACTTAGTCCAGATTAATTTCCCTAGTCTAAAAAGCAAATAACGTAGTATTAGATTAGCTGGTTAATTCGTCCTGGTCTAGTTTTGAAGCTATGACTAATTTTTTTTTTAAAGTTATAGCTATTAAGTTCTGGGAGTATTTTGACTAATTAGTTTAGGTTTGGTTAAAGTTAGAGAAAGCAGCTACAAACTGAGAATACATAAGCTAATGCTGCTAGTCTAGTTATGATCGATTAAACTCAAACATTGAATTGGGCTTAGCCAGGATTAAAGTTTTTGAAGTAGTTAGGTTAGGTTAAGTTTTTGAAGTAGTTAGTCAGGATTAAAGTTTTTGAAGTGCAAAAAAATAATCTCGAAATACCCACAGGAATATTCCTCGTTCAAAGTCTCAATACCAGCGCAAGACCGAGATGAAATCATGAAACCGGATTTATGGCCCAAAAATTGCATAAAAAAAATACATGTGGAATACATGAAGAAAAGCAGTTTTTTTCGAAAATTAAGAAAACAAAAATAGCAACCCCGAGCCAGACCAGAAGAGATATCATCTTATTATATGTCAATCATCCAATCGCTCCAGTGCAAAGTACCAGAATTGGAACTATCTCTAGAAGAAACGAAGCCATATTTTCTTTGTTTATCCGAAACTTGGCTAACATCTGATAACCTAACCATCATTCACATTAATAACTATCAATGAATTGATTTTTTTTTTGTAGATCACAAACTTGAGATGGAGGGGTCGCTGCATGGGCAAGGGCGTCTTCCGATATGGTCCAATTGCTGCTCTTAAATTTGAAGTAATGTGCTGTTCTGTGGAAAAGCACATATAATTCTGTGCTGTTATATGGAAAACCAACTAAACAACAACTAAAAAATAACAAAGCCCCGGGTATAGACGGAATACCAGCCGAACTACTCAAACAAGGAGAAGAACTACTAGAAACTAAAATACATGCGCTAATAAAAACTATCTGGAAAACAGAAAAAAATACCTGAGGAGTGGAAGATAGCCATAATCTACCAATATACAAGAAAGGCGACCGACAAGACTGCAACAACTATAGAGGCCTCTCACTACTATGTGTCGTATACAAGGTCCTAACATCCATAATACGCCAAAGACTGGAGATATACGCAGAAGATCTAATAGGGGAGTATCAAGCAGGATCAAGAAGAGGGAGATCCACGACCGACCAAATTTTTAGAACACGACAAATTATGGAAAAGGCGTGGGAATTTGACATACCTATTTATCAACTATTCGTAGACTTTCGACAAGCCTACGACAGTATAAGTAGGGAAGCACTATGTAACATTCTGAAAGAATTTGAAGTACCACAGGAAGCTAATCAAGATGATACAAGTAACCATGGAAGAGACGCTCAATCAGGTCAGAATACAAAACCAGCTCACAGAAAAATTCCCAACAGACAAAGGACTAAGACAAGGAGATGGCCTGGCCCCGATCCTATTTAACCTAGCCCTCGAGAAAGTGATCAGAGGCACAGGAATAAAAACTGACAGCACCATAATAAACAAGTCATGCCAAGTTATAGGATATGCAGACGATCTGAATATAGTGGGAAGGAATGTACTGGCAGTGATAGAAACATTTATGCAACTGATCGAAGAGGCAAGACCGATACTGCTGGTGAATGAAGACAAAACGAAATACATGGCCATAAAATAAAGGACGCGGCTGGGACAGAACATAACCATGGATAATATGAATATTGAAGTGGTACGAGAATTTAAATATCTGGGCTCAACACTGAACGAACAGAACTTAATACTACAAACAATTCAACAGAGACTGATAGTCGGGAATAAAGCGTACTACGCAGTTCAAAGTGTAATGAAATCGCAAATAGTGATGGTAAAAACCAAAGTGAAAGTGTACAAAAGCACCATTAGATCGATAGTGACCTACGGGTGCCAATCGTGGACAATGACGACCAAACATGAGGACCTATTATTAAAATTCGAGCGGAAAATATTGAGAAGAATATTTGGACCGACCCAGGAAGAAGACGGGTGGAGGATAAAGTATAATCACGAACTGGTACAACTGTATAAAGAAATAGACCTAGTAACATATATAAAAATGCAACGGCTGCAATGGGCTGGACACGTAGAACGCATGGGAGAAGAAAGAATACCACAGAAGATCTACAAAGGAAACATGGAAGGCAACAGGAGACAAGGCAGACCACGACTAAGATGGCATGACAACATACAAAAAGACGCAAGAGAACTAATAGGCATAAGGAACTGGAAAAGAGCAGCAGCGGACAGAAAAGGATGGAAAAGAATGCTAAACGAGGCTAAGAAAGGAGGAGGCTAAGGCCCACAGAGGGCTGTAAGGCCACGGATGGATGGATGGATATGGAAAACCAAGGAATTTTCCGCAGTAATTATAAATCTCTATCGTCCGCCTACCGGCTGTCTAGAAACATTCATGGGGACCCTAGAAAATCTATTGGATAATGCCTTCCACAAAGTCTCATCCATTATTGTAGTGGGAGACTGTAATATTAATTTTGACGTTAAATCTTCATACACAATAAACTTTACAAAGATGTTGTCTTCCTATGGTATAGTTGGACTGGTATCCCAGCATACCCGTATTACAAAGTCATATTCTACACTTTTTGACAACATTTTTGCCAACTTTGTAGACGAGCTATCTACATGTGTGGAACACTGCACCTTCTCTAATCATAGGATGATAATTCTGTACAATGAGGGAAGCGAACCAAACAAGAAAAGAAGTGTAATGGCGCGTAGAATTAATTCTCAAAATAAATCTATATACGAGAAATACCTAAAAGAGGAAGCATATTCCGATGTCTTTAACAGCAACAACTGTAATGAAAAAGCGTTAGCCTTTATAAATACCTTGAAATTTCAGTTTAATAATAGCTTTCCTCCTTCTCGAACGAATATCTCCAATAGAAACGGGATCACTGAAGAAACAAAGATCTCTAGCAGAAATTTAAAAGATCTCTACATTCCGCAACATAGATATCCTCATCTACGAGTGCATTACCAAAATAAAAAGAAATTTCATGTAAAGATTAGTTACACGCACTAAAATACTCTATTTTAGAAATATTATCACTAATTCAGACAACAAGCAAAAAACTGTATCGCGAACAAGTCGAATTAGAAATAGGTGATAGTCTAATTAGGGATCCTGATAAAATTGCTATGGCTTTTAGTAGCTTCTTTACTAAAGCGCCAAAGCAAATTATTAAAAACAGCAATCCGACTAGCATAACAAACAATTATCAATTTATCAATTAGTAATTTATCGTGGAAACCATGTATTTAAAGGATTTTTGTTAAAGAGAATTATTCAATCTTCTAAACTAAAATCTAAAAATAAAAATGGTCTACTTATGGTAAAAATGGTCTACCCTGTGGCTGAATTAAGGAGAATTTAGAACATCTTACGAAGCTGCTAAGCGAGCCTCACGGAGGAGACCTCATATAAGAGGGTCAGAAGCCTAATGAGAGCATTACTTATTTCACATTGTCCCTACGACTACAATGAGTTTGTGAATACTCTCAATTCTATATAGATCGTTTTCTGTATACATTCTTTCTTTTGGACGTACCCAAATGTATCTGTATATATGTACATCTTGTGGTCAATAAATAAATTGAATTGAATTCAAGTAGTTGCACTAATTCCTCGAGTAAATACAAACTAGTCGATTTAATTCAGATTAGTTCTCATAGTTTTAAAAGCAGATAATGTGTCTATAAATTCCGACTAGCTGGATAATTCTACCTGGTCTAGTTTTGAAGCTATGGCTAATTTTCTTCTAAAATTATGCTTATTTAAGTTCTGGGAGTATTTTGAGTAATTAGTTTATGTCTGTTTAAAGTTAGAGAAAACAGCTACAAGCTGAGATTACTTAGGCTCTTCCAGCTAGTCTAGCTATGACCGATTAAACTCAAACATTGAATTGGGCTTAAGCCTTATGGCTATTTACGTTCTGGGAATATTTTGACTAATTAGTTTACCTCTGTTTAAAGTTACAGAGAGCAGCTACAAACTGCGATTGCTTAGGCCCGCGGTTTCCAAACTTGATGTTCCTACGCCTCCAATAAAAATATTTAATCATTTGGCGCCTCCCCTGCATTTCATAAAATAATAAAAACTCCTAAAAGATTTATTAATAAAAACTAATGGAAAACAAAACAAAATAATAACGATATTTTATTATTGTTTTTTAAGGAGATGGATGTGCTTGTCTATTAGCACAAAGTTTATCAAATGTTGGTGTTTGTAACGAGATAGCTACGATATTTTGCGGCAGTAGTACTTTCAGAGCTTAGTTTGACAAAGTATTATATTACGTACAAGGATTCAACCAAAATTCAACCACATATATAGTCTGAAGTTTTAATGTAGTATCACAAGATAATTCAATCAATTTTTCTATTTCAATAATTGTCAATCGAACTTCATCATTTTCTTCGTTGATAAATGAATTCTGTGTCCACGCAAACTTTGTAAAACCAAGATCATCAAAATAATTCGAAAATTGAATCAACGAACCATCCAAGTGTTCAATAAATAGATTTTTGTTTGTTTCTATGTTTGTATCTCGGGCGCATAAATTTTAATAGTGGAAATATTTCAATCTTATTTTTTTGCAAATTTGATTTCTATAGCTCCATTTTTTATAAATGCGTTCACTCTATCTTTTTGTATAAGTAAAAGCATTTGTGTAAAAACACACAATTTCCAAAAATGTCAACCAAATATGTAAGTTTAATAATAACATTGTCATCCCTAAACATATTTCCGTCTTCATTATGATTTTCATAGAGAAAAATTGCTTTCTTCTTTCAGTTCAAGTACCCTTTCAAGTACCCTTTCACAATATTACAGAAGTGAGGTGTAATTAGCTCCTATATCTTCACACAGCTTTGCAAACAGCCTAACTTTTAATGGACTGTATTTTATGTAATTTATAACTTTCTTTCCTTATGTGAAAACGTTGGGTACTTACGTATTAACGCCACCGCCCCCGGTCTGGATTTATCTGCTATGATATTACCTAATCTTACCCTTATCCAGCATTTTTTCTAATTTGGGATCGAGCGGTCGCGCTATCATGCGATATGTGGCCTGGATTTATCTGATCCGTTATAAACTAATCTAACCATCCATTTTGTTCAAATCTGTAGCTGCAGTGGCGTTAGTACATAAGTACGAAACGTCGTTAAGTTCCTCGTTTATAATTTTTGATACGAGAGTTTCACTGTGCAGTGCGTCCAGAGAAACTCATGTGTTTTCCTTTCAACTAGTGTTTGATGACCAGTTTTGTGTCAGGACATTGATGGTGCACCGTTAGAAAAGAGTCCAATTAAATTATTCCACATTATGTCGATTTCATTAAAAAATATTTCTATTATATTAAAAGTTTTATTGGATGTGATTCTGCCAGGAATTGTTTTGCAGGATAATATATCTTCAATTATATTAGTCTCTTCAGCATATTGAACATATGCAATTAAATGTGCGTATTTAGCATCAGTTGCTTCATCTACTTGTATGGAGAATTTTGAATTACTCATTCGAGAAACTATGGTCGTAAAGATCTTCAGATATACGACTTACAGGGGGATACACTGTCAAATCTCCTTCTCTCTATTCCCACCACTCCCGCCACGCTACATCGCTCAGCGCCGGTCAAGCAGCCTTCGGAGATGGAGCTCCCTATCGCTGTTACCGCCAGATGCGAAATTCGTGCTGTGATACATTTTTAAGTGCAAAACGGATTTCACCTATTGACATTCATCGTCAGTTAATCGAAGTTTATGGGGAAAATTGCATATCTGTTCAACATGTTCGCAAACAGTGTAGAGAGTTCAGGGAACTAGAGATATATGTAGATATATATCGTGCACGGAAATTCACGATCAAGACAGGAGCGGAAGGAAGGCCTTGGAATTGTCGAAAAGGCTGAGAGAATATTGCTAGAAGATCGGAGATTCTCAAAATTAAAGGAACACTTGGGTGGTTTACGCTTCAATACCGATGATAAAGTCAAGGAAGAGGTTACTCGATTCCTCAAAGGATTGGCGGCAGAATTCTATAACACGGAGATAGAAAAACTGGAGCATCGGCTGCAAAAGGTGAACAGAATCGGCGATTGTGTAGAAAAATAGCATGAGTTTTAAGTGGTAAAAAATGATGTACTAAGAACAAAAATATAGCTGTCTATTATTAAAAATCATGGGAACCCTATTTTACGAATCCCCCTTTATTATCAAATCTTATGGCCATTGTATTATCAGCAAGCAGTATTTGTCGCAGCTGTTTCGCATATGATTCGCCAAACATTATTTTGACCATATCAATAGCTGCTGGCAAGACTAAACTTTCTGCTATTGTGTGGGGTTTTTTACACTTCACGATTCTGTAAGACACTAAGTATGATTCTAGTAATGCACTTTATGAAATATGAAGTATTTTTTTGAAGTTCATCCAATTTTCTTTGGAAAAATTCTTGGGCTTTACCAACGTATTTAGAATGCATGGTTTCAAGGTGCCGTTTTAATTTTCTGCGTCTCATACTATATATATATATATATATATATATATATATATATATATATATATATATATATATATATATGTATATATACAGCGAGGTGCCTTTGCCGCATCCCGCACTTCTTTTTCCACCTCTCCTTATCTCTCCAGCCATCTTATATGGCTCTATCTTTAATGGTTTCCATAATACCATCTATCGATTTTATTGCTGGTCTGCCTCTTCTTCTCCTTGCTCTTGGTATATATTGGAATGCTATTTTAGACCATCTTTCTCCAGTCATCCTTTGCATGTGTCCACTTTAATTGCCGTGTTTCTATGTCGTCTGTAGTGCCATAGACTCTCCTCGTCTGTCTTCTTATATGTTCATTTCTTACACGATCCAGTTTGGACGTTTGACAAGCTCTTCGTAGAAAGTCCATTTCTACTACTTCTATACTTTTTTTATCCCTTTGTGAAACTTGCCAACATTTTGAACCATAAGTTGTTATTGGTTCTACAATAGATTTGTATACCCTCATTTTTGTTTTTAGTTTAATTTCATTTGATCATAGCATTGAATTTAACAAGCAGATAGCCTTTTTCCCTTGTCCAAGTCTATTTTCTATATCCTTTTTTGTTGTTCCTTCTTCTGAGATGATAGTTCCTAAATATTTGTATGCCCTACATTTTTTAATCTTTCTTAACTCTATTTCTGGGTCTTCTCCTTCTTCCCCCACACGAAGATATTCTGTTTTTGACATATTCATGTTTAAACGCCATTCCGAATACTCTTCTTTCAATTTTCTTAACATATAATCTATATCTCTTTCATCACTTGCTATTATCACTTGGTCGTCAGCAAATAGCAGGCTTGTCAAACAATGTTCACCTGTTCATCCATTCCTGCGGTTTTTCTTCTCCAGTTTGTTAGTGCTTCTTGTATATATATATATATATATATATATATATATATATATATATATATATATATATATATATATATATTTTAAATAATGTAGGAGACAGGCTGCAGCCTTGTCTTAATCCTTTCGTTGTACGGAAAGGTCGCGATATAACGTTTCCTATCTTGACTGCACTTTTTGACTCTATATATATATATATATATATATATATATATATATATATATTTCTGATTGCCCGACAGTATACACTATTTATGCCAATCCTCGTCAATGCTTCAAAAAGCTTTTTCCAGGGTACCGTATCGAAAGCTTTCTCCAAGTCGATAAATAATAGGTGTGTGTAGATTTCTATCTTTCTATCTATCGCTTTTCTATAATTTGTTGAATAACAAATATATTGTCAATGCATGATCTCCCGGCTCGGAAGCCACTTTGCTCCTCTACTTCTTTGATGCTGCTTTCAATTCTTTTTTTTTAGTATCCGGCCGTACAACCTCCCAAGCGCACAAGTTACGCTGATCCCTCTATAGTTACTAAGTTGTCTTCTGTCTCCTTTTTTATATATTGAGCTCATATGAGCAATATTCCAATCTTCTGGAATGTTGTTGCCTTCTATTAGATATTTGTTGAAGATCTTGGCTATCAGCTCTAGTAATAATTCTGGTCCATTTTTAAATAGTTCAATTGGGATATTTCCTGGCCCTGCAGCCTTTTTATTTTTAGATTCTTTTAGGGCTTCCTTTATTTCTTTTATCGTTATCGCATTTACTTCTTCATTTGTGGGTGTCTCTATATCCAGGTTATCAATGTGGAACTCTTTTCTCTTTTCTGTTAGCAGTTCTTCGTAATATGTTTCCCACTCCCCCATACTTATTAGTTCAATTTTATTCACTTGCCCTTCTTTTCTAATATGTTTGATTGCCTTCCACGTTCCGAAACCATTGTTCCTCCCATGCACCTCTCTATCTCCTCGCATCTTTTTTCCCAAATCTCATTTTTCTTTTTTGTTACAAGTTTTTTAACTTCTCTATTCCAGTGTGCATAGATTGTTCTATCTTCTATTTTTTAGATTGTAGCCAAGTTTGATAAGCTTTCTTTTTAATTTCTGCTAGTCTTTCTATTTCTTCACACCACCACTCTTTATTTTTAAAATGCCATTCTTGTGGTCCTATAGCTTCGTTCGCTGCTTCGTGCATACAGTTCCTTAGGTGTTGATATAGTTGATTCGCTGTTGTGTTTCCGTATTGCACTTTAGCCAGCATGGCAGTTAATCTTAGTTTGTACAAAAATTTAGTAGATTCGTTGCCGATACTCTCTAGATTGTATATGATTTCATTCGTGTTTTTTCCTAAAATGTCGTTTTTACTAGTTCTGTCCGTATTAGTTTTCCTATAATTTATTAGGACTGTTGCTACCAATAGGTGGTGGTCCGATCCGCATTCCACTCCTCGATACACCCTTACGTCAGTGGTTGTTATTTTTGTGTTTTGTTTTTGTATAATGTAATCGATTATCGATCTTAGTGCTTTTGTGGGTTGGGTCCACGTGTATTTATGTATATATTTGTGGGAGAAGAAACCATTCATTATCTTTAGAGACATATTCTGACATAGTTGTTTTAGACGTCTGCCGTTATCGTTTTCAGTTTGTTCTCCATATCTACCTATACCGGGTTGTTTCCTTCTCTCCCTGTACGGGCATTTAGGTCTCCCAAGATAAGTATTTCTCGATCTCCTTTTATCTCAGATATTATTCGGAATAGTTTTTCGTAGAACATCTTTAGTGGCAAGGTCTGCGCTAGATCCTCGCTAGGAGCGTATACTTCTATTATAACTATATTCTCTCCATTTTTTTTTTAATTTCCATTTTTATTATTTGTTCGTCAATTTCTTCATGGTCTTTAATGTATTTTTTATACTTTCTGTGTATTGCTATTGCTACTCCTCTCTTTGCTCTTGTGTCCTTTTTAACTCCACTATAAACATGTATATATTCCCCTACCATCTCGCCTCCATTCCATTTTTTTTTAGTTTCTGTAAGCACACAGACATCCAGTCTCATTTTGTTTCATTCTTGGAATACTTCTGTTTTCTTTGGTCGTAATCCTTGTTTGTTCCAGGTCGCCATTCTCATAGTCAATTTTCTTTGCCTAGTTCGTTGTATTTTATGTCATCATTGTTCCGGAGGCGGATTTTTGAAGTTTTTAACATTTTTTCCTCTTTCCGAATGATGAGATGTTGGCCCATCGATTCAACCCTCCAGCTTGAAGGTCCAGGATTTTCTGTTAGGGTATTCTCCCTTAGCCACTTTTGTTCTGATTTTCAGGCGCCGGAAACTCGCCATTTACCCCCTTCCGTGTACTACACCACGCACATCCATTGTACGTGATGCACCCAGAGGCCACGACGAGGACGTGGAAGTGGGATTTGCTGGATTTGTCCTTTTTGGGACTGTGGGCGTTTCCCAGAGTTTTGTTGTAGCAGGAATAGTGGCACTTTCTGCTACCCCTGAGACCCATACCAGCCATTTATCCTCCCATAGTCTCATACTATCCGCAGCCAAAACTTTCGAATAAAACACATTATCATTAATAACACTTGTAAATGCGAACGAAAAATAGGATAAATCATATTTTCTTTGGAAGTTCTTCCTTCCCTCCATGTTCCTTGTTACTTATATTTTAATAATAAATAAATAAATAATTTTAGAAGCAAGTAAAAATACTATTTAAGATAATTAAGTTTAAGACGTCAATAAAAAGATTTTTTCATTTATTCTTCCATTTGCTAAAGATAAAACGTTAGCAGTCATTTGGAGAATTGGTTAATGTGACTAATATTCGCACCTCCCCTTAGTCTAGTTCTCGCCTCCCAGTTTGGGAAACGCTGACTTATGGTATTCTATGGTAACTATGACTGATTAAACTTAAACATTGGATTGGGCTTAGCCAGGATTAAAGTTTTGGAGGTGGTTGCACTAATACCTCGGATAAAGACGAATTGGTCGACTTAGACCAGATTAGTTTTCGTAGTCTTAAAAGCAGATAATGCAGCTATAAATTCAGACTAGCTGGATAATTCTATCTGGTTTAGTTTTGAAGCTATGACTAATGTTTATTCTAAAGTTATGGTTATTTAAGTTCTGGGACTATTTTGACTAATTAGTTTACGTTTGATTAAAGTTAAGGAAAGCAGCTAAAAAATGAGATTACTCAGGCTATTCCAGCTGGTCTAGCTATGACCTATTAAACTCAAACATTGAATTGGGCTTACCCTGAGTTAAAGTTTTTAAAGTAAGTAGTAGCACTAATTCCTCGAGTAAAGACGATCTAGTCGACTTAGTCCAGATTAGTCTTCGTAGACTACCTAGTCTAGTTTTGAAGGTATGACTAATTTTCTTTTGAAAGTTAGGACTATTAAAGTTCTTGGAGTATTTTGAAATATTTAGTTTACGTTTGATTAAAGTTAGAGAAAGCAGCTACAAACTGATATTACTTAGGCCAGTGATGGCGAACCTTTTTGAGTAGTGGGTCAAATTTTGTTAATTATATTTTCCGTACAAGCTCGTGGGTCACCAGGTCAGACGCATCATTTGGAAAAGAGGAGTTGGTAATGATTCTCTTTTTTCTTTTGGGCAAATATGTTTTTCTTTCTCTGATGAGTCTGTTGAAAGGGCGAGATTAGAATGCAACTTTTCAAAATGTATTTTTTCATTATCTATACGTGAATTAACTTTTTCGTTTTTACACACACAAGAATTACCCACACAGTCTTTTTATGCTGTGTTTATGGCTATGATCTGAGATTTGTATCGTCTGATTTTCTTTTTATAACCGCAGCCATATTGCAGAATTACTAATTAACTAAAATAGTAGATTATGATAAAAGTGTGTGAAGAAGAGCTATTGCGTATGAATTGCATCGCAATGAGTTTATGAGTTTAGCTTAAAAAGCCTTTCACACGCGTGTATCATACATTATTTTATCTACAAAGCATGTTAAAATAATGTTGAATCTACAAATAAATAATTATTTTTTACCGATAATTTTGAAAAATTGTAATTTTGACATACAAAATACTTCAAATCACTGACACAGTAAAGTTAGAAGGTTTGGTGCCCCCGTGGCAAAAATTACTAACTAGTAAAAACGCACAGTGACGGGAACACTATTTGGTCGTTGTCGGTGTAATCTTGGTAAATCTAGATTTAATCTAGATTAGATTATGGTTCGATTAAGTTATATTAGAGCGAGAAAAAATCAGACTGAGAGGGCGAGATTTCTTGATTAAAAAAAAAAATTCACTACGTCTATGTTTAGTGACGTGAGTTGTTGCCATAGTAACAGCAAACAGAAATCGTTTAATAATAAAACTACATGTGATTTACATTGGGCTTTTACACACGATTTGGATACTTTTATACACGATTATAATAATGGCATCCTTCACATAGAATGATTTACTTATTAATGTGTTCATTTTATTGTGCTAGTAGATAAACATATTTAAAATACAATAATTTGAGAAGAAATTGCTTTTACCTTTGTGGCTGAGGAACTTTACTAAGAAAGTAATTAGTGTTGTGTTATTGAGCATTTCTAAAAGTTCTAAATAAATGCCTGGGTCACTTAAAAGCTTGTGTGGGTCAGTTTCTGACCCGCGGGTCATTGATTCGCCACCCCTGATTTAGGCTATTCCAGCTAGTCCAGCTATGACCGATTAAGCTAAAACATTGAATTGGCCTTAGCCAGGATTAAAATTTTTGAAGTAGTTGCACTAATTCTTCGAGTAAAGACGTACTAGTCAACTCACTCCAGATTAGTTTCCGTAGTTTTGAAAGTAGATAACGTTCCTATAAATTCAGGCTACCTGGATAATTCTACTTGGTCTAGTTTTGAAGCCATGTCTATTCTTATCCCAAAGTTATGACTAAGTTCTGGGAGAATTTTGACTAATTAGTTCACGTTTGTTTAAAGTTAGAGAAAGCAGCTACAAACTGAGATTACTTAGGCTATTTATTCCAGCTAGTCTTATTCTCAAGCTATAACCGATTAATCGCAAACTTTGGATTGGGCTTACATTTAACCAGGATTAAAGTTCTTAAAGTAATTGAACTTATTCCTCGAGTAATTGCGAGCTAGTCGACTTAGTCCTGATTAGTTTTCGTAGTCTTAAAACTAGATAATATTAATTCAGACTAGCTGGACAATTATACCTGGTTTTGTTTTGAAGTTACTTTTTGAAGTTAAGACTAATTTGGTTCTACAGTTGTAAAGTTTTGGGAGTATTTTGACTATTTCTTCGATTCCTGAGGAATTTGTCAACTTATTCTAGATTACTTTTGCTTAGTCCATCTGGCTGAAATCAATTCTATTTATTCCTTCTCTTTCATGTCAGAATCGTGCTTATAATGTTTATATACCGTTAGACTTTAAACTTTAAAAACACAATTTTTACATTTAATTTTTTCGATTGAAATTTAATTGTAAACGATTGTAAAAATTGCAATGAAATATGCCTATTATTGAATAAAATTATTGATCACAAATAATCATAATAAAAGAATTGAAGGAAATGGGTTGTGAAAGCAACAAGTTAATATTGAATGAACGAATGATCGAATGTACGAATTAAAATGTACTTGTGAAAAGTCAATGTGTGAATACGGAACGAACTAGATCCGAATGCAATTAAACGAAAAGATTTGTGTTTACAAAATTGCTAAAGGACGAGGATGAGGGCAAGAGCGGTTGGTGACGAGTTCTATTGGGATTCGAACTGCTTCGAAAAATCGACTCCTTATTTTTACAAATTAAGTAACTTGAACCATTTTATTTACCACCGATTTGTTATTGAAGCTAATGGTTATATTTGTATGTTCTGCATGTGGAAAAATTTCGTTTCTTTCAAGAACTTGCTCATATGAATGTGAAAATCTAATATTGATTAATGGTTACTTTGCGTTTAGAATATAATATTAAATTACATATTTGCTTGGAAATATCAAATAGTTTATAAAAATTCCTACGAGAAAAACAAATTTATTAAAGATTAGAGGGACTTTCCCAGAGGATGAAAAAGAGATTAATCCTAAAACAAAATCTGTAGTTGATATATGTATGTATGTAGATTACACCCAAAAAGTTTTGTTCTGAAATTTATTAAATATTCCAGTGTTAATATTTTGCTGGTAAGGGAAATCGCAAGTTGAGTAATGAACGTTTGAATTATGCAGTTGCATGAATCTATTTGATGTTGTTATCTCGTAAAATTTTATGCAATATTTACGTGTAAAAGGGCCTAGACTCATTAAAAGCTGCTGCAGCAGGTATATAAAATATCGCGCAGTATAGACGCCACACTGAGCCATTTGACGTAAGTGAATATAAATTTAATCTATTAAATTTGTACATATATTGCCCATAATGTAAGGTCTCCTCAGCGGTTTGGGACCTCGGCACTCGTTATTAATGTCCATGCAGACTAACCATAAACCACAATCGTAAAATGTGACAAATGTATGACAACTATATGCAATATTAAACTTAGCTTCAAACTGTAAATGTTAGATAATTATAAATAGTACTTAAAAGTTTATATTTGGAAATATAATAAAGAATTAAATGTATACATCACAATATGTAATACTATTGTATATATTTCATTCAATATTGTTTTATAATCATCTATCTAGGTATTGATTCATAAAGTGTAACTGAAGCTCTATACCTTACTTATTAAATTGTGTTATTTTTTCTGGAACGCTGGAGCTGGTCGAATAAAAAATATTCCCCGGACCGCAGCAAACACGAATTGTGACAATTTTTTTGAGACAAACGCGATTTGTTGTTAATACTCGTGGTTCTAGGTAATATGAATAGAAGTGGACCAGTGGGTGGAGAGGTATTTAACTGACTTTTTCGAATGAACAGCGTATATTAACACTATACAGGCCGCGCGATTACTTATAGGTGAACATCGCCAGGAGCCAACACCTTTTCTTACGAATTAATAAAAAAAAGTTTGTATATAATTGAGAAAAATACAAAAGAATTATTCAAGGAAAATCAGACAAATACTGCCAGAACTAGTTTTACAAAAAGCGAAAAAAAGGCAAATTTACCAAATTCGACTTTTACCAAGGGTTTTTAAGTCTTTTCGACTGTGTTTCCGGGGAATTTTCTGTTCGGTCGGGTTTTTCTGGTGGGGTTTGAAATCTAAAATCCGACAGTCAGCAGTTCCCAAAATCCAATTTCGGTTTCGCGATTTCCCGTCCAAACAACAATTGGGAAAAGTCGCAATTGTTCGGTAAATTCTTGAGCTCCGCAAGCTTCGGACCAAAGTCGTAGCTGTAGTTTTTCCACAAATCAGTAATGAATTTTCCCACAATTTCTTTAGTTCCCCATGTCTGGTCCAAAATCTAAGTATCGATTTTTCCGAAAATCTAGGGGAAACTCCAAACCTTCCAACAACTTTCGCAGTTTCTCAAGGTTTGGCCCATTATCTGAAAATCATAATCAAAAACTCCACTGATGCAAAATCAAGGAACAACTTGACAATGGTCATCTTTTGGTCTTCAAGGTCTAACCCAAACTGTTATTAAAGATTTTTCCGAGAAATAAGGAAAATCTCCAAAAATCTGTCTTGTCTAGTCTTGTCCAAAGCCCTTGTCCTTGTCCAAAGGACCAAAGTCCAAAGCAGTTTTACAGAAAATATACATCTATTTACAGGAAAAACTTTCCACAAACGCAAAGATTTTGGTTTTTCCAAGGAAAATTTCCTAACATTTTAAAAGAAAATTTCTCCTAACTCCAGAAAACGAAACCTATTTTCCAGCTCCGTTCCTTCCAAATATTTGAGGTGGAAACAGAGAACTGCCGAAAGTTCTGCAATCGGCTTTCTTGGAGGAATGATTTCAAATAAAAAATTAAAATAGTTTTATTATAAATCCTCTTATTAAGAAAAAATGTTGCACGTTAACGGACAGCAATGTGTTAAAACTGACTATATACTAGTGAGTTCGAAATCTTAATACCTTGATGGCTGGGAGCAGAGAGACCGATGTCTCGTTTGTCGACCATCGATAACTGATTGTCAACCACCCGACTTGACTCCTATCACTAAAAACACAGAATACACTGGAGGAGGACAAACTAACAACCATTACAGTTTTCGGTACATAACACTAGGGAAGTTCTAGGGAATTGTTGTCTGTGAATTTTCCGTCGGTGAATTATCAGCCTGTAGCTAATAATTCACCGACGGAAAATTCACCGACAACAATTCACCAACCAGAAAGTTCACCGACCTGCAATTAGTCGAATCAATAATTCACCGACTCTCTAATTATTATTTCTTATTACTTCTTCTTCTTCTTTTTACATCTTGATATAGGCGAATCGCCTGTTTATTCTTCGTCAACTTGCCTATTACTCTGCATTCAGGTTGTCGCTCCATATCTTTCGAAGACGCCCTACGCTCCTGCGCTCCCGTGGTGATTTATTACGAGTAATTTTTACTATTCTCCTGTCGTCCATCCTATTTATGTGTTCATACCACTCTTTTTTTCTGTTTGGTACCCAGCCATTAATGTATTCTAATCCACATGTATTTCTTATACTTTCACTTCTTTCCCTGTTTAAAAGTGTTTTACCAGTAATTCTGCGAAGTGCACTAATTTCGGTTGTTTCTAATAGTCGTTTAGTTTTCGATGCTTCTGATCTAGTTTCTGCCGTATTTGTTATGATGGGTCTTATTGTTGTTTTAGAGATTCTCTTGGCTTCCCTTATTCAGCAAAATTTCTTATTACAATTGGAAATATTATACAGTGTGCGGCCATATCAATGGTCATATCTTTTCGTATTAATTAATGTGATTAACAAAGATTCTTGTTTTTTTTAGAATCGGTGAAACTATACTACATTCTCTCTTTAATCGTTTACTTCAATGGTTGAAGTGTCGTGATCTTATGTATATCATTCATGTTATGGTGATTGTGATTTCTCTCCATTTATCTCTTTCTGTAATGCACCCCATGTTGTCCTGCAGTGAATTTCCTGTGAAGTGCTTCATTTGGTCCATCCATCGATTCGGAGATTGCCCTCTAGGTCTCGTTCCTTCGATTTTTCCATATATCACAAGTTTTTCCAAATTGTCATCCTTTCTCCTGCTCACAAGTCCAAAAAACTTGAGAATTAATTGTCTTACGATGGTTGACAGTCTTACATTAATTTGCAGTTCTTCTAATATTGATACGTTGGTTCTGTGAGCAGTCCAAGGGAGTCTTAAAAGCCTTCTCCAGACCCACATTTCAAAGCTGTCCAGTTCAGCAATGTCTGTGGCCTTCAAGGTCCAGGTTTCTGCCCCGTATAATGCTATTGGCAAGACAAGAGTTTCGACAAGATTGCGTTTTGTTTTAGTTGATATTTGTTTGTCCTTCCAGATTTTATGCAGCTTTGTCATGGAAGTTTTGGCAAGAGCGATTCTCCTTTTGATTTTGATAGATGAAATTCTGTCTCTGTTTATGTTAGCACCCAGATAATTAATTTCTTCTACCATTTCTATATCGTTTATGGTCGGCGCTATGTTTATTCTGTTGGTGCGATCTATTACCATTAACTTAGTTTTTTGCCGATTTAGTTTTAACGCATAGTCCAGACTTGCTCCTTCCGCTCTTTTAATAAGTTCAGCCATTTTATGTTCGTCCTTTGTTATAAGTGTGGAGTCATCGACATAACGAAGGTTATTTATTTTTCTGCCACCTATACCTATGCCATCCTCCCAACCGTCCAAAGTCTTCCTGACAATGTATTCACCATAAATGTTGAATAGCAAGGGAGATAAAAAAAACTACATTATAGATTATAGATAATAATATAAACTTATTATATTATAGATAATAATATAAACTTATTATATTATAGATAATAATATAAACTTAATAAATCCGGAACACGGCCTGAATATATAAATATATTCAACATTTCCGGAGCTGTATAACATATAGTCTTAGTCTTTATAGGACTACCAAAAACAAATCACTAGCGAAATTTGTCAGTTATATTATAGCTTTCATTGCACCTTCGTGGCACTCAACAAAAACCAGCAAAAAAACATTGTTTTTTAAGATCATGTCTTTCCGATACCTTAAGTGACTATCTGTAGACGCTTTCGAGATTTATCTCTCATCAGTACAGCTTTGCTTTTATGAACTACAATTTGTAAACCACTTACTTGAAACCCATGTGGGTGATTATGGTTGGATATTTTTAATTTGACATTTTGTGAGAGAAACATGAAGTTGAAACATGAAGCAGGTTATTGATTTAAATGATAAATGTAGAATTGGTGAAACCATACTGCAATATAGATAATCATATAAACTTCATAAAGTCGGAACACAGCCTGAATATATAAATACATAGATAGATATTATTTATTTATTTATTTATTTAGAATTTATTTGTTCAAGATAAATATAGTAACAATTTAAATTATATTACAAATTGCAAGCCAGAATAGGAAAATCTGTGGCCTTGCTTGGGGTTCTTAAAATTGTTGTTACATAATCTTTGTTTACTGAAAAAATAATTAATAAAAAATTGGCTGTTAGCTGAAAATAAAATAAAAGAGCACAGTGTTTTACATATTTTTCTGATTTTATTGTAAGTATAAATATCTTTGTTTTTTTGTTTGCGGTAATTACCTTTCTATGTGAAATTCAAGTTGGTAGGTGGATATGATAATAATTATGGATATAGTTTAATTAAGAAAATATTGAAGCGATGATGTGGTCAAACTGAGTGGGAGACAATGTATATGGCCAGTTTTTTATAAGTTTTGAATATGACGATTTGGATAAAGTCGATGAATGTATGAGGATTAAGTCTGGTGGCATGTTGGATAAAATTTATATGAGGGCAAAGTAAGCCTGTAGAGTGCTAGAAGTAAGATGTGGTGTGATGGTAAGTAAGTAAGATGGTGTGTCTATTGACCCTAATCAATGATAAAATTTGATCCCTGTTTGTATAGTATAAGCTTTGTAAGCTACGTACATATAGACCTCTTATTGGCAGGACACCCATCAAAGAATAAATTCCTTCTGTGGGAAATCGAGGGTATTTTCTCAGGGTTAGTTTAATAAGAGACCTTTGGGCAACATCCAGAGGTTCTATAATGGTCGGGAAAGTACCGCCCCATCAAACAATGCCATACTCCAGAATGGAACCAGCGTAGGCAGAGTAACCAAAAAAGGAGCACCCTACTGAGCTAGATAAATGCATAAAACAAGGACTTTTCCCTGGAGACCATCGAGAGACCATCAATGTTAGGTTGCAATCTCAAACTGGAGTCAATAGTGACTCCAAGATATTTAATTTCTTTCACTTGTTCTATACCTGGGCAATCACAATGAAAGCGTCATCTCTAGTAACGTTGGAGACCCCATTCCAATCCTCACCCCCGATCAGCGAAACAGAATCATCAGCAAATATCAATATCTTACCGCCTGGGGGGCAGACAGAAGTCAGATCATTAATGCAAATTTAGAAAAGTACCAGGCCAAGAGTACTCCCTTGTATTACACCGTATTCAATTTCACGCTCAGAATTAGAGACACCCTCCACAGACATATACTGAGACCTGTCAGTAAGATAGTCTCATAGCCATTTCAACGCAACTCTCTTTATGCCGAATTAAATGAGTATATAGTTATAGAGCTTAGGAAAGGTTGAATATGTTTATAAATTCAGGCCGACTTTATTAAGTTTATATGATTATCTATATATAACTGACAAATTTCACATGGGATTTGTTTTTGCTAGTCCTAAAAACACTCACCAATGTTATAGAGTTCCGGAAAGGTAAAATATATTTATATATTTAGGATGTGTTCCGACTTTATTAAGTTCTTGGTTTTTGATAATTCTTAGGCAATTGTTGTCGATGAATTATCAATTCGACTAATTGAGAATTGGGGAACTTTCTAGTTGGTGAACTTTCCGTCGGTGAATTTTCATTCCTTGAATTATCCGGATACGAATATTTGTTTGATCAATTCCTGTTTTTAAGACGATTTTTAATTGAAAATTTGGTTTTATTTGCAAATTTGATCAAAAATAGTTTTAAGAGTTTAGATAGATTATTTTTTGTTCTTATTTCTCTCTGCATGATCTCTTATTCCTAACAATTTTGCTCGTAACATTCAATAAAACATTAAACCAGTGGTTCTCAAACTGGGTGCCGCGAGAGTATGCCTAGGGTGCCACAGCAATAATCAAGAAATGTTAAAAGAAAATTACATGAGAAGGTAAACGCATTTGAGTTCCTACGTTTAATGCAAAATTATGGACATCTCGCTAAAATCTGTATTGGTCTAAATCATTCAAGTTCGTCTGCCTCAGTTCGCGAAAGCGCAACTCACGACCAAAAGATAATCCCAGGAAAAATAAGAAAATATGATCCTAGCTACCTCATATCGTTTGGCTTTGTTTCTGTTGGGAACGAACAAGCACCGGAAGGGTAACGCTAACAGCGGCTTGGTTCCACACAAATTAAAAAGACATCTGGAATGCTATCAGTCTGATTTAGTACATAAACGTGAAGAAATCTTCAAACGAAATTTGTCCAAAAACTCAAAATTTGTCAAAAAATAAATTGGTGCCGCGAAATTTTTGTAGCCAAGGTACCGCGAGATTATTTTAGCTAGATAAAGGTGCCGCGGCAAACAAAGTTTGAGAACCACTGCATTAAACAAACCAAATTCTGGTTTCGCAGATCATCCTCTATTCTTCAATGCTGTGCAAAGAAATTCATTTGTATAAATTACACAGATATTGATTTATATCTATGTTTAAATTATGTTCTATTCTGCCGATCTATTAACATGGTAGTTGTAATGCTTGTTAGTTCCTTGGCCGCTTCAATATTAACTTTCAAACGAACTATTACCGGCTGTAGCAAAAATAGAGGAATGTGCATTTATTTAGTTAAAGATTATGTCATAGGCAAATATTAAATAAGTGATGATGTAATCAAACGTTAGGTTTATAAATATGTGATAGGACTTTCCTAGACATCTTTGTCTATACATCTAGAAGTACAAAATGAGATAGAGAAAATAAAAGCGATTTTATGCGGCTTTGTCGCACACGTAATTAGAAATTTTGAAGAGAAATCTTTAAGACGCACTCCGTTGGGAAAGTGCTTATAAGTGGCTTAGATAAGACGATTAATTTTTACTGGTACTTGTTCTTTATGCAAACTTGTCCACAATGCAGAATAATGCAGACCGTCAAAGGAATAGTCTCCTTCCTCTTATCGCATTTGATATTTTCTTCCATAAATCCATTATAATAGTTTATAATAATATAAAAAATAATAAAAAAAATATTATAATAATTCCATAAATGGTATAAAAAATGTAAAATATGAAATCTACTGAAAATCATTTACACTGTGTTTTCATTTATTTAAAATGTTTGAAGATATGAATTCTGGATGGAAGGAAAATAGTAAATAAATTAAGGAAAATAAAAACATTAATATATTCAATAATATATTAATATATATTATTCAATAATCATAAAATCAATAATTCAATATTATAATTTATATATAGTAAATATAAAAAGAATATAAATATAGAAAGCAACAGTTAACCGAGAAGTGCTACGAACATGGTAGGGAGGATTACAAATAATGTAAATCTACTGTATACAAGCATTTTACGGCCTGAAGCGTTATCAAGTAATGAAAGCAAATATACCAGGAGAGCTTGTGCGCCTCACAGAAATGACAATGAAGAACTCAATAGCAGTGGTAATGATCGGCGTAATCTCGGCGTAAGACAAGGCGACGGTTTATCAGCGACATTATTCACCTTAGTATTGGATGCTGCAATTAAAGATTGTTGCTTCCAAGGAACTTAATTAATAAAATGATACAAGTCGTGGTCTAGGCAGATGATAAAGGGTGTCCCAAAATGAACGCAAGATTTGAATTTACCGCCATTTGTGCAGTAAATTGTTAGCAACCTTAAAAAGAAATATTTTGATAGCTAAGTGTTTATGGTTAATAAAAATGGAGAGTTACACGATACAACAACGTGTTTTTATGATTGTACAATATTTTAAAAATAACGAAAGTTTGGCGGCCACAGTTCGAAAATTTAATACAAAATATGGTCGGAATAGTGTTTAAACTTCGTCAACTGTGAAGAGATTAATTGAAAACTTTAGGGAGACTGGATCAGTTGGACACTCTAAACACACTGGTCGTCCAAAAACAAGCCGTTCAAATATCAATATCGAAGCAGTGCGAGAGTGTTGTTGAACATTCCGGAACATCAATTCGTCATCGTGGACAAGTATTGGAAATTTCAAGAAGCTCTTTACAGCGTATACTCATAAAAGATATGTGTCTCCATGCTTACAAAATTCAATTGTCACAATAACTGAAGCCCAATGACCATGCACAGCTAAGAGAGTTCGTTGAATGGTTTATTGAACATCAACAAGTGGATGCTGAATTTTCGAACAAAATCATCCTAAGCGATGAAGCACATTTTCACCTTGATGGCTTTGTTTATCGCCAAAATTGCCGTATTTGGGGTTCGGACGACCCACATGTTATTGTCGAAAAACAAATGCATCCACAACGTGACACTGTTTGGTGCGGATTTTGGGCTGGAGGCATCATTGGACCATACTTTTTTGAGAATGAGGTTGGTCAAGCAGTGACTGTTACTGGTGCTCAATATCGCGACATGATAACACAGTTCTTTCTGCCCAGGTTGAATGATTTTGATGTGACTAGCACGTGGTTTCAACAAGACGGGACCACATACCATACAGTCCGTGAAACAATTCAATTACTGCATGAGACGTTTCCTGGTCGTTTGCTTCTCGTTTCGGTGATCAGAATTGGTCCCCTAGATGGTGTGATTTAACACCATTGGATTTCCTTCTTCTTTCTTAATAAGCCCACGACTAGCCATGCATTACAGGAGGAAATTAGACGACGCACAGTGGGCTGGATTGTCGATAAAGTGGACAAAAATAGAATACCTTCTTCTATATATTTGAAATTTTGGTTACAGGGGTTTTATACGCCGTTGAACACGAATCTGTTATTACTATGTTCAAAAACAAAATGGCGCATCCAATATGGCGGACATGTTTGCGAAAACTTATCCAATTTTTACAAAAGTTTGTACTTAGCAGTTCCTTAAACCTCTGATTATGAATTTTCTATCATAATTTTAGAAAACGGAATGGTTATTTGTATTGGTAATTGGTATTTGATATTGTATATGAAAAATAACTGGTATATAATACTACCGTAAACCCCGTGCTAATATGAGTAAATAACTGGAGTTTTGAGTGCAGCTTAAAATAATTGTGAATATCTGATTCTTTAATCAGAATCTTCGATACGATTAGACGATTCGATCACATTATTTGAATCACTAGTCTTCGGATCGTAAACAGACAACAATTTCAAAGCTTGTGCAGACAAACTTTTTCGTTAAGACATGCACAGAGCCTTCATCTAGAAGATAATACAAGAGAAAATATATTTTTCAAATTTAGATTTTTTCATTGTTGTCCACTTTTTCGACAATCCAGCCCACTGTGTGCCGCATCAACGAAATTCAGCCACATTTATGCAGAATTGTCCTGGAAAATTTAAACAAAAGGACACGTATGTGCCAGCAAAGCTTTGGAGGCCATTTGTCTTTGCTTTTTGCATTTGTCTTATTCCATAAATAACCCTATCCTATAAACTTAATGATTCAATTAGAAAAAAAAAAAACAATCTAAAGACTAAAAACTGTGTTTTCTATTTAATTTACATTTTGCGTTAATTTTGGGACAGCCATTATCATAATACTAGCCAGAGACAGAAGAATCACCAAAGAAGCAATTCGAAAACCTGAACAAGAAACAAAGAAATGAGGTTTAAAAATAAACCAGCAAAAAAGTTCATGGAAGTAAGCATAGAAAACAAGACCAAAATAAACAAATTAGTAGATATAGGAGACAAGTTTGTAATAGTAGATGACTTCAGATACTTAGGAATGATAATAAACAACAAAAATGGTGAAGGATAGAGATAAAGCACAAAGTGCAGGCGGGATATAGAGCGTACTAGAAATACAAAACCATCATGTAAAACAAGAATATAAGCACAAATACAAAAATTAAGTTATACAAAACAACAATCAGACAGATTAGGTTAGGTTAGATAATAGTGACCTATTGGACAGAGTGGATGAACCTAACAAATGGAGGAAATTAACAGAGGAGTCAAAGTCAGCGACTGCACAGAGTAGGAACAGGACAGATGAACGTGGAGTAACTTACCACACGAAATGAGTTTTAAGAGCTCGTTCGTGCAACCCCGAGAGTATTATATAAATATTTATCTAATTTTTCAAATACAATTTTTTGTATTATTTAATAGATGTTTTTTTTTCTGTAAAACCTTTTCCATTTAATTTGCGTTCAGTTCAAACAATTATATTTTAACTCGCAACATATTTCGAATAGTTTGGGTTGCAACTATCCTATATATTTTGCATTTCAACTGATTAAAAAAAAAGAATAATAATTTCCCAACATGCAATTTCCCAACATTTTTTTGTAAATAAAAAACAGCAACGTTAGCCCGAAAACTATTCAACGAACACAAACAGTTAACTGTACCTAACATATGTTAGGGAGAAGCATAAATAAGTGTAAAGTCAAACAATAAACGTGTTTTAAAAAAATACAAAAAGTAAGAGGCATTAATTAAAATTGCACTTTAAAAAATATTTGCAACATAAAAAGAGTGGAATAAATCCGCGGAAAAGAACGTCTAGACTATTTAACAACACGGTGAAAAAATTTTATGATACGAAAAGTGTGGAATTATGAATGGTGATTACAGCAGAGCCAGTATTTTTATTTCTGTGGCATTTGCTGGTGGCGCTTTGCCACCACATAGAGCTTAATTCCAGACGCTTTGCTGTAATTTCCTGTCTGCACTGCTTATCTGCATACAGGATTGGACGACATGCATGCAACCAGCGGCGTGTATGACTATCATTCATTCTTTAAATACCCAATCATTTACACATAAACCAAACATTACTTAAAATACTAAATAAAATGCACTATAAAATATTCACTTTACCTCTTATAATAACATATTCTTAAAAAAAAAAAAATTCTTTGGTATAATAAAAATATATTGAGTCTATGATTAAAATATAATGCGAAGATAATTGGCACTACAATAATGATTATATTATACTCTTATCAAGGAATATTTTCTTGTAGTACATATATTTTATATATTTTACTAATAAATTTGATCGGCAGTAGCTATCTTAATAATTAGTCGCTATTTCTCAACAATCAAGTTCATAACTCTAATTTCTTAGATGAGCACAAGCAATTTTGAATATTAGTTTTATTATAATACGAATTATTTTACTATGCTTTATACAATAATCAGAAGGTTAACCCTTTTGCTTCTATGGAATGCTATAACAGTTCAATTGATTTGACGCCCAGGTGCTATGGACTGTTATAGTAGTCCAATTGATTGGGCGGTCAGATGCTATGGACTGGTATAGCAGTCTACAGGCTTTATGAATTCTTTGTGGCTTTTTTAAACATAACAAAGAGATTAATAAATACATACACTCTCATTGGAGCGTTGCATTGACCTGGGTGAAAGATTCGGAAGGCACCCCTGCACCTAGTGTCTTATCGCTAGAAAGATGAATATTTCACAAAATTCCAAAAATAAATTGTTAACTATGCGGATAGTCATATATATATATATATATATATATATATATTTTAATTTTTTTATGTCTAGTCTTGTTTAGTCTTGTCCAGTCTTGTCCAGTCTTGTCTAGTCTTGTCCAGTCTTGTCTCCTTCTTGTCTTTATCTAGTTTTGTCTCTTTCTTGTCTTATCTATGTAGTCTACTAGATTAAAATGCAGTTAATTTAATGAATTGTCTACAATGCTAACTGAATTGGACAAGATGTATTAGATTGTGCTTTCCATGGTCCACTTCATTATTATAAGTTATTAGTAGGGTTGCCACCTCAGACCTGGGTCTCGCCCGGAGACGATAACTAAAAAAAACCACACGCATAACTATTTAATTCTTTTAAATTTATATAAATTAACAAATTCAAATCTCGCATTCCTACAAATTAAATACAATTTCTAATTATCACAAACTTAACATTTTACATATACAATTAGACCAATTTATTTTTCCATGTATATTTTTTGTTTGACATAGCAGCCTTTACAAGATCGGCATTGTCTGGTGTTTTTATGCATTCAAAAAATTGTCGACAGCTCATGTCAAAATTAAGTTTTATGCATAATTCTGCCTTTACCAACTCAACCCGCATCCTCTTACGATTCTCTGTCCAAGTATTTCCCATAATCGAAAAAAAATCGTTCCACATATGCATTACTTATAGGTATCGATAGAATCTTACCAACAAGTTTTGCTAGTTCAGTGAAAACACCAGAGGAAAATATTTGTATCCATTTTTCATCAGTTCGAAAATCGAGCAATTTGATGGAATGAATGATATTTTAAAGAAGAAGAAAGATATCATCGTAATTTATCGGCTAATCTAATTCTACATTTACGTATTTTGCAGCATCTAAAAAATACTTGAATGGACTGTTTTCAAAATTATAAATCTTTTCCAATAAGTAATCAATTGCCTTTCTGTACACCTATTTCGCTTCAGTCACAATTTCCTGTTTTTCTTGTTTCAGGTACCTACTTAGGAAATCTAAACTTCATATTTATCTTCGTATCCATTTTACTACTGAGAAATTGTTCTTCTAATCTATTCTCCAGTTTATTTTTCAGAGATAACATTATGTCATGCAATTCGGAACTTTTTACCGATTGATTTTCAAGCTGTAAAATATGCTGATTAATAAGCCCCATTATATGATGCAAAAAGTGAATATAAGATTCGGCTAAAGATAAACTTTCTTTATCGTATCGAATCTTATCTTCACTATCTATCACATATGATTTTGTGCGTATCTTCTTCACCCAGTGGTACAAAATAATGTTTTATCGCTGACCAGGCATTAACAATTTTTTCTAAAGCTTTATGTAGAGCTTTATCTAAAGCTTTATGTCTAAGCCATCTCGTTATCACGTGGCGAATAATATTGTCATATTCCAATTCCAAAAATGCAAATCAATCTTTTCGGACTTAATTATTTTAGAGCTAATGAAAATTCAGCATATATTTTTAATACCAAGTTTTCAACATTGAGAGACAATGCTTTACATGCGTGTCTAGTCATCTTATCTGCATTATAAATTACATGGCAGTTACAATTACTTTTCAAAATTTTCGGATTAAGGTCGGCTAGTTTTTTTAATACAGATTTTTGATTGCCGTAATTAACAGATGCGGTATCTGCAGAATGAGAACTTAAATTTAATAAGTTAGATTTACATTCTTCAAGACAATTCAATAATCTTGTAGCAATTGCCTCGGAAGTTTCTTCTGAATCTTCATAAAGGTCATCATTTATTTTTCATTTTTCTGTTGCCTTTGTTGGACGCATCGTTCGAATAGGAAAACGGAATTGCTTTGCCGTTATCGATTTCAAGTTTGTCAAGAACTACTTGAATAAACTTAGGTGCTAGTATGTTTTCAACAATTGCTTCGGCTTTTGTTGTGCCAAAATGGATTTTTTTTCTAGTTATTGAATCAAAATATAATAACGAATTGATTTTCATTCCACAGTCAATGCTGCAATAACTGTGATTATGTTTTAAGCCGTGGTTAAAGAGCTTCAGATATTTGTCTCTGCAAAGAGGGATCGTTACACGAGATACACGCGACACTGCGTATAATTTTGTGCAAATTCAATTTTACTTACGCCGCCCGGAGAAACCCGGAGTCTCCGGGCCAAACCCGGAGAGGTGGCAACCCTAGTTATTAGTCTAATTCAAGTTCAAAATGAAGTTGTTGCAACTTAAAGTTGTCGCAATACAAAGCCGCAACATGAAGTGATTTCAACATGAAGTTGTCGCAACATGAAGTGGTTTCAACATGAAGTTGTCGCAACATGAAGTTGTTTCAACGTGAATTTGAAGATGAAATGTGGATTCGAGGTGAAAAAATCTCTTCTCGTAGTTGAAACTATATATTATAATCTTTGGTTTGAATAGAGATTTTGGCAATTTTTGCTAAATATTTTGACGTTTTCTTCAAAATATTAATAAAAATTGAAAAATTGCCATTAAAAATTGCCATTTATAAAAATGGCAGTTTTTTTTAAATTACTTTGACGTTTTCGTTCAATTTTGACACAAAACAAAACAATTTTGCAAAGTTTGTCAATTCAAATTAACAAAAATAAAAGAAATTTTGTTTCGAATAAACATTTTGTTTTTTTTAATTTGGCAATATTTGCCAATTATTTTGACACTTTCTTCCAATTTGGCATAAAACGAATGAATTTTGCAAAGTTGCCCACTGAAATCAACAAAAATACAAAATTTTCTTAGAATAGAGATCTTGGTTTTTGAAAATATGGAAATTTTTGCAATTTATTTTGTTGTTTTCGTTCAATTTTGACATAAAACAAAAGAATTTTGCAAGGTTTTTTGGGTCCATTGAAATGAACAAAAAAAAAAAAATTGTTTCGTATAAAGATTTTGGTTTTTAAAAATTTGGCAATATTTGCCAATTATTTTGACATTTTCGTGCAATTTTGACATAAAACAAATGAATTTTGCAAAGTTTGTCCACTCAAATCAAAAAGAAAAAAACAAAATTTGCTTCGAATATAGGTTTTGGTTTTTGAAAATCTGGCAATTTATGCAAATTATTTTGACGTTTTCGTCCTATTTTGTCACAAAACAAAAGAATTTTGCATGGTTTGTCCATTCAAATTCACAGAAAAAAACAAATTTTGTTTTGTATAAAGATTTTGGTTTTTGAAAATTTGGCAATATTTGCCAATTATAATGACATTTTGGTCCAATTTTGACATCAAACAAATGATTTTTGCAAAGTTTTTTTTTTTGCAGAGATTTTGGTTTTCAAAAATTTGGCAATTTTTTTAAATTATTTTGACGTTTTCGTTCAATTTTGACACAAAACAAAAGAATTTTCCAAAGTTTGTCCACTCTAACCAACAAAAAAACAAAATTTTCTTCGAATAGAGATCTTGGTTTTCGAAAATATGGAAATTTTTGCAAATTATTTTGTTGTTTTCGTTCAATTTTGGCATAAAACAAAAGAATTTTGCAAGGTTTGTCCATTGAAATTAACAAAAAAAGAAAACAAAATTGTTTCGCATAAAGATTTTGGTTTTTGAAAATTTGGCAAAATTTGCTTTAAATTATTTTGACATTTTCGTGCAATTTTGACATAAAACAAATGAATTTTGCAAAGTTTGTCCACTCAAATCAAAAAGAAAAAAAAAAACAAAGAAAAAAAAAAAGCTACTAATAGGTTTTGGTTTTTGAAAATCTGGCAATTTTTGCAAATTATTTTGACGTTTTCGTCCAATTTTGTCACAAAACAAAAGAATTTCGCATGGTTTGTCCATAAAAATTAACAGAAAAAACAAGTTTTGTATAAACATTTTGGTTTTTGAAAATTTGGCAATATTTGCCAATTATATTGACATTTTCGTCCAATTTTGACATAAAACAAATGAATTTTGCAAAGTTTGTCTTCTCAAATCAACAAAAGGACAAAATTTTATTCGATTAAAGGTTTTGGTTTTCGATAATTTGGCAATTTTTGCAAATTATTGTTAATTTTGACATAAAACAAAATAATATTGCAAATTGTGTCTACTCAAATCAATGGAAAAAAAACATAATTTGCTTCGAATAGAGATTTGAGTTTTAGAAAATTTGGCAATTTTTGGATATTATTTTGACGTTTTCGTCCAATTTTGACACAAAACAAAAGAAATTTTGCAAGGTTTGTCCATTCAAATTAACAAAAATAAAACAAATTTTGTTTCGTATAAAGATTTTTGTTTTTTCAATTTGGCAATATTTGCCAATTATTTTGACACTTTAGTCCAATTTTGACATAAAACAATTGAATTTTGCAAAGTTTGTCCACTCAAATCAACACAAAAAAAACAAAATTTGCTTCGAATAGAGATCTTGGTTTTTGAAAACATGGAATTTTTGCAAAATATCTGGTCGTTTTCGTTTAATTTTCACATAAAACAAAAGAATTTTCAAGGTTTGTCCATTGAAATTAGCAAAAAAACAAATTTTGTTTCGTATAAAGATTTTGGTTTTTGAAAATATGGCAATATTACATTTTCGGACATTTTCGTCCAATTTTGACATAAAACAAATGAATTTTGCAAAGTTTTCAAACATAACACAACAAAAAAAAAACTGCTTCAAATAGATATTTTGGTTTTTGAAAATTTGGTAATATTTGCAAATTATTGCAAATAATACAAGTTAAATAAAAGTATTCCGCACGGGCTATAATGTAATGTACAGAATATTGAGCACACAATCACATTAGTTCAAAAAAGTAATTCGCAGCGAAAGGGTTAAAACTGACTCGAAAATTTCAATCTTAATACACATTGAAATAGTCTTTCAAATGTAGACAGGCACGAATATTCTGACGAGAATAGGTTAAAAACACATTGAAGCGAAATATAGTTTGAATATATAAATATATTATTCAACCTGTTCGTAGCTCTATAAAAATTATGTCTTATTAGGACCATGAACAAATCTCATGTTGAAACAACTAGAGATTTGTCTGCAATCGCTAGTTATTCCAACATGAGATTTGATCATGGTCCTAATAAGACATAATTTTTACAGAACTACGAATAGGTTGAATATATGTATATATTCAAGTTATATTTCGCTTTCATTTCATTGTATCTATAAATAGTATGGTTCAACCCACTTTTCGAGAATAGATTATTTAGGCGAACTAGTTTAGACAAGTAATAGATAATAATATTTTGAGGAATAAATTTGTGTTAAATCAAACCTAGATTAGCTGTAAAGATAATTATATTAATAATTTAAGAATTTATATACCAATTGTTGATATCTTGTAACAACTATATATTGTATTAACTTGCAGCAATTCCCCCGAAGTATTCTTCAAGAAATGTGTATGTTCTAGTGATGTGTATGGGCTAGTAATCCGGTCCTCAATTATGCCCCAACACACGTTCTGACTAGGAGGACGCTGGTGCACAATTTGCCGGAGCAACTTCCGATTTTCGATTAACTAATAGTGCATGTTATGCATATTCAAGTGTCTATGATTAGTAAAAGATAATTCGTCAATAAACGTCGTCGAAAAAATTGGAATTCATTTGAAACTGTCGCAGAACCATTCAAAGAAACTGAAACCTATTTCCAAAATCGGCACCATGAAGGTCTTGATGCAAGAAAATATAACACAGTTGAAATTTATGTCGTTTTAATACCTTCTTAAAACACTCGCCTTGGAATAGCGTAATTGCGCTCAATTTGCCATCTACTTATTTGCGGTTCATGAACTGCTGCATCCAGAACGGCAATCTTTGCTTCTTCGTTTGTTTTAGTCTTGCGTCGTTTCCTTTTGAATGGATTGACGCTGCCCGGAATTTCACGGAATAAATGAATAATTCGATAGAAACATCGACGGGAAGGATGATATCTGACAGGATAACGTTCTGCATAATGTTCCTGCGCTTGTAAGGAGTTTCTGCTGGTCTTACCATAAATCAGAATTATTTCCACTCCCTCTGCTTGGACTGTACAATATCATTTTCGATAAGGTAATTATTGTACAATCTTACTTTGGATGGTTAAATAATTTCAGGATCATCTTGATATCACAGGCCATTGGAATCAACTGAAAGTCAGCTACAACGTCTTAATAAAAAAGAACGTGTTCTCATTTGAAAAACCTTTGTCGATCTTGAGAACGCATATGCTACGACCGAAATCAATGTTTCACCACTGTATTGAACTTCGAACTCGTTAAAATTACATCTTGAATTATATTCGTTAGTCAAAAAACAACAGCGATATTTTGGGTGGTCACATTAAGTAGGGTGGGCTATTTAAGGTGACCACCCCAAATATCTCTGTTGTTTTTTGACTAACGAAAAAAAATAAAGATGTAATTTTATTGAATATTGCAATTTGTATTATCGTCATTAACATTGACTCAACATTTGTGATTAAATAATAGGTCTACCGTCCTTTAGAACATGCGTATTCTATCTATGTAGTTATTGATAATTATTATCGTTTTCGTCACGTTGGTCAATTATCTGTATTTGTTTATGAAAGCAATTAATTGCAAGGGATAATAGACACGCAACAAAGTATCCAGAGCGTATTTACGTAAAAGGCTGTAAACGTCTCCGGAGGGCGAATAATTTACAACGGGCATTCAAAGTGAAATCTACGTCTGCTGTGTGTATAATCCGTGGATCGCAACGCGGGCTTGATTAAAGGGACTTTGCGTTTCAAAAAGTTTTGTTATTAAAATTATGGACTTGTTTCGTAATTCTCATCAAATATTATCACGATAATGAGAGAAAATAAAAAGTTGGAAAAAGAAACACAAGATTGTGGAGGCGAAAATTGCGGAATAGAATTGCATCGCGTTTTATATCTCGTCGTCGTCTTTTCAGTTTGCGTTCCTCCCAGCGAAAAGTTTTAATGAATCGCGACCGAACGTTCCTTCCTGTTTCTCTATTTTAATTATTTTGCGGTGTACAACTTCCATCGATCGACCAATTATTATAATTAATGGTCTTTCTATTATTCCTGTTTTTCAGGTAAGAATATTTGCCCTGCAGATACGAAATTATTACTTGTATTTTATTAAATAAAATTTTTACTTTGTATAATAAATCAATTTGAATATAAGTAACATTTAATAGATTTATAAAACTATGAGACGATTATAAAAGATGCAATCGGCATGTTGTTGGTTATTTGTTAATATTTAAAATAAGAAAATTCTTTGAAATGTTATATAAATCTGATATATGAAAATATTTATTGCTTTACTTACTTAATATAAATCAGATTGTGGATTATTTGATTTGAGCGTAAAAAGATCGGTTATCGCACAACTAATTAACTATCGATCCTTCAGAAAGACATAGAAAATAGATATTCTCCTTTGAAGATTCGAGAAGGTTAGTGAATTGCAATTTCGTTAAACTATCGATAGACAGGATACCAAAGGATTGGCTGCACTTATCATTCCGAAGAAGGCATATGCAAGCACATGCGGGGATCATCGCACTATAAGCTTGATTAGCCACGCCCTCAAAGTGTTTCTGCGTATAATCCATGATAGGTTGTATAAAAAACTAGACAGCAGAATAGGAGAAACCCAATTCGGATTTAGAAACGGAGTGGGCACGTGCGAAGCCCTTTTCAGTACCTAAGTACTAGTGCAAAGATGTCGAGACGTAAATCATGATGTATACATCTGCGCAATAGATTTCGAGAAGGCATTTGATAAGATCCAACACAAGAATATGATACAGATGCTAAAGCACACCGAAATAGACGAGAAAGACATGAGGATAATAACGGCTCTATACTGCAACAACGACCAAATTTACGTATAGGAGAAAAAAACGACAAACGATATAGAAATAAAACGTGGGGTACGTCAAGGCTGCATACTCTCACCGTTGATTTTCAACTTGTATGCAGAACACATATGCAATGAGGCTTTAGAAAACTCTAATGATGGCGTGTTAATCAACGGAAGAATTATAAACATCAGATACGCCGATGACACTCTTATCCTGAAAAGCTCAGACATTCAACTCCAGAATCTTTCATAGTAGAATGCATCTCTCAAAGTAGTGAGAGATATGCAATGAAACTAAACATCTACAAGACGAAATATATGATTGTGAGTAAGAGCAGGAGACAAGATGCAGGTATACTCGTAAACGATAATCAACTTGAAAGAGTAAATAATTGATATATCTGGGAAGCTTAATTAACGAAAAATGGGATCCCAGCGAAGAAATAAAGCGTAGAATAGCAATAGCGCTAACAACTCTTATCAAAATGAAATGAGCACTATGTACCCACGATGTATCAGTAAAGCTAAGAACTAAAATGGTCAAGTGCTACATATTCCCGGTGTTACTGTACGGGGTTAAATCCTGGACGATAACAGACACAGTAATGAAAAAAGTCGAAGCATTTGAAATGTGGGCTTATCGGAGGATATTAAAAGTCAGTTGGGTAGACAGAGTGACGAGCGTAGAAATCCTAGAAAGTCAAACCAAACCAAAAGCCGGAAACTCGAATATTTTGGAAACGTTATGCGGCATCCGGAAAAATATGGCCACTGCATCTTATCATTCAGGGAAAGATAATGAGAAAAAGGAGTGTAGGACGAAGGATGACATCATGATTAAGTCATCATGGTTAAATCTAAGGACCATGGTATGGCAAAACTACAGCCCAGCTGTTTAGTGCAGCAGTCGACAAAGTTAAAATCATGAACTTATTAGCCAACAGCACGGTCAACGATCGAAGCGGTCACGACACTTAAAGAAAGAAGAAAACTATGGACTGAATTAATGGGAATTTTAAGAATGACAGAAACACTTTATGATTATGATAAACCTCTTTTTAAAAATTTATAAATAAATATGTAGATGAAAAGAAGTGAAAATATGTGAAGATAAATATTCTTCATTTTAATCACCTTTTAGTTAATGCCATTGATGTTTTGAGAAATATGTTAAAGAGATTCAACCTTATTATCACTTAAATATTGCAGAAATGTTGATTTCTTCCTTATATTCCTTATTGATTTAACCCTTTCGCTACCAATTTTATTTATTTTGTTTATCAGTACCCTTTAATGATGTTTAGCCTTATTATGTCTAAAATTATCAGTTATAGTTCAACTTACTTTTTTGATGCTATGCCCATTGGTTAGTATGAATGTATGTATTGCTTTTTCAAAATTTAATTTCTTAAGATAAGGTAAGGCGCAAAGCGCATCTTACACAGAGCAACTTTCCACATTGTACACAAGGTTTTGGTTCGCGTTTCTTTCCCCTTTCCAGAACAGATCGCAGATCTTTTTTCTTCTTCATCACCCAACATTGAACATAAGTTTCATTGTTTTGGATGGACGTTCAGCAGATTTATTATGTTTGATTGCACTTATGATTGTTTGCCCACAGCCACCATCTGTTCTGCTATAGGGACAGCAAATTGTAACAGTGTTTTTTTTTGTTCTTAGTTGTTCGTTGAATAGAATTGACGCATTGACAACAGCCATAAACAATTTATACAAAACCATTTTCCACCTTTTTTTCGATTTTCTATCAAAGTCATAACAACCGACCTTCTGGTTCGATAAGTCTACTCCGCCCATTATTTTATTATAAAGCAAACATGCTTCTGAGCATGGTACTTCCTTTTTCTCACCATCCTTTTGCTTTCTAGTTGTGCTTATTACATCACTATTCGTACAATTTGTGATCACAAGAACCTCCTTGATATCTTTCCACCTTACGGCTAATGTACCCACATCATTACACAAGAATCACTTATCTTCAATTTCCCATCAAACTTTGGCATAATTTTTCGCGCAAGTACACTTAAAAAATAATAAGTTCATACAGCAGGAAAGAGATTTTTGTCCATCAGTCTAACACTTTTAAAGAAGTGATCAAATGCTAAAGTGACTCGTGAATCCCGAATTGTAGAGATAAGTGACGATACAACCTTTTCCCCTAAGGTAGTAGTGACTTTTCGACAGTATCGTCTTTTCCAGAATAAATATTGAGATCATATACATATTCAGTTTCTACATCGCTTTGTTTCCATATTTTGATTCCCCGCTTGATGGGTTACAAAGGGAGATATTGCTTCAGACTTGAGCGGCCTTTGAATTTGGTCATTCCAGTCAATGCTCTGGATTTTTGAAATGTATCTATCAGGCAAGAAATCACCTCATCAATGTAGTATTTTTTAGGAGCATCAGTCCCTTTTTCTGGGTAATTGAAATATATCTTAGAGAGAAGTAGTTTGGCGCGTTCAACAGTAGGTGTTAACGCAGGCCATCTCGCTAACATGCTTTTGTATTCGATTTCTGCTTCTTCGCAAAAATCTTTAAGATTGGTGACTCTCACTGAGTATCTGTGAAAGTATAGATGCATCTAAGGGATTACAGATTCAACATCAATACTCATTTGACTAGAAACCGTTTTAATTGCATTGGATAAAATATGTGCGTTGCAGCCAATTCCAATGATATTTTTATTTAATAATTGCATCAATTTTTTTCACATTTCATTTTTCCTCCAAAATTAGTATTAGTATTATCTGCGAATAATGCGTTTAGTTTCTCTTTCAAATTATGGTAAGTTATTATTTTAAGAATGTGCTCGGAAAGGAGTGATGATGTTTCTTCTGGCACAGAATCTAAATGTAATAGTTTTGCATTTACTCCAGTTTCGAAGGAAAAGTACAGTACTTAAATGGGGGATACATTTTTATTTCTTTATGATTTGAGGCGTCTGATAAAATTGTAATATAGTTTGCATTTTCCAAATGTTTGTTCCAATTGTTCGAATACGTAATTTTGTAGTACATTAACTACTATTGCTTCGTAGTTTATCGCCCACAATACATTTTTTTTTTCAAAGAGATTGCGCACTCCATTTGAAATACAATCCATATTACGGAAACTAAGATTATGGCATATTGTATGAAACGCAAATGTTCCCTCAGATATTGCTATTTTATTTTTCATGTGATGAAAAAGTTATATTTTTAAGTAGTTAGTCACTTTTAACGATGAAGGTGCTGCATTAAGCTGAGTGTTATGTTTATCACTCTTGCAATGTTTTGTTATTGCCGCAATACAGAATTTGATAATACAAAAGACAATACAAAATGTTCGCTTTGAAAATGTATAAAATCACAGTTATAATTATTTATTTTAATAATATTATGCAAAGCAGTAGAAGCAGTACATCTTATAGAAAGGTAGTACAAATGCAGTGCCTAAAACTTGCACATTACAGACTATCTCAAAGAAGTACTGTACTGGCTAAAGCAGTAGGTGACCAGGCACCTTAGAAATAGGGACATCAATTTTCTTTTTGTTGGCTTCCCTCTGTATTTCCAGTCAGGAATTGGTATATTCGGCAATAAATATCAACAAACTACGCGGAAAAACTTGCAAAAACACTTCAAGTTCTTCCGATTGACGACTAACTTTTCCATTGAGTATAGCACATGGCCTTGATGTTGTAACTTTGAATCGAGGTCTAAATGAATTTGGAACCGCATTCCATGAAGTCACTTCAGGGGTGGAAACGGGTTCAGCATCTATTGATACCTCGTTAGAGACGTCGGATGAATCTTTAGAACTTTGAGCATCCTCGGAACTTTGAGAGCTGTCGCTCTCTGGCTCGAAGTTTTCATCTTCCGAAGAGTCATCAGATGATGCAAATGGATCTTCGTCACAAAAGTTTTCCCAATATTTTTTTAGTTCGTCCTCAGTCGGGGGCCTTTTTCCGTCCATTCTATAAAAAAATTATAGCTATAAAGTACCAATGGTACAAATGAGACCCATTATAAAATTTATATAATTCTCATTATAAAAAGTAATTTTTCTGTAAATGCTTTAACCATATTCTGTCCTTCTTGCTTATTGAGAAGTTGGGCATTCTCAATAAGCAAAAAGGACAGAATATGTTTAAAGCATTTACAGAAAAATTACTTTTTATAATGAGAATTATATAAATTTTATAATGGGTCTCATTTGTACCATTGGTACTTTATAGCTATAATTTTTTTATAGAATGGACGGAAAAAGGCTATTTTATCTATATGATATATACATAACTTTGATAGAACGCACAGAAACACAGTTACACAGCCGTCAAAATGAAAAACTGCGCAAAGACTAAACATAATTGAACCCGTCATTTCGAAAAGGGCACGAGTCACACTTTTTTGAAATATCACTTTTTTACGACATTTTATTCATTGAAGCGTTTTACATATTCCATGCGAAAAGAGCACATGTGTATAGACCACAAGTCAACTTAAAAAGCAATTAAAAGGGCACGAGTCCTGGACTTATGTCCCTTTCATGTGAAACGAAACGCATGTGTCAGATATGACATAATATCACTTTATCGTGAGCTTGCCGAAAATGCTTTTAAACCTAGAAAAAGAGTCTCTGGTGGCAGGAATAGTGAAAACTATAAACATAATTAAATAAAAATAGCCAAAATTGCTGAAAAATGATGATTAACTAACTAAAATTTTGGGTCATTTCGCAAATGGCAGAGTCGAAAAATTTAAATTCAAAATATCTTGATGAAAATTGTTCTTTTTTAATAAATAAATATTCCAAAAAGCGTGTATGTTTTTAATTTAACAATCTCTATATTCAGTTTCTTCAGCATCAATGACTTTTTTAAGAAAAAACACATTTTTTTTGATTCTGAAAAGTTTTAATTCATGGACTCATGCCCTTTTCGAAATGACGGGTTCAATTGCAAGAAACATAAAATACGAGGGGTGCAATCACATGGTTGACATGAAAATACCAATGGGACACTGCTTTATAAACGTATACAGTGAATTAAATCACACCGAAATATATAATTTGGTGCTTGGGACATATGTGTCCCGTTGGTACCGAAAGGGTTAAAACAAAGTTAAGGATAAGAATTCATATGATGACTTTTGAACCAACTAGTGTAAATGTACGTTTACATTGGCACACATGTATGAGATAGTGAAATATGTCTCACGTTGCACCAACAAGTGTGCGAATGAAAGTCATGAAACATCCCTCCCATACTTTTGAAATTTGTCCGATTTCACTATGAGAGAGCTAAGTGAACTTTTAATCGCGTTTTTCTCGGAAACGTTTTTTCCAATATGGTGCGCATGATTACGCATAGAGTTCTTGACCGATTTGAAAAAACCTTGGCGAGTTTTGTTCACAGTATGAACAGTTTCCCATTGACGGATGAAAATTTTAATAATTTTTTTTTTCGCGAGTGACTCTCTCTCCAAATTTTCGAACGTTTTCGAGGCTTTTTTCGTAGATGCGCCATTTCTCTAAAATCGATTTATTTTTAATTTCCATCCGTCAATGGAGAATTTGACTCTTCTACTTTAATAATAAATTTGAGCTTTTTTTTTCTTATTAGGTACATTATTTAACATTATAATAAACAAACACTTGTATTTATTTAACCCCTTGACATACAATGACGTCTCTAAGACGTCATGTATATGTGATAAGATCACATGTATCTAGACACGTCAACGTCATTTTATTCGTATGTCAAGGGGTTAAAAAATGAAGAGAAATACATTCTTAATGGTTATATACCTTATTATTTAGTACTTATTTGGGTTAAACTGGAATAAGAGTGTTCATAGATATAGGCAACCCAATTTACGCAATGTCAATCCATTAGTTTAAATTGTGGCATGGGGGGCGCTGAACGTATGACCACGTAATAGCAGCTCTCAACCAATCAACGAATCGTAAACCAAACGCACATGTGTGTTATCAATCATAACTTTTCATTAATCGCGGACTGTTGCATACGTGTGTGTTATGATGTATTTACATAGTCCACGAACTGTACAATAATGGGCATTTACAATAGTGGTCGTAGATATACAATTTAACACGCCTCAAACGACAATCAGAATTCCAATTCTGATTTTTCCAATTCCAATTCCAATCTTTCTATACCAGCTGATCAAAACAATATAATTCATCTCACACAAGTCAAATGTGTGAGCTTTCGTTTGCTCACTCAAAATGAATGAGAACTTGAGTGGACCAACTAGTCAATACAAAAGTCAATAAAAGTTTCATACAAAATGTATGAGCTATTGTACAAAATGTATGAGCTGTTGTATGAGGTAATGTTTGAAAACTTGTGTATTGACTTGTTGACTCACACAAGTTCTCATAAATGTGTGCCAGTGCAAATGCATGAAGATGCATGAGTTTCAAATGGACGTAAAGTGTAAAGAAATTGAATATGCTGTTTTCGCTTAAATTTTTTGTTTTCATTTTTACTCATCATTTATAAATCGGTTATGAATTATAAACCAAAAGTGTTTTATGTAACGTTTTCATTATTTATGTTAATTTATGATTTTAAATTGCAATTTGAAACTAAAAACATATTTCATAATTTTTATGCAGAGGTCTCCAGAGCCCGAATCTTAAATGGAAATTTATTTTCCCCACTGTATCTTCCTTAATACATTTTAGAAAGATTTATACTTTTCCAACTTTATGGAAAACAATTAAAATCAACTCGAACAAAGATAATCTTTCCAAGTACTTAATTTAGACTTAATTTATACAAGTACAGAAGTATATTCTACATCATTCAATTTATGTTTATTTATTTAATTTCTCGTTTATAACAAAATAGTTAATTTCACGGAAAAGTATACTTTAAAAATTACAGTTTAAATAGTAGCAGCGGCCTTACGAATATAAATTTGTAAAGATTGCAGTCGCACACTGTAATTTTAAAAACTTATTTACTAATAATATCGTAAACTTTAATTTTAACAAAAGCAAGTTGTAATTTTTACAGTTTTAAATTCGTAAGGCCGCTGCTACTATTTGAAACTTTTAAAAACTAATTTTTAAAGGGTACTTTTTTTCCGTGTTGTAGAAGAAATTTAATATACTAATATACCAGAGAACTAGAACTTTCGTTGGTAAAGTGAAGTCCACACGAGGGTTAGTTTTATGTGTTCCTTGAAACTTGCAAATTTGCAAGAAACTCTTTAGCGATATATGAAACATAAAATTAATTAAACATAAGAGCAATATTTTCGCAAATTTGAATCGAAGAATAGGATAAATGTATTCTCTTGTATTGCATTCTACTATATCTAGTGTATTCTCTTATTCTTTTTGTAGTCGACTGCTTAAAAATAATTTCGAATTCTTAAATAATTTTGATATTAATTTTTGTCTTTATTGATCTTACTTTGTCTAGATTAAATTTTGACTCAGAAATGTATAGTTTAAAAAGTAATTCTTACTTACAATAAAATGTTAGGTATTATAAAGTTTGTTAGGGAAATGTGTTTTAATTATCATGATAAATTAATATATTTTAATTATTTTCTTTGAGGAAAAAGCAGGCGTGAGAGCTTTGTATGTTGCAGTTTAATAAGATGATAATGTACTTTAGCAACTGTCAGTTCCCAGATAGTCTGTGATGTAGGCTTAGACCGGAACATCCCTGTATGGATGAGATGACGCTGTTTGGGTTCTCTTCGATGGTAATGTAAATTGAGGAGAACATAAGTACTTAGTCCGGGAATTAAACACGGAGGCGGAATACCCAGTCCACTGTTGAAAATGTTCTCTGTTGTTTTAACCGCAGGGAAAAAATTCAACGGCTCAATTTATAATCGCATTTAATGAAATTATTTATTTAGCGAACGTAAAGGAAAACTGAAATTAAAAAACAATGTGGTAAGTCGCTTAGACTGTCGCGCGGAAACGCTAACAAATGCAATACGAACGAAAAAATGACTTTTCATCACTTGATGGAATTCATTTAAATATTAATGGGATTTTCTCTCTAGCTGTGTTATGAACTCGTTTCAAGTTTATTACTATAACTTGACTAAATTTATACATTTAAAATTATGCAAATACCATTTTAAACTCAATTCTTCATTATGCAATTTTCAAATACAAAATTATCCTTAAGAATTTCTCCTTACCAAAACATGTCATTTCAAATTAGACACATATGAGAGACTAGGCATCTATGACTAGGCAACTACAGACAGATAAATGTTAACAGACAAGGCTCGTTATCCAAGATTTGGATTGTCAAGGCTAGGCGGTCAATACATAGGCAATAGATAAGCAGGACAAAATATAGATTAGATCAATTTCTCTTTATTCTCCTCTTTTGCTAGTAATAATATCTATGTGCATATCACATAATTTAGTTTTATGTACAAGAACTAATACCAGCAACTAATACTAAGTTATTTAGGATAAATTATTATTGAAAATTATATTAGTTTTTAATGAAAAGAATAGGAACCGTTACAACTTACATTGGTCTGAATCTTAAAAAAGTTGGCCAATAATCGAATAAATGATAGTCACCGAATTCTTGCAACGTGCTAATAACATAGATGGTAAAATCCTAGTGACTTTCAATTCATATTAGTTTTTATTTATGGAGTTTAGATTTAGGAAAGATGAACATTGAGTATCTATATGAGACAATTTTAAACTCTTTTTGACTCAAATTGTGCTGAAGTATTTTTTGTTAGTTAATGCGATTACAATCCACGATCTTTTTTCCGCGCCGGTCTAGACGGAGATAACTGGTCTTATTGTGACGTCGAGTATGCTTCGAATATGAAGAAAAAAATCCTTTGCCTTTGTCTAGACTAATAATTATCAACTAAATGTTATATATATATATAGACTTTTACCCTACTAAAAAGGAGGTTCGTCCCGAATAATTGACTGCCTCGCGGTAAATTAAATCCATCTTTCAATGAGCCCTTTATTAAAAAGCAATTATAAGGACTCTTGCCATCAATACGAATCTACTTTAACTTATTCAAATCTTTCATGTAAATAAAAATAAAAATACCTTTTCAAAAATTAAACTCTCTTTCATTACTAGTATTATCCTATTACATAATTCGCTGAGACATTTTGTTTATAATGTCTTGCAATTATAAACTTCAAGCATACTGTTTTAGTTGTTTGTTTTTATTTATTTTAATATTCTGACAAACATCTGGCTTAAGAAATCCGTAGGTACAATATTAAGACTACATCAAAAAAACTGCATGTAATATAATAATATCCTTATCTTCTCCTTCTATTCTCAGGGATCTGTACTAAATGGATGTGGGTATTTTTATCTGTGCTTGAACCCACACATAATGCACCATTTATCTCCAATAAAAATAACACAGATCTCGTCTTGAATATTATCTCGTCGCGACCGAAAACACTTTGGGTCCAACAGTCACCAAACATATAACCAAAAATAAACCAAAATGTTTATTTACAAAAATATAATATCCAGTCGCGAATCGCAAGACACTTGTATAAGCAAATCTCTCTATATAAATGTATTATGCCTAGCGGGATATATGATCGTACAAAAATCCATTTTCCACACATAACATATTACTTCTCTATATTAAACAGATTTAAGAAATTTATTTTAGCTTGAAACAATGTTAGACGTACAAAACGTCTAAAGATACAAGAATACACCAACAAGAATATATTCAGGACAAATATTTAATTGGTTATATTATATAACACTCGAAAGACTAGGGAGGAAATAGTAGACTAACAAGATAATGCAGACCTAATTAGACAGTCTGTGTGAGAAAGGCTAGTCTAGACTGACTATAATGAATGTCAAAATTAGATAAGGCAATTGCAAGACAACACTAGACAGATAAGTCTAGATAGACAAGACTGGATAAACAAGATTGGATAAACAAGACTGGATAACCAAGACTGGATAAACAAGACTAGATACAGAAGATTATATAGATCAGACTAGACAGACTTAGACTTAGAAGGCAGACAAGACTAGACGGAAAGACTAGACAGACAAGACTAGACAGACAATACTAGACAGACAAGACTAGACAGAAAGACTAGACAAACAAGACTAGACAGACACGAGTAGACAGACAAGACTAGACATACAGTACTAGACAGGCAAGACTAGACAGACAAGAGTAGACAGACAAGACTAGATGGACGAAACTAGACAGACGAGACTAAACAGTATAGGCTAGACATACAAGACTAGACAGACCAGACTAGACACACAATACTAGACAGACAAGACTAGATAGACAATACAAGATAGACAATTCTAGAAAGACAATACTAGATAGACAATACTAGATAGACAAGACTAGATAGACAAAACCCAAACAGACAAGACTAGGCAGACAAGACTAGACTGACAAAACTAGACTGACAAGACTAGACTGACAAGACTTTTTTTTGCAGGTGCTGGAGGTGAAAATCTGCAAACAGTCACCACCCGACCCGTGCCGAGTTGTAGTGTGGGGCTGCCCCCCTAAAGGGGCGACCCACTAAAAACCCCCACCATTCAGACCCCCCAGCCAAAACCGAAGAGAACCTGATGGAATCCAAAATTTGACATAACTTCATCACGCTCCTCCGAGTTTTATGTCCAAAGCATTCATCTGCATTCACTTGTTGTGCCGGGCGCGTCGTTAGTCGCCGTGCCCCCCCTCATTTCAGAGTTTGTGCGCCCCTTCGCACTAAGGGGGACACGCATTGCTCGCACGTAGCAATCCCTCCCCTCGTCCTGCCTTAGGCTCATCCCTTTCATCCTTCTCCTCATTATATATCCAATCATACCAGTCAGCACGCCCCATCCATACTCACTACCAAGCATGATTCTCACTTTGCTCTCCTTATTTACATTCTCTCCCACCTTGCAATCTGCTGCGCTCATCATTCTCTCCATCTCGTATACTCAAAGATGGCATGCTCCGCAGTGTCTTCAGTGGCTCCACAATACCTACAGTGCGCCTCGGCCAGTTTCACGATGCGCACTAAGTAAGACCCAAAGCATCCGTCTCGTAAGCGCCTGGGTGAGGTGATAATTCACCTCTCCGTACCCACGGTTCACCCATTCATCGATAGTCGGAATCCGTTGCCTGGTTCAGGCTCCATTTTCCGACCACTCCCATAGCTCTTGCCATACACGCATTGTTTTTTCGCTTTCAGTTCTAGAGTCATAACCTTCCCAATCTCTCACCGTTTCATGCGCCAGAAGGTCGAACGGGATAACTCCAGCACCTATGTTGCGCATCAGCCGTCCAAGGGCTCTCACATACGCTGTAACCTTGCTCACCACCCGGTTGACCTGATTGGATACCCTGAGATTTCGCTGAAGCTCTGCCCCAAGGTATCTTACAGATTCCCGAGCCGGTACGTCAACTGTCCCCATTCGCACGGTCTGTTCACGCAACTTTCTTCTCCCAATTAGCAGGACCGCCCCGGTTTTGTGGGGAGTCAGGGCAAGCCATTTTTCTCCCATCCACCGATCAATCACACTAATTGCCTCATTCATTATCGCTTTCAGACTTTCTTCCGTTCTTGTGACAGCGACAACCGCTAAATCATCAGCGTATCTCAAAACCTCATCATAAAATATGTTTCACAGTATCGGCCCAAGAACCGAACCCTGTGGAACACCCGCACTCATTTCGAGGATTTTACCTTCCACAGTCACTCCCTATCATCTCCCTATCATTCAAGTAGCTCCCCACCATCTTTCGAAGGTAGGGAGTTATCCTCTTCAGTTCCAAAGTCTCGATAATTCCGCGCCATGGGACCGAATTGAAAGCATTTTTTACATCCAGGATTACTAGTACGCCATGGACCTGTATTGGCTAACCTTGCTCTCTCTATCACACGCATCATTGCGTTCACCGTAGTGCGGCCGCCTCTGAACCCATACTGTTCCTCTGAAAGACCCCCTGCTCTGTCGAGATCCTCATTTATCCTAGCTCCTATCACATTCGCAAGTATCTTCGCTATCCCATTCAGTAGTAGCCTGTATTTGGCTTCCTCTACTTCCTTTCGCTCTTTTTCAATCATTACAGTCTCGCTCTCTTCCACTCCTTGGGGAAAATGCCATTCATCCACAATTCATTCATTATGCACAAGCACATGTCCTCGCACACTTGCCCAAACACCTTGCACGCTTCGGGCGGAACACCATCAGAACCCGGCGTTTTTCTCTCCCTCATCCGGCCAAATTTGAATTTTACTGCACTCTGCAGCTCGGCCTGAGAGACTGACAAGACTAGACAGACCTTATTAGACATACGAAACTAGACAGAGAAGACTAGACTACAAAGGTCAACTCTTTTATTCAATTGATGCAATTTTATATTTTTAAATACTGTCCATTAAAGAAGATAATAATTACTCCCACATCTTGTATAACCAAAGAAATCTCTAGTAGTTACAAAAGTAGCATCCTGATTTGAAAGAAATTTACATGGCACACAAGAAAACGCACTTGAACTTCCTTGTCTCTACTAGAAGAAATTTCTTCAGAAACAAAATTGAAAAATCCTCTAACAAACAACGTGATCTTTGGAAGATAGTTGATGAACTGTCCAACAAACTACGGAGTAAGTAAGACATTTACCTAATAGAGAATGAAAGACTTGTAGAAACCCCTGAAGCAGTGGCTTCGTTTGACTTTTTTAGTTCAGCACCCGAAAGAATTATTCAAAACATACCAACCTATTTAGACAATTTCCACATTCTCCGAAACACTAAATCTATTTATCTTGATGATTTCTCTCCTTACGATATGTCGATGAATTAAAAAAAAAAATCCAACCCAGGGCCCAAACTTCTTGCCTGCTAGTATCATTAAGGAGTTCGAAAGTGAACCAATAGAGTCTATTACCGATATTATCAATTGCTCTTTCGCCTGATGCTCTAAAAATCCCAGTAGTGTCACCTATATTCAAAAAAGAAGGCAGATCTGATGAACAATTACAGACCGATCTCGCTCGTTTCGGTTCTGGCAAAGATCCTTGAATATTCTATGGAAAGGCTATGAATGCCTTTCATTACGCGAAATCATCTAATTCCTCGCCAGCAACATGGATTATGCAAACAAAAAATCACCTCCACAGCAATCAGTCAATTTTACATCATTAATGAGCTAGACGAAGGGAAAATGTCTTGTGTGATTTTTTTGCGACCTGTCAGAAGCTTTTGACTGCGTCACACATGAAAATCTCCTGGACAGACTATATGTACCTATGGAATTAGAGCACAGGCTGGTCGTTGGTTCTAGTCCTACTTAAATAATAGAAGACAATACGTGAGAATAAATTCAGGAGGAAGGACAGGATACTCCAACTCTAAAGTTTTGCGAATAGGGTTGCCGCAAGTTAGTATCTCAACACCAGTGCTGTTTTCGCTCTATACACCTGATTTGAATTTATCGGCCCTAATCACTGCACCCTTTATGCGGATGATTCGAGCATATTAGTTTCGGAGCGTTCATCTGAATCAACGGCAGCACAATTTATTTATTTATTTAAAATTCTACATATAGTTCTGTGTCAATAACTTACACCTCAATGCGGGGAGAAACCAGCTATGTTATTTTTCAATGAAGTCGAAGAAACCCCACTGACGACATTCCTCTTAAAATTGCGAACTGCAAGCTAACTCGCCAGGAAAAATAAAATTTCTTGGTATTTACCTAGAGGAACACCTGACGTAGACTGCAACTACTGATGCAATAATTCATAAGCTGAATTGTAGGTCGTATCTGTTAAGAAAAGTAAGACTAACGGTGGGTAGAATGTTCTATTAAGCCAGTGTTTCCCAAAGTGTTGTACGCGAATGGTTTGAAAGGGGTACGAAACGATGTTCAAAAATATTCATTTTTTTATGTATGCCATATATTTTTTATTACTCATGCGAGGGGACGTATCTTACAAGATTGAAAGTAAAAATGAAAACGAAGTAAAAATGAAGGCGAATTTTACTAAATATAAAAAAAAACTAAGTAAAAATGAAGAATTTTATTTTTCAATTGTCTCCGTTGGTGTGAACTCGTCATAAGAACTCTCCTCAGTCTCCGGTATCACCATAGAATTTACACTCGTTTTAAAAAGTTTTCTTTAATTTTTATTTTGTAATGAAAAAATGTCACTTTCACGTCACTTTTTTAATATTAAGGTTTTGATTGTGTTTATTTTATTTATTCAATTGCTTTTATGTAACATATCGATTTTTATTGAATATTAGCGTGCGCGAAGCATAATTGGAATTTGAATTGACAAACGGCCATTTGTCTCACCCAAAAACGCGCGCCAAAATGGTACTTATCCCGCATGAGTAATAAAAATAACAATATTTAAATTACATCAAAAAATAGTGTATCAAACATTACTTTTTATAAAGTGTTTGAAATCTAAAAATAATTTAGCTTCACCATCTTTGATAAATTAATATAGTACAACCAAAATTGATTATTTTACTAACTGCTCTCGATAAAATGATTGCAGATTGTTTTTACGTATATAAAGACAAGCAAAAACTGTCTTAAAGTGAAGTCATTAAGAATAACATTTTTCCAAAGATTTGTAATAATTTTGATGCGATTTTACCTTAAAAAGTCACGTTTTATTCCTTAGATGCGGATCAATAAAACATTGGTTTATTCACTAATGAAATAAAAAAATTATTTCGCTAATGAAATAAAAGTATCCATAGCAACGCATCAAAATAATTCACTTGTGGGCTCCCTAAACACAACCCTAAATGTTGACTTCGCTGATGTTCTTTTTTGATCCCCAATCACAGAACTTATTACACATTTTTTGTATTAATGTCTTGATTTCCGCGGGAGCAATCTGCCGCAGTTGCGTCACCATTTAACAATTCTTAGAATGTATCCATTTATGATTTATAAAACACAAATTAATTAAACACTAAACAAGATTTTGACGTACGAATCAACACGTGTGTACACATGGAAAGTTTGGGAAACACTATATTAAGCGTATACCATGCCGTAATTCATTCGGTTCTGGCTTATGGTATATTAGTCTGGGGAGTTCTTCATTTAATCAAGAAGTATTTTTTGCACAAAAAGGGCAGTACAAACAATAGCAGGCATCACAAAACACCTCTTGCCGATCATACTTTAAAAATCCTAAAATCCTCACCGTACCATGTATTTATATATGGGAGTTAGCATGTCATATTTTTAGAAATAGGAATGTAATTGGTGTAAGAGATGACCGCCATGGATATGACACCAGAAATTACTTGAACCTAAGACCGGTGCAAAGTAATTTTACCATTTGAAAAGGTGCTCCTAATCGCATAGATCTTCAAATCTATATAACCAGATACCGTTGTCTATTAAGGAGCTAGCCAGTTATAGAAGTTTCCAAATACGCCTTAAAACTTACCTCCTAGATAAATGCTATTATAGTGTCAGTAATTTTTTTTTATGTCTAATATTTTTCTTTATTTTGTTTTGTGCTTATGTATTTTAACTGTGACTTGTCTAATATGTATAATTCTTACAAATATAGATTAATAAATTGAATTTGAATTTGACTAGAACGATAACACTAGACGGACAAGACTTGAGAGACAAATTTGTTCATACTTTAATTATCATATTAACATAAGTATTTAATATTTAACATAAGTATTTTACGATTAAAATTATTGGACATTAATATAATATATTAATGTATATTATACAAAAAAAATATAATTAATAACCACTTTTAGCTTTACTACTATTTGTCTATTTTGTGTAGTTTATGTAGTGTTTTTTAGTGTATTTACAATTTTTAGGAAAATCTGCGGTTAATCTAAACTGCATTAAAATATGTGTGTATGGAAATAAGTATAAATAAAGATGAACAAAGTTATTATGATTTGAATTTAGATATTGGTAATATGAAAGCATGAATATTGTAATGGAAAAGTAGTTGATTATTCAGATTAATTTATTTGGCGAGATTGAATTGAAAGAATGCATTAAAAAAGTTCTTAACTTGAAAAAGCAAATGGAATTAATTCGGCAGTCGTTGGTTGGGGTGGGCGTACTTCTTGAATTTAGTATTTATGAATTTCCCTCGGTCTCCTGCTTTTATACACTTATTTTCGCTTAGATGCGTAAAATAGGAAAGTACACTTGCTGCATAAAAAAATAAATAAGTTCATCGGTCGTGTTGTACTTCCATTATAGATACTGCCAATTGTTTCCGTTAAGTGCCAATTCCAATTACTAAAGTTCTTACGGATCAAAGCCTTTTGTATAAACAGTCGCGTCGTAAAGTTAATGTTTTTTATTTTTAAGAAATGGAGTGTTCTCCTCACTCAGTTTTTTCTCATGCTTCGTCTAATTTTACTGCAATAAATAATGAATAAATACAAAAAAATATATTCGCAGACGCCGCTTTTTTTGTTTCGTTTTCTTGCTTATTTCTACTAAAATTAAAATTTATTAAAAAAGCAATCTGCGCTGTGTTAAAAGGGCTTGTTTGAAAATGGTACAGATTAAATATTTTTTTATAAATGTATTCTGCTGTCCTTCCTATATTCTGTTTGATATCTAGTATTATTTTGTTATAATATAAGTTGCAGAAAATATAATAATCATATGATATTATATATCATGTGATATTATATGATATTTGATATTTTTTTATCACTCATGCATTAAAAGTACTATGTTGGCGCACGTTTTTTAGTACGAGAAATGTTTTTGGTTGTATTACCACATAACATTGGTAACGCACGCAAATATTCAATATCGCAACATTAAAAAAAAACCAATTAAATAAATAAAATAAACACAATCAAGACCTCAATATTAAAAAAGTTACTTGAAAGTGAGAAAAGGACTCGATAAAGTTCTAAAAGCACTCGATAGATTAAAATTATTATAAGAACATATTAAAATTATCATACAACCCTCTCGAGCGAATGGGCACTCGTGTCCAATTGACAACTGACCGCCCTAGTTGCAAAATATACTAATATGTTGTTGTTATAATTTTAATCTATCGAGTTCTTTACTTCTTTAAATAAAACTTAAAACAAAATATTGTTAGATCTAACTTGATATACAAAACAAAATGTGATTAGATGTTTTGTTAGTAAAGCGTAAGACAGGAGGATATAGATATACAAATTTTTGAATACACTTATCGATAACTTAAAGTTTCCTAACAATATAAAATATTGTGTTATATTGTGCCCTTTCTGGTTCTTTTTCTCTGTATTTAGATTTTTTTCTATTGCCATCCGTAAAGGTGTAGTTCTGACTTGTGGAATTTCAAGTCTTGTTTATCTAGTTTCCATTTTATGTATAGCCTTCTCCATCTAGCCTTGTAGTATTTGTTCTGTCTTATCTTCCTTTCTTATATAACCAACCTTGTCAATTTAATTAATTTTATCTCTCTAGTTTTACTCGTCTAATTTTGTTTTTTCCAGACTTGTCTTTTCATACTTGGAAAGTTTAATCTCTTGTATTTTATTTAATCTTGTCTGGCTTTCCTTACACATATATATGCCAATTCTTCTTGAAAGTTAATATTTATAATATTATGTTTGTTAATCTCAATTAATTAGATTTATATGATCATGCCAAATGAAGGTTATTAAATCTTGGAAATTTATGTTTGTCGGTAATAATCTTTCTAAGTAGTTGATTTAAGAAAATGTTATAACAAGCAAAAATCGCGTTTCCTCTCAGAAGTCTGCGTAAATCTGCAGGAACAAAACAAATAACAAATGGTCTCATTACAGTGTAGCTGGATGTAATAGTAAACTTGAAGATGCAGGTATTTACTAGCGTGATCGCAGCTGGGAATGGGATAGGGGGATACGGCAACTCGCTGGCAGTATCATTTATCTATTGTGAGCAGAACACGTACTCTAAACTCTGCAGGAGACCAAGACTTATTACTCCTGTTGGTCGACAGTTGCCGTGTAGCCAATTGCCCGGCCAAACTAATGCCGTATAAATGTTGCTCTTATTGTATACCGTTTGAATTTAATGCCCTCCTGGATTGTGCTGAGAATTGTTCGGGTGCTCTAAATGTAATGTCCATTATTCTGCATGCGGTCTGCCAGCATTGAGTCTGTTGCGGATTTCATACACGCTGCAAATGGAATCCCTGCCCCCCACTTATTGTCAACTTGCATTATTAATATCCGTTAATGAATGTCGCGCCGCAGGACCTCTCTTTTCCAACCGTTCCTAACGCTTCACACTTAACTAATTAACTAATTAATTCGACGCTGCTAATATTAAAACGAACTAATTAAAAACCCCTTTATTATTCACTACATTAACCCAGCAATCTACCATGTAATTAAATCACTGTTTAACAAATATAAACACACAAAAAATACACATATTCCATACACAATCAAATAAATAATATATAGTCAATGCATTGAAAGACTAGAGACAACAATATTGGCAGAATTAGACAGGTAACAGAAAATAAACAATGTAGATTAGATTAGATAGAGAATATAAAAAGCAAAAATAATGAACGAGGCTGTTAAGATTAGATAAACTAGACTGTTAAGACTATAGAGATAAGATCAGAGAGACAGTAAAACGTTCGATATTTTTTATGTGATTTTAATTATGAATGTTTGAATACGTCCTGTGATTTTATTGATTTTATCTGGATAAAAACTAGGTCTAGACATTTACTCCCCAGACCATAGGGAAAGTCTAGACGCGCTCAATAATGCATTCAGACATTGAATATTAGTTCTGTTTGTATCATTTAAATGTGTTCTGCCGCGTTTTCGGAAACAAAAACACTGATCTGCATGTAACAACAAACGCGCGTATTTTGCATAGTTTCGACAAAGTTTAATAATCTGCCAAAACTCTACCTACGTCTCTAACTGTATACACACTACACATCACAAGTTTTGACAAATACACAAACAAATCATTGCAAAAATGAATCTAATATCGTGTGTCTAACTATTTTGTAGTTCTCTAAAAGACTATATATAAGCGATTAGACAAGGCAGAAAATGTTACACATACAAGACTATGCTAAATGGACCTTACTCGTCTTGTATAAATAGTGTCATATGCATGGTCGGATTTAACCTTAGCGCCGCTCCTGGGCACAGTAAAAAATGCCGCCTCATTATCGAAATATTGCATAAAATGGATTAAGTTTCAATATACAATTTCTAAATAAATAAAATGACTCATTCATTGCAGAAAATTTATTATAAATGGATTAATTGCTTAAAAAAACTTTTTTTTATATACTAAGGATTGTGATTACTCATAAATTACAGTATAGTGTTCATATTTTCAGAGACAAACGCGTCTGACTTTTTGATTTGCAAATTGGCCAATTAAATCTTTACAACCTAAGCGTTGAAGTACATCTGATTCGATGCATAGAATAGCTAAACTATTTAGTCTATTCTCATTTATTGTAGAACGTAAGTAACTTTGAACTTTTTTCAAACATGAACGTTCGTTTTCTGCGGTACAGTTTGTTACAGCTATTTAAATATTCGATATGCTATTTCCACGTTCGGAAACTCAGTGTAAAGCTTGCTTGTACGCAGAAGTTTCAAAAGATCGGCAGGTGAATTTCGCTCTCATTTCTTCAGTGCAATACGCGTGAAAGTGCACAAATTCGTCATCCAATGAATTCTGGAGGTCTAAAAAATAAACATTTCTTAAACGTTTAGATAGTTCACGAAATTCTTTATTATCTAAATTGCCAAATTCAGTGATAACCGATAATTTTTTTTTCAGGCAATTCAGGCAATTCAGAATCTAGATTGTCAAGAATGACGTTAAAAGTATTAACTCTGAAATGGTTCGGGCCTGACAGTTTAACATCTCCATCTCGTGATTCATCAGCGTTTTCTCTTCCTCTTTCTGGAAACAGTTGTCTTATATTCTTTAATCTCGGGTGTTTCCAAAGCTTTATTTTCATAGATTTCGAAATCATTCAGCGTATCAGCAACAACTTTGATCAAACCATGATAATCATCCATCGCGTCAGCAATGCTACAATCAACTTTTTGCAATTTTTGGCTGACAGCATTGAAACTTGAGAGTAAAAAATGTCAAAGTATTTCCAATTGAATTCAAGTCACTCCAATTGAATTCGAATATCTTTAGCTTCTCGTTTCGTAATTGCATTTTCTTTAATGTTTTCTTCGAGACTAATCAAAGTTTCAATTATTTCGTCTAAGTGTCGATTAAGCACTTGAACTGCGTAGTGACGAGCTGACCATCTGGTTGCAGATAGAGACCTCAACGCAATTTTTCCCAGTATGTGATTGTAGAACCTCCCAGCGGTGTGTCGATGCTGTAAAAAAATTGTACAAAGCTGTTTTAAAGAATGAACCTGCTTCAAGCGTGCATTCTACTGCGTGAACTCCGACTAAATTTATGGAATGCGCAGCACAAGAAGCATGTTCTGCCAGATCATTAATTTCATTAATTCTTGCCTGTAAACCTGAAGAAATACCTGACACATTGCTCGCGTTGTCGTACGACTGACTTCAACAGTCTGCGATAGGAATATCAAAAAACTTGAGAGCAGATAACACAGAAACTAATAAATCTTCAGCGTTGTGTTCAGAGTTTTCAATGAACATCAGAAAACGTTCAATGGGTGTTCCGTCTTCTTTCACATATCTGAGGACAAAGGAAAGTTGATCGATGTGAGATATATCAGGTATGAAATCTACTATAATGGCGTAATATTTTGCTGATTTAACTTCTTGAACTATAATTGAGGATTTTTTCTTGCCAAAAGCTGAATAAATTCTTCGTATATAGTTTTCGATAAGTTGCTCGTGCTACCAGATCCTTTGTTTCCAATTAAAAAATTTTTTTTTTTGTTCTTTTAAAAATGGGTCGAAAGAAGCAAGAAATTCAATAAGCATCAGAAAATTGCCATTATTTGGCGAGGTAAATTTCTCATCACTTTTTGGTGGTCTCTTAGAAAAGTATCCGACCTTTAGCCGGTAAAAAAAAACTGGCATACCTGGAGCGTTGGAAACCTAATCACCCTTAAAGTAGTCTCCTTGGGACTCCACACACTTCTCCCAGCGGTGCCGCCATTGTTGGAAGCATTCCGAAAAAGCCTCTTTCGGAATCGACCTTAGCTCGGTTGTCGTTGCAGCCATAATGTCATCTCTTGTCTGAAATCTTGTTCCTTTCAATGGCCTCTTGACTTTGGCGAATAGCCAGAAGTCGCAGGGGGCCATATCAGGAGAGTAAGGAGCCTGTCGAACCAGAGGAGTCTGGTTTTTCTCCAAAAAATTGTGAACCAAGTGCGAGGAATGTGCTGGAGCATTGTCGTGTTGAAGTCGCCAATTTCCTGATGACCACAACTCCAGTCGCAATTTCTCGGATAGTCACACGATGGTCCCACAGCGATCACCACAGCGTTCACTTTGGCAATGAGATGGTCATTTCGGCATGTTGATGGCCGACCAGAGCGTGGCTTGCTTTCCACCGATGTGCGACCGTCTTTAAACTGGTTGTACCACTCCTTAATCTGTGTGATGCCCATAGCATCGTCACCGAAAGCTGTCTGAATCTTCCGAATGGTTTCCACCTGGTTGTCGTCCAGTTTTTGGCAAAATTTGATGCAGCAGCGCTGCTCCATTCGTTCCGTCATTTTACTTGCATTGAAAAACCGACGAGAGCACTACACACTACGTCACTCGAATTCTGCTCGACAGCAACTGACGCTATCTACAGGCGGGAAAAAATTCACACGTGCTCACGGAGGTTCAAGGTCGGTTCATGCAAGCGCGCTTGATTCAAATCCATCTAGTTTTGAAAATAAAAAATAAGGCCAGATACTTTTCTAACAGACCACGTAGATACTACGTTTACTGATAAAGTTATTTTCTACTATACCATATGATATGAAAGTTATTATTTGATATTTATTTGATGTATGCTTCCTTGAACCACACTATTATTATTATTATTATAAGCAGAACGGAGCTAGGCACACGCTTCTAATTCCTCGACTAAATCTTCCAAGTTGTCAAAGTCGGTTGTTGTGGCTTGCACCAGTAAATTTCTGTCGACCGGTATTATGCCCAGTTCTGTTCTCATGAATAGTTCACCGTCCTTGCTCCAAACGTTCCGCAATCCGTACTTCTCTTGCGCTGCCCATAGAAGCTCAAGCCTAGCCTTGGTTAGGTTTTCTTTAATAACAATCCTGGTCCTTTTTAGCTTTCTTCTAGTTGCTAGTATCTTTCTCTTTTATCAGTGATAGCTAGTTTGTCTTTAAGAACTTTTATTTCTCCTTCTTGTTTGAGGAATTGAGCTTTGAATTTTTCCAGTACTAGTTTATGCAGGCCGTTTATAAATTTATCATCCGTCAAAAGCGAAGTAACCACCTCAGCAGTTGACCTTTTTAAATCTTCTTTAGGAGGACGAAGGCCAGGCCTAACATTCATAGTAGCTAGAGAAAGTATTTCCACGCGGTGGTCTGAATGTTAGGTTTGGTTCAGAAGCACAATTTCGATGAACACTGTCAATCCCATAATGTATTTAATAGCCCAATATTTTTCACCCAATTATTCACCCAAAATCCAATTTTAGCCCAATTATTCACTAATTCTTCACTTAGCTTGCACTATTATTAATTGTATTCTATTATTATTTGAATATATTATTATTTTCTTCCAAAATGACACGCATATATTTAAAGTATGTATGATAAAGATTTTGAATCCATTTATATTTTCGATATATATTTGAATATATATTTTCAAAATTGGAATGTTTATATAAACTGGCTTTGTAGCACACACTTTATTTTTTTAAACGACGCTAAAATGATTAGAAACGACAAGTGATACCAAAAACTTTATCAACCGCGATAGCGGGCGGGTTTAAAGAGATACGTCTGTACGCTTTGACGAGTCGACTGCAAATAATTATCTATGTTTTATTTTTATATTAATTGTATTAACAAGGGAGTGAAATGAATTTGCGAAGAGATTCTTGCTCTTGTTATTCCTGTATTTCTTGTAATGTAAATTATCATAAAATTTCCATTAATTTTTTGCAATGTTCAGTGTGCATCAGTGAAATGTATCCATCTACATTCGGAATGAGCATGAGTGAATCGCAATATGAATAGTTTTTCATTAATTCAGATTTATTACATAGTTTTTAGCAATATCATTTGAAATTCAACTCGCGATACAGTATTTACGAAGTGCTTTGAATAAAATTGAATGTTAAAAAAAATGTGATAGAAGTGGCGAAAACGGAGACAGTTTTTATCTGCGCTCGCCATAATATGATCCATATTGTCTAGACTTTATAATCTGCAAACTCTGTTTATTCACTTATGCAGCCCATTCTTAAATAAATGTCGGGCGTTTTGCGGATAAATGGATTTAACGCCAGCTGAGGTGTTTGGCAACGCGAGGCTTTTTGGATTTCAGACTTTTCAATATATTATTCCTATACAGGATTTAATACCAGCAATAAAACCACGCTAATTTACTACCGGCTGGAATATGTAAATATTTTTGGTTTGTTTTGACATGTCGTAAAAAATATATTTTTGTTTTTGAAATATTAGTTATGGGCATTTGCTCGTTCTACTACACACATTAAAAAGTTTATTGTGGACTTTGTATAGCCTAGTCAGCTATTTTCCGCTTTTATTTTCCTCTAACATACTTCTAGAATAACAATATAAGAAGACACATCTTATCCATAAAGTTTCTATTATAGTATATTCTGTTTATATTTACGATATTTATGTCTACTCATATCTGACCTTGCCCTATCTAAATTTGTAGAAATTAATGTAAAGTCGAATCCACTATAGATAAAGTTTTTTAGTGTAAATTTTATCTATAGTGGCTTCGACTTTATATTAATTTCTACAAATTTAACCAAATAAACCCCACTTTCAGATATGGATCGTTTCACCTTTTTTTATTTTCTTGTCTTATCTGGTTTAGTCTTTTTAGTATTGTCTATCTAATCTTGTCTGTATATTCTAGTCTTGTCTAGTTTTACCTGTGTAATCTTTTTGTATATTAAACTGCTTACTACTACCTGTCCGTCAGTATCGTTTTAATAATATTGTTTACTTGTCTCATTTTGTTCGTCAAGCTTTTTCTGTCAAGTTTTGTACGTCTAGTTAACTTTTTCCAGTATTATTCTTCTAGTCTGATATATGCAGTGTTATATGTATAACCTACATAGCGTCTAATCCATCTATTCTCAGTAGTTTTAATCCATCTAGTCTAGCTCGTGTAGTTTGTGTAGTCTGTTTGATCTATCCAGTCCGTCTACTAAATATAAAGTTCCGTAATGTTGAATTACTTAAATGTAGAATGTAATACGTATTTTCGCGAGAACTATTTAGTTGGAGACTTATAAGCTTTTCATGTTGGAGCTTTAATGCGAATTAAATATTAAGCTTGAAGCAGACAAGGGGAATTACTGAATTTCAACATAATTAGGTATAATTAATGCAGACAATATATTTTGAATTAAATGTTTGGATTGAACAAAATGTTATGAGATTAAATATATTATCGGATTATATTAGGTAAAAAAGGTCTTTAGGAACTTATTCGCATAAAAAGTATTATCGTACTGTAGATCAATATTTAGTTCTTTGTATAAATTATAATCGCGTTTTAGCTTAATACATTCAATGCTCTTCAAAAGAATTACCGGAAAAATTATACGAATCTGGTTAATTGGGCAGTAATTCTAGCGCAGTGTTTTAATTTTCCGGGAGATTTTCTTTGAACTTAAAAATACAGTCTCTAATTTTCGCAACAAATTAGAATTTTACTTTTCTAAGCAAAAAACCTACCCTTTTCGCAATAAATAAAAATGACATATAAAGTTATATTCGGTAATTGAATATTGGTGAAACTATACTAATTATCATCATCATCAATTAGCCTTTTTGCATCCACTGCCGGATATAGGTCTACCCCAGTTCTGCCCACTGTCCTCTATTTTGAGCGCTCTGCATCCAGTTTGTGGTTATTCTTTTGATATCGTCCGTCCATCGCGTGGGAGGTCTTTCCCCTGTTTCTCTTGGTCTCCACCCGACCAGCCTTTTTATCCATCGCTCATCTGCCATGCGGGCCACATGTCCAGCCTCGCCCCACTTGAGCTTAGAAACCTGGTAGATAACATCCGTGACTACTGCTCTCGCCCGTAAGTTCTCATTTCTAACGTGGTCACGAAGTGACACACCGAGCATCGATCTATCCATCTTGCGTTGTGTTATTCTAAACTTCTTCTCAGATGTGACTGTCAGAGTTAAAGTTTCGGCGCCGTAGGTCATAACCGGTAGAATGCACTGATTAAAAACCCTTCGTTTTAAACAAATCGGAAGATTACTCTTAAACACATCCCCAAGTCTCTCGAGATTCTTATTTAATGACCAAGATACGTGTACCTATCCACCAACTCCACCTCACAGTCACCAAATGCATTATTTCCACTAGGGACCAGATTCGTCATAAATTTCGTTTTTGATATATTAATTTTTAGCCCGACCCGAGCGAGCACACACTTCCTGAAGATTTTGTAGGTTGTCAGACAACAAAGCTATATCATCCGCGAAGCGCAGATTTGTTAGGTTTAAGCCATCTATATTTAAACCCTTTCTGCCCCATTCAAGCATCCCGAAGGCGTATTCCAGAATAGTAATAAACAGTTTGGGTGACATAGTATCACCCTGTCGAATTCCTCTACCGATTATTATGGGGTTGGTGTTTTCGTGCAGTTTTACCATCATGGTACCATTTTTCTATATGTTATATATTAGTTTAGTGTAACGATAGTCGACACAACATTTTAGTAAGGAGTCTAAGACTGCACTCAACGCAGCGGTGTCAAAGGCCTTGTGGAAGTCTACAACGGCAATGACAAGCGGTCTATTGTATTCGATTGATTTTTCGATCACAGTTTTAATGCTTTGAAGATGGTCATTGGTTCCAAATCCGCTGCGGAACCCGGCCTGCTCCAATAGTTGGTAGAAATCTAAATTGTTTTCCTGTCGTGTAGTAATAATTCTCCTGAAGAGTTTATAAAGGTGACTGAGTGAGCTTATTGGTCGATAGTTTTCCAGTTCGGCTGTATCTCCTTTCGTTTGAATGAAGCTAACGATGTCGTTAAATTACCTATCTGGTATGGTGCTATTAAAAAGACAGAGATTAAAAAGTTTTGCTATTTTCTTGAGTAAACAGTTACCACCTAACTTAACTGCATCGGCAGCTACGCAGTCCTCCCCAGGGGCCTTATTGTTTTTTGTTTCCCTCAGTGCCAGCTTTATTACGTCCAAAGTAATATCAGACAGTAATTCTTACCCTTGATTATCGAAGCCTTTTTTACTTGTCAATATCTCTAGTTCTGTTTCCGAGTCTAAATTTACTTCCTTGTGGCTTTTATATAATAGTTGGTAAAGTCCCCAACTATTTTTAGAATACCTCCCCGGTTTGTTTCCTTCCCGTTTTGTCATTTACATTCGTCATTTGCTTTTTTCCGCTTTCCAGTTTTCTACGTAAGACCTTCATGCTTTTATTGTTTTCTATTGTTTGTTCGATCTGATTTTGGTTGTGTGTTCTAATCTCGCGTCTTATAGCTGTTGATACTTCGTTCTTAATTTGTCTTAGCTCTTCAGCTGTAGTCAGTTCTTTACTTCTCATGTCTTCATTTTCCGCAAAGTAGCTTCGCTTAATTTCGATTATTTCTTGATCAGTTGGGCAGTATCCGTTTTAGCTCTCTAGCAGGGCAGTAGGGATGGTCTTGTTTAAGACATTGATGTTCTCTTCTGCTTTAGTGCCACTTAGTTTATTTGTGATGCATTGCTGAAAGCCAACCATGTCCGATGGGCTCTTCTTCTTTCCGGATCTTCTTCTTGATCAGCTTATGCCGTTCTCTACCGACGTCAATCATCAATTTGACTTGTACAATCTTGTGGTTACTTCCGGTGGTTACCTTGTTTAGTACTGACACTCCTTTAACTATGTATCTTTTGTCGGTGAATATGAAGTCTATTTAATTTTTTGATCGTCCATCTGGGCTTCTCCATGTCCATCTCCTATTTGGTCTCTTAGGAAAGAAGCTATTTATCTGGAATAAGTTGTTTTGCAGCAGGAAACTAAGCAATGTTTCACCCCTATCATTTCTTCCTTCCAGTCCATGGTTTCCCAGTGAAAACTCAGCAGCGTCCAACCTTGTTCCCATCTTGACATTGAAATCATCACATAGAACAGTATAATGTGCTTGTTGATCGCTGAGAGTATCTCTGATGTCGTCGTAAAACAAATCTACTTCTTCGTCAGTATGATTTGAGGAAGGTGCGTAAACTTGTATAATTTTGATATTATATCTGGTGTTAAGTTTGAGGACAAGGCATATTACTCTTGTGGAGATTTTCTTCAAAGACAAAATGTTTGTTATGTGGCGCTTATGTATCAGAAAGCCAGTTCCTCCCACTGAGATATTTTCATCTCCTACGTAATAGAAACTCTGAGTGCTGTTCCCCACACCTTCTTATTTCGCTAAGACCCACGATACCCATTTGATATTTTCTAATTCGCACTCAAGTTCAGTTAAACGTTCTTCCGACAATAATGATAGTGTATTGTATGTTGCGATGTACATAATTTTATTCTTTTTACATCTCTTAGATTTCTTCGTCAGATGATTGTCCCCCCAGAATCTATGGGGAAGACTGATTTAACATAAGTGCGAGATTCTGAAGATAGTCTTGTACTCGCCTGGGGTTCTTGAGTCTTTATATCTGGCATTTTCATAAGGGTTATTTAGCCATAGAACACCACGCTGGCTAGACGTCTTGGTGAGCGTGTATTTCAGCCGCCCAATCTGGGTCAGACGCTGTTTGCAGCCGCCCACTCTGGATCAGACTGCAGGTTCACAAAATCTGGCTATACTCACTTAGTTTCCCTTACACAGTTATCCCTCACACAGTTGCCCGGGGTGTAGCACGTGGAGCCATAAGTGAGAATTGGGAGCCCTGTGAGGACCAGTCATCGCCGACTACTCATTGACTATGTCATTGAGTCCGACCGTCTTGATGAAACGTACTACCTCTAAGGCACAACCCCATACACCCCCTAATATTCTAATTATAGATACTATCATATAAACTTGTTGACAAGACGAAATATAGCTTGAATATATAATAAATATACTGGTTATGTATGTACTGGAGGTTAGGTATGTACTGGGATTAGTAATAACATGCCAATGTCTGTTGTATAATTCAATATCTTTTGTGATATTTTCCAGGAAGTACTTCTTTCAACAGGAGATTTGTTCATAGTCTTAATAAGACTTAATATTGTAGAGCTACGAACAGGTTGAATATATTTATATATCCAAGCTATATTTCGTCTTCATGCAGTTTATATTCCGGTAGTTAAATATGACTATAGCCTAAAATTTGAGAATAAAAGTTTATTGGGAAATATATCAAAATGCATAATTGCAAAGTTAATTTTTTTACTGGTTTCACATATTAGCGAAATTTGTTTCCATTTGTACGGTGATAACAGTGTGACAAGTTTGTGCAAGCCTGCAGAGGTGCCAATATAGTGTCACAAGTATAGCATAACAAGCTTGTACAATATTCTTCTACTTCTATGTTCTTCGCATGTTGATGATGCGTCAATGGAAATAAATAAATTCGGGTTTTGCGGATTTTATGCAATGCTTCATTTCTGTCCAATATTGTTAAATTTTGAACTTTGTCCGAAAGATATATATTATGATGCTACTTATATTTGTCTGAATCTTTTTTAAACGAATATTTCGATTTGATATTACTTTTTAAATAATTTTAGTAGCAGCTCTCAACCAATCAACGAATCGTAAACCAAATAAGCAAGGGTGATTTTGAATTATTACATAACATGATTCACGAATTGTTACATATGTGTGTGGTATAATGTATTTACATAGTCTTGTAACTGTAACAATAATGGGCATTTACAATTGTGGTCCTAAAAGAAGAAGGGGACATCCAGCTAACACGTGGAGGAGGACCATAGACGCAGAATTAAAGGTCGCAGGAAAAACGTGAACGAGGTGAAACGCCTCGATCAGAATAGAGTCAGATGGAAGGTATTTGTAGAGGCCCTATGATCCGCGTAGGAGTTAGAGGACAACAAGAAAAGAAGACAATTGTGGTCCTAGATAATATTTATTTACGCATGAAATTTGTATAAAATTTCTTGGCTGACAATTATTATTTAAGAAACAAATAGATTTAGATTATTTACAATATTGTAAATTATTTAATTTTTCTGGCACATTGTTGCAAATACGGCTACTATGCAGTAAAGTGACTTTCTTAAAAGCCGTACTTTCCAACATTGTCTTTAAAAATCTAGTTTCGCTTGACGTATACACGATGTCAAAACTAGCTTTACAATTCAGGTGGCCTAAAAGTATATTTTATTGTCTCCAAGTTTCCGTTTTTGACAATTTAATTTTTTTTTTTATATCAAAACGAAAATAAATAAATAATTATTTTTGCTATTGGTGGAACCATACTAATTATAGATAATCATATAAACTTATTAAAAGTTTAGTGCCACTAAATGGAGTGTGGCCAAGTAATAACATACAAATTTTGTTGTATAATTCAATATCCTGCGTGGTATTAGCAAGGGAAGTAGTTGTTGCAACGCAAGATTTGTTTTGTAGTCTTAATAAGACTTAATATTATAGAGTTACGAACAGGTTGAATACATTCAGGCTATATTTCGCTTTCAATAAGTTTATATGATTATAATTAGTTTGGTTTCACCAATGGCAAATTATCATTTAAATCAATAACCTGCTAAGTCTTCTCCACAAACGTCAAATTAAAACATAACCTCGGCAGTCATGCACGAGGCTTTCAAGTAAGTGTATTCAGTGGTGTGCTGGCAAAATGTTAACAATGGGCTCGCTGCCGATGACCGCCACCTGGGGGTGGGGAGCGAATTTTTTAACTCTTTAAGCCATCAAACTCTTTAGACTTAAGCATATGCTCGATTTTAGCTTCATAGAAACCAGAAGAATCCTTCAAATAATTAATAGCGTTAATAGACCGAACAATTACAGAATTTGCTTTAGCAATATTAAAGTTACGGCTTTGTAACGCTTCTGAAAGGTAAGCGAATTTCTGTAAGACGTCGATCATTAAAGCTAAATCCTTAAGAAATTCCAAATTGATAAATAATAATCCAGAAGTTTTGTCATTAGATTCAAAGTGTTTGCACAAAGCGAGATAATTTTTCCAAACAGCCAAGTGTATACGCTACAAGCTGCCCATCTAGGTCCGAACACGCGACCAATTTTTATAATTTCCACGTCTATTTTCGTGTGTATATGTACATTCGTGTCACTAAACGAGAACCAGATAAATAACATTGTTTTTAAGATCATTTCTCTCTATTTAGAATAAGTGAATAACCATCTGATTAAGTGAATAACCATCTATCTATCACTTAATCTAAATAGAAAGCACTGATTTTAAAAACAGTGTTATTTATCTGATCCTCGTTTAGTGACACGGATGTGTACTGGGGCTCGTAATAACATACACACGTTGTATAATTCAATATCAAGCGTGGTATTACCAATGAAAGTAGTTGTTTCAACACGGGATTTGTTTAGAAGTCTTAATAAGATTTAATATTATAGAGCTACGGACAGGTTGAATATATTTATGTATTCAGGCTACATTTGGAGAAGGCAATAGAATAACCCAACATATCTGTGCTTCATAGATTTGATGAAGGCGTTCGACAGAATAAAGTTGGAGGTCGTTCTGAAAGAGCTAGAACGCAGAGGAACACATCCAAGTATCATCGAGACAGTCAGACAGCTCAACACAAACAATACCACAGAAAAAAGGACAAAGTCAATAACAACAGAGAAAATAGAACAAAACATGGGAGTACAAGGCGACAGCCTTAGTCCATTGCTCTTCAATATCATAATGGACCGAGTAACAGAGCTAGTACGTAAAGTAAACCATGGGTGAAAGATGGGAAAACAACAACTTAAGATTAGCTGCTATGCTGACGACGCAACGCTATACGCGGACACAGAAAACGGACTACAATGGCTCTTACAGGCATTCTACAAAGAAGCTGCAAATGTTAATATGGAAATATCAACCACCAAAACAAAAAGCATGGTAATTGACAGGGAACCATGCAGATGCAAGCTAGAACTAAACAACAACATAGAAACAGAACAGGTCTTCGTTTAACTACCTGGGAACAACAATATAACCTTACGGTGACCTCAAGAATGTCGAACGAAAGCAGACCAACAAGTCAGCCAGAATAGCAGGAGCCTTGGGAACAACTCTCTGGAAAATGCATATCAACTACAACCAAGGTCAGAATATACAAAGCATGTATAAGACCCGTAATGACACACACATCAGAAACAGGAGCCGACACAGTCGAGTCCCAAGAGATGGTATGAAATGGATGGAATAAAATGAGAGTACTAAGAGCAATAACGGGAAACACACTCAAAGACCAAAGAAGGAATAGAGAAATTGGGGAGGAATGCGAGGCAGAAGACGTGGTGAGGTGGACACGTGCGCGAAGGCGTTTCTGGAATGAACACAAATCTAGGATGGAAGATCACAGACTATAAAAAATCGCGCGAGACGGAAAATCAGCATCAAGTCGACCACCACGACGACCAACAAGAGATGGAAGGGCAGCTGGTCGTCAGCATCTCAAGAGCATGTGCAATGAGGACGGCAGAAAAAAAACAAACCTTTAGGCTTCCGGAAAAAAGAAGAAGGCTGCATTTCATTTTTTATAATTCTATAAGTTCTACTTTTTATGTTTTTCATGAGAAAAAACTTTTAGTTTATGTGAAAGTATAAACACAAAATTATACTTTCTTATAAATTCTTAAATAAAAACTATAACAAAGCTTCGTCTATGTTTTTATTATAGATTGGGATAGTGGAAACTGTGAAAAGTTGATTTTCGAAAAACTAACAATGGGCTCGCAAATTTATAAAAAAAGTTACCAATGGGCCAATTTATACAAAATTTAACAATGGGTTCGCGCAAACCACGTGCTCGTGAGAACCGCGTGCCCGCTCCAGCACACCACTGATTATATTTCTATTCATAATTTAAAACAGCAAAGCTGCACTGGTAAGAAATAAATATCCAAACGTGTCTGCAGATGGCTATTTACTAAAGTTAAATAGAAAAATATGATCTTAAAAGCAATTATATTTATCTAGTAGTCGTTTAGTGCCTCGAAAGTGGACTGGGGCATAGTAATAACATACAAATATCCGTTTGTATAATTAAATATCCTGCGTGGTTGTTTCAACATTAGTTTTGTTTTGCAGTTTTAATAAGACTTAATATTATAGAGCTACGAACAGTTTGAATATATTTATATATTCAGGCTATATTTCGCTACTAATAATTTTATATTATTTTTGCTATTTTGGAATTCATAAGCCGATATCTCAAGAAGGGTGGAAGGTATTTTAAAACGTATTACGGCATCGGTTTTAGATCATTTCCCTATGGAAGTCTTTCTCGAAAAATTTATTAGTTTCCTAGTTCTCCGCTGAGACAATCCTGGACATAGCCCCGGTCGATTTAATGGGCAAGCAACTTGCCATTACCACAGCACTTAGACTAAAGTCAGTGCGAATGTTGACATCGGACTATCGTGGACACGCCGGAATAATCAATGAATTTAAAGGGGTGCCCAAAAACATAGACCGATGTCTTGCAACACCTGCTTTTGGTAACAACTTCTCATACCACATACCCTCTAAAGAGGAGTGGATGGAAAAGAAAGAGGTACCAGCAGGACACACGCAGGTCTTTACAGACGGCTCACGGAGGGAGGACAAAGTGGGCAGCGGAGTTTTCTCCAACGACCTCAACCTCAGAATTAGCTTACGCCTGCCAGACTACTGCAGCGTTCTACAGGCAGAGGTAACCGCCATAAAAGGGGCAGCAGAGTGGCTGATGGTAAATGGGGACCCTGGTGAACAGATCCACATTTACACCGATAGCCAAGCTGCTCTCCGGGCAGTTACTAGCGTGTGCACCAGCTCAGCAGTGGTCTCTGGCTGTCGGAGAAAGCTGAATGAGCTCGCAGCACACGCAAACGTGAGACTCACGTGGGTACCAAGCCACAGTGGGATCCCAGGTAACGCAAAAGCGGATGAGCTTGCAAAGAACGGCACAAGCCTGCACTCAACCGAAATATTACAGGATATTGGTATTCCATTTGCCTCGTGCAAGGAGACCATAGCCGAAATAACCTCGAACCTAGCGGAGCGAAGGTGGAGGGATGAAGACACCTGCAAGGTAACCAGGCAAATATGGCCTCACCGAAACAGGAAAAGAAGCACCAACATCGTCTCTCTAAAAAGAAACGATATCAGACTGGCAGTGGGAGTCCTCACGGGATACTGTCCCATTGGCAAGCACGCTGAGAGACTGGGCATAGCGAAGCGGGATTACTGCAGAGGCTGCCTGGACGAGGAGGAAGAGGAGAGTGTTCAGCATTACCTATGCCAATGCCCCTCTCTGACCGCAACATGATTGCTCTTCTTAGGCCGACCTTTCTTGGATGATCTCTCTGACCTCGCATCACCAGATGCGCAGACTCTCATGAGGTTCATCCACGGCTCGAAATGGTTTGACAAAATCCCCTGAGGAGGGTTGTACTGCAAGTACCGTGGTAACACAACGGGCCCATCTGAGGCCTATGTGAGCATTAGCTGCCACTTAAACCTAACCTAACCTAACCTAGTTCTCCGCCCGGGTTACAAAATTTCACCAACTTTCACTTCAATTTACAATTTTATCAAGGCGTATCTCGCGATCGGGAGCAGCTAGCAAAATGCAATTTGCATATTTTTAACCAGCAGGTTTCCAACCAACCAACGCTTTCAGATGCAATTTTTCAAAAAACATTTTCAAATAATTTGATAAATAACCATTTTCGCTAAATATATTTTTTTCAAATTTTCCACATATTTTTGGATATCATAATTTTTAAACGGGTTATCACAGATACTTCTAGTTTTCATCAATCCATTCAGCATGTCAAAATTAGTCGGAGAACAGATTTGTTAAGAACGATTTCCTATAGAGCATAAAATATAATAAATAGCATCGACTCAGCCATTGATCCTCTGAAGGACTGCATACATTTTATTTGATTCATTGAGAAACTTTTGTCAGATTTCTATAAATTTGGTCTAAAAAATGAATTCAGCAATATTATTCTGTAGAAGAAACTTGTAAAATTAGAGCAAATGTATCAAAACAGCGAAAAACTCTTGAATAAAATGAAAAATCGTTGATATCTACGTTAATTTCAATTCTGTTATTTGCATATTTTTAAACAACAGAAAAACAATTAAAATTTTTGGTCAATAACTTGGTAAATAACAATTTTAGCGAAATAAATTTTCTGGAATTTTCCGCCCATGTCACGTAGCCATAACTTCTAAAGCTCCTCAGATCGGCGCGGAGCGTTTGCGTTGCGAAATTTTCGGTCCGAAAAATTCGATAGTGGCGCGCCCATCAAAACGCGAATTTTAGGTATTATATAGCAGAGGAAGAAGCTCTGGTATTATTAATATGGACAACAGAAGAACAAAATCAGTCAGTTTGTTATTATTTATTTGTTTTTGATTTCGAAAACACCTAAAACTCATTGAAGAAATAAAAGAAAAATAACAAGAGATCATAAAATCAACAAACTTAATTTTAAACATTTTCTTTCAAACATAATTTTAAACACTTTCTAATCCTATCTGCTTACAAATTGTATCCTTATGTTTTTTATAGTTTTCATTATCCAGGTCATTGAATATAGGATAATTTTAACAATTCTCAATCAACTTCTCTGTAATCGCCATTTCAAAACACAGCGGCATTGAAACTAACCGTGCATATGCAGCGTTCTTGCCGTGCAACGCTGCACTACCGCGGCTCTGGCGGAAATCGCGGCTGTTGATCTGAATATGTACATAAGCCGCCACCTCAATCAGTTCTTCACGATAACGTACCGGTAGCGAAACTTCTGCGTCGGCCTGTGGGCTCCTCCGCGGCGCAGGAGATTTGCTCCCGCGTCCGGGACGTTATCGCGACCGATTAAAACGGCGGCTTATGTAAATATTCAGGTCGCGGTAGTGCAGCGTTGCACGACAAGCACGTTGCATGCGCGGTTAGTTTCGCTGCCGATGCGTTTTGAAATTGTGATTTCAGAGAAGTTTATTAAGAATATTAAAAAATATCCTATATTGTATGACTTGGTTAATGAAGATTATAGAAAAGACAACAAAATTTAGTTGATTTTATAAACTTTTTTTTTTGTATTTTATGAAGTTGATTTTATTTATTCTTTTATTTGTGAAATGAGTTTTATGTAGAAATTTAAAATAAATACAAAATAGCATACTGACCCATTTTATTCTTATGCAGCCAATGCTTAAAATAGCATAGCCTTTTCCTCTGAGGAAATAATGACTATTACACACGTAAAAATCGCGTTTTGATGTGGGCATTGCTATTTCGTTGCGGCGCCGTTAGCAAATTTTTCGCTGCGGTAATTTCGCGACGCAAACGTTCAGTGCCAGTCTGAAGGAGCCTTTAAACCTGCCACAACCTTCAAAGAAGTTTTACATCAATCACACTTAAAGGTCACTATTTTTTATTTGTTATTACAGTTTTGAATATTAATTGTGTAATTTTTGAAGATTGTGTAAATTCTATTATTGTAATATTCTAAATAATATTGTAAATGTTTTATAAAAAAAAATGACAAATAAAAGCTATTTTATATATCTCTTTTTATTTGGGAAAGGGATTGGAATTTTTGCGAATCCGGGGGAAAAGTTATATTATTTTATCCACGAAATAATATAAAGGAATCCGGAAACGAAATCTCTGTGCGCACAAAAGAGCTATAAAATGCACTTATTCCACGGAGGAATAGTGTTGATTTTAACACAATAGTGGTGATTGGATTTGAAACTAAAAAATAAAACCCGCGTCTGAGAGTTCTAAACTCGAGCCCTGCTGATGACTTGGTTTGGCTTGCTCCAAAACACAAAGCAATATCCTGAGCTATTGTCGAGAGATACGACAGGAAATTTCAATGTAATTTTGGAGAAACACTCAAAGTAGTTACTATAAAAGTGTAAAGTGTCCTAGGACAGACTTTTCTTAACAGACATCGTTAATAAACTTCGGAAACTCAACGAAATTTTTTAAGAAAAAGATGATTATCTTAACTTTAATACCATTTTAATGAACATTCTAGCTTTCTATAGCTCAAGTAGGTATCTATTATATAACTTCCCCTTTATGCCAAATATAAATAAAAACATTTGGAAGTTATAATTTACAATAAACCCTGATTTGACTATATACAAGTAATTAATAATATCTACAAACGTAGCCCACTCGACTAAACACACCTGGGAGGTATATCTGGCAAACTAAAGGTTAGTTAACAAGTTAAACACATTTTGTAAAAAATAAATCTAATTAATATAAAACAAGTTTTAAATTAAAAGTATCTTATTTCCATATACATTTGTTATTATTCCTGCTTATCTTTCATATTATCTCTATCTTATGCTTACAATTTTATTATTTTCTCTTAACAAATTTAGTAATTTCATTAATTTTGAACAAATCTTTATTTATCTTATTTTTCTTTTTGTTTTAACATTTTTATTTATTCTTATTACCATTTTCTCTTTTTTTTTATTCGTTGAGAAAATTGTGTTCAAAGTGACAAAACGTTTGTTGGAAGTGAATGGTATAAGCAATATGTCTGTATCTCGCCACTTAGAGCAAATTGGTGAGGTCAAAAAGCTCAATAAACGAACAAAATTTCCGGATCGCAATCTCCTCCGCCAGTTACTACGAAAAATAGATACGCGATAACTGCACGAGAGATCTACAAACGCATTCTGATAAGATTTCAATTCCAAAACCCGTTTCAAAATAAGTAGACTGACTAGATTATAAATTGGATTAAATTAAAGATTAGATATTTGAGACTACACAGACAAGGCTAGACTGTAAATAATGTATAGGGAATATAAAGCAAGACTAAGGGGATAAGACAAGACAGAACAGTGCATTAAAATAAGCCAGATAATGTAAGACTAAAATACAATATCCGACACTAAACCAAAATATCCAGGATTACACAGACAAACCAAAATATGCAAAACTAATCAGCTAACTCTGACACAACTACTCGTACAGGGATAAATAGACTAGATAAACAAATACGACCTAATATTAATCAATGCAAACTAAACAAATCGGACTAAAACAATAAGACCAAACATGCAAGGCTTGATAGATAAAACTAGAAAGACAAGGCTATATATCCAAGATTAAATAAACAAGTTAACCTATACTTGTTAGATAAACTAGAGTTGACAGATAAGGTTAATTACTACCGACGTTACAGACTGAAGAAATGTTTAGATAACAAGATTTCTCTCCAAGAAATCAATTTTTCAAAATCACGCTTAGTTTCCGAGTCATTTTCGCATTCTTAAGTCAAGAAAAATATAAAATAAAATCAAGGTTTCGTTCAAGGTTGATTATAACCAAATCATTAGACTAAAATATATAACTAATATTATTATTTTATTCTCTATAAGTTTAGTTTTTTTTAGTAATTTTTGAGACAAAGAAAAATGCGAATCACACTTATAGTTGTGACAATGTTCAAGGTATGTAGAAGCTCACGCCAGATTTTTTTTGACGGCTCTGCGCCGTCAGCCCAACTGAATCGAAAAGAGAAATTGAATTTCAGGTTTATTTTTTCGCTTGAAAACTTTTTGAAATTCTTTGAAACTCTTTGAAATTGAAATTACTGAGAGTTGGGACAAAGTTGCAAAGAATTTTCTGAAATCTATTAACGAGTTGGAAATGGAATGTCTGCATTTAACAGAATACTTGGAAATATATTGAAGATGGAGGAACTAATAGTATATTGGAAATATATCATCTTCTGAAAGAAAACAAAATAGAAGATACATTTCCAAATGTAGAAATCGCATTCAGAATTTTTTTAAGCATGATGGTAACTAACTGCGGTGGGGAACGTTCCTTCTCCAAATTGAAAAGAGTAAAAAATGAGTCAGTTTGTCGCTGATGTCCATTCCGAATGTTACATGTATTGCCTAGTCAATGGACTTAGGTGTTATAGAGGTCACGAAGAGACTTTAAAGGAAAGACCTTATGCTTCGTTTTGGAAATGTCTGCACTTAAACGAAGCAATTTTTGTCGTAGCTCTTGTCTCCAATAGTGCGAACGAAAAGAATATGGAAAAGGCATTTGATAAAATAATGGCATTAGAAGACACTGGAATTGAGAAAGAGGATGAATTGAATGATCAAGAATTATTTTTATTATTTATTTTTTTTTACATTTTTTACCAGACGGAGCTCCACGCGGTTCCGACCTTCACGAGGTTCCTTGCTGATCAGGTCCTGTTCGTACATCGTAGCCACTCCTCAAAGCCATGACGTCAGTAGCTATGTATCCCGTAAATCATGTGCCCTAAGCAGACGCAACGACCATTCTCGAACGTTCATTCTCGAAAAGAATAAAAAATGAGTCAGTTTGTCGCTGATGTCCATTCCGAATGTTACATGTTTTGCCCAGTCAATGGACTTAGGTATTATAGAGGTCACGAAAAGACTTTAAAGGAAAGACCTTATGCTTCGTTTCGGAAATGCCTGCACTTAAAAGAAGCAATTTATGTCGTAGCTCTTGTCTCCAATAGTGCGAAGGAAAAGAATATGGAAAAGGCATTTCATGAAATAATGGCAATAGAAGACACTGAAATTGAGAAAGAAGATGAATTGAATGATCAAGAGCTATTATTATTATTATTTTAATTTTTTTTACCAGAAGGAGCTCCCCGTGGTTCCGACCTTCACGAGGTTCCTTGCTGATCAGGTCCTGTTCGTACATTATAGCCACTCCTCAAAGCCATGAGGTCAGTAGCTACGAATCCCGTAAATCATGTTCCCTAAGCAGACGCAACGACCCCAAGACGATCGCTTTCTGCATTCCAGCCGCAAGGGTCTCTGCCGGTTTACGGCAGGCAGGAATGATTTTCAGATTGGAGACAAGCGAGTAACCTAAGTACAGCTACCGAAGCTCAAAGAGCAGGTCGTGATATTTTGTCCGCTTTTCCTCTTCCTTGACGCAATTTTCAGCAGGAGCCAAAAATTCAATAACAAACATCTGCTTGGAGGAGTGGTCCAATAGAACCACGTCAGGCTTGTTCGCCGTTATCTGCCTGACGGTGGAGAACTAGAAGTTCTACTAGATTCGGCACCCTTGGTTCTCCACAACGGACTCAATATCGTTTGGGACATCCACCTGTTCCGGCAGAACTGGTGACCAGTCTATCGCATAATGATGACTTAAATGAAAGTATAACACTCTCAACGCCGTATTCTGGCGATGAATATAGGCCGAAGCTGCATACACCGAGCATGCCGCCAATATATGCATTGCTGTTTCAGGGGCCCTGTGAGAAGCCTTACAGCTCACATTGGGCACCTCTATACCCATCACTCGGCTGCTATAGACCAAGGTGTTAACTAAACCATCTTGCGCAGCGCAAATGAATCCCTCAGTCTCAGACTTCAATCCACTTAATTTCAGAAAGGAAAATGTATGCGTTTTGGATACGCCAAGGTTTTCAATGTTCTTTATCCAAATGCCTTCTCATGTCTTGCGGAGATTCTTGCTCGGAGCATGTCTTGCTCGGAGATTCTAACGTGGTCTGTAAGACGGAGCAAATTGAGCTAGGTAATAGAGTGTGGCCGAGCTAGCTCAACATCAATGTCAAGACTAAATTCATCTGCTGCTTTTGTGCCGCCCTAAACAAAAATGCCCCGATTCCCTGCCTCTCGTGATCCCTGACAAGAAGCAACAGGGGATCTGAACTTTGGATGATCTTACAGGCTACACCAAAGATTTCCCTGTTATGAAGACACTCCAAACTTAAAATTCGTCAGCCTCCCTGGTTTCGTGGAAGTTATAACCTCGAAACGGACGATTTTGAATGCAAACTTTGCTGTAGATGCACAATTTCCCGATCAATCTGCTTCAACTCATCCACTAACCATTTTTCTGCTCCAAATGAGTAGAGGAGGAACCAAAACTCTGTCTGTAAAATCGTGCCTTAGTTGTGGTGTCTTGAGGAACCAAGACAAAATTTTGAATATTCGCGTTTTAAAATCGTATCTTAGTTGTGGTGCCTTGAGGTATCAAAACAAAATTTAGAAAATTCGCGTTTCAAAATCGTGTCCTAACTATGGAACCTTGAGAAACCAATATATAATTTTGAAAAATCGCGTCTTAAAATCGTGTCCTAATTATGGAGCCTTGAGGAACCAAGCAATAATTTTGAAAATTCGCGTCTCAAAATCGCGTCCTAATTATGGAGCCTTAAGGAACCAAGGAATAACATGTTCAGAAACATAGATTTTGAATAAGTGATTAACGATTTTGCCCATCTCAAATCTAAAAGGGTACCTCTTCAATCAACATAGATTTTTAAGAACTAACCCGTGAATTCTAAAAGAGTTACTTTTGTGGATTATATTATATTATATCTATTAATTTAATGTGACTATAAAGAAATAAAAAAGTCTAGAACTTCGTTTATCCACTTTTTTTTGCCTATTCTAACAAAATAGTGCTCTATCATAGTGCTAGGGGACCCATTGTCGTAATGTGGTGGTAATGTGCGTCCAGAAAAGAAAAATCGATAACCGAAATATAATTTTTTCCACTTTCAACAAAATTTTAACTTAAAATTAGTAGAAAAAAAAAAGAAAAAAAATGTTTTGTCTCAACATTAATTTTTCTTCTAAAACTAAAAACAAATCGAATTTAATAAAAACATTCTCCTGTTTTTCACCCAAATTTAATCGCATCACAATTGCCAGTTCCATTGGTTTCATCCCTAGGAAATAAAATATACACGCCTAAGTATACCTAGCCCAGGTTTCAGAATCTGCCCGAGTCCGCTATAACCGCCGCTTCAGGCACCCAACATTTCTGAGTTCCTCTGCAGCACAACAGCCACTTCTCGTCCACCTCCAGCACCACCTTCAAACGCTCGCCCTCGTTGTACGACAGGTGACCACTCTCTGACGGCAAACGATGCGATAACGTCCTCACAACCCTCAAAATAAAACTTATTTAAACACAACAGTTAGCAGCCAGCCACAACAGATAACTAAAAATTAGTTAAACAAAAATATGTACATTATTGTATATGAAGGATGTTACCATTAGCGCGCGTAAAATTACAATGTAAATGAAATGGAGTTTCATTAATTAAATGATTTCTGTTTATTGTTACTATGCAACAAGACATGTATGTGAAGGATGCCATTATTATAATCATGCGCAAAAGTATCCAAACCGTGCTTAAAAGTCCAATGTAAATTAAATGGAGCTTCATTATTAAACGATTTATGTTTGTTGTTACTATAACAGCAACCATAATATGTACACTATTGTACAATTATGTGTACAAAATATGTACGTTATTGTATATGAAGGATGCCATTACCGTGAGTAAAAGTCCAATGTAAATGAAATGTAGTTTCATAATTAGACGTTTTCTGTATGTTGTTACTATGGCAGCAACACATGTATGTGAAGGATGCCATTATTATAATCGTCTGTAAAAGTATCCAAATCGTGTGCAGAAGTACAATGTAAATTAAATGTAGTTTCATTATTAAACGATTTCTGTTTCGTGTTACTACGGCAGCAATACATGTATGTGAAGACAAGACTAGGCAGACTGAATTTCATCTATATTTGATATATCTTAACCTATTTGGATAGGTAAAACCACTATTTTATCTAGATAGAGAGAATGATGATTTAACAGAATAAAAAAAAATAGACTATATGAGCCTAGAAGTTTAAATTAAAGGGACTAAGCCTAAGTAGGTATAGTAGACTTAGTCTGTTATTCTTCCAACAAAAATTATATTTCTAAAAAGTTTGCATTTCTAGCTATGCTTGAAAGAAGAAACATGTTAAATTAGGTTTTGATTTTATTTCACCGTTAATTACTACCAAGGTGTCAGACAGAAAATCACGGTATAACAAGGTTTTTCATAGAAAATTTTATTTCCCTTTATTGAAAACAAATATCGCTCAATTACCAAATTAGTTTTGTATCTCAGAAAAATCTGAGTTATTACGACCAATGCAACGAAATTGAACTTTAAGGTGGATATGAATATTTTGATTCTATTATATTGTTGCACGACGAATAAAATAAACATAGACAGAAACGAAAAAATGTGTATTGAAGTGTTTAATTGTATATCAATTTTTCGCTTGCATTTCTATTTTGCATGACGAGGAAACAAGAAAATATAATGCGTGAAATTATTCGGTAAATCGAATCAGAAATAAATGAAGTTTCGTAGTGCGAGGGTTTGAAATTTGACAGTGTAATAGGGTGAGTCGCCGACACAAATATATGACTTAATATTGCGACTGAAATTACGATTGTTAAACGCAAATTTATCGCGGGGATTCTTGGTGCGAGCGCGGGAGCCTTTCCCAATTAATTCAGAATCAATGGCTTGTCAGACCGAGCCGCCCAACAAAAATACTGCAGAGTATTTCTAGCCGGCGATAAGAGATTTTTGCATACGGTCTGGGTCAAAGCTATATAGTTTGATTATCTAAACAGGCGACATTCCAAACGCTGTGCGACAGTTAAAGTTCATATCGCTTACGAACGAGTGCCATAAAACGATAGGTTGATGAGAATGGCTGCTGGAAGCGACTATGTCCACTCAGCCAATGCAAATTAACGACGGCTGCAATAACGATATACGATAACAACGCGTTTTCCGTCCGTTTCATTACCGTAGACAACCTGGTTTTATATGCTGACAGATTTGTTGTTTAAGGTTCAACCAACTGTCTAATCTCTAGTTTTTTATTCTACCTTTTCATTCAGATTTATCTCAACGTTTTATCTCGCACGCAGTTATTTTTTACAGTCGCATCTTAAATTACACCAATTTTAAAAGCTTAATGAATTTTTGTTACTAGACAGAAAAGATATTAAATTAAAATTTATAAATATGTATACAGAATATTAGCAGATTTCACCAGTCTTTGATATGGACTAAAAGATAATACAGACTGGATGGACTAGAGCAGTGATTCTTAATCGGGGCAGCAGAGCCCTTGTGCGTATTGGAGGTCTGGCGGGACGTTTTTAAATTTTTAGCATTTAGCAGAAGTTTGAGTGGTTTTACCTATTTCAGCCAAAGATGTCAGCTAAACTGAAAAAGTGGCGACAATATTTTGTTTACTTTTTAAAATTTGATTTTGTTTCATCTCCTATAAATCAACAATTGCCATTGTGTTTACTTTGTCAAGACTTATTTTATAACGAGGCATGAAACCATTTTGAGAAAATCCCGAAAAGACAAATTGTGCTTTCAATAACTTAGGAAAATATTTGAAAGCCGTATTACTATAGGTAATGTTTTTAAAAAGATTTCAAGTCGGAATGATAAAGAGTTAATGGAATCTTATGAAATAGTTATATATCTACGGAAAAAAATTAATACAACCAGCTAGCTTTACATGTATTCATTAATAATATGATCGGGCAAAACCAGCAAGAGATTCTATCTTCAGTTCCATTGAGCAATTATACAGTTTCAAATATTATTGATGAGATGACATGTGACATCGACAATCAACTATGTGATGAACTACAGACCAACGAATTGTCATTACAATTTGATGAGGGTACTACTAGTTGCTTATATACGATTTGTGAAGATTGCTATGAAATGCTATTTAAAATTACTTACTCCTAACACGACTGGTGCTTTAGAATTTGAAACTTTTTGTCCGAAAAAAATATTCCGTTTACTAATGTGATTGCTTGCGCTACTGATCTCCTCTACTGTCTGTGGTTGATCGACGTCGTGCTTTTGTATTAAGATTGAATAAATATGACACCAAAGTTTTAACAATTCACTGCATTATTCACCGTCAACATTTAGTGGAAAAAAAATCTTTGCGGAGACTTCACAAATCGATGAGTATTATAATAAATGTTCTTGCATGATAGATTATTCGGTCAACTGTCTAAAGAAAATGATGAAGAATTCCAAAGATTTATCTTATATATAGAAGTAAGACGGATATCGAAAGGAAATTGTTTAAAAAGATTCTATGCACTATTTGAAACAACTGTGGAGTTTTTGGATGTAAACAGTGAAAATATATACAGTGAATTGAAATTAATACGAATAATGTGGCCTATATATTCAATTACGATTACGAAAGACTGGAATAGAGGGATCAATATTATCAATAACTATAAATTATTGGGTAAAGCACATTTCAAAGAAAATATAATGATTTCAGGTATTTAAATAAAATAAGTGTGTGTAAAAAAAGGTCGAATTTATGGTATGCATTCTTGTTGAGTTTGAGTAGGAATACTTGAGGAAATTGGTTGAAATCAAATAATACTTACGTAGGTATATTAATATGTGGGAATGTATTATATGTGGGGAGTGTCAATATATGAGTAAATAGATGGTTTGAAAAGTTTGAGACCATCAGTGTAATGTTTGAAGAGTTTGCCAAGAGACATTTCCCAAATGCGTTTCATTCGTTTAAAGCTGAAAACGTTCAGACAGAGTAAACATTAAGGAATATTTGTACAAGTTTCATATTGAAAAATAATAACGATGCAGCGACGACGGTGCATGCAGTGTGTTTAGTATATGAGATGTAACAGAAGTTGGAAGACAATATGCTGATGTGTCGTAAACATTGAATGGACATGCTTCTTTACGGTCTCTAGACGAATAAAGTATAGCGCACTCTATACCGACGGGGTAGTGTTTACCCAGACAGATTGTATGCAATGACCTCAGCGTTTCCACTTTTTTGCAACTGCAAGCAAATATAGAAGTTTACATTAAAAATTACACGTTATTTCCGCACGAACTTCGTGCTGATAAAGTTTGCGAATGCGACTGTCGCGCTCGATGCTTTTAATTTTACTAAATGGGAAACTTAACTACCCGAAGCATTAGTCTCGTTTTGCATACACACACACACTCAGTCATGTTTCATTATTCAAATTGTAGTTCGAAACTTGGGAACACGTTCTTGCGAGATCCTATCCACTTGCTGACAAATATTACGCCACCTAAAAACATTTTATATAAAGTATTTACATAATTTTAAAAACACATTTTATTTAAATTAAAGAAATATTCAAAACTTAATAAAGCCGGAACACAGTTGCTCAGTCTATAATTTACAACTGAAGTTCGTGGAGGAGGAAGTTTAATTCTGGGCAAAGCCAATTATTTAGCCTAGAAAATTTTAATTGCTTAAAGCAGTTGAAGTAGTAATAGTGAGTGGAAAAATAAGTAGATTTAAAAATTAAATTTGTTTATCAAATATAATTAGTTTACTTTTTACTTACGACATAATACTTTTTCATAATGCGTTTTAATTGACTGTTATGTATTTTAAATGAATGGCTATTTAATTTTTTTATTTTCAATTATCATAAAAGGCTTTCCAATAAGAATTATAAGATTTATAAATGATATGACACTAGTAGCCATTTATATTCAACCCCATAATCAGTTTATTCAGTATTTTTTTTGTTTTTTTTGTATGTTCTATCTTTTCCGTATTTTATTATATAAAATCATTTCGACTGAAACACTGTATAGTCCTGAGCAGGAAGACCTAGTGGTCCATAGCCTTGTGTTTTCACGAATATTTCTTTTTATTCTAAGCGCTTCAAGAACATTTGGTTATTTTACGAAGATTTTATGAAAATAGACATTCTTTTGTGAAAAGAACAGCGAGGAAAATTCCTCCAAGAATTAAATGGTGGAAATTGAAAGTGGAAAAGGTGGAAATCTAATTTTGAAAAGTGAATTCAAGGAAAAGATGTTGTACGGAACATGGCCAGTGGAAGGAGTTCAGAGATGGTGGATAGTAAATGCAGAAGGAATCAGGAAAGCAGATGTGGAAGTTTTGGAGAAGAATTCTGGGAAAGGTCCTCCACTGAATAAAAAAACATGGTGGTGGAATGATGTAGTTCAGGAAGCCATCAAGGCAAAACGACAAGCAAGAAAGAAATGGGATGAGTCTGGAAATGACGAAGATAGAGAACACTACAGAAGGCAAATAAAGTTGTGAAAAGAGCTGTAGGGAAAGCAAAGGCAGTTGCATGGAAGGAAGTCTATGAAGAACTAGAGACCACAGAAGGGGAGGCCAAGCTTTTCAGAATCGCTAAGGCACGATACAGGGCTTCAATAGATGTCACAAACATCAGGCAGATGAAAAGTGAACAAGGAATTGTAACTCAAGATGAAGAGCATATTAAGAAGAGATGGGGGGAATATTTTGAAAAGTTGCCGAGGAAAATGCCCTGCTTGTGTTTGAGGATAGTTTCCCAAATCACAACGTAACAACTGGCATTTGCAGGGTAGAGTTTGTAACTGCTATTAGGAAAATGAAATGTGGAAAATCAACCAGCCCCGATGAAATTCCAGTGGAGGCTTGGAAATGTCTGGGCGAAGAGGGACATTCAGGATTGTGCAAATTACAGAGGATTAAAACTCATGTCGCACACAATGAAGATCTGAGAGAAAGTTATTGAAAGTAGGCTTCGGGTGGAGACGACTATAGGAGATGAACAGTTTGGATTTATGCCGGGAAAGGGAACAACAGATGCCATTGTTGCACTTAGGCAGGTCTTGGCAGGTCTTGGCAGGTCAAAGCACAGGGAGAAGAGAAAAGAACATATGGTGTTCATAGACCTAAAAAAGCTTATGATCGGGTGCCCCGGCAGGAGGTATGGAGATGCATGAAACCAGCAAGGGTGTACCGGAGAAGTATGTACGCATTGTTCAGGATATGTACCGTCAAGCAGGGACACGAATTAGAAGCAGTGAAGGATTGTCAGATACTATACCGGTTCAAGTAGGTCTTCACCAAGGATCTGCACTAAACCCCTATATTTTTGATCTTATAATGGATGTCTTCTCTGAAAGCTTAAGAGAACCAGCTCCTTGGTGTATGCCATTTGCAGATGATATTGTTTTATACAGCACAAACAAGGGAGAGCTTGAATAAAAACTGGAATGCTGGAGAAGAGCCTTAGAGGACAGAGGGATTTTAATCAGTAGGAATAAGACCGAATACCTGTGCCTTGGAGGAACTGGAAGTGAAACTATTCAGATGGATGGAAGCCAGCTACAGGCAAGGGACAGTTTCAGGTATTTGTGATCCACTGTATCCAACAATGAAAATCTAGATCTGGAAATTACCCACCGAATTTAGGCTTCTTGGTTAAACTGGAAAAGGTTATCTGGTATTTTCTGTGACAGAAGACTGAATATCCAAGTAAAGAGTAAAGCCAATAAATGTGTAGTGAGACCTACAATGCTATACGGAGCAGAAACTTGGTCAACAGTGCAGTCACAGTGCCAGCGACTGGAAGTACCTGAAATGAAGATGCTAAGATGGATGTGTGGTGTTACAAGAAACGATCACATCAAAAACACCTTCATACGAAGCAGCGTAAAAGTGACTGAGATATCAAAAAAGGTGTAAGAAAGACGCTTGCTCTGGTATGACCACATTAAGCGCAGGGATGAGAGTTATGTAGGAAGGAGAGTGTTTGATTTTGAGGCGGAAGGCAAAAGGAAGAGAGGCAGGCCTAGAAGAAAATGGATGGACTGCGTGCAGGATGTTCTCTGGAAGAAGCAGTTAACAGAAAACATCGTGTTTGAAGACCGGGGAAATTTGGGACCGAGGAAAATGGAAACGACTTGTCAGAAACGTCGACCCCGCATGAACGGGAAAAGACGAAGAAGAAGAAGAAGTCGTTCTTTTGTGAACACTTATCGTGCACTTTGGTGCAAGTAATCGCCCTTCTTTGCTTCTCATTCCTCGCATCTTTGATAATTTTGAAAATAATTTTGCTCTTCACGATGTAAAAACACCAGCAAGACGTCAATATGCCAGAACTGTTGCGAATATTGCTGCTGTAAGTACCGGGGAAAACTCTGCCCAACACCGAGTACCAATTGTATGCAGCAATTTTGAACGGGAGACTGAAGAATGAGATAGGGGAAAAGAGAATAATCCCAGACGTTCAGGCAGGATTCAGACAGGGGAGAGGAACTATGGATAATATATACATCCTATATCATTTGGTGAAGAATGAATTATAGAAAGAAGGAGGAAGAGTGTGTGTATTATTCATAGATTTCTAGGCGGCGTTTGACAGAGTAGATAGGATAGAACATTTTTGAATATATGAGGGAATGCGGAGTACACGGTTGGTTGGTAGGTAGGGTGGAAGCGATATATGCAAGAACAATAAGCCAAGTGAGAGTGGGAGAGAAAGGGAGATATATGCAGGACTCATAAATAGAATTAATAAAAAACGAAAACTGGAAGTCACCATAGGAAGACGCAGGCCGCGTGGCAAACCGAGGACAAGGTGGCGGAACAGCATGGAGGAAGACGCGAGAGCAATCGAGATGGAAAATTGGAAGGCCTCTGCAAGAAACAGGTGTGGATGGGCAACCCTCATTGAGTAGAATTCCAAAGCCCTAAACAAGTTTTAATTTAAACGAGCCCTAAGTGGCTTGTTCGAGACGACAAAAGGAGTAAGACAAGGTTGTCCCCTTAGCTCCGTATTATTTACGACATATGTGGCAGATATGGAGAGAATGTTTAAAATATGTAGATATGATAGATAGAGAGAACGTATGGAGCTTGGCGTTCGCGGATGATGTGGCAGTAGTGGTAAAGAGCGAAGGGGAGATAAAAGAAATGATGAAAAGCCTTTGGAAGTATATGGGGAAGAAAAACATAGAAGTATATGTGGAGAAAACGAAAATGCTGATGATTAGTAATAGAAAGAGGAAGAATGAGGAAAAGGAATGGAAGTGCAAAGGGGAACAATAGAGGAAGTGAAAGAGTTTAAGTACCTAGGCTACACACTGAACGTGAGGGCCTCGGATAAAGCGCACGTGAGAGAGTTAACCAGGATAGCAAAAAATGTAATGGGGTGTATTTGGGGGGATAGGAGAGAGAAAATGGGGAAGCGACTTCAGAAGGAGGATGATGATGTTTTAAAATTTGATAGAGAGTATATTTATGTATGGAGCCGAAATATGGGACTAGAAAGAACAGGAAGAGGTTGAGAGAGTGCAAGAGAAATACCTGAGATTGGTGTTAGGGATAGACAAAGACACTCCAGGATACATAGTGAGAGAGGAATGTAATAGTGACTACTGAGAGTAAAAGCGGGGATGAAAGTAACTAAGTTTGAAGGTAGAATGAAGGGAAGGGAATACTGCAGGTTACTGAATGAATGAAGTAAAGAAAAAAAAGAAATGGAAAAGAGAAATATTACCGAATAAATGGATACGCGAGTAAGGAAAAAGAGAGGCTAAGAGCGGAAGGAAAGTGAATGAATGGGGAGACGAGCGAAAGAGACGTAGACATGCAGGAAAGAAGAGAAAGAATAAGGGAATCCAGATACAATATGAAGCATGAGAGCAGTAGGATAGAAGGGATTCCGAAGTACCTAGGAAGAGAAAGTGTGAAGGAAAGGAAGATTGGCGAGGAAAGGAAATGGCGAGGTTCAGATTGAGAAAACGAGGAGAGAAAATAGATATTGGATGGAAGAAGAAAAACGAATGTATAGGATGTGCTACGAAGAGAGAGTGACAGTGGTGCATATGCGGAATGAATGAGTAGAGATGAAAGAAAGAGAGGAAAGGAAAAGAGAAGAAATACTGAATGAAGGTTGAAGAGAGATACACTGGATGTAAGAAGTATGGAAGAGGAGGGAATGAAATGAAATATGAAGGAGGATAGTGAAAAGCAGAAGGAGGAGGAGTATGTTTATTAAATATATTAAATGTAAAAAATACTTATTAAATAACTAAAAAAATACTTATTAAATATATTAAATGTAATTTTCTTTAATGTGTTAAAGACAGGGATCCAGAAATCCCGTAGGGGAAATAAAGATTTGTATATTGGAGCTGTAAGAGCTAGTCTTGCTAAGGATCCAAATTTATCAATTTGTCTTGATCAAGAGAAAATACAATCCACAACAGATTCACGAGAAGCTTTTGTGTCGTCTGAAGGTAAAACTGTGCGGTTTTTGGCATGGTGACATCATCGGATCGTCTTACAAAAATAAGATAAGAGATGCAATAGTGCATTGCATACGATACCGACAGTATTTATTGTCGCCAAATTTAGTTGCAGTTGGTTTGGAGGATATGGGCTTCCAGCAATACGGTGTTGTCATATGTTAAACTGCTCATTATTATCGAAGTATTCCGGTGATGGAAGGATTGGCCACTGTCTGGTGGGACAGTGTTACCAGAGGGTGCCGGCATGTTCTACATATACAGGCTCCTTCCGTGCCCCCCACCACCGGAAAAAAATAATGTATTGTAAGAAAGGTTTGACGAAACGATAATTTCAAGAAATGTATCTTTTCACTGGCCTCCAAGAAGCTGTGATTTAACTCCTTTAAATTACTTCTTGTGGTGCTACTTGAAATCTAATGTCAGATGTCTTGTCTAGTCTGTATTTTTTTTCATTGGGAGGATGGGGAATCTTACATATGACACCCGTTGTTCAAAAAGGGTAGTGTCGGATTCTTACCGAATAAACTGTGCACCCTGTAAACCCCTGTAAACCCCTTTTCCTCGTGCACATTACACTTGCATGCACTCGCGCATTCCTGCAGTGCAATAGCCGTTTGTTTTATTTGCCGTTTAATTTCTCCTTTGTTTCCATAATTTGGCGATTGAATGTATATGTGGTTGTTCATGTTCTCGCTGACTCTACCAGGCTGTTCGTCATGTTCTTAGCAATAAATAATTTTCCTGTGTTAGTTGTGTATATTTCCCTCAGTTTGTCCCACTTGGCGCAAACGAACAGATTAATATTCTGCGTCGACATTCATGACATGTTCATAAAGACATTTATTTGAGTCCACTATCTTTCTATCCTGCAGGTATTCTTGGAAGCAGCCATGCCCTGGCAGTGCTTGGGTTGATAAGTAATCAATCTCTCCGTGACTTCCGTTGATCCACTTGTAGATATCCAGAATTAATTTGTAGGTCCAGCGTCCATGTGTTGCGTTTTTCTATTTTTCTTGCCACTCTACCAATAAATGTTCTCTGGCTGTTCTTTTTCTGTATCTGTCACGCCTCTCTTTAATTTGTAATTCTATAGGTGGCATCCCTGCAATGACTCCTACCATTTAGGCTGAAATAGTTCGATATGCAGAGCAAACTCCTAGACCTATCATCTGTAATTCTTCCGAGTCTCTGTAGCTGTGTTCGGTTGTTTGATATCGAATGCCAAATTGGTGCAGCATATAATAGTTGAGAGTGTATCACAAACCAAAATAGTCTCATCTTGGATGCCTTGGGTCCTCCGATGTTCGGCGTAAGGCTAGCGAGGCAGTCGTAGTCTTTTCTGCGTTCTGAACGGTTCTGCTAATGTGCTCGGTAAATGTTAGTTTTGGATCCAATCACACCCCTAGGTACTTTACAGCTCTGCTGGGTGTAATTTTAAAACCCTGTATGTGAAAGGTAATAGGAGATATCTTCCATTTAGTTGTAAGAAGTACTTACTGCCTCAGTTTTCTCTAGTGCCAGTTCCAGTTTTTATTCTTCCAACCAGTTTTAAACTCGCTGTAGACCAGTGTTTGTCCGATTCATTAGAATTTCTTCCTGTTTTGCGGCCACCTGTGTAAACAGGCCACAAGCACTTTATTCATTCAAATTGAAAGCTGCATTTTTAAGATCACGACCGATTTATTGCACAAAGTCAATAAACATTTGATTCGTCGAATTCGCCCGTGTAGACGAAGTCGACGTAGATATTTAAATTGCATTATACATATACAACGCGGACATAATATCCTCATTTCTCTTCCAGAAGTCTTTCATCCTGGTCGACTGCGCAGCTCTTCTTTCAGCAGTCCATTCTACTCTGTTGATATTCTCCTTCTCCCCGTTGTTGTTTAACCATATGACCATATGACCTTAGAACTGAAGTCGCCGTTTTCTGATCATCACTTCAAGGTTGTCAATTTTACTATAAATTTTGCATTGGATCTCAGTCTATAACCTTCCTGTGTTTTCCTAGGTCCATAAATCCTTCTTAAAATTCTTCTTTCTATCTTGAGTAAATTCTCCATTCCGGTTATATTTGTAGTTTCCCTGCCGTACAAGATGACTGGTCTAAGAGCGGTATTAAAATTTCGTAATGTTGCATTGATAGACAGGTTCTTTTTATTGTATATATTTTTTGTACAAAAATTTAATCTTTCCAATTTTCCTTTTTTTTCCTCAATTGCCAATTTATCCGTCCCATTGCTACTAATTCTTTCTCCAAGATATTTAAATCGGTCAGTGACCCTGATGTTTCCATAATTTCTTTTTATCATTGGCTTAATGTATTTCTGATCACTTGTCATCATTTTATCAACGAAATCTGTATTCTTTGTACCAATTTTAGCACTTGAATCGATCTTCTACCAAAACGTCTTCTTGACTTTATCCAAGACAAAATTGAAAAGCAGAGGTGATAGTCACGGTCCCCTTGTCTTAGCCCTGTTTTTACTTCGAAGGGCTCCCTAACTTCACTTAAATTAAATTGTATTATTCAAAACATAAATATTATTTACTGGACTTTAAGATGATAAAAAAAAATTTCAGGTTGTATCTGAAATAATTTCAATTTTAGTTCATTTTAAAATCGTATCATTTTTATTGGAAAACCTTTTACTAACCGATTATGAAAATAAAATATTTCCTACAATTGATATGAATGATTTATTTTAATGAAAAAGTTATTCATTGTTACATTTGTTTATAACATATACTGTGCGTGAACTAATTTATGTAAAGCAATTTCTTTAAGTGGTTACTTTTCTTCCAGGAAATTGTTTACTTTATTAATATACACATCATCCATGCTTTATAACATTTTTTTTAATCACGTTTATCATATTCTTTGTCCTAATCAGCATATTAACAAATTAGCACAACTTTTGAGACATCTCTCAGCTCCTTACATTAAAAGCATCCACAAAACCAAAACGGTGATCGGTACGATAACAAAGATTTAACGATTATTTTACATATTTTTCAATTTGTTACCAATACCTTTGCCCAAATAAAACATTTTATCTACGACCATATATGTAAATGCCTATTATCGTACAGTTCGTTGACTATGTAAATACATAATAACTTACATGTATGTAACAGTCCGCAATTAATGTTGTGTAATGATTGAAAACACACATGAGCGTTTGGTTTACGATTGTTTGATACGTTGTTTGGTTGAGAGCTATTAAATATAGTAATTCGTGATTTTCAAACAATCATTAAACGTCACATCATTCACATAGAAGCTGTCATTCATTTCGTTTTTTCACGTTTAAATCTAACGAAAACTACAAATAAGTACTAAATAAAATGGTATGTGACCATTATGAATGTATTTCTTTCCATTTCTATCAAGATAAATAAGGTCGAGTAACAGTTATATATGAAAATACAACTGTTTGTTTATTATAATGTTAAATAATGTACCTAATAAGAAATAAATTTGTTGCATCAAACATAGTTTTCTTATTAAACAGAAACAAATTAGTGTGGTCGTAGATAAAGTATAGTACATGACTCGAGTTGTAAGGCCATTACGTACTCGCGGAATTACTGTTCCGTTCGTACGTACTATGTTTCTTACATCTCTTGTCACGTAATATACTATTAGTTTATATAACTTCTTGTACTAGCAATATCTTGTTTTGAGGCCTATGTGTAAAAATAATTAGTCATCGTATTTTAGTTTATCAAATGGTATTTATTAAAGTAAAAATATATTAGCTTATCAAATGGTATTAAAATGTGTAATGGAAATGCAAATTTGAATTTGAATAGAATGTGACAAGGTTCTGCCGGAAGGAAGCTTGTCGAGGCCGTCACATTCTCTGACCGGCGAGATCAAGTTTGCGTGGAAAAATAAATAAAAACGAACTAGAGAATAAAACGCGACAAAAACGTGTTTGGAAGAAGAACGGGGACAGAAAATTCAGTCGCTGAAGTTGCGATTTTAATCTAAATATAATCCTATTAGGACACTGTAAATTAAATTTTAGTTTCCAATTACATATTCATATTCTGCACGCTAACCCGTCGCGAGTGAATTCGCTTTGTTTACAAGTGTATTTAGCTGAGCCGTTCTCGTAGATTATGGATTTAAAACTTTGCTAAGTTTTCGATCCGGCAGATATAGGGAACGTTGTTTTTTTATGAATTTTCTCCCTTTTAATACCCCTGTTTATAATCATCTCGAAGGAGAGCCCGCTAAGCCTATAAGGGCTCTGTGTAGCCTGAACCTAAGACCTTTTTAATTAAATAGTTTCATGTAACTACGAAACTTCATTTTGAATTTAGACCCTCGCGTTTTCGCCTCTTTTTAATTAAAGCTCAATTAATTTGCCCTCGTCTTTATACAATCCTCATTTTTTCCCTTCGTTCCTTGTTACGAAATTAACTGAATATTTTTGGTAAATGAAATATTTACTTATATTACAGTAATTTTCGCAACAATTCAAATATTAGTTAAGTTTTAATATTTTCTACATAATTCCTTAAAAAAACATTTTATTTTCCACTAACATAAAATAATAGAAAATTGAAAGTAATAGAAACCAAACATATCTGTAATCGTGAACTTACAGTTTTGACTGTCTAGTCTATTTTTCTTATCTAATGTTGATTGATTAGCTTTATATCAAGTCTTCACACTAGCTAGTTTTAACTGTCTAGTCTAGTATTTAGCCTTCACCATTTCCATCAGTTTTTAATTTCTTGTAAATTCTCACCTATCTAGTCATGCTTGTATATTGCTTGCCTTATCCAATCTGTCCATTTTTCCAATTTAGCATTGTCTCATCAGATTGGTCTATAGTCACTTTATGTCTAGTTATCTAGTGCTTGAATGCACAAATGTTTAAGATTATAATTGTAGTGTTGTCAATCTTGTCTAGTCTTATCCAGTTTTATCTATCCTAGTATTTGTCTATTTAGTATTGTAGATAAAAAATACCTTGTCTGACTAGTGATTAGGGTTACCACCTTTTTTTGTTGCTATTAAAGTACATTGGTTATTAAAGGTAAGAAAGAAGTATAGAAAGAAGTACATAGTGTCAAAATAGTACAAATAAAAAGTAATTTTTTTTTTATTATGTTTAAAAACATTAAAAACATATTTTTTATTGCTTTTTGCAAGTTGTATCAAATTATTTCACTGCTAAACAATTGAACAGCATCTTTACAATCTATATTTAAGTTAAAGTAAATAAATAATTCGTTTTTTATAAGGTTTAGAGACGCTTTGTTGCTTTCGTTTCGCCATTTGCTATTCATCACAGAAAAAACTCTCTATGAATGCTGACGTGGCTGGGAATAGGCAGTAAAAATAAAATTACTTTATACAAGTTTGAAAAATTATCATCAGTCTTATTAAATACTTGCTGCCATTCTTGTGCAGTAGATTAATCCGAAAAACCCTTACAATTATATATCTTATCATAAAGTTTGTTTAATAAATCAATTTCTCCATAAAGATCATCCATATCTATATTTTGGAGATTTAAATTTTCTATTATGCTAACAATATTATCATATTCAACATTGCACTTTAAATTTATATTGCCAAGTGTAAATAACGAGTTTGTGTCAAAAGTTAAAATCAAACCATTTATTTAGGTACTCTAAGGCTTTGTCAATAAATAAAATTCGTGTGAAATTCCCTAGTCAGTTCCTGTGAAGACAACAGTTTAATTTTTTTGCTTGTTTCATAGCTAAAGAAGAGATCTTGTTTCCTTTGTGCTAATCCATCTCTAATATTAACCATAATCTCATAAATATCTAAAATTTTTATGCAATTGTCTTCTTGTCATTTTATGGCTTTATTAAATAATTTTAACATGTGGCTACAAAAATGGAAATAAATTTCAATGAGATCATCATTCTCAGTGTTGTTGAGCATCAATAAGGTTTGTAAAACCATTGGACAGTTGTCTAAACTTACAAAATAACTTCTTATAGGTGACGAATTTAATAAATTTTGAATTACTAATGATTTTTTAATTGCTTCAAACATACCATCAGCAAATTCGTTTGATATTTTCATAAAAATCTAATAATTTGTTTTGAATACCATTTTTAGCCGTAAAATATTGTATCACTAATGGAAACAGTTTTATATTTTTTTTTGTTAGAAGCATCTCTTTGTAAGAAGTAATATAAATTGTCTGTATTTATATCGTCTATTACAATGTGTATAGCAAATGGGCCCAACACCTCTGTAACCAGTGCTTCCACTTTTGTTCTAGCTAGATGAATCCCTGTAGCTGTACTTGAATTGGCATAAATAATGTTATTCAATTTTAAGGTACAATCCATGCTATTGTAGGACAAATTATGTTTTACAGTGTGATATGTTAGGGCTAGCTCAGCAGCAGCAACATTTTCTTTATCACTGCGGAATGAATTTTTAGACGATTTGGATGCAGAAGATTCAAGAAATTTCTCAAGTAGTGCAGATGTTCTCTTCTTTTCTAATTTTAATTTGTGTTGCTTTAACCTGAAAATAACAAGAATAATCCCTTTCACCTTACCAGTCAATAATCAATCATCAGTCCCATTTTCAGGCATTTTTCTCATGGTATTAATTTTGTGACATTAAAAAATGTAGGATTCTTCGACCTTCGACGCTCATTATTCCACACCCAGACCAAAATAGATTTTTCTAATTGTCCTATTCCTGCTGAAACTGAAGAATAGGGAATATGCAAGATATTTAGATTTACTTGATTTTTTTATCCACTGATAAGAAAATCCAGTATCAGAAATGCACCAATTTACTTTCTAAAACAGATACACAAGGATTCCTAAACTTCACAGCTACCATACTCTCTTGAAGAGAGTCGTCCCTACTCGTCTCTTTATTTCATTTATGTATATTTTTTACATATTTAGGGGGGTACTATGTTAAAACGAAGTAAAAAGTGAATTAAGCAAATAAAAAAATTGATGCATATTCCCTATTGTAAATGTAATTCCAGACAACTTGCATTTTGCGTTAAATTCGTTTTGTGGATCATTATTTAACCAATCACCATGTTCGATTTCCCATTAACTTTTATACTTCTGCAATAGTTTATTTGTCTGTTTCCTCGTATCATTTTGTTAGCACATTCTGTCGGTGTAATATATTCACTATCTATTTGATCTGCTTCACCATCAAAATTACGTTTTGTTTACTGAAGTTGCCCTTTTCCAAGATTTACTATAACATAAATCTATAAAACCGATAAATCGAATTCTTATTGCACTCAAACGGCTTTATATAAAACAAAGACGAAGTTTTGACAATGACATTGATAATGTTGACATTTGAGTTTAGCTTGCGTTCAGGAATTATAAAAACGACCGTTCAAGTGGCGCTAGCGACTGGCGACCCAACGATTCGTCACCAAGCGATAACTTTCCGTTTTACGCAAAAATTCTTAGGACCAAACTTTTTTGAATCCCTGAAATAAAATCATGCGAAACAAAGTATTTTCGCGTTCTTTATTCTTCTCATAAAGTATAAAGTATAATTACCAGAAATAACGTACAATACTTTATTATGGTACTATATAAGTACGGGTGGCAACCCTACTAGTAATGTCTGTATATTTTCTTATTTGTAGTCCCGTCTAACATTTAGTCCTCGCTATCTCAGTAAGTTTTTTTTTTGTAAACCCTTGCCTATCTAGTCTTGCTTGTATATTGCTTGCCTTATCTCAGCTTTCCTCTTTTTCCATTTAGCCTTGCCTCATTAGATTGGTCTGTCGTCCCATATTTGTCTAGTTATTTAGTGCTTGAGTACACACTCTAATGGTTAAGATTATCATTGTGTTATATATCTAGTCTTGTCTAGTTTTACCTAGTTTTATCAACGCTAGTATTTGTTTATTAAGTATTGTAGACAAAAATATCTTTAAAAAATAATTAAAGGAGACTGCTATCCAGTATATCTTATGACGAATCCACACCGCCGAAGACGATTTTAAAAGCAAATTCTTCATTTTTGGTTCTATTTTTTTTGGATGGCCCCTAGATCCCAAACTTGTAAGATACGTCCCCTGACAGGAGTAATACAAAATATTATTTGCAACACGGGCGGTATTGTCAATTGCCCTCTCACTTCGTTCGTGCGCCCGATTTTGATCTCGTGACCAATTGACAACTCACCGTCCTAGTTGCAAAATATACCATTGTACATTCCAATTCAAGAGGAATAAAAGGGTCCTCGTTTATCGAACAATTCGCTTAACGACCTAGTCCAAGGAATGGTTCGGCTAAGTAGTTAAGTGAGGACTATTGCAGAACAACAATACTTAACAATGTCTTGTCTGATTAGTCTTTTCTAGATATTGCTTTATTTGTAATCACGTCTATTCAGTCAATTTAGTCTAGTTTTAATCTATCTAGTCGTATCTGTTTGATTATGTTTTCCTGGGCTTATCCATACATTTTTGTCTATAAGCCAATATTTTTTTCTTTTGCTTTTGTCTATCCTTGATTTATTGTTAGTTTTATTAGTAATTAAATTTGTTGTGGAAAAATACGTGATATAAATTGAGTAGGGGCAGACAGTAATATGAATAAATGCAGCATTAAACAATAGACTGCAATAAACACACTTCCGTAATAAAGCAATTCATCTTATTTTCATCAAATATTAATATTAATCGTGGAGAATTTGTGTAGTAGGTATATGTGATGCACGATCGCGCGAAGATGTGGACGGGTCAGGATAAATGGATGGGCCGCGAGATTCGACTAGGAAAACCACTTTAGTGCAGTGTTAGGAAAGGGTGGCAAACGCGTTCGCCCTTGCCGCATATGGACAAATAGAACCGTGCGCGCAACGCTCCCATTGTCAACTGTCAAGATATTTCGGCTTTACTCGAGGGGATCATATGTGATTGAAATTCAAATACCTTCAACTTCAATCGACGTCCCGAACTTTTTCGAGATAAAAATAAACAGATAAAATACGCGGCGGATGAAAGTAGACGCATTCTGTAAAACGAGTGTCGCCTTTATAAAAGCGCGCTGTGTGATAGAACTCAACAAGGGGAAAATAATATGTTTATCAAAGTCAACGATTATGAAGTTTTCTATTATAAAATTGTCATACAAATATAATTTGATTTTATAGCTTCAAAAATGCATTAACCATCGTTACACATGCCATCCAACATAAATACAATTATACCACATTCTTTTATAAATAAATTTAGTTATATCAGGTTCTTGTATTAAGAAATGTAGTTATATTTCGGTTGTCAATGTAGGTTCTTAATTTATTCGTGTAGAGCTAAACAGAAAAATAGGCACTATATATTAATGTATATGCACACAGCTAACAGAGTATGATTAATACCTACTCCATACGTCCCAAATTAGTTGCTACACTTGGTTCGAGAATTTTGTGCAAAATTAGTTGCTACATTTGGCCCGAGAATTAAGTTCCAATTTAAATGCTGCATTTTTTTAACCACAAAATATAGTGATGAGTTAATTGATGCTGTTAAAGTCCCTTTTCAAAGTATGGAAGTTGAGAAGCTTGGCAATATTTTTATGACACTACAAACAAACATATATGGAAAACATTATGATGTCTGGCGGGTCCAACTAATTGAAGATCATCTTAACAAGAAAAAACTTAGACCTCAAAATCTGTTTCCGCGCAACCTGGCATGAAATCCACAAGCTCTATTATATCCAAGAAATTCTTCTTTAAATATTTAAAAGAATCTTATCGTATTGTCCCCTATTTATTCTCACGAATAACCTACAAACCGCCCACCTTCGCAAAGATCATTATGCTGCTTTATTCCTAGACATAAATAAAGCGTTTGACATTGGATTGCAAAACCCTTCCAAATGCCAAATCCTTATCCCTAATCACAGAATTTTCCCCAATTCCCAGCATATTCACCTTTTTTATGAGAGGAAAATATGTTATGTGCAACCCCTGCGGAAAATACCTCAGGGAGTGTGGAACTGGATGTTGGAGATGGATATAACCACTAAAAACCGCTCCTCTGCTTTCAATTCTAGAAAGAACCCTTTCACCCGGAACTACGTTATTGGTATTACTTTAGAAGGAGTTTTTGCCATGTTTCCTTACGGATCTTGTGTTTTCTTAGCTGTTTCCTCTTCTTTTTCTTTCTCTCGCAGTATATCTGTGGCAAAATCACATATTGCCTTCCAGTTTTCAGAACTTTTTAACATTTCTCCAACCACGCTTTCTGGGGCAATTATTTTTTCCACACGTTGACGTTGGACATTCCAGCTTGGGCACACAAAGAATGTGTGGTATGCGCCGTCTTCTGCATTTTGACGTTGTAGATACATTGGGCTTTCTCGTAGCTTAACCCTTAGTTGCCCAGGCATGTCCAAAGCTGACTTGCTTTGAACTGTACTTTCCGTGAACTTAAAAGTACCGTCGGTCAACGAAGGGTTAAACTTATGTAGATAGGATCTAAAGCATCCATGGCGTGATAACATTTGAGACAAGTGGTAGTTTAGCTCCCCATGATCTCGTTCCGTCCAGTTCTTAACATCGGGCATAAGTCTGTAGGTTCATCTGCCTTTCTCCCTTTTTTCCCAATCAGCTTGCCTGCTCTTTAAAGTATCTGTCTAAGACTCTCTCGGTTCCTATGTCGGTCTTTATACATTTCCCTTTTTCCACCATGAGAAGTTAGATGGGGATGAAAAGAGGCTGCTACCATTACAACATCGGTGGAAGTTGTTTTATATGATGCACTTATACGTATCGCCATCGATCTCTTTACTCGAGTTAGGTTATTTCTCTACTTTTTGTATTTTAGTACGTCTGTCCATATCGGTGCCGCGTAGAGCATCGCTAACGTCGCGGCAGAGAAAAGAAGCATCCGTTTGCTAGTTTTTCGCTCTTCAATCGACGGTATTAGTTTGGAGATTGCCACGGTAGTTTTTGCAGTTTTCACCAGGACAGCTTCTGTATGTTTTGTGAAAGTCATTCGATTATCTATTGTGACTCCTAGATATTTGACCTGGTTCCTTGGTTCGATAATTATTACTCTGATGTTAAAGTACTCTTTTTTTTACATGTTTAGAACCAGTTTTTGTGTGGTGCCACTTATAGTTTGTGTTTTTCTACCCAGCATGTGATTCTCTCTAGTGCGCAGTCCGTCTTATTTTTAAGTATCCGCTCGTTTTTGGCCGTCACTATAAGTGCAAGATCATCCTCAGAGGCGATTAAATCCAGACCGTCCTCCGGCCGACCGAGAACATCGTCATATAGGGCGTTCCAAAGGTTGGGTCCGAGGACCGGCCCTTGTGGGACTTTTGCATATATGGTGATACAGATCTTTTCGTGCTGAGCTTACAAGACTAGATGCCTGTCGTTTAGATAGCTTCTGATTATTTTTTTCAGTGGCGGGTCTACCTTCTTCTGATCTAGAGCGTTCATTATTATTTGCCACGATGCACTATTGAACGGGTTTTTAATGTTTTGTAAAATTAAAGCGCATAGTTTCCTAGAGTATCTTGTTTTTCCCTTTCTTGCCTCTGTTGCAATATCCATCACCTTTTGAATTGCATCGATGGTAGAGCATCCCTTTCAAAAGCCGTACTGCCTGTCCGATAGTTTTCCGTTTTTTTCCAAATCAGTCTGCAGTCTCTCCAGCATTAGATATTCAAAGAGCTTTTCTTATTCCAAGAGTGTCTAATAGACCCAGGGGACGAAAGTAGTTTTGGTCCGATTTCTCTCGTTTAGGTTTTGGGACAAGAACTAGCTTGGCAGTTTCCACGCACATGAGAAATTTCTTTCTTGGAGCAGGGTGTTGTATACTCCTAGGAGCACTTATGTCCCCGCATATTCACCTAGATGCCATTAATATGACACCGACAACTCATATAAAATACCTAGGCATGGCATTCGATAATGAACTAAAATTCAACACCGATGCTAAAATACGGAAGACGAAAACTATCCAAAGAAGTAAACATTTGCGCTGCTTGACAAAAGGAGACCAAGGTATCACTATTTCAACGGCCACCAAGATTTACAAATCCAGCTGCAAACCTATCCTAGACTATGGACACATACAACTGAGTACTACTAACAGAAAAACATGCAAGATACCAGAAACAGCAGAACTAACATCCCTACGCGTTATTTCCAAACTAAAACCCCAAAAACATCATCCATTACCCTTCCAAAGAACTCCTTTACAGACTCACCCAAATCCCGAGGCTCTTCGACGGACACGACTACTGACCAAATAAAAAGCAACTAACACTCACTGGACCATCACAAACCTCCTGTGTATCAGACGCGAGTTTACCAAACCCTCCAGTAGACACTCACTCAAAACACTCCAAGAAACAATATTCCACTTACGACTAAACCCTCCATAATCTGTAAATTCAGCAGTTTTTTTTGTATAAAATTATTTTAAATACTAAAATGTAAACTCCTGGGGGCAAAGAACTAGTGGCCGATAGCCTTTTGCACACTTTTGTTTTCCATAAGCATTTCTTCTTATTGTATTTGCTACTATAATTATTATAAACCTGTTATTTGATTCTAATTTTCTGTTTTTTTTCTTCTACTTTTCATAAATGTAGCATTTATTTTAAGACACATTTTTCGAAGCAACATTTTGAAACAAATTTGACACGAAAACTATGTAAACTATAACTAGACTATATATAATAACCACCATAAAAGCACGCAAGTTGGAGTACCTGGGCCATATAATGCATAATGAAAAGATATATAGTTTACTACAACAAATACTGCAAGGGAAAATCCCAGAAAACCACCGAGGATTTTAGTGCAGCCACGAATAAGATGACGATAGCCTGAATGATCGCCAACATCCGGACCGGATAGGCACCAAATGAAGAAGAAGACTATATAAACTATATAGGAGTAAGCATAAATAAATAGTATATAAAAAACTATATAGGATAGAGTTCTTGTTAAGATAATATTAATGATTGATACCATATTAACCTAAAATCAGTAGAAAAATATTCAAATGTAGCAACTAATTTGGGATGGTGGGAGTATTCAATTTATAACATTCCATTTATTCTATTGTCATATTCGAATTCAGCATACTAGAGACCACAAGAATACCGCATTTCATATGTCACCATGTGAAACATCTCCCTCAGTAAGTGCTAGTTTCATATCTTGCTGCGATCTATGCGATTTTACTATCTACTTCAGTGTTTTCCAGCCGGGGTACCAAGGCACCACAATGGGGTGCCGCAAAGTTTAGACATTTTGTTAGAAATTTACTTCGATTTGTGCCTTTCCAATATTCTAGCCTGAATTTAATCAAAATATTCATCACAAGCTGAGATCTCGCATTAATTAAAATTGTTATTATTTGCGTGTTAGAATTAGATTAGAAAATTATATTTAAAAAAAAACAATAGTGAGAGTATTGTTTTACATGTAGGTACAGTGGAAGCTTGGATTGCGAGTAACTTGGATTGCGAGTATTTTGAAAGACGAGCAAATTTTTAAAATAAATTTTAATTTGACAGGCGATCTAAGTCTTGTAATACGAGTAAAATATCTGTAAATGTCTACCAACCGTCACGTCGGTTTCAGTCGCTGCTTTACATATTTACATATATATTGTTCGTTTTCTTTCAAAACGTCGTTAATGAGTATTTTTTGATAACAGTACTGTAACCATGGCTCCCAAAAAGAAAAACTGTTGAAAAAGAAAGTGATAAGAAGAAGAAAATGATTACGGTGGAAGTTAAGAAGGAACTTATCGAGAAGAACGCACTAGGTATGTGAGTGGTCGACATCGCAAGATTTTATAATAAGTAATCTACTATTTGTCACAATATTTAGAAGAAAAAATAATTGGGGGGACTAGATATGGCAAAAGGAGTCACGCGACTATCAAAGCAGCGGCCACGTGTTCTGGAAGATGTAGAAAAGTTGCTTCTCGTCTGAATAAACGGGAAACAACTAGCAGGTGATACTGTGACGGAAAACTGTATCTGCGAGAAGGCAAAGATTTGGGGTACAAAATCTCATAAGTCCTCATAAGTAAACTGCCAGATACGTCGATGAGATACGAAGAAGCCCCTGCGCCAGGTCTCGATGATGACTTACTGGAGGAATTTGAGTTCATTGAGGTGAAGTTCCTTCCTCCCAATACCACTCCACTACTTCATCCCATGGATTAACAAGTCATTTCGAACTTTAAAAGGATTTACAGCAAAGTATTATTTCAGCGATGTTTTGAGGTAACTGAATCTTAACCTCGGAGAATTCTGAAAAAAACATTTCCATATCGTGAACTGTCTCAAGGTCGTCGATAAAGCTTGAAATGTCACCAAGAGAACGCTCAATTCTGCTTTGAGAAAACTGTAGCCTGACTGCATTCTAGGGGATCTCAACTGTGAGGGGTTAGCTCACGAAGAGGAACTACCGGTTCTTGATGAAATTGTCTCCTTGGGGAAGAACATGGAACTGGAAGTGAATGAGGACCACATTCAAGAGCTGGTGGAGGAACATGGCCAGGAGCTGACCACCGACGAGATAATGGATCTGCATGACGAGCAACAGCAAAATTTTGTGGATCAGATCTCGCGTGAGGAAGGGAATAGCTACTCACTTCAAATGAGATTTCCTTAACACATATCCTTAATCTCATTTCAAGTGAGTACGTCGATAAGATACGAAAAAAACTTCAAAGCGAACAGGGGTTAGTTTGACAACTTTAAGAAGTTTTACACATGTAAAATGTGGCAAACAGTCCAAAATGTTGTAGAAAACCACCACCGAAATAAGGCTGTGGCAGTGCGAGCAGTCAACCTTTTTAATGTCAATTTTATTGTCACATTTTCGGGAAATTATAAAGAGAAGGCAGAATCAAGTTTCCGTTGATAGTTTCGTCATCAGAGTTGCACTAAAGGAAAAGGATTGCAGTGTTCCAAACACAAATTAATTGTGTGTATTATTTGTATGTACCTATATGTATTCTTTTTATTTTGTAATAAACATTTTATTTGAATAAATTCTTTGTTGTGAAACGTAAATTGTAAATTATTATGGTTTGCATTATTTATTATGAGTTATTCGCTTTGATATACGAGTGCTTCGGATTACAAGTACATTTCCAGAACGGATTAGGCTCGGTAACCGAGGTACCACTGTATTTCGAAAAAAAGTGGATTTAAATTTTGAATTTTAACACGAAAATACGTTTTATATTGACCCCATGCTATCGTTGCGCGTGTTATTCGTTTTAGCAAAAAAAGCATCTGGCCCATTAACACTTTTATGACTGGACTAGCAATTAACTCCGAAGATGCAAAGATGTAACGACGGAACAGAATGAACAACCTTGCAATAAATCGAAAATTTGTGTATCGTGAGTTTCAAGAAGTTATTTTTCTTGTCGAACAAATAACAAACAAGATATTCAAGTTGATAAATTTGATAAATGCAATTTGCTTGTTATGAACAATATGGTGGATTCGCCGGGTACACAACCAACAATTTCCGAAATCAAACAATTTATTTTACCAATTAAATTTTATCTAAACTTATTTAAATATACCAATTAATTATAACAAGTAATATTCATAATTTATCGTATGTTATTAACCTGTGTTGTAATTAGTCGAGTAGCGGGTAGCCGGACGATGCACCCTTTGATTTTGATTCACCACCATTGTTCTGCGTTAATTACATTTTATTATCACCGGTTAATTATTACGTATATTGCATAAAAAGAACAGATTTTACAAATTAATTTAATGGAATAGGCGCCATTCAAAGCAAAATTAAATTCGCCTCTGATATTTATTTTTAATAAATGAAAATATGTTTTTGTATAGAAATTAATTAATTATTTTGAATCTGGATTAATTTAACTAAACACAAATTTGTTTGAATTTCAATTGTCATTCAAGGCAAAATTACATTTGCCTATGATATTATTTCCTTTTCTCATCAACCATTGTGAGTCCAGGGTGGTTACCCCTTAAAACACTGCCACATTGTTCCATTCATGCAAATAGGTCCAGTATTTGATCTAGAAGTGCCATGTTCTTTATAGGGATCGCTTTTGCTATAATGTTAAGCTTGTGTATCCTACTTGCAATTGCTTCGCAAATGACTTCCTGACTTAAAAATTGGGAGCCTTAGCCCCTCCATTTTTCTCATTTTTGTGAATGGTTGTAGAGTGGATTTTAGGGGATTTACTCGAAGGTCTTCCCCTCTGCATCATCTTTCTACCGCGTTCAGTGTTTTTTACATGAACTCTGCTATTATTTTAGGAAATTTCCCTCTGATGGAGGCGTATGATATTAAATTATTTTTAATTGGCAATTTTGAATGAAAATAAATGAATGATATTATTATTATACTTTATTTGTAGGATGCCGACGTTATAGTAATAAACATGTATATTTTACTGTAAAGAATTAATTATATTGAATTATTATAAACACAAATCAGTTAAATTCGTTCAGCATGAACACGAAATAAATCTAATGTTCTTCATTTTTTAAGGAAACTCATAAAATAGTATATTTTGTAACTGGGGCGGTAAGTTGTCAATTTGACGCTAGAGCGAAATTGGGGGCACGAAGGAAGTGAGTGCGCACATTCGCTCGAGAAGGCAATTGACTATACCGCCCGTGTTACAAACAATATTTTTTATTACTCATGCGAGGGGATTTATCTTACAAGTTTGGTATCCAGGGGCCATCAAAAAAAAAAATGGAATTAAAAATGAAGAATTTGCTTTTTCAATTGTCTCCGGTGGTGTGGATTCGTCATAAGAACTCTCCTCAGTCTCCGGTATCACTATAGAATTTACACTTATTTTAGAACGTTTTCTTTAATTTTTATAATTATTTTGTAATGAAAAAAATTTCTGACGCTTTCACGTCAATTTTTAATATTGAGGTATTGATTTTTTTTTTTTTTTAAATTTAATTTAACCTAGCGATTTTGAATATTTGCGTGCGTTACCCAGGTTTTGTGTAAATACGACGAGAAGTGGCATTTCCCGTATTAAAAACGTGCGTCAAGAAGAACTTTTCGCACATGAGTAATAAAAAATAATTAATGTAATTTGATAATGTTTGAGAAAAGAATAAATAAACTAATCGAACAAAACAAATATATTTATTTTATGTAGTAACTTTATAATGTTACTACATAAAGAATTTTAGGTATTTTATTTGTGAGTTGCCGGCCTTTATAAATTTTATTCGTACGGCTATTGCCGTTTGGGTTTACTGTCTTGGTTTTTATATTAGCTTGAGATTTCCATGTGCAATATTGAATTCTTCCGGGATCGACTAAAGCATTCCTTGTTTTCCTCGTATACTATTTAGAATTTTTATTCTTCTGTTTGGAATATGCGCAGCAAAATATTGAAAGCAAATATCTTGCAGTTTGCATTATAATATTAACTATATCTTACAGCATTATATATAACTATACCTTAAAACACTGGCGTAGCGATCCTGGAGCACAGGACACTTATTGGCACCCCAGCAACACATTTAGTAATATTATTTATAACATATTTTATCAGATGAATCATGAAAGGAAATAATGAATTATATTACATTGGTTATTAATTTAAAATATATTTGCCAGAAATCGATTAAAGTAACAATTTAAATTTTTTAATTTTAAATCTTGCCTAGGGGACCATTTGTCGCCCCTCGGCGCCCCCGCCCTCCTAGCAATGCTACTGTTTTACAAAAATACCAATAAACTATTTTTTAAATTTAATTTCTATTTAATCAGGATCAGCAGCGGCGCATTTGTCCCTAATTTCCAATTCCAAAAGTCTCGAAGGGTAAAGCCGGATGGATATACATGTGAAATTAGCCCCCGGCGAATTTTCTCTTCGTACTTTGAGGCTCGTTTTGCTACCACATAAAAATAATTCAGTCCAAAATTTAGCTCTTTATCTCGAGGCGTTATCAAGATATTCGACAAAAACTAGTTTCTCGATTTTTTTCCCATAGTGAAATTGAAATCTAATAAGCGCCGATTTTTTTCCAAATACTTACGAGGAAAAGGCATGAAAAAAAACTTTTGTTGTGATTCCCAGATTGAAAGTCGATATTTAAGAAAAGAAATGAAAGTAAAATCATTTTTTTACCGTTTTTTTGTAGTCAAGTGTCATCCACCAAATTTTGTCAGAAAATGTCTTCTGTACTCCTTCATACTCAGGATTTTTTTCAGTTTTTTTGATGTGATGGAACAATGTAAAAAAAATTAAAAACGAATTTTGTATTCCTTAATCTTATATTCCAATGAACTAATGTTTTATTATTGCAGAAAAAATATTTTTCGACTACATTTTACACTACCCAAAATAAAAATAAAAGCTCCTAAAACATTAAAAACAAATCATGCTAAAATACATTTGAAAATATCGTAATGTCGCACAAGGTCTAGTCATTTTTTTATTTAAATTAAAAACTGGGAATTCGAACTCTACATTGTCTTCCATTTTTGGCCCCGTCAACAATAGGTATCTGACTACTGTGATGAAGTGATGAACTCATTTGTAAAAAAAAGATTTACTATTAAAATTTGGAATTGACGCTGTTACTAGAGACACTTTACTTTCTAATACTTCAAACATAAACTAAACTAAAATATTATAAGAACTAAAAGATTTATTTGAGATGGAACATATATTCGCAATAAAAAAAGTACAAATAATGAATACCAGAGAAAATCATATTCTGTTAAAAAAAAGTACATCTGTGCAAACCATTTACAATATGCACTACAAATGGTTTGATTATATATGTGCTTGGGCCTTACACAGCTAATACGAAGGATGCTGAAATTATGAAAATCGTCTTGAGCAATCCTATTCATCTCTAAAAGTTACTAAAAAAAGATGATATTATCGTAGTAGATCGAGGTGTTTCGTGATCGTGATATAACAGAATATTTAGAACGGCTCTTAAAGGGAAAAGATATTAGCTTAATACAGTTGACTCAAATCAAACCCGTTTTGTTACCAATATGCGTTGTTGTTACCAAAGGTAGTTGAAGCAGTTCATCGTAATATCAAGCAAATGGCCAAGCTTTTAGATCATAAATTAAACAATAAACTACTCCCTAAAGCTGTTTTTTTTTTGTCAAGTTTCCTGTTTTCTACACAATGAATTTGGTACGAGACTTGATTCAGATGTTGATCATCTTCAAGAAGAAATTATTGCTGCGAAGAATTCAAAAAAGCTCAAGGTAATACTTCGGCTTCAGAAGTAGAGACAAATCGTTGGGCAAGACGAAAAGTTCCGTTTATAACCATTACATCTAACGATTTAACAGATTTTACAGAGTTAAAGGAACAACAACTTAAAATTTATTGCACAGGGTCATATCAAATGTCTCAAGCTGTCTCGTATTTAGCTGAGATGAAGAATGAAGACGAGACAGTAAAACCTCAGCATGTTAAAATTTCAACTAACATTATAAAATAACAAGTGAGATCTCAGCATATTATGTACTTCAAAAGCATACTGTTGTTTCATTGATTATAAGTCAGACAAGAATGAAATCTCTGGTATTATACGATATTGTTGTGATTGTGCAAATGGAAGGCATACTATTGGATGTTGCTCCCACATGCAGCGATTATATATTATTTTTCCCATGCTCGATATTTGGCTAAAATAATTAGACCTGCCGAAATATTAAGTCGCCTGTTTATAGAAAAAACTGTTCACGTTGTAGTAAATGAAGATAGTGTAAACATGGTTTTTAATTTTTTACATTGTTCCACCCCATCAAAAAAATTGAAAAATTTCTTGAGTATAAAGGAGCACAGAAGACATTTTATGACAAAATTTGGCGGATGACACTTTTCAAAAATACGGTAAAAAAAATTATTTAATTTTATTTCATTCCTTAAAAATCGGCTTTCGATCTGGGAATCATAACAATAGTTTTTTTCGTGCCTTTTTTTCGTAAGTATTGGGTAAATATAATAAAATCGGCGCTTATTAGATTTCAATTTTACTATGGGAAAAAAAATATAAAAAATTGTTTTTTTAATATTTTGCTAACGGCTTGAGATAAAGAGCCCAAATTTTCTCAGAGTTATTTTTAGTTGGTACCAAAAGGATCCTCAAAGTACGAAGAGAAAACTCCACGGGGGCAAATTCCATACATATCTCCAGCTATATACCCTTTGTAGACGAAAAATTGCGGAGTTTCGTAAAATTCAAACTAAGAATTTAGCAATGAATTTTTACAACAGAAATACGAATTAACAGAATTTGATGAAGTTTGCAAAATTTGCTTCTTTAGTTATTGCCAATATTTTTGCAGTTATGAATTTGTCGACAAAAAATTGCTAAAAATTGAAATTTAAAATTCAACAGAAAATCAAGAAATTTTTGGAAATCTGCACGAAAATACATGAATTACATGCATACTTGCAAGATGAAAACTAAATAAGCTTATCTTTAAATTACATCTCCAGATTAAACAATCTAGACAAGTATTAGCATAGATTTAGCTTTTTTAGATTAGTTTTAGCGAGTTTAGATTAAATATAAACTTGTAATTAGATTCTTCAATTATAGATTAATCAACTCAATTTTGTGTTAACCAGAAGCAATGGACATTTATATCACATTGTTTTTTTGTAATTTCAATTATTTCTACTAGATTTGAAGAGCTTTAAATGGGTATAATATACCACTGATTGAAGAAGTAGGTGGGTTACAATAGATCTACAAGGGTCGCAGGATGGCAAGATACATAATAAACGACCAGAAACATAATTGTTTTACAACCTAGCTTAGGGTATGAACGCTATTGATTATTAAAATCACTTCAAGTTATTTTATTTTAGGTTGAACAAAGTCTTATTTAAAACAATATCCCATTTCTGTTTCTTCCTATAATTCATTTCATAAGTATTAGAAATTTGCTGTTGAATTTTTGGATTAAATTTTTTTATTTATAAATCGAAGAATATTATAAATAACTTCTTATTGGTACATTATAAATAGTACATTATACATATATAATAGTACATTATAGTACATTATAAATAATCATATAAACTTATTAAGGGCGAAATATAGCCTGAATATATAAATATATTCAACCTGTTCGTAGCTCTATAATATTAGGTCTCTTTAAACCTTTCGTCCCTGGATATAAATATTGTTTTAAATGCAAATTTAAACGTATTCAGGTTAACTTAGTATCATATAATTGAATTCTGCTATTAAAATTAAAAATATTTGTGTGGGAGCGGCTAGGGGCCTGGTACATATGTGTACCAGCAGGGTTTTAGATTGGTACTCATATCTACCATCAGGTACGAAATAGTAAAAATATATAATAATAAAAAATAATAATCATTCCAATAATACTTTATTAATCACTATTTTACATGGTACAACATAAAGCATTGTTTGCACAAAGGAATACTACATTCGACGCAAATTGTTTTAGTCCTTGTTTGTTTGTTTTCTCTCGCACAGCGTGCACACCTTCTTCTTGTTTCCCCTTCTACGGGTAGATGTAAAGGTGTTTTTGCAAATAGTTTTCTTTTCTTCTAAATAGCTCCCCTTCTGGGAGTACGCAAAGATGATTTTTTTATCCCCTCCACAATCAATCCTTCAGCAAGTTCAACTATGAAAGAAAGGTATGGAATTTTTTCTTCCGTCTAAAATCATTATACATGATCCATGCATTTACTGCCGCCATTCTGAAGCAAGTATAAAAAACTTTCTTCCACCATTTAGCGGATTTCCTATCATGAACATACAATCCCATGAGTTGATCAGCTCGATCAACTCCGCCCATTTTCTGCCGATAAAATGCAAAAGCTTCCGGACACTCAACTATCTGTTGTTCTCCAGCTTTAGTCTTTTTAGTAATTGTGGCAAGATTAGGCTTGTGACAATTACTGAGTACAATAACTTCCTTAGTATCTTGCCATTTCATACATAACAATCCTGAGGTAGTAGATCGGAATTGAGAGTGTCCGCGTTGAAGTTTACCTCCCATAACAGATATTTTTTCGGTTTGCCATGCAGGTACCTAAAGCTGCGTAATCTAAAGTTTCTAATAGATGTACGCTTGTAAAAAATCGGTCGAAACATAGTACGACATCTTTGTCTTTGATTGTTGAAACAAGAGATTTGACCGCCCGCTCTCCAAGAGTCAGAGATTGGCCATTGCCATCAATAGGAGATCCTTTGCCAGAATATTATTATATTATTATATTCATATCATATATTATTATTATTATATTCATATCATAGGTGTATCCCGAATGAGCATCACACCGGAGCCACAACTTGATCCCTCATTTAGTTGGCTTTAGCGACATGTATTGTTTCAATGACGATCTCCCCTTGAATTTTGTCATTGATTCGTCAATACTTTGATATTGAGAATCTTGCCGACACTTAGAAAATGTATGTTTGAAGCATGATATAAGTTCATCTATATAGTAGGTTTTGGATGCCGTCGGCGGTTTGTGGCGAAGAAAAATAAAGTTTTGATGATAAGATCATATATCGATCGCGAGAAATAGTCCTTTCAATAGTACGATTCCCCATGGATTCTTTTTGGCTCCAGTAGTGCTTCAGGCCAGGCAGTCTGTTGTAAGACATAACAATCATGCATCCCAATAGTTTTTGGATTTCTCCCTTATCTGTCAGCTGTACGTTATGTTTTTTGGATTTATTCCATAGATCAAGACGCTGATTAGTAGAGTCCACTATTTTTATGTAAAGAGAATGAGGAAATACTTTATGAAAAAGTTGCGTCGGACTTAATTGCTTGCTAATATCTTCACTAAGCTTACAAGGTCTATCAGTAGTTGGCAGCAATTTTGCAGGCTCAAATATATCATCAGGAATTTCCCCATCAAGAATTCGATTTATTTCTTTTTCAGTAGCAATTTCCTGTTCTATTTCAGAATCAGAATCAGATCCAGAATCCTCAAAAGTTTGTTCCTCAAAAGCTATGGTGGTGTTATTAGCAGCTCTAGATTTGTTCTCTGTATATGAATCACTATCTGAATCTTCATCTTCACTAGGTTCATAATTGTCACTGGATCCAAAAGAAAAAGTGAAACTTTCAGCAATCTGTTCTAGTTCTTCTTTAGTCAAGGGCCTATCTTTCCTTTTAGTTCTAAAATATAATTACATTATTGTTAATTAATTATTTACGACCATTATTTCTTGAAATTTTAATTAACTATATAACATTTATAAGCCTGATGGTACAAATGTATACCGGTGAAAACACCGAACGGTACATATTTATACCAGTGAAAACACCGGCTGGTACACATGTGTACCATGCGACAAAAATATAGGTTATCAAAAAAAATAGACACGAAAAATGCATACCTGTTTGTTGACGCCATTTAGAGCCCTTTTACATAGAATATACTAAACAGTTTATAATATATTTACGTCTTACTTGACTAAAAAAGCACTTCCAGCACAAGAACTTCACCATATCACTATTTACTTGAAAATAAATAGCTAACCTCAAAATGCGACAAATGTATAAGCTAAGGCGCGCAACCGAATTCAATATTCCGGCATGGTACAATCCTCGTTTCTCTAACACGCACAATTTATTTTTAAGGCAGTTTAAAACTTCACTGGTACATATATGTACCAATCGGGACGAAAGGGTTAAGACTACAAAACTAATCTCATATAGAAACAACTACTTCTCTTGCTAATATCACGCAGGATATTGAATTATACAACAGATATTTGCATGTTATTATTAACCCCCAGTCCACTTACGTGGTACTAAAAGATTACTAGATAAATAACATTGCTTTTATATATTTCTATTTAACTTAGGTGAATAGCCATCTGCAGGCGTGTTTCGAGATTTATCTCTCATCAGTGCAGCTTTGCTGTTTTGAATTATAACTTGGAATGCAATTACTTGAATGCCTCGTGAATGACTGACGAGTTAGGTTGTAATCTGACGTTTCTGGAAAAAGACCTGAACTTTATCCTGAAACTGAACTGACCTGAACCTGAGCAGTTTATTTATTTAAATGATAACGAGGTTAGGTTAGATCAGTGGTTTTCAAACCGGGTGCCGGGGCACCCTGAGGTGCCGCGAGCGTATACCTGGGGTGCCGCAGCAATAATCAAGAAATGTAAGAAAAATATTTAAAATAAATTGAATGAGGAGGTAAACGTGTTTGGGTCTTTAAAACGGAAAGGTGGAAACTCACTGAAGCTTCTGAAGCGATTGAAACAATAACCAGCATCGTCGGAGGAGTCTGCGAGTTTAAATCATTTAAGTTTGTTTGCCTCAGCTCGCAAAAACGCAACTCACGACCAAAAGATAATCCGAGAAAAACAAAGAAATATGATCCTAGCTACTTCACATTGTTTGGCTTTGTTTCTGTTGGTAACGAACAAGCAGCGGAAGAGCAATGCGTTATTTACAGCTACTTGGTTCCATCCAAATTAAAAAGGCATCTGGAATGCAATCAATCTGATTTAGTACATAAAGGTGATCTTCAATCGCCGCGCTTTATCTCTTCAGGCAGGGTAATCCATGGTGGAAAGAATTTTAAAAAATGATAAACGCAACTGAGGCTTCATTTATTGGCAGTTAACACATAGCAAAATCTGGAAAGCCCCATACTATTACCGAGACACTGATTAAACCTTGCGCCAACCATGTTGTGAGTTGCATTTTTGGTCCAGACATGGCCAAGAAGATTGATACGGTGCAGCTGTCAAATAACACTATAAGCAAGCGCATTTTCACAATATCAGAGTCTGTGGAGAACGAGCTTATGAGAAGGTTGAAAATTTGTATTTTTTTTAGTTCACAGCTTGATGAAAGTACCGATGTTGCGGGACTTACTGTTTTTCTTGTGTTTGAACGGTATCTATTCGAAATGCAAATAGAAGAACTTTTGTTGAGTGAATTGCTTGATTCTTACGCCACTGGCGAGGAAATTTTCAAATTTATTGACAAACATATATAGAAAAATTATTTGAATTGGATCAAGTGTGATGATATTTGTAGCGATGGAGCGGCTGCAATGGTTGGAATAGTAAAGGGAGCCTAGAATGAAGCAAATGGTAGCCAATCCCATCAGAAGCCACTGTGTCATCCATCGACATTCTCTGCCAACTAGAAGGATGTCGCAAGATTTAAAAGTCGTATTAGCCCGACAAGGGTGCCGCGATAAGGGTTTTTAGCTCGATAAGGGTGCCGCAGCAAAAAAAGTTTGAGAAAAAAACTACTGGGTTAGGTAAATCGCGAAACGCGTCTGCAGATGGCTATTCACTTAAGATAAATAGAATATGATCTTAAAAACAATGTTATTTATTTTCTACTTGTTTAGTGCCATGTAAGTGGACTGGGGGCTAGTAATAATATACAAATATCTGTTGTATAATTCAATATCCTGCGTGGTATTAGCAAGGGAAGTAGTTGTTTCAACATGAGATTTGAAAAGATCTAATATTATCGAGCTACGAGCCGGCGCGAGTGTTGTAGGCCGGCGCGAGTGGCGTAGTGGTGACGCTCGTGGCCTCATGTTAGAGCGCTAACTGACGAGTATAGAGGCCCGAGTTCTATTCCCAGCGTCCGGCCGCATTTGTTCCAGAAAGCCAAATGTAAAAAATGGCAATTAGGGCAATTTACTATAACAACAGGTTTTCTGGGCCTATGTGCATGTGATAGAATACAATAGGCTACCAATAGGCCGCAGTGTTCGAAGGGTCGGCAAACCCGGTAATCACATAGAACCAAACTTAAAAAAAAAATCGAGCTACGAGCAGGTTGAATATATTTATATATCCAGGCTACATTTCGCCCTTAAGAAGTTAGAAATAATTGAATGTTTATTTCTTTCTAGATATTTAGAAACTGCTTTGTGTTACAAAAACTTTTACAAAAACTTATTTAAAATAAATAATTCTTTCTTATTTAAAAGAACTAATAACAGATTTGGATTGAAATGCAAAAGGATTTATAAGAAATGCATGTATTTGTTTTAAAAATTTGTTGGTGAAATACTTTGATGATGAATAAAAATTCAAATTGTTTCGAGATATTGAGGTTGTTCTGCGTAATTTCGAGTATCTTAGAAATATTGATATATTTGATTAAATATTTTTCTAACGTTACAGTTACTTGTGTTTGTGTACAAAATGCATTTACGGTCTACACACATTTTCCATATAAAGTGGGTGCCAGGATTTGCAGGTTTAGGACCTGAGGCGCGCTTATTCTCGAAAGAAATTGCCAATTTGAATATAAATCTATAGTTTTCGAGGATTTAAGCTTTTTCATAGACTCCGCGTATATTTACAGTAGATTTTTTCGTACAAATTTATTTTCTCTCCCACTTTCATCAAACTATTTCGACATTTTGCATTTATATTAAACGGCTGAATTGCAAAAATTTCATACAATATAAATTCACACCCACACAACTTTTATGTTAAATATTTACTTAAGCAAAACATTTTACAGAACAAAATATATTATCATGAAGAATAAAAGCTTTAAATTATTATTATTATAATTAAAAACTTCGTATTTGTTTTATTGATAATTTTAAAAATAACATTTAAATATCTAGTGTTTGTTAATAGACTGATTACGTATTTTATAGAGTGCTAGTTTATGTAAACGGCATTGATGGAGGACATGCAGTACAAATAAAAGATAGAGACATAGACACCCCGCCCCCACTCTGGGTGGCGGATCGAAACCCGGTGAAGGTCAAGGTCAGTCTGGTGTTTTGCAGACTGCAGAATAGTTGCGTGACCCTCTCCCAAGCGGATATTTCAAAAAGGTGATCTCACACACATTGCAAAAAATAATAACGTTCCGTGCCGGACAGACGGTTTTATTTTTTAAAGATTTGGACCGCAAAAAATATACGAATAAATGTCTGTTTATATTGCAAAGGGATTTAAATATATTGCCAATTTTAATGGTAATATCTCTAACCAGTCTTTTCTGTTCAATATTGACTATTTAATTTAAGTATAATAATATAATCTCTTTAGTTGAGCTTGTTTGGTATGTATAATCTTATTTGAGTATATTTGGTGTGTTAGACTAGTTCTTACAGTTGCAACTTGTTGCAATTGTTAAGATTTGTTGTACAAGCACTAACAGTCAAGATGTGATTAGCGGGAATAAATGCACTGGTTTTGATACTCATAAGAGCTGATCATTAAGTTGGTCATCTTAGTCATCAAGATAAATTAGTCCTGATACTTAAGGCTTGAACTATTAAAACTTACATTAACTAAATGTCTTTATATTGTTAAGTAAACATAAATTAGTCCAGGAATGGTAAATATGGCAAATCAAAATCACACGCCAAATTTCATGTAACAAATTTGTATCTTTTTTGTGTGCAAGTAAGTATAGTTTAATGTCGCTCAACTCTTCTGCCTCTCTTCTTAGTTTAATCCCTCTTGTCTTGCCATTCAATATCTAATTTGATGTATATTAATGTGTCAGTTTAGTCCAGTCTTGTTAATTTAGTTTTATTTATTTAGTCTTGTCTGTCTAGTTAATCTAGTTTCTTATGTTTTCTGTTGATACATTTATTTAGTTTTTCTTTGGTCCTGCCTGTTTTGTCTCACAATTTTCATTTTTAAAAGTGTTTTGTATTGTCTTAAACCTGTGTTTAATTAAAAACCTGTGTTTTACATCAAAATTACTATTGCGTGAATTTTGGCACACTTTATACAAACTTATTTAGATTTTGACTCCCACACAATAAAAGGTACCATCAGGAACAGGCAGCATCCATCGCCTAGAATAACATAACTGTGTATCACTGAGTCGTCAATCACCCAAATGTCTGCTGTTAACTGTCAGCAGAATGAGATTTTTTAAATAATTTTTACCCCTTTCAACTGGATTTTTGTAAAATGGTTTTTACCCATTTCTTCATTTTTATCTTTTCAATCGTATCGCTCGTCTCCAACAACGCGGCCATCTAACTAAACCTAGAAATAAATCTAACCTAACCTAGGGATCATATTTGTTGTACTTGTTGCCTCCATTCTTCCTTGTTTTCAGCAGATTTTCTGGAATCGTGTACAGTTGCGCCTATGGCTTTGCATATTTGATCCACATAGCGCGACGGTGATCTTTCTCGTGGTCTGTTACTCTCTATCTTTCCTTGATCTATCAATTTCTCAAGTGAGTCGTCCTTTCTTCGCATTATGCGACCGAAATATCTTAGGATGGACTTTTGGATAGGACAGTCGATCGACGATATTAAGTTCTCGTAGAGTAGATTCATTAGTACGTTTTTCATCTATGATATCCTGAGCATGCGTCTCCGTGTCTCGGAAATATAAGTGTCTCTGAAATATAAGTGTCTTTATGACGGCCATCCTGGTTCCTTTAGAAATGCTGTGATCCATCCAAATTCGTGAAACTTTGGCAATGGCGGTTTTGCCCATAGTTATTCTTCTCCTTATTTCCTTTTCACAGCTCCAGTTCTTGAAATTTGTGACCCCAAATACAAGAACTCTTTTACTAGCTCGATTTCATCAATATCTGTTGGGCTTTGCAGTCTTTCTTGGGATCGGTCTATTACCATTATTTTGGTTTTTGTTTTTTTGGTTTCTTCCGTACTTCCCAGAAATGTTAAATCATCTGCGTACCGTAAATTTGATATTTTGCTGCCTCCTAGAGATATTCCTCCATCCCAGTTGTGAGTTGCTTTGCGGACTATCCATTCTCCGTAGAGATTGAATAAAATAGGTGAAAGGATGCACTCCTGACGAACTACTTTGTATACTCTGAAGGGGTCACTTAGGGAATCTTCAATTTTGAACTTTCCTTCTACAGATTGATATAGGTTGGGGCTGATAAGATGTCTAGGTACTCCCATGGCCGACATAACGGTCCATAATTTGCTCCATTTTACTTGATCGAATGCCTTTTTGTAGTCAATAAAACAAAGGTATCCAGGTTTGTTGAACTCCCTTAGTTTTTCAATTATCTGTCTGATGTTCAAGATGTGCTTTCGCGTGCCTCGTCCCGGCATGAAACCTGCATGTTCTTGTGGAATTTGGGGGTGTATGTATGCTTTCAACCTGTCGTGAAGTATATGTAACAATGTTTTGCCGACAAACCTAAAGAAACCAGGAAAGCTAACAGCAAACACAAAAGACCTAATGGCTAGAAGAAGAGAGATGAGGAAATGCGGAAAGGGTGAAACCGCTGAATATGCTGAGCTGAATAAAGAAATCCGAAGGGAAATCCGACGAGATATCTATAACTGCAAAGTGACATTAACAAAGAAAGTAATAGAAGAAGATAGCAGCATGAAGATTCTAAAAACAAAACTCTCAGTCGGAAAGAAACACATACTTAAGCTTCGTAAGCCAGATGGAAGCGAAACGGCAGGAAAGAAGGAAATAATCAAAGTTGCAGAAAACTTTTATCGTAAACTGTATGAATCACGTCAAGAACACCGGAGAGATTTAACAAGACCAAAAATTATGAACGTAGGTTCTGAAGAAACAACCGAAATTACAATAGATGAAATAAGATCGGCCCTTAAACAAAGTAAAAATCGTAGGGCACCTGGTGAAGATGGAATAATATGCGAACAACTAAAAAAAGGAGGTGAATCAATACTTAAAATCCTCCAAATACTCTTCAACAAGTGGCTGGAGATGGGAAATATTCCGGAGGACTGGAACAATGCGGTAGTAATTCTGCTTCATAAGAAGGGCGATAAAAGTGAGCTTAAAAACTATCGACCAATAAGCCTACTCTCCCACCTTTACAAAACATTTATAAGGGTAATATCTAACAGACTTAGCAGCAAATTAGATGCATATCAGCCCATCGAGCAAGCCGGTTTCCGAAAAGGATATGGAACCAACGAACATCTACAATCCACGAAGTCATTGATTGAAAAGTGCAATGAATATAATATCCCACTCTTCCTCGCATTCGTTGATTAGGAGAAGGCTTTCGATACCATCGAGATGTTGCCTATTTTGGAGGCTTTGGATGACTGTCGCATTGATTCGAGATATTCTGGTCTAATTCAAACCATCTACGACTTCGGCACTATGACGCTGAAACTACAAGATTTATCCGACAAAATACCCATCAGACGTGGAGTGCGCCAGGGAGATACCTTGTACCCCAAATTATTTACACTAGGTCTAGAGAATATCTTTAAAAACTTAGACTGGGCGGACAAAGGAGTAAATGTTGATGGCAAAAGATGATATTGGTTTAGTGGCCACTGAAGAGTCTGATATTGAAGCAATGCTGAATCAGCTAAACAACATCTCCAAATCAACTGGTCTGCACATGAATATGAGCAAGACAAAAATCATGACAGCTGATGTTCCACACCGGCCTGATATAGTCATCGATGGTGTCACGGTGGAAAGGGTAGAGAGCTACATCTACTTGGGACATAAACTAAAAATAGGCAAGGAAAACCAAGATGCGGAGACCAGAAGAAGAATAGGACTAGGCTGGGCAGCATTTGGGAAGCTGGATTTTATTCTAACCCACAAGACATTCCCAAGAAAGTTGAAAGCGAGAATATTTGATTCAAGTGTTGTACCGGTTCGCACATATGGCGCAGAAACCATTTTCAGAAAGATTTTGAAGAAGCAGAAAACATTTACCCAACAGAACATCAAGAAGCTGGCCGTTACGCAAAGATCAATGGATCGGAAAATGCTAGGCATAACGTTACGCCACAAGAAAAGGAACGAATGGGTGCGGAAGAAGACAGGTGTTGCGGACGTGGTGAAAAGAGTGGCGTAACAGAAATGGAGTTGGGCTGGGCATATCCTACGAACAACTGATGACAGATGGTCTCACAGAATTCTGGTATGGAGACCAAGATACGGAAGGAGAAACATAGGCCGCCCTCCTAAAAGATGGATTGACGATATTCGGGAAGTAGCAGGAAGGAAATGGTTAAGTCTGGCGAGGAATAGAGAATAATGGAAAAAGGGAGGACTATTAAAAGGGAGGACTATGTCCAATATTGGAAGAATAAAGTCTGAAAAAGAAGAAGAAGACCTTTAGGATGTCCGAATAGAATTCCTCAATTTCTTCATCGGATGCGTCTGAAGTAGGGCATATATTTTGAGGATGTTGAGCTTTGTAGGTGTTGTGTTAAGTTTTATCGACATTATTCTGCTGCATACGCAGTTCTACCCTAATACTGATATGTATTTCGGGCTGACCAGAAATGCGACACCGTGTTTGCTCTCTGTTTTATGTCCTGAGTAGTACATCATATTACCATTTTCTGTTATGAAGTGGCCATGTCCTTTATAGTGAGTTTCAGATACTCCCACTATTTCGTAAGGTATTATTTCTCTTTCTACTATCTGTAGTTTTCCAGCTTTTAGGAGTACTTGGACATTCCATATTCCAATCGTTCCAAGTCTTCTAAGATTGTGAGAGCCAGTAGCATACTTTCCATGCGTTGCCTGGCTGGGAACAGTCCCATAGCCGGTAGTGCATTTCTCACCAGCGGACCCGGGCACCCACTGGCGCTGATTGCTAGTCGGGTCGCATGGCGATCTCTCATCCTTAACTATCATATCTCATTGTGCTCGTGGGACTGTGTAATCACAGTGGGGTCCCGCTTCCTACTGTGATGGTTTCGGATGGGGTAGAGGGTAGTTTGGTTCATTGGTAGGATCTTAGGAGTAGGATTCGCTTTCCTCTGAAGTCAGGGGTGGGGGAGAATCGACACTCACGTTCGCAGGGGCATATCCCGGAAGTAGACCTATCCCTGCTGGGGTTGCATGGAGTGTCTACCCGGTATCCTTCCTTAATTCATGTACGTCGTTGTATGGTTATACCGTCAATGTTCGGTCGCCAGAGCCTCGTTTGTTCTCTAGCAGGGTGCACCGCGTGCAGGTGAGGTTGACATTTGGGCCGTCTGGTGTTTATTGCGGCCCCTTGCACCTCTCATTATTCGTTTTCATAGAAGAATTTAAATACCAATTTTCACATCTCTAACATATCCAGTTTTTGTGTATACAGCATTTGCTGTCCCATTAGCTAGATCTTCAGAAAATGGTAAAACTTGTTTTTCTCTATTTTTGTAAAAGAAATCTAAGTGCCAAATGTGGCATAATGTGGCATATTCGGTGTTAGAGAAAGAGGTAATAAAAATATTCAACCACTAATTTTTAGTCCCCTTGATCGGATTTTCAAAAAATGATAATGCACTTGTGTCTTTATTTTTAAAAATAAATCTTAGTGCCAAATTTCATATCTGTAACATTTTCAGTTTCTGAAAAACTAGTCCAGGCAGTTAAACAGTAAGAACATTTATATTTATTTATAATATTTAGATTTAATATGTAATTTATTTTCGTGGGATATATCTAGTCAGCGACTTATAAGCTTTCGTCTTAAAGTTTAAAAGCGAATTAAATCTTAAAGTTGAAACAGACTTGCGGATTAGTAAGTATCTACATAATCAGACATAGTTAATGCAGTCGACGAGAACAACGAGACCTCACGTGAAATACACAAACTTCATTAAAAAAGGAACTAGCTGAAATAAAAGGTATATAATTACTATTCGACAAAGTTTCTGAAACTAAATGGATAAAACTAAATTGGATCCGTTGCGGAAATTAAACGCTTTAAATAAAACTTAAATATAAAATTATAAAACTTTTAGTCGAGTCATTGTTTTAGTTACTACTACATAAATATGAAAAATAAATCTACAAACCCGGAACGATATAAAAACGTATTTGTGAAAATGTTAAATCTATAAATAAAAATAACTGAATATAAATACATACATTGTGAGAAATTGCAATGGCATCCGAGGAATTTTGTTTTGATATTTAATCATTGTGTATTTGATAAACATATATCTGTTTCCAAGTGTACTTGAAATCGTCGAGCATATAACGAGAGTATCAACATTAAGAAGACTAATATTATCTTAGCGCTACATCAGTGTCACTGAAATATGTACGTATTGCTTTCGCATTCGTTCTGAAACAGATGGAAAGATTATTCAATATCTCCTCGGACATTTGTCATAACATTCACGTTTATTATTTTAATGTTTTATTGTTGACTCCGTCCTTAAGATCCTTAGATTTAGTTTACTTATACACAACTTATATTTTCTCGTCAGAATTTTTTTTCAAAACTAATAATTCTGATTGATTTTTTTTTGCGTGTTAATCTCAGAAAATTTAAGTACAAAATAGCCAAAATGTTCGGCTTGTTAATGAACTTTCTTCGAAATATTGTTCTAGCTAGACTACTTACATTTATTTTTCGTGTTTTTTGTTCCCGTTGTGATTAAACAATAAATATCCATCGTACTATTCTTTCAAAAAGATGTTTCAAAATAATGATTAAAACTGATTCCCTAAAAAATTAAATTGTTTCTGCTTTAATTGATTAATAGTATATTGCGTAACGAGAGTTGTAAGAAGTATATTACAATTAACAACAACACATTAACACTTAACTCATTAATTTCAATTGCAACAGTTAAATAAGCGAAATTCTGCGAGTACGTAATTGCCTTACAACTCGAGTTATGTACTATACTTTATCTACGACCACACTAATTTGTTTCTGTTTAAGAAGAAAAATGTGTTTGATGTAACAAATGTATTTCTTATTAGGTACATTATTTAACATTATAATAAATAAACAGTTGTATTTGCATATATAACTGTTACTCTACATCATTTAACTTGATCGAAATGAGAAGAAATACATTCTTAATGGTTACTTACCTTATTATTTAGTACTTATTTGAGTTAAACTGGAATAAGACTGCTCATAGATATAGGCAACCCAATGTACGCAATGTCAATTTCCGTTAGTGTGAATTGTGGCACGGGGGGCGCTGAACGTATGAGCACGTAGTAGCAGCTCTCAACCAATCAACGAATCGTAAACCAAACGCACGTGTGTGTTATCAATCATAACTTATCATTAATCGCGGACTGTTATATACGTGTGTGTTATGATGTATTTACATAGTCCACGATCTGTACAATAATGGGCATTTACAATAGTGGTCGTAGATAAATATTTTTAAGCCAAAACATTTGGTACAAAATGTTACACTTTGGGTTTCTGTTTCTTTTGCACTTATACATATTTAATATTTGTAAAATTTGATTTTATGTTCTGCATGTATAAGGAATTGCGGAATTCCTGCGAAAATGAAATTACTGTGAAATTTCCACACACGAAGTTCTGGCAGAGTGCGCGAGCCCGTAACGAACTCTCGGGAAGTAGAAGTTTCTTTATTCTATCTTTTAGCGGTAGTTCGCGAGTTATGAATTTTGAGTGTATGCGAAGTAGCAGCAACACGCTAGTTGACATCGCCGCTCTATGCAAAACTCCTCGACAATTTAACAAAAACTGCTTTGAGCTTCTCCACCCACCACACTTTTACATTTGTTACATAACAAATATTTACTCCAATTAAATTTATTTATCTTTTATTGTTGTCTAGACTATGGATACTTTTGTATATCTAGTGCCTATAATATTCTCTCTATAATACGTGTAACCTATTCTTATATCTTTGGTTAGTCTTAATCATGTTCTATGTATATATATATATATATATATATATATATATATATATATATATATGTATATATATATATATATATATATATATATATATATATATATATATATATAAAATGTTGTTTTTCTTGTGAAAAAGTGATGGTGGTTAGAAGATTGGGGTGTCAGAGATCGGTGTCGTCTGATTGCGAGCATCTGAGCGAGGGTAATGGGTGCAGAACCGAGTCCTGATGGTAATGAGCAAAATATAAAGTGCTGAATCCGTTTAGGGTATACACGGCGGAAAATTGCGTTGTTCTGTTCGAAATTTATGAACAATGTCGCGTCGAAAGTTATCAGGCGAGCAGCCTGAGAACAGCGAAAGGTGTTTTATACACGCTAAGACTGTTAAAACGACATATTTATTTATAGCTTTTAAATGGTTCGACGTTAAAGTGCGTATATTTCATTATATCATTTTTTTGTCTTTAATACTCGTCGGTGCTACATAAAATTGCCGTTAGGATATTATATGCAAATTTATACGGGTCGGTGCGCTTTAAATTTACTAAGCTATAAGTTCTTCGATCGTTCTATAAATATGAAGGAAAGTAAGGAAAACTGTTTTATGGCCATAGCGAATTACTGCAAACTATGTTTGTTTAAAAAAAATTATATAAATTTGACTTGATCTAAAATTCTACTTGTGAATACAAATCTTAAAAAACAATACTACCGACAACATACACAGCAAATATTAGTATTTATTTATTTACTTTGCCACATTAAATACATATTGTCGATGTGATAGTTACAATAGACAATAGTTACATATTACAATAGTTACAATAGAAACGTTAATACATTAATACATTAATACAATAAAAACAATAAATACTACAAAAATGCAACTACTACAAATTACATTAGACACTAAATTGTTAACGTTATGATAGCAAATACAAATGATACAAATTATTTTTCCAAAAATTCAGATATTGAATAATATGCTTCTTGAGCAAGGATACATTTTACATCTCTTTTACATTGCTTAAAGTTCTTTGTTTTTATTTCATTGTCCAGCTTATTAAATAATTCAATTCCTGTATTTAAGGACTTCTCAAGTAAGGCCGTGGTGTCTTGTATGGTGTGTCTTGTCATGTCTTGTATGGTGATCGTGGTATTTCGCTAAGGTGTTAAAGTTTCTTAGATCATATTTTGTATAACACAGCACTTTTAACATGTAAATTGAGGGTGATGTGAGTATATTTAACTTTTAAAAAAAATATTTACAACTTTGCCCTCCTTTTAGACCAAACATAAGTCTAACAATTCTTTTCTGCAAAATAAAACATCTATTGACGGCAGCCGCTTGACCCCAAAGTAACACGTGTAGAGATAGATGAGAATATACCAGTGCATAATACACACTAATTACTGATTCTTTGTTAAACGACTTTTTAATATGTAAAATTGCTAAAAGTTAGCGCTTCCCAGTTTTTTTGCAAACATGGTCGATGTGATGTGACCAACTAAAAGTAGAGTCTATCTGTACCCCCAAAAAGTTGGTATACGTTTCAATTTTATAGTTTTTGCCGTCAATACTGAATAGAAAATGCATTGGAATTTTTCTCTGTTTAGCAAAGTAAATACAGTCTTATCCGTATTCAGTATAAGATGGTTTGCTCGGCACCACGCATTCACCTCATCAACAACTAACCCGACTCTGCTTTCAAGCTCTTCTATACAGTTTCCAGAGACAGCCATATTCACGTCATCCGCAAAATATAGTTTTCGCACTTACATAAAGTGGAAGATCGTTGATGAACAGCAGAAATAAAAGCGGCCCTAAAACGGATCCCTGAGGGACATATATAGTTATATTATTGCTATTAGATTTGTAGTTATTGGCATTTACAATAAACTTTCTTTCTGCAAGGAAGGATCTAATCAACCTTGTCCCTCGATAACCAAAAGTCCATCGATAACCATAGTTTTCTAATTTAGTTACCATAAAATCAATGTTGACGGTGTCAAAGGTCTTGGACAGGTCAAAGAATAGACCCATTACATGTTTACCTGTGTCAAGTTCTTTAATAATATATTTAGCTAAGTTGATAGTGGCTGTTTCAACTGATCTGTGAGCTTCGAGCTCACAGATCGACCCATGTTGACAATTGCTGATCAAATGATATTTTTCTAAATAATCAACCATTTTATTATAAATCAGCCTCTCATAGATTTTAGAAAAGGAAGACGCAATCGAGATAGGTCTATAGTTAGATATATCACATGCATCCGATTTCGTGTGCAATGGAATCACTAAAGGTACCTTCAAAACCAATGGATATATTAATTAGTAAAAAAGGATAATAACAAATGTATACTAATAGTTTTTAAAAACCTTGTGTTTACGATTTTCTTTTGTTTTTTCATAAGAAATGTGTTGACTAATTACAAATTTGACTGATTCATTACCAACTTGTTCCAACCTCATTCGCGTCCTAATGTTCATCTTATAAAACATTAACTAATACATAGTCCCAATATAATCAGCAAATATTAGTTGAAAAAGATAATACCAGATGTATACTAAAATTTTTCATCTACTCGCACACCAAAATGAACACAATAAGTAAATTATTGTATGTGAAGGATGCCTTTGTTATAGTCGTGTTCAAAAGTATGCAAATCGTGCGTAAAAGCCCAATGTAAATCAAATGGAGTTTCATTATTAAGCGATTTATGTTTGTTGTTAATATGGCAACAACAACTAGCTTCATTAGGGAAAACATAGACTTAGTGAAAATACATTTTCTGACATATATTGAAATTTAATTAATTTTTCTTGTTTTGAATCAAAAACTCTCGGCCTCTCAGTCTGGATTTATCTGGTACTAATATAACTTAGCTAACCATAAACCAATCTAAATTAAATCTAGGTTAACCTAGATTACATCGACGGCCAAATAGTGTTCCCGTCACTGTGCGTTTTTACTAGTTAGCAATTTTTACAACATTCTAACCTTATTGTGTCATTGATTTGCAGTATTTTCTCTGTCAAAATTACAATTTTTCAATATGATCGTTTCTTACAATTTTTTTTTCTTCACAAACCGGCCGTCTAAGGCAGATATCACTGTTTAGTTCTCACTTTCACCACACTTTTACTTATCTTCCTCTTCCAAAAAGCCTCCATTCTCTCCGATTGTTGTATTTGTCTCTCCTCCGTCCAATTGATATTCCCACGTTTCACTTTTTCTTCAACTAGAACTTGAATGCTGCTGCGTCGTTTTCTGCAGCCGTCTCTATCATTGTCTTCTTTGTCTTTGTCTTCATTTGTGATTTCAAGACTTCTTAATTCTTCATTCATATGCTTGGCATAATGGACAAGTCGATAAGACGGATATAGTCGGAATTTACGAATAGGATGGTTGAGACAGTTAATACGTGGTAATCCATACTTACATTGAATTGAAAATTTCACTTTGTTTTTACCACACTTATATAAGTGTGGTAAAAAACAAAGTCAATTTTTTAATTCAATGTAAGTTTGGAATTTACGTTTTTGTTCTTTGATTCAATTATAACACCAGAGTCGTTATATTGCCAGAATGATTTCATTATCTTATTCAAAACCACATTAAATAGCATCGGAAAAAATATAAAAAAATTTAAAATGAGATGTCATGGTTTGAACCAAATTATTAATAGAATTGAAAGTAGGAGTTTATCTCTACGATAAACGAACGGCATATTGATATTGACGCAGCGAACGGCTCACACCACGCTTCTTCAGCGGGGTGTGCCAAAGAGTAACAGAAGATTTCCGTGTAATTCTAGCTACTGACAGATTTGAAGATATCGTAGAGATAAACTCCTACTTTCAATTCTATATAAAAAAATCTTATCGAATTATTAATATTCATTATTTTTTTGTAGATTCAACAGAATTTTAAAATGCCTCGTAGATAAAATAATGTATGATGACGTATGTAATATAATGTATGGTACACGTGTGTGAAAGGCTTTTGTTCACTCGTTGCGATTAAAGTACTCACCTTTGGCTCGTGCAACCTTCGCAACTCATGCATAAAAGCCCTTCTTCACACACTTGTATGATAAACTACTATTATTAAAACTACGGTCTTGTTTTGTTTTGTCATAAGGAATACCAGAAATGCCAAAAAATACAGAAATAATGGGGAGTAATTATAAATTTGGCTGATTCGTTAGCAAATCGTTTCAACCTCATACAAAAACTCCAACACAGCCCTCTCTAACAATTCAGTGCATGATTAGATTTCAAGCAGTCTGGTCAAACATTCTGAAACTTTTTTTTATTTCCTCTGCACGATTGACGCTTGCGATTTGATCTCTAAATAATTATTGAAATAAAGCATATTTTTGAATAAAAAGTTTCTTAAACAAATTATTAATTGATTTATAAATATTTTATAACACCCCTCAGGGGCCTAGTTTACCACTAGGTACGGGAATTAGCGCTCCCGAGGTACCCGAGCTCCCACCAGAACCAAAAAGGATACTGTGTGGGTCAATTCCTTTTATATAACCTTTAAACAAATACCCACCCACGTGTTGGCCGTGCGTGGAGACCCGTAAGGGGAAAACCCGAGTCCTGCTGCTTGCGCGGATGTAAATCCTGCGGGAGGTGACACTCCAACACATCGCTTCGGTCGGCGATTCGTTGTAAACGAGAGGCCAAAATAAGCCCACTTTGGTCAATCGGATTATTACAAAAATTATAAATGGGCGAGTGTTACTTTGTAGGGAGTGCCTCCATGGGGTCCTAATCCAGACAGGGTTTGGAGACCTCTGTCTGAAGAGAATGCTTCTGCGGTGGCAGGATCCACCTAGTACCGCTATATCGACCTGATTGTCCCTGGCGACTGTATCGAGAACGATGCAGCTTCCCATTTGAGGCTCCACGGAGGGTGTGGAGGCCTGGGACAATTAATTTTTTTTTTCCGCGCATGTATAAAATTCACTCCCCTCCAACCAAAAGATCTCTTGTATTTACAGATTTAACGACAGATATTACAAATATAAAATAATAAAGTGCCAAATAGAAGGTGAAAACTTCACGAAAGTTTCACCATTCTTTATCGCAGGTTTACAAAAAAAATCGGAATACGAGATGGAAGATGGAACACTGCTTATCGAAACCTCAAATACCAAACAAAGCAATAACATCCTTAACGCAACGCATCTAAACACTATGCCAATCAGAGCCGAACCTCACAAATTCCTCAACAGCAGCTAAGGTTTAATTTCCCATTTTGATTTACTCTACTGTGACATCGAAGAATGTAAAGCAGAAATGGCACCACCAGGTGTTATTGACTGCAGAAGACTCACGCGGAAGAAAGAAGGAGTAATTACTAACACCATATCTATGGTATTAACCTTCAACGCGGATAAACTGCGACCTTTTATCCAAAATCCAATGAGATGCTTCAACTGCCAACTCTTTGGACATACTGCAGCCCGCTGCGATTAAAACCCAAGTTGTGCCAAATGTAGCTGAACAAGCATGAAGGACAATGCAGCCAGACAAAATGTGCCAATTGTTCCGGAGAACACCCCTCATACTCTAGAGATGTTCCCCGACTTGTGGAACAAAAGAAAATTATTGAATTTAAAACACTAGATAAATTAACATATTCCGAAGCAAGGAAAAAGTTCAAAGCAACATCTGCACCGACTTTACCCGTTCATTTGCCAATATAGCAACGACAAAAATAAAAAAGTCTTAATAAAAATGCAAACAATAGCCTCTACATCTACACTTCCCACTCAACATTACCCCTCAACCTCAAAACCTGTCCTGCTATCTTCTCAATCATCATCTCAACTAGAACGAAACGCACATAATCCAAAACTTCCAATCACCACACTACCTTCATCCCAAAAAGATGGTGCTTTCCTTGAAAATTCTGTCCTATTAGCACATAACAAATCAATCGCTAAGAAGACAAAATCGCAAAAGACATCATCCAATGGAACTGCAACGGCCTACGTACACGATACGAATTCCTTAAACTACTCATCTTGTACAATATTAACTCATTACACATCGCTCTGCAAGAAACGCACTTGAAGGAAATTTAAAATTCCTCAATTCGAAACTTCATTATGTATCGGAAAGATACTAACTACCCAATACCGACCAAGCACACGGTGGCGTCGCCATCCTAATACAGAACTCCGCGTAAAGTGAAGAAATTGCCATAAATCCTACAAATACCAAACCTACAAGTCATAGCTGCAAGAATCAACTGCCCTTTCTTAATCAGCTTCTGTTCAATCTACATACCGCTCAACGAAACCATCGATCCTCGTTCAATAACCAATATAATAGAACAACTACCACCCCCGCTAATCATTACCGGAGACTTTAATGCGCAGAATGTCATCTGGGGATCCAACTATTCCAATAATAGAGGAAAGACCATTGATAACATGATATCTACAGAAATTCTAAAATTACTAAACGATGGAAAAAATACCCACCTCAATGACTCATATCAAAACTTTTCAGCAATAGATTTGATGCTATGCTCGTTCAGCCTTGCACCTAGTCTACAATGGAAAGTACTTGATGAAAACCTTTACGACAGTGACCATTACCCATTGCAAAACTCAATCCTGATCACAGCATAAACCTCACACTAACCCAAATATCGAACATTAAGAAAGGCAACTGGAACGTATTTCAATCCTCATTCCAATATGCCGAAAACAACACGTGCAATCCAATTGATGAAATATCGACCTTCACTTCACACACGCCATCATCGAAGCCGCAAATATATCCATCCCCAAGACATCGGCTTATCAACACAAGAGAGCTTTTCCTTGGTGGAACGAAGCATGTAAAATAGCTATTCAAAATAAGAAACCCGAAAATATGAGTTATTATAATTAAATGAAAGCAATCGCCCGTAGAACAATCAGGACTTCTAAAAAAGAATCGTGGAGCCAGTATATATATATATATATATATATATATATATATATATATATATATATATATATATATATATATATATATCTACTATAAATAGTTGCACACCAACTTGGAAAGTATGGGAAAAATTAGTGGTATGTCCGGGAAATCAAACATCGCGTCTTCAGTGGAACAAAACACAACAACAGCACCATCACAAAACCAGAAGACATAGAAAATGCTTTCACAAATACATTTAGTTTAATTATTAACTATTCCTTCCAATTCTTAACATATACAAGAGTGTTTAACACATACAACACTCATATACACTACCCAAACAGAAGAGAATTACAAGCAACCATTCTCCTTCGAGTTCGACAGTGCACTCTCAAGCTGCCGAAACAGTTCCCCAGGACCAGACGGCGTACTTTACCAAATGCTTAAGAACCATAGCAATAAATCACAAGAAGACTTATTAAAACTGTACAATATTTGGAATACTGGGGTATGCTCCCCACAATGGAAAATAGCTACCATCATCCCCATCCTTAAACCTGATAAATATAAAGGAGAAATCACCAGTTACCGACCTATCTCCCTAACCAGCTGTGTTTGTAAATTGCTAGAGAGAATGATAAACAAACGCCTAATATAGTATCCAGAAATCAACAAACAACTCTCCAATTTCCAATGCTGTACAAGACAACAACGATCTACAGTAGACCATCTGGTGAGAATGGAGAATGCTATCACAGCCGAATTTGTAAATAAACAACACCTAGTTTCCATTTTACTAACATGGCGACATGGAATATTATCTAAACTCTACTCCTGGGGCCTCAAAGGCAACCTACCAACTTTCATCCAAAATTTCCTCTCCGAAAGAAAATTTAACGTATAAATTGGTAGCGAATACTCCAATCTTCATGTTCTTCATGTATTGATGACATCTTTAACAATGTGCGCTCAACGGTAAAATGTTGCCTATACATAGATCAAACAATTTACTGTAAATCAAGAAAATCCACTATAGAGCGCCAGCTACTACTTCCGCTCAATAAACTGACTTCATAGACAACTGACAATGGTTTTTCATTCTCAGCCATGAAAACGACCTGCATTGATTTTACATGACTTCGAGGACTACACCCACGTCCTACTCTTAAACTTTACGGGAAACAAGAACTACACTACTCTGACACCGTACAACTACTTGGGCTCAAATTTGACCGCAAACTCAAATGGATACCCCATCTAAAGAATCTAAAAAGGAAATGCATACTACGCACTAATATTCCACGGGTTCTCAACAATAGATCCTGGGATCGGACAGAGCAACCTTACTAAAGCTCTACAAATCTCTAATAGGCTCTAAGCTGGACTGCGGTAGTTGAATACGGCTCCGCCAAACCCTCTGCATTAAAATTGATAATTTCCATCTATCACACCGGCATACGTATAGCCTGGTATGCGTATACTATTGCATTTCGCAAAAGTCCAATACCCAGTTTACTTTGTGAGACCGGAGAACCACTACTACAACTAAGGAGGGAATTTCGGAGCACTAAGCTATTATATAAAAACCCTCAGTCTCCACCGCCCATCTCCTTACCAGTCCAAATTATATCCAGTTATATAACCGCTACCAAAGATCTATAAGAGCTTTAAGCTTAAGAATGAAAAAGATTTTAAAATCCCATAAGAACACGCATTTGCCAACTACCGACTGGACGGCCTAACCAGCATATTCACGGCAGAGTTTTATGAAATAAAAAGGCAATACAATACATTCTTCTGCAACCCAGAAATAAATTCGCAATAGCAGTCGATTCAAGAAGTGCCCTAAACGCTCTCGGCTCTCTCTTGCCACCCTTTGATCCCCGTCATCAAAAAAGTACTAAATTCAATTAAAAATATAAGGTCTGATGTAATTTTTATCTGAGTCCCTAGTCACCTTGGAATAGTAGGTAATGAGAAAGCTGACGTACTTGCCAAACAAGGAAGCCTAATGCCAGGCCCCGAAAAAAACCAACCCTCGACCCAAGGTCTATCCAAACAAATGCTACTTAAAGCCTGGGAAACTGATTGGAAAGCAACCGTACAAAACAAAATTAAAAATTAAAAACACCACTTTCAAATGGACGTCTTCAAATAGGAGAAACCGCAAGGAAGAAGTCGTAATATGCCGACTCCGTATCGGCCACAGTCGTTTGACACACGCATACCTCCTAAAAGATGAAGAAGCTCCTTTTTTCGACGTATACAATACCAACGTATCAATAAAACATATCCTATGCGATTGCATACAATATCTTCAACAACATGCAGCTACCAAACAAGATATTCGAGCTCCTAAAGGATCAGTTCAACAGCGCCATATTCCAAGCTCTCCGTCAATGCCATATCTTCATCATCATCAGCTTTGGCTCCACAACCCAATATGGGTCTTGGCCTCCTCTAGAATATTTCCACTAAAATCTATTCCGGGCCTTAGCTTTCCATCCGGTCACCTTCATTGCTATTAGATTCTTCTGCTCTTGGTCGAGATATCTTGTTTTTGGCCTACCCCGTGTCCTTTTCCCTACTGGGCTTTGTCGTGTAATAAGTTTTGCTAGCTCTGAATCTTTCATTCGCTCGATATGTCCTATCCATCTTAATCTAGCTATTTTTATAGCACGAACTACATAATATAGCATGAACTACATCCTTTTGCTCGTAAAGGTGGTACAGCTCATGGTTGTATCTAGTGTCTTAGAATCTTTCGAAACATCCAAAAATTCATTCTTCCTCCTGGGTTAGGGTCCAGGTTTCGGCTGCGCATATCAGTACAGGTGATATTAGGCTCCTATATATTTGGCATTTGGTTCTTCTGGATATAGTCTCGGATTTTAGTTGTCGCATTAGTCCATAATATGTTCTAATTGCAAGGTATAATCTTCTTTTTATCTCTTTGTTGCAGCTGTTAGTGTTCGCAATTTGGGAGCCCAGGTTTATTAATTCCGATACGCCTTCGATGTTACGTATCCCGATAGTTACGTTTTGTGCATCCCGCGTAGAAGCAAACATGTATTTTGTCTTATCTATGTTTATTACTAGACCCATTCTTTTCCCTGCTGCTTCAATGGCCGTGAATGCTTGGATCATCTTATTTTTCGAGTTAGTTATTATATCTATATCGTCCGCGTATGCTAGTAGCTGTTCTGACTTGTTGATTACCGTACCTATTTTGTTTACTCCAGAATCCTTGATTACTTTTTCAAGGTCGATGTTAAATAAGATACACGATAGGACGTCTCCTTGTCGTAATCCGGTGTGTGTAGTAAAAGATCTGGATACACTATTTTGGATCCTAACTCTGCCTTCCACTCATGAAAGAGTTACCTTCGTAAGAAGTACCAGATGTTGTGGTATGCTTAGTTCAATCATTGCTTCGAATAGTGCTTTTCGATTGACAGTGTCATACCAGTACCTACCATATTCTCGACGACCTCTAAATCTGATCTGATCTTCTACCTCCATATTATATGATTACATAAGACACATAATATTACATAAGAGTTAATTTTAAGTATACCAATTTCAGTAAATATCATAAATATAGAAATAATCTGGGTTAGGACTAATAAAACCTACGCATTTGTTAAATTTCCATTGTTAATGTTTGGTTTACATAGCCTCTGCGGCTGATCATGCCTCTTATTAAAGAAATAAATTAAAAAATAAAAAGCAGAGCCTTGACTAACATATTAAAAACAATTTGGGGTAGTTTTAGATAATAGGAAGTTTTAAATTGCGTTGAATTATTTTTGAAAATTATTAATTAATATTTTTGAAAAAGTATTAACGATAAAAGTTTCCAATGGATTACTTTATATTGGCTTCCGCCGTAATATATCTTTTTTGTGTTTATTAGGAATTAATGGAGGAAGACTCTGAAAACCTTTCTATGGGATATAATGAAAAGTAATATATAAAACGATCAAAGTTTCAGGAAACTTTTACTTTGAAAAGATTATTAGGAGCATAATACAGGCGGTTAGTTGAACGACGACCTTAAACACAAAGCACAATTTCATACTAAAAAAATATATATTATCAAAAGGCTTATATGTTATTTTTATTTTGGAATCATTTATTCTGTGGCGCACGTATTCATCGCGCTCTCTAGTTTCTCTTCTTTTCTAAAGAATAAACGTCAGATATGAAAGGCTAGACAGTCGTTCATTTGGAACCAATTACGACTCGGAAAAGCCCCCTATTAGTTGGGGATGTCAACATCCACACATGAGAGGGTTAAGGCACCGCGCCGCCACCGTAATTGAGGGATTTACCCGGGGCATGATGGATGACGACGTGTCATTTCATGCATTTTTCACCACTGTCCTCCACTATTGTGTACAAAACAGTTCATTTCTTATAAAATGTACGATCCATCAATAATCCAACAATTAAAAATATCTATATTTTGCTGAATAGACTAGATAGAATATATTGAACAAGACTATTCAAAGAACAATACAACGACGAGACTATACAAAGATCAATACAATGGCGAGATTAGACTAGAGAGACAGTTATGAGTCAAAAGATACACATGATTGACACAGACAAGACGGAGAGTCACATGGCAGACTAGACATTCAAAAAAGAATTTTTAAAAACCGACTATAGTATAAAGTAAAAATTAGATTTATAAGAATAGACAGTCGACAGTCAAAAGTAGAGTTTACAGGTGGGACTACAGAAACAAAACTAGACACACAATACTAGACTAGAAGAAGTAGACAAACAAATCTAGACTAACAAGACAAGATAAAGAACACTAGGCAGATAAGACTAGACTGGTAGGATTATATACAATAGTGAAATAAAGCTAGACTAACAAGACTTGTATGACACGATAAACAATACTACACAGTTGAGACTTGACTGGTAAAATTGTATACAGATAAGATTAGACTGAGAAGAATTCTTAAAGATTTTAATTTAGTATGTCTTATATATTTGCTATTTTTCATTTAGTCTAGACTTATTGGATTGCATCATTAGTATGTGCTGAAAATAAAATATATTATAGTGGTGGTTCGAGTAACACGATGCTCATTAAAGCGCTTATAAAAATAAATTTAAAATAGACAGCACGTCGCCGTTGATACGGGATCGGTTTCGAAGTCTGATAGTCGAGAGGTCGCATTTATAGATCCAATTTGGCCAGATTCGAGTTTTTTTATTATTAAATTGATCCTTTTTTAATACAGTGCCATGTCAATAAAGCACAATGATTATGGACCATTTAAATTGAAATCGGATCTCGACGAGGGATTTATAAATTAGATAAAGAATACTAAGAGGAAAAATAATAATAGAATTGAGAAGTAAATGGGAGACGGTGTAAAATTTTATGGTTTCAATAGGGAAAGTTTGCAGGCGTTATGTTCTATTAATGGTTTTAATATCTCGCTGTAAATATCAAGTTATATTACTTTTATAAGCTGTTTATTGAATTATTTAAGTTTCTTTTGTAAGTGTTATTTTGGAATCACTATGTAGTGTAGAAAATTAACTAACATTGATTTTATTACAGGTGTTATAACGGGGATTTTACTATTAACAAGGGAAACAGATCTTCATTTAATTGTACATCGACACATTAATTCTGCACATGAACTTGAAAACACACACATGCACATGAAAACACAGTTTACATCGAACTTTATCATGTATTTATTTCACTAATTTTAGGCCTCATTTCTACATTGTCTCAACCTTCCCATCAAGACCAGCTTATGTACTACCGTGCTCTATATGGGTATTTCTCCCATTATTTTACCTTTTCAAATTACATATATTCAGAAAATACAAAACCTAAATCAAGATGTGGTAGTTTCTTTTAGGTTTAAGGATATATAAACTAGTTGAAACTGTAAGGGCGATAAACCATATTAAGCCTTATAAAGCTTACACGCTTTCAAAGCCATCAAACTCTTACTTAATTTCTTGACTGTCCCTCATCTAGTAATCAACTTATCTGTTAGAAATGGTGTTGGCTCATATTTTAATTTTTTGATTAGGTGTAACAACCGCGCCCCTCCCAAAAAATAAATTGCCTAGCCTTGAAAAAGAAAATATTTAATAATAAACGTGAAACAAACAGTGCATTTATAAAAATTTGTATTTTTATCATAATTTGCGAGTTCAGAATAGGTAAATCATTTAAATACACTTGCTCGTAAATATTATATAGAAGTATATCGCATTTATTTTGGCTTCTTCTTCTTCTTTGCTTTCCTCTTGACAGAAGAGTCCTGATCAAGCTTCGTATTACTTCGTTCCTCGCTTTACAAATTCTAGCCATTTTCCACGGTTGTTGGCGCTGAGTGCTGCTTGGTTGATTTTTAAGTCAGTGGATACCCTTATTTGATCAGTCCTGCGTGTAGGAGACCTACCTCGGGACCTAGTACCTTCTACCCGACCCTGAACTATTAGTCGCTCCAAGTTGTCCTCGTTTCTTCTCTGAATGTGCCCGAAATATCTGAGGATTCGAGCTTGCACTATTTTGGATAACCTTTGGGGGTCGTTTACTTTTTGGATGATGGACACATTAGTTCTTCTTTCTGTGCAGGGAACTCTTAGGATTCTTCTCCAGCACCATAGTTCAAACGCGTCGATCTTCAAGCGATCGACAGCCTTCATCGACCAGGTTTCTGCCCCGTATAGAAGTACCGGGAATATCAGTGTTTTAATGATAGTTTTTTTAGCTTTCCATGTTTTTTGGAGGCTTTTTACTGCCCGTCTAGCGATTTCGGATCTACGAATGATTTCCTGAGAACAGCCACCCTCATTTGTAATCAGTGCTCCCAGATAGATAAATTGGATCACGACTTGTGATTGACCCAGGTGAAGGATGTCTGGCATATTATTCTGGACCCTGACGATGATCATAACTTTGCTGTTTGAGTAGTTGATGGCCAAGTCAAGGTTATTACTTTCCATTTCCAGTTTATGCAAGATTTCCAGAGGTTCCTTTTGGGTATTTGCTAATAGGACGATATCATCCGCATAACGAAGATTCGATATCTTTATTCCACCAGCTGCAATTCCGCCGTTCCATTCGTCGGTCTCCCTTGTCATAAAATATTCTTCAAAGATGTTAAATAGAAGAGGCGACAGGATACATCTTTGATGAACTCCTTTTTCTATTTTACAGGGATCAGATAGTTGATTGTCAACTCTTACGACTGCCTTACTGTTTATGTACAGATTCTGAATTCAAAGTGACAGATGATCCGGAACTCCCATTTCCTTCAGGATTGTCCAGAGCCAATTCCAATTAATGCTATCAAAGGCTTTACGATAGTCAACAAAGCATAAGTATAATGGTGTGTTGAATTCGCGATTCTTTTCAATGACTTGGCGAAGATTCAGTATTTGTTCACTAGTACCACGACCGCGAACAAATCCTGCCTGCTCTGGTGGGTTTTGCCATTCTAGATACGTTTTTAATCTTTCAGGTATTATAGAGAGCGTTATATTACTAGCGTGTGAAACCAGAGATATCAGGCGGTAGTTGTCACACAAGGTTTTCACACCTTCCTTATGTAGAGGCATAAATATAAATGTCACCTACTCCTCTGGCTATGTTTCTGTGGACCAGATTTTTTGGCACAGAGTGTGGAAAATGTCAACACCTCTCATGGCTTGTATTATTTTTGCTGGGATGCCATCGCAGCCTGGTGCCTTGTTTGGTTTAAGTTTCTTGATGGCTAGTTCTATTTCAGCTTTTAGAATGGAAGGTTCATCCATTGCCTCTGTTTGCTTAGTTCTGTTGCTGGTGTTTCAATCGTGGAACAGACTTTCACAATATTTTCTCCAGGTTTCTAGAACCTCATCCAGATCTGTGATTATTTCTACGGTTTCCCTTATTATGACCCATGATCTTAGAGAGAATTGACGGTTTATTTTCTCTACCGATTGGAATAAGCCTCTAGTGTTGTTGTGTTCAGCGTGATGTTGTGCTTCGGTACATATGTTTTGTAAAAATGTATTTTTATCTCTTTTGCATAGTCTTTTTATTTGCTTACTGAGTTCTGCGTATTTCGATTTTAATTCCTGCGAGTTTAAGCCGTGATTTCTGTGTATACGCCTTTCATTGACTATTTTGAAAGTCTCATCTGACATCTAATGTTGACGTTTTTCCGGTGTGTGGTTTATTGGTGTGTCTTTGTCAGCTGTAGTTATTATATCTTTAGTTTTCACTCAGATAGACTCAGTTGCCCGGCTATTTATATTTATATGTTGGCGTCCATCGGCTATTGTTTTCAAATTTTCCTGGAAGGTCATTTCATTCTCAATTGCGAGCCTTTTTGGTATCATGCGCTGGAGTGGCTTCTGAAATGTTATTTGAAATCTTGCAATAAGCAACCGATGGTCGCTGTTGCAATCTGCGCTTGGCATTGTCTTTGCATTTCTGATTGAAGTTCTCCATCGTGTCTGTATTATGATATTTTGGCTGCTTTGCATTAAAAGCAATGTAATGCTAAATCTCAATAATGAAGGGAAAAACTTGGGGACCATCTTGAATAAAGGGTGAAGGGGGAATCTTTTAAATTTTTAAAGATATGTTTAATATTAAGCAAATGATTATAAAAATCTTAATACGGTAAACTTGCCTAAATCGTACCTGCTAAGGAGAAACTGTCATAAATATCTAAAAAATTAATGAAAACAATTGTTGTTTCAACGCTATAAACTTTATTCACATAGGTAATAGACGTTATTATTTCCGATGTTATCCAAGTTTTGCTTTGGTTCCTAGTCTTTATTAGTGGAAACAATGTAAAAAAGTCGAAATACAGAGTCATAATGAATGCTGATGTTTTTTTATCGCAGTCATTCGTGCTGTATACATCCTTCCACGTTTCTTCTTTTAAAGCATTTAAAAATCTATCTTTGTTGGTATGATTGAATTTCCGTGTAACATGTTCGTTCTGTATATTTAATTTGTTTATGTTTCATTTCGAAATTAAGAGTCGGTGGTCTGATATGGGTGTATCTTCTATTTTAATAGCAGTTGTATCTGATATTTTAGCAAATATGTTGTCAATTATCGTTTTGGATGTTCATGCAATTCTTGTATATTCCTTAACCTTGTCTACTAGCCCATAGGACATTAGCAAATTTTGGGGATTAATTTTCTTTGGAATTATATTCGAAGTTGTTGTTGAAATCTCCAACAAGTATAATTTCAGTATCTGGTTTAAAGATGTTATCTAGTCCTCCAGAGTGGTTAGAAACAGCAGAAAAGGACCTGTGGGAGGTCGATAAATCGTAATGATTTGAATGGTTCGTTTTTTATTTTTCTATTGGACTCCGCAGATTTCAGTATGTTTTTCAATACTCTTCTCGTTTATGTTAAGTGTTTGGAATTCTGTTTTGAAGTGACTGGGCGAGTTTTGTGCCCATATAGCCACTCCCACGTCAATGGACTCAATTCTGCAGTACGCACTTATTAAATGGTAGTTATCTATATGTAATAGCGATACAGTATAGTCATTGACCCATATTTCTGACAAGCATAGGAAGAGAGGTTTGTGTTCTGATGTTAGAATTTCGCGCTGGTTCAGTTTTTTATACTACTAATACTTTGTATGTTTAGGAATATAATTATATTAGTGGGCATTTGTAGTGATTGTGTGATCTGACTAGTTAAGCAGCCGTCTTGCTTTTCTCCAGGCAAATCATTATTTACAAGTGAAACTTAATTTGTTGCCGGATTATTTGAATTCTGACTAATTCGTAATTTTGTTCTCTTGCTTTCCCCACGTTTAAGAAAAAACGAGCAATACAGGTATATTTCGGCCAAGCCTCCGGCTTTCATAATTGGTCTAAGACGAGTGTAGTTCCGAATTTCTTGATTCCATCTTATTACATTGAACTGACTCGATATTCTTGCTTTGTAGATAATCTATAATGTTATTTTCAGTGAGACTAGACTCTAGTTTATAGACATGCAGATGAGCATATCTTTGAGCCGCTTTTATTGTAGTTGCGTCAGAATTTCCATAAATAATATTTGATTGATGTCAAAAAAATGTTTGATTGACTTCGTCGCTGTCTTCTTTTTTGAACTTCCCAAACTGCTTCTGTTTCGTTCCCATTACCCATAATTTTTTCGCCAGAGATTTCTTCTAGTTAAGATTGAATATGGTTTTTGCGTTCCGCTTTGAAATTTTTATTTTTATCTCCACCGGCCTTTGAGTTGTTTATCAACTGATGAGCGTTCTCGTCTTCGGTTTCTTGTATTAAATTTTTAGTAGAATTTGATGCTTCACCATTTTCTACTATTTCTACACGTTTCGAAATGCATTCTATATTGTCATCTGTTAACTTCTCTATTGGTAAATGCAGTTCATTAATCTTCGCCTAAAATTTGGCCTCTAATATATCTACTTCTCTCTTGACTCGTACTTGCCAGATATTCAATTATGTTGTCACGTTGCACATCCGAGGCCTTAGATCTCAGTTCTCGCAAAATTATCTATCATTTAGTTGTGTATCATTTATTGCGAGTCACTAAGAAAATACTTTTCTAATAATATACACTCCGATCTCTTTACGCTTAAATCTCCGCACTTATTTTCACACGAACGTACGCTTCGACGGTTTGAACTCGACTCCTAAGATGATAGCTCCTAAATCGTACTGAACTATTCCAAAATCGTACCCTAGCTACTTTCTTCATCACAATCATCACAGTACTAAGAATACGTATTGTCATTTACTCTTGCGCATTTTTCGTGCACCCATATTAAGCATTTTATGCATTGTATCATAGATATTTCCTCATTTTCATTGCATAGCTTGCAGTACCAATTTTCTTTTGTATTTCTTTTCTTCGTACAAACTTCTGGCATATCAATTTTTCTTTATAATTTATTGCGTCCTTTGTTTTCTAATTCCACTTTATATGGAGACTCAGTAAGTACTTTGCATCCGGTTGTTTTCTTTAATATTTTTGTCGGAATTTTACAAATTGGAGACAAGGTTTCTATATTAGATTTTATAGATTACTTTCTGGGATTTATTACATTAAAAGGCACACTGGCTGTAGAAGGACTAGACTCAGTTAATGACGTGCAGGAATTGTTTATATTGTTTGTAAGAGGACCAGGCTCATTTAATGACCTGCAAAAATTGTTTATATTGTTTTTAGAAGGAACAGGCTCTGTTAATTGCATAGAAGAGTTATCATCTTCCAGAATTACATACTCCTCATCACGTAATTTATATCTGTTACATAGCCACAATCCACACGATACAAAACCATTTAATGCAGTTTGCATACTAGCTAAACGAGAATATGCAATTCCTAAAATTTCAGAAAAATTTGTCTGCTTGATCACAGAGCCAGGGTGGTTTCGCATCTATGTTCCATGTGAGATATTATTAAAATAATGTTTTAAGGACTTGAAGAATAATCTATCTAAAGGTTGAAGTTTGTGTGTAGTGTGACCTGGCAAAGACAACATTAGAATTCCATACTCTCTAGCAAGATATGCAATACATCTTTCATCCAGATTTCTAGTGTGTGTGTGGTATGTCCCTCTAAAATCAGCAGAATTTGCTTACCTGCTGTTTTTGCCAACTTTAAATATTTTATAAAATGTTGTAACCACTAAACAAATAGAGCAACCACTATCAGAACACGCGTAAAGCGTATTATGTGGACCACTACGTTTAAGCTCATCTGTCATTCTTTTTCGTTTGAAAATTAACATTGGAGGAATATATTCTCCAGCTGCATTCACACAACAAATGCATGTAATGTTTATTCCTCGTTCTCCGCTAGTTACTGTGCCAACTTGATGCTTTCCTTTTAAAACCAATATTTTACCAGGTATATTCTCTATTGAAATCTGTTTCAACTATGTTGAAAATTTTCTCCGGTGAAAATTTAAAATTTTCAAGGATTTCTTCATATGCATAAAAAAAAATTTGGACACAACTTGTCTGTTAAATCCTTTACATCGCGCAATTGAAGTTGGTTCATAAGGATAGGGTTCTTAAGGACACCTCTGGATGGTTTTTCATAAATTTGTAACACCATTTCCAGCCGTCCAATCATTTTTATTTGTTAAAACGATGTAGAAGTTTATATGTTTCAGTTAACTGGAAGGCTAAACGTCTTAAATCGGTTATAGTTATACCGAAAAAGTGTGTTTCCATAGTCAGAACAAGCTCCGCTTCCATTTCTGTCGTGAAATCATTTGGCCGTCCAATTCTTGAATGGGAATTCAATCCTTTCAGGCGACGTCTAAATGTAAGTATTGGAATAACGTACATACGGCATACTTCATTAAATTTTAATGTGCCGTTTGTATAATTTTGAATTGCTACATCCAAATTATTTTTGGACCATTTATTATATGCACGCTTCTCTATTAGACCCCAAAAATATTTAATATTTGAAAATATGTTTAACAATTTTAAAACAAAAATCTAGGCAACCTAAATTGCCAATTCCTAATTCGTACCTGTACGAATTAGGAGAGCGAAGTTAGTACGAAATAGGCGTAAGCTCAATTGCGGATTTCACATGGCTATTTGAAGGTTATGAAATTCGATATCGCGTTGAATCCATAACAAATAACATCGATGAAGGATATAGTTTCATAGCATACCATGCATTTTTCATTTATGTTTTATAGAATTCTCATAAAATTCTTACGAAATACGCAAGTATGTTACTTAAAAGATTTTTAAAAAATACCTGTGTTTTAATAAAAACACGTTAACTGCTGGAACTTGCTCTAACCTATATGCAAACGACCATATTAGTAGTAGGGAAGCTACACACAAGTTGATGCATTGCATAAATTTTCTATTGCATAAACTCTAGTCGATAGAGCAAGTGGTGATGACAATTTTGTTAAACTTTATTTTTCTTTCTTCTTAGCTTGCAAGTGTTGGATCTTACTAAATTTTAGCTCTTTGTCTTCTTTTCTTTTGTATTTCTTTCTTTCCATCTTTTTTTATAGTAATTCTTTGTCTGTTAATTTTGTTGTTGATTTTTTTACTTTATTTTGTGTTTTACACAAAAGTAAGTTGACGAAGTTTTCGTTTATTTCCAGAGACAAATATCTAAATTTATTTCTGTATTTATATTAATAACATTTGTACTGCTATGTTCATTCTCATTTGATGCGGGTTTAATAATTATATTATCAATAATGTGAATTTTTGTATAACTGTTTTCATTTTTCTTTGGTACACTGTCTATAGGTTTATTAGTTTTATTTTCAAGAATTATTCATTTATTTTTCTCACATTTTTCTAGCTTTTCTCTCGCTTCGTTCTCATGTTTTTTGGCTTAACTGATAAATGTGCAAGTCTCAAAACCAAATTTTACTGCCTAGTTGTTAGAGTGGCCTTCTAACTACATTAATTTATTGTGTTGGTGGACGGTCAGGAACAAGAATTTGTCAACAAATTTTATAGCTAGAAATTATTGGATACCAAACGAATATCATAAAAAAAATCATATTATCAAGTAGCAAAGTAATAGTTTTGAATATTTTTTTAAAACTCGGTTTTAATTATTTGCCCATTTGCCCATTGCTGTCTGTTGCGATCTTTTCTTTTAATGGCATTCATGACTGAAAATCCCCTTTCGTAATCCGCACTGGACCCTTGGAAGTTACCCATTATATAAATGTAAAGCATAGCATGGGTTAGTAAGAAAGTTAACGTATAGTAGAATGTTTTTAACAATCAAAGTCTACTCTTCTTCAATATTGTAATTTTATGGCATCATGTGCAGTTTCTTGAGCGAAATCTTCAAATTTTTGCTTTCCATACTCGATCGGTAAAACATTGTGTAAACAAATCTGAGTAATTTTTTTAAGTTCTGCATAACAGGTACATTTTGCAGCTACCCCATTTTTCTTTCCAATCATGACATTATCTCCAGTACACATTATAATATTTTTATTACTCATGCGTTAAAAGTACTATCTTGGCGCACGTTTTTTAATGCGAGAAATGCCATTTTTTGTTGCATTACCACATAACTTGAATAACGCACACAAATATTCAATATCGCTAAGTTACAATAATACAAAACAATTAAATAAATAAAATAAACACAATCAAGACTTCAATATTAAAAAAGTGACATGAAAGTGACAGAAATTTTGTTTCATTACAAAATAAAAATTAAAGAAAACATTTTAAAATGAGTGTACATTATATGGTGATATAGGAGACTGATGAGAATTCTTATGATGAATCCACATCACCGGAGACAATTGGAAGAGCAAATTCTTCATTTTTTATTCTATTATTTTGGATGGGCCCTGGATCTCAAACTTGTAACATACGTCCCCTCGCATGAGTAATAAAAAATATTATTTGCAACACAGGCGGTAAATTGACCTCTCGAGCGAATGTGAGCACTCACTTCGTTCGTGCGCAAAATTTCGCTCTCGTGACCAATTGACAACTTACCGCCCTAGTTGCAAAATATACTATTTGATCTTTAAGTTATGTACAACATAATTATTTTAATTTTTTGTTACAATTGACTTGCTGTCAAAATGTTCGACTTTCAAAATACCAACAAATACAGTTTTGTAATTTGTATCATTATCACGATATTTAAAATAAAAAAACTTTTTGTACTGAAGTATCGGTGCTGTCGTCCACTATTAGTGCATAGAAGATTGCATTTTCATTTTGTTAAAAACATTTTTTTCCAGGATATTGTTTATACATTGGGTGAATTCAAAAGTATAATTTTGACATCGCCAATTTTGTGGCAACTTAATTTTTCCATATGCAATTTTTACATTTGCATTTACATTTTCGATTGATTCATTAACTCTCTCAAAATCAAATTTTGACAGTTGTCACTTGTTGACAGTTGTCAGTTGTCACAAGTTGTCACTTGTTTTTCTTTTTTTTTTGGTGACGTCCTTTAGGTGTTTCCATTAACATTTTTACATTTTTAAAATTAACATTTTTTCAATGTTTGTTTATTAACAGCTTCTCTATGTTGTTTTAGAATAATATGTCTTTTTAAATGAGGCATTGAGCGCAAAAGCGGGCTAAAGCACAATTTTTCTGATTTTGCGTTTTTGGCATTAATGTACTTTATTTTACTTTCTAAATCGAGCAAAAGTGAATTAACCCACATTTTCCTAATCAAAATTAGATGGCACAATAAAAAGAGTTGTTGCATTGAATGTTTTTTATATTGTCTGTGTGCAATAGTGGACTAAAGTTGGTTGGTCCGTTTTTGCTCAGTCCAGATACAAATATGTGATGGAATGTGTAGTTAAAAATATAGGTTAATGTGTTTGCCATTGTGAAAATGAGTAGAAGTTTTGTAGGTTTATTAAGCTGCTATTTTTGTATTATACACAAATATTGTGCATAAGTTATGACAATACAATCAAAAACCGTGGGAGAGGAAATGCAGGGTAATATTAAATTTTAATATTTTTGGGGTTTGCTTTTAGTTGTATTAGCATTGCTCTGCCCGAATTCGTTACATAGTTCTAGACTAATTTGTTGACGTTTTTGACTAGTTTTATTCCAACTCCATTTGAGTGGTCTGCCCCGTCATTGCCAGAAAAATATACCATAGAGTCGTCTATACAGGTTTTTTCTCATCTCGCTAATTCCCAGATACGTTGATACCTAGACTTCTCATCTCTTTGTTTGTATTATGAATTTTTCCGGGCATGTACATACTTCGTGCTTTTCATGTACTGATTTTTGTAGGAATTTCTGGTGGGTTTATCCATATTCATCGCGAGTATTCTTCGCACCCCTTAACCATTTAAAGTCTGCCACGGACTAGGGGCCAGCTCTATTTGGTTTCTCGTGATGATTGTTTGACTTGAGAGTTATTGTGCGGTAGTTTCTCCTTGCTTTCCGCACTGCAGTACTTTAGCCAATATGCTGACTTTCAGCTGCGCCCATAGCTTTCCGAAACAAGAGCCTATAAAGAAATCATTTTCCAGTAGTCTTCTGCACGGTACTGGTAATACTGCTGCCTATTACCAGATCTGCTGGTCCGCGGGAGGCATATCTACCTCCAACCCTGCAAATCTACCGGGCATTCCCCTATCCGCCACCTGGGGACGCATCCTATCGGGGTTACACATTTCCCCGCAAGGAAAAACATAAGTTTTGTAATAAGTTTTGGTTTTAATAAGTCGTAATCTAGCATTTAAATGAATTTGTTAACGGACTATCCCATAAAATTTTTTAAACAAGCCAATCCAAAAGTGAACTAACCCACATCAAAATCATGTTTTTCAATAAATATTGAGGTAACTAGTTCTGTTTGCAATAATAGACATCTTGCATAGAATCAGAAGCTACATAACATGAACAAATGCAAAAACGTTTCGAAGAAAACAAAATGCTTTATAATCCAATTATTTTGCATGCCAAATAACTCAGTTTTATATGTGTTGGGGTTAGTCCGCTTTTGCGCTCAATGCCTCAAATAATCTAACAATTTCGCCAATTTCGAAGACAAAATCTACGTCTCGTATTTTAAGTGCGCGGAAACTAAATTTATCTGCGCAGATTTTAAAATGTCACTAAAACTACTGCGCACCCTCGCAGCTTATAGGGAACATTGGTTGTGATTATTCGAAAACGCGGTGTAAAATCTTTACTTTAATTATAAGTCTTTACTTATGATTAAATTAATAGTTTACCATCCATGAATTGCAACTATAACTTTTTAATATGGATTAAGAAATAATTGTTTTTTATAGTCCAGGGACATGAGAAGTAAAATTGTGGCAGAAATACACATACACTTATCCCAATATTTTAGTTTCTTCAGCTCGTTTCCCATTTACAACCAGGTCAATTTTGAGTCCATTGAGTCAAATCATCTCTTCTCTCCCACATGTTTTACACTACTTTTATATTATACCTACCAATTGAGTATCTCTTCTTCACTACTCAATTCCACATCAAACCCAGCATTTTGAAGATACAATGGTGCCCTGAAAGACTTGTATTTGTCTGCATTTACGATGAATTGTATATTTTGTAAATTCTTCTGTCGTCTTTGCTAGTCTGCTATCACACTCGCCATCCTTACATGTTACTGTTACCCTTTTTCTTACTTAATTATTTTCCGAAAATCGTGTAGATACTTTAATGCTACCGATACAAAATGTTATAAAATGTAAATAAAATTACTGAATTTTTCAACATATAAAGTTACTTATAAACACAATTTACTATAATTATTGAATTACAAAATCTGAGAAATGATAACAAGGAAATATAAAAAACAAATAATTTAACTAGAAAACATTTAACTTATACGTGTGTTCTTTAAAAAGCGAGTAAAATTGGGTTTTGTTGAATAAAAATCCGATTTTTATTCCTGTATGAAATAAAATGAGGGCACACAGGTGGAGCATGAAATGGCAAGATTAAACTACCGTAGTGTTCCAGGTATACAGACAAATATAAAATTTTTAAAAATAACAAAAGCTGGCTGTCGCGACGACACTCACAATCAATTTAAGAGATGGTGCGTGAAATTTGCATACATATGAACATATCCTAGGGCGCTACATAAAGTGTATGATGGCACGAAACGGGATGGAACAGACACACTTCATTACCTCAATGAACCGAATGACGGACCGAGACCAAACTGTGCAACCTTATTATCATCACGACATGCACAAACATATTTTTTCCAGACTAATCATATATTTTTTTAACATAATTGAATAGTTTAAACATAAAATAATATTATAATCAATATTATATCGTATTTTTATCTAATCTGGTAAATTCTTCTTGCAAACTCATCTTTCTGTATTGTTTTGTAGATATTGAATCAATATTAATTTTACTATTCGGTAAATTGGCCATACATTTTTAATAAAACATTACGTATTAATTATATTTTACTAATAAAAATAATAATAGTAATAGTAATAATTGTAACACATAATACAAATTACAGAAAATAATAGTACCTACAAAATACTTTATAGAAACAACTTTTGTTGTTGCATATCTGTCTCGCCGTTTGCATAATTTTCCTTTAATTTTATTCCTGTTTGTCTTGACTTGCGAAATGTACAAAAACATGTTTGTTTCGCCTAGACTTGTTAAGCTGGCGTAGCCCCGGGTCTTTTTAGTGTCCATTTAGTTTTGACTATTTAGTCCATGGGCGTAGCCAGGGTAAGGGCGGTGAGGGTTTGTTGGTCCAACAACCCCCCCTCCCCCCCGAAATATGCAAAAATATAACAAATATTATATTGAAATAAGGAGAGAAGGTTCTCTTCAAGAGAACATGGTAGATGTGCAGTTTAGGTACCCTTGTATGTCAGTTTTTGAAAGTAAATTGGCGCATTCCTGTTATTGTATTTTATATTTTATTGTATACCCTCCCCCGAAACTAAATCCTGCCTACGCCGGTGATTTATTCTACAGTGTTTCATACGTCGATGAGATTTTTTAAGTAGGTAATTATTTACTGATAATGTTGATAATAAATCTAGGTATGTAAATAATTTAATTCTAATAATCAGTGATGTTAGTAATGACTAATGTTAATAACCGTAATTTCAAATTACTACATACCCAATATTAAATACGCAGAGTACTTCAAAGGCCTGATTAAGCACACAATAATATTGAATCAACTAAATTTAACTCGACAAGATCAAACAGTCATTAAGATCTATTGCATACATGCTGATGCATTGACTATACATTTGATACAGGACACCATAATCTGAGCTTGGAAACACTAAAATATTGCAAAAATAATAATATTTAATCTTTTAATATAATATGTATGTTTAAAAGGGTCTTTATTGTAAATGTAAATCTGTTTAATGTCTATTTTTTTTTTGTGAGTGTTGTAAATATAAATGATAAGAAAAAATGGGGGTGGATAACAGTGCGATGCATAACATAACAGTTCTTCAATTGCCGCTTTATATTTTGAATACCCGGAATAAATGGACAATATTTTGTCTGGCTATTACGGTTATTGTTATTATTATTACAATGACCGTTAGGGGGGTTATCTTGTTTGTTAAAGCTAATAGTCCAAACAAAAACTGAAAAAAAAAACTCAAAACTAGTTTTATTTTAATGTTACTGGTTTTTAGATTCCGTCTGTGCTTTGCATTCGCCATTTGCACACATGCCCTTGTTCCTTGTGGAATTAATAAAATTAAAACTAGGCAATTTATCGTGCCGAGGGCGAAATATCCGCGCAACCGTGCAAGAACCGACTAATACTTTTAAATTGCCACTGTTTTACTCTCTCTCACTCGATATATTATTGGTCTGGTCAAAGTTTTACATCACGTTCCGAATGTCGGCAAAGTTTCGCCATTGGTTTCATTCGATTCCGACCAGAACCCAGCGTCTTGGCCAAAGTGAAAAACTCCGGCCAGCACCGCACACACACAAGGGATACGACTTGATCAACACGTTTAAAAAACTTTAAATTGCTTAACCCATTAAACGACTGGAAAATAAAACTAAAATAAAATAGCACCGACAGAACGAAAATAAAAAAAGAGTTTGTAATCTCTACTAGTGTTGAAGTAAAACTTTTTGGCGGTTTTTACACGGATCACTAAAAATTTTTAAATATAGATGTTACAAAAGTATACAAAAGTTTAGTTTTTTTTAGTAATAACAAATTTACAGTGAGTAATAAAAAAACTTTCTTTATATTTGTTTTTATAAGTTGTTTTATATACATGTACAGTCGAACTTCCCTCGAAGTCGAATTGCCATAGTTCATGAAAAAAAATTGAGTAATAAAAAATTGGAGTTATAGAAATATATAAATATAAAATGAGTAAAATGCACTATACACAATATATTCAAAGTAAATACATATATACATATGTATATATTTATAAACAAAAGACAACATAGAGATATGAATAGATTATTAATATGATGCTATATAATTATATTTAATTAAAAATAATTTTAATTATATATTATTTTTTGAAAAAGTTGGTAATTTTTAATTGTTTTCCATAATATATAGCACCTTGTGGGTGTACTTCGTTTATATCGTCTCTTTTTGGATTACCGATTCTCGGGAGAATAATATCGTAATCTTCCTAAAGCACACCCGCTGGTAAATTCTTAGTTTTGCTTTATTCGAGTTTTTGGTGATCATAAAATATGAAAATTAAATGTTTGATAATCTGCGCGAGGATTACACTATCGACACTATCGACGGTTTATGATAGGCAATATCCGGCATCATACATTTTGGATAATACGCGGCGGTAAAAAATTGGAGTTATAGAGACAATTTTGTGTGTAATATTTTACCATTGTACAAATTTTTACTACGAATTGTAGAAAAATTCGAATTATGGGAGTTAATTTATATGTAAAATGGTATCTAAACGTATGAATTTCTAAAAATATTCGAGTTATAGAAAAATTGGAGTTACAGAAGTTCGAGTTATGGAAGTTCGACTGTATTTATATTATTTTATTTTGTCTTTACAATATATTTTTAATAAATTTATTAAATAATATATTTAGAAATAAAGTAATAATAATTATTGGTAGTAGACTTTATAAAAACAGATTAGAAATAAATTCGAGCATATATGTGTATATAACACTCACGGAATTCTATAGTCAGTCGATGAAGAAAATGAAAACATTATATTTTTAGGTGACATCTATAGAACAATTTCTACACAATTTAAAACTGCCAAAAACGGAGGATTATAAACTTATTATTAAATATAGACTTTACTTAAGGTCGAGGTTACACAGTGCGAGCTAACCGGGCTGGCCTAGCCAGTTACTGCAGTGCAACTACTCGCACCGTTTGACCACATCATAATGGCTCGCGTACACCTAAACCGTCATCGGCCGAAGTTTGCTCGGGCGACGACGGCGATTGAATCAAACACTTGTAAAAGAATGAGAGCGCGTACACAAACACGACTGTAATCGTCCGCTGTCGCCCGAAAACGGCCGATCATCACGATGATCCGAACTTGTTGGGATTTCTCGCCAGACTGCCGGCGTCTACAGTGCAAATTGAGTGTATTTATATTTCAATTTTGTTGTTATCTACCTAAACGACTATGGATATTGAAAAATTATTTAGTTGTGTTTATAATAGACCAACCCTGTGGGATAAACATTAAAAAAATTACAATAATCGAGATGTTTCGAAACGGTTATGGGCTGAAGTTGAATCCGAAATGGATATAGAGGTTCCAGACATAAAAAAAATGGAGCAACGTAAGGGACCAATTTCGTAAAGAATATAACAAATGCAATGAACCAGGTAGATTCGGTGCTGCGGCGGTTCACAAATCACCTTCGTGGACATATTACGAATCGTTATTATTCTTGGCGAAACAAATCCTTTAACCGGAAATGTGCCTGAACCTCCTAGCCAAGAAACTGAAGATGATACGGAATCATCCCATTTTTCTGAGTATTCGTCTGTATCGCAGCCACAAAGAGTACCGCAGCCTGAACCCTCACCTTTTTCGCAGCTTGCACCCTCACCTATATCGCAGCCTGGACCTTCATCTTTGTCGCAGCTAGGAGCCTTGAATTCGAGCCAAGCAGTAATCTCCCCGTCACAACAACATACTAGACCACACACCAAAACTATTCGTGTACCTTTAACACAAGCTGGAAGACTTATGAAAAAACGAAATATTGATGTGGACCAAGAGTATTTAGAGATCGAAAAAAGAAAACTTCATTTATATGAGTTCAGGTCAGCAGATAAATCTGCAGATGATCCTGATCGTAACTTGTTGTTGAGTTTGCTTCCATACTTAAAAGAAGTGCCACGAAATAGAAAAATCTTTGTTCAACGAAAATTGTTACTCGTGTTCATGGAAGAAGAAAATACCCTACCTCAGTTTTCTCCTGTAAGCCGCTCCTCCGAAGAATTAAGTCGCCCTGATTCTGGAGACTTGTCATCAAACATGTCATTTCCTCCATACGTTGTCGATATTGAAGAGCCTTTGCCACTGACCATTAATCAAATGACACCATCAACATCTGCCCAGGGCCAACGGTACACGATCACTTATACAGATTAGGGCTCCAACTTATAAAAAAAAATTAATTTATTATGTATAAATAATGAATAATTTTCATTAATAAAAATAAAACCACAATAAAAATTCATTGTTTAGGTTTTTTTGACCTAACTAAACAATGAATTTTTATTTCAATTTCAAACGTTTTTTTATTACAGTAGGTTTTAAAATAAAATCGGAAAAATTATAATAATTATTGAACCCTATTTTCATTACAAAATAAGTGTTTGAAAGCTTCGCGAATATTATAAGCTGAATATTATATTCAGTCGTACTTCTGTTTTGCCCTCTAGAAGCAAAGTTACTTCTTTCACCTAAATTTCTTCTTTGATCTGTGGAATGATAGTGATTTGGTTGTCCTTCTTTGTCTATAACAATGTTGTGTAGTTAACAAACACACTTTACAATAGTTTCAGCATATTCTGTAGTTGTTTCTATACAGTTGGTCAAAATCCTCATTGACCAACATTGGTTGGTCATTTTTGTGTTATTATACCAAAAGCGCATTCAATTACTACTCGGGCAATTGATAAACGTTCGTTATAAATTGTTTCCTGCTCTCGCAGGTTACGTCTTGGATATGGCCTATTAATATACCTCTTTATAGGATGGGCTTCATCTGCTAGTAATACCAAGGGCAACAAAGTGTTTGTATTTGGTAAACATTTAGAAATATTTAAAAACCCATTTCAAACTGGCGATACAATGCCGAAGAGGCAAACGTACCACCATCGCTTTGTTGTCCATAAGCTCCTACTTCAAAAAATAAAAATTTGTAATCCGGGCTTGCAACCGCTTGTAAAACAATGGAAAAAAATTTCGTGTAATTGTAGTACATACTACCAGAATTAGAAGGGCATTTCATTCGAATATGTTTACCGTCCAAGGAACCAATACAATTTGGAAATCCCCACTTTGACCAATATAATTCAGCATTTTGGTGGATCATTTCGTCGGTTGGCATAGGCATATGATGTGAAACAAGACTATCAAATATAGCCTTGCAAGTCTCTCTGAAAATTATTCCAATGGCACTATTTGACACTCTAACCGAAAATGCTAAAGATCGAAAAGAATATCCAGTTACAAGATACCTGAAATGAAAAGGTAACATGTTAATAACTGTTTCACAAGAATTAAGTACTTAACTAACCCTACTATAAATCTATAAAATTACATCAATCTATACTTACGGCAATGTTATTTCAGTCTTTCAGTTGGTGATATACATTCCCTATAGTTTGTATTCTGCTTTGTTATTAGTGGTTCAACTGCATGTAAAATATATAGAAATGTGCTAAAACACATTCTTAAATATTCGAAGAACTTGATGGGTTGTAATTTTAATTCTTCAAAAAGGTGGTGGTATTCATCCAGTTGTTTTCTGTACATAAATATTTCATTAACCCACACACGCCGATGTCGACGTCGATGAATTAAATTGCGGTATGAATTTTCTAAAAGATACATTTCTTCTAATTCCTCCATTTTAAAAACTCGCTTTCAATCTTGTAAACAATCTTGTAAACAGTCAACTACAGAATACTGGCAACGTCCAATGTCGCACAAGTTATACACTGTGCAACACTGTTGCAGTGTAAGCACATACACGTCCGACTTACTCGTCCGGGTAGTTCTGTCCGCTATCGGACGACAAAATCATAACAGCTACTGCCATGTGCGAGTCGGTCAGTACCTCGCATTCGAGTTACTACAACATTTTTTGTTCTTACTCGCCTCTCGCCTTCCGCGACTACACCACAAGCAGCAACTCGCATGGGACTCGGACGTCAATTTGCACAAGGGGTGTCCACTTAAAAAATATATCGATATTTACTTTCGATGTAACATCGGATCCCAACGCCGATGTTTATCAATATTTCGCTTGAAAACATCGATATTTTTTCAATATCGAATACTTTCTACAAAAGTTTAATTCCTTTTTTCCAGTCAAACGCAGAAAGTTTGCTGTCTTTGATTTCGTATGTGTGAATGTAGAATCGAACACCAGAGTATACAGTATATACATATAGAGTATACAGTGACATATAATAGTGATTTCCTATTAATGTTACTTGAATAGAATTGAACTATTAAGATAGTGGTTTGATAGTGGTTTGATAAAATTAATAGAAATATTTTATTACATACCAAAACACTTAAATCTACCTGCAAAAATTGGACCATGAAGATTACTTTCCATTTAAGACCAATCCTCTCTAGACAAACTTTGCAAAAATAAATGTTTACTAGATCTTTTACCTTTCATTCTATTTATTTGTTGATTGACTATTTGAGCAGCCTTTGAAAATAAACGTTCGGATGGAACAGAAGTCCCGACAATAGTTGATTATTTGAAGACAATCTTCTAAAGCTTAGGAAATTTTTAGATCTTGCCAAATATCTAAAGGATTCTTATTGAGCCTTCCTGCTACTTCACTACGCAAGTAGATCGATAATTCATCAGAAATTGCATCTTCTGAATGTATTGATTTCCAAATCTTGTTTACTAGTTTGTAATGATAGTCCCATAAGGAAAAGCTCTCTTCTTATTTTTCAGATTGATCAGAATCTGATTCCGACATTTCGTGTAGTTTTTTTCATGAAGTCTGTAAATTTTGCGACTGCTGTAGATAGAGCAAGCAAGTGCGTCCACGAAGTGAATTTTTATACCTGGGATCTAATACAATAGCTATGACGGGTGGAGTTACCCTCTCGATAGCGCCCATTCCTTTTTCAATTTCATTAAGCACAAACAATTTCAATTCTTTGGCAAGTGAGTCTTCCAATTGGAGAGGTTGGATTTTAAAAATCAAGCAATGAACTAACGGAATCACCCTGCTGCTAGTGTACTACCTGTCTACAGAAACTTCTTTAGTAGCAGCTTCGAGTGGTCGTAAGACTATACTTGCCGCAGCGATCCCGTGGAGTGATCACGCGGCGTTCACGTAATAGTTCGTAGTGACGTTGTAAAAAGCCTGATTTAGACTGCTTTGCCAAATTTTACTTTAAAAAATAGGAGTATAATATTAATTTAAAAAAAAAGTCTTGAAAAATACTGATTTATGGATAAAATGTAATTACTAATTTTAACTAAGACAGAAACACTGAAACATCGAGAGCACGTGGCATACAACCGGACTGGTCGACTGGTTTAAAGTTTCGGCTGTGTTATGTATGCTTCAAAAGCGTTGGCACTGGCTGCATCGGGTGGCTGCGACAACTATAGTAACACAGAAGAGAGAACTGACAGTTCTGATGCAATGAGAATAGGTGGCGCTGTTTTATGACGAAATGTATCATTGATTACAGTGCGAAACTCTAAAAATCTCTCAAACATATAATAAGTACTGTTCTATCTTGTGGAGACTTGTTGAAAAATACTACACGAAATGATTTTTTTTTTAAATTGAATTTACTTTGTTTCTTTTTCTGTGGCTTTTCTTAATTCATTGCTTGCTATATAACTTTGCTTGAACCATGTTACAATGGTCTTGACCTTAGCTTATTTTTTTGTAATTCTGAACAGTGTTTTTTGTGTAATTGTAAAGTGTAATTCTGAACGCATTTTGGGCAACTAAATTTAAAGAGTACGCAAAACACGGTATGTGTTTTTTACCAAAGGCCAGGTTGACCGCCTTAATCATAAATGCTGCGTTGTTCGTTACTACAGCCGAAACTTTATCAACCTATATCCCATTCAGGACTATAATATCTCAGCCATATAATCCGAAGTGTTGCGGCCAAATGACTGATATACTCAGACAAGACTAATGTACTCAGTTTTCTTATATACTCAGCCTACAGTATTATTAAAAATTTCGGTACATACACCGAAGTGACCTGCAATTCCAAGAAAGCTTCTCATACTCATTGTTTCTGTCCACATATCGGTTGTAACTGTTATATTTTTTGCACTTTGAATTAATTTTAAAAAACAGCTGATGCATCACTTTTGTGATCAGCCCGGCGAGTCAATGTCGTCTTTCTTGGAAGCTTGTAATGCGGTGCAATTACTTTCATTTATTACACAATTACTCTTTCACAAGATTACGAAATCCGTCTTTTCCTACAATCATAAATGGTTGAGATTATCTTTGCAAATCATGTAGATGAGGGCATTGACTTTCATAGTTTTATTGCCACTTTCACTGAATTTGTTTTTTTAATAGATTCGACCAAAAGAACTACCCGACCTAACCGATCCTAAATATATCGATATACAAAATAGAATAAATATCTGTCAAAACATCCAATCAATCCTATCATCCTATCAATCCTACAATCCTATCATGTGGTAAACATCGAGAAAATTCGATATATCGATGTTAAGTGAATATCCCTAATTCGCACGGTATTGTGAAATGGCAGTAGCTCGTAACCCCGGGACCACGACGGGTGCATTCTTCTTGCATTTTGCCGTTAAAAATAAAGAATGGGGAATACATGGACTTCCGAACAAAATAAAAAGTTTGTGGAGTTATACAAGGACCAAGCCAACTTATGGAATTGTTTGGATTCTAATTATAAGAACAGAGATTTGCGCAAAGCCCCGCTTGAACACATTCGCATAAAATTGGTTTTACAAGACACGAATGAAGTAATGAAGATAAAAAAAATGTACGTTCTCTTTTTCGCCTTCTTTTCTGCACAAAGTATTTCAGCACAAAGTATTTTTGTATTCGCTTTTGTTACAGTATGAACTGTGATCAGTCTTGTATTTTGCGACAACATTGCACGAATGTGAGTACACACTGTCTAATACGCTAGCAACTCGTACTGGTGTGACTGGGCGAGGCGAGTTGAGCTACTGTCATGCGAGTACATAGGTCCAGTAGCTGTCCCATGTCGGGTCAGCAACTCGCACTGTGTAATCTCGCCTTAACACGTCCAGTGCTGACAACGTACCTAGTGCGTTATTGTTTACAATCGCCGGATGTTGACAACGCGGCCGGGGGGCGACTTCTATTTCCATTTATTGAAATAATTTTCAACACACCACTGTCTCCCGCTCAATTTTGCACGAAATTAAAAAAAAAATGTAGATGAACAGTTGTATAAATATATTTCCTCTGATAGAAAAGTTAAAAGTCCTAGTCATACTTTAAAATCTCTGGTTGTTATATCAATCCAACGTGATATACAACTATGCCCTGAACTAGAATTTGCCAATATTTCAACCGCATATAAAGTAGTTTTTTCTACCACAAGAATCTAGAATCCATCATCAAACAGTATATTTAAAAAATACCTCAATATTCATTTTTATTACCCGCTTTAAATGGGATATTCTGACATTAAGCGGATGAGTTTGACTAGATTCTTGTAATTCAAGAAATTGCTGATTCGTTTGAAGTAGGTTGGAATACATATGAAGGTCACCATCTCTTTCAGTTTCAGACTCATTTTATATTTCGTAATCGCTATCTGTTCCAAATTCCACATCATCGTCAAAAATGTTCTTCTCTAGTCTTGATCGTTTGGCTGGTCGTCTATTCATTTTGAAAAAAGGTTTCAAATTTATTTAATATAGCAAAAAAACTGACAGAAGTTAATGACTGTGGGTACACAGTCATCAATGGTCTTCAATCCGAAGATTGGTTTGCAGCAATTCTTCGATCTGCTCTGTATTCAGCCTTCCGCTTCATTTCTTGATATATTGTGCATCCAGTATCTCAAATTAGTTGCTGCCGTGGTAATTGTGTTCATCATATCGCAGTGTATGGCCAATAAGTTGCATTCGTCTCTTTACAATGCTGTTTCACAGACAGCTTTTTTCCTCGGCTCTCCTTAACACTTCTTCATTTTTCACTCGGTCAACCCAGACAATTTTTAGCATCCTACTATAACACCATATGACGTCTTCTCTCTTGGGTCCCTATGGTCCAGGTTTCACGCTCATACAGTGCAACACTCAAAAAAAAAAGTTTTAATTAGTCTTTTCCTTACCGCAAGGTTCATGTTGTTAGAGGTGGACAGGTTTTTCCGTTTAAGAAAATCAATTTTTGCTTGGTTTAGTCTACTGACAATTTCGCTTTTTAATTCTTCCATCAGTTTTAATTTTGCTTCCCAAATACATGAACTGTTGAACTTCATCTAAAGTGTGTCCATTTAGGCTGATGTTTGTGTGGATGCTTCCTTTCTTGTTGCAGACTAAAATTTTAGTGTTTTCATAATTAATTTCCTAATTATATTCGTTTCCCAATATGCCCTCCATACTTCTTAACGCATTCTCGAGATCCTCCATACTCTCTCCCAGAACTGCAATGTCATCAGCGTACCGAAGCATTTCAATTTTCTCTCCATGAATTTTTATCCCAAAGTCAGTTTTCTCCTTTTCTAAATTTATGGCAGCTTCAATGTATGCATTAAATATGATTATTATAAAAAAAAGATTATAGGTGACAGGTGATAGATTAGGCGATAGACAACACCCTTGTCTCACGCCTTTGTTTATCTTTGCTCCCTCCTTGTGATCCCCGCATCACTTCCCCCCCCCCCCCGTCTTCTCTTTTCATACAATCTCCATATTACTTTTCTATTTTTATATTTTATTCCTACTTCTTTCAGGACAGAGAAAAGTTTTCCCCATTTAACAATGTAGAATGCTTTCTTCGCACCAACAAAAGCGATATATGTTATCAAACCTTGCTTCAGTCTCATTTCTAGAATAATTCTTAAAGCTAAAATTGCTTCATGGGTGCCACTGCCTTTTCTGTACCCAAACTGGTCATTACCTAGCAAAACATTAACAATATTTTCTATTCTTTTTAGTATTATATTTGTTAGAAATTTGGATGCATGTGAAACCAGGCTTAACGTGCGAAACTGCAGGCATCTATTAGCATTTCTGATCTTTGGTAGTGGTACAATAATGCATTCTTCAAACTCATCAGGCATCTCCCCTCCATTATAAGTATTACACACAAGTTAATAGAGATTATTCTTTACACCATCTCCAGCCAATTTGATTAACTCTGTCGGTATCCCATCAATGGGGAGACAGTAGCGTCATGTTCTTCTGAGTCGCTCACTCTTGACAGAGTGGTCGTGGTCATGGGGAGTCGTCTGCTTTTTTCACTACTGCCTTCTCCAATCTTCTCCATAGATTCCTGTTGGTCGCATGGCGAGCGCATTCTGCCACAGGAGTCTCAGTGACAGACTTAATGGTGTCTGTTCATCGAGTTGGTGATCAGCCACGAGGTATGACTATCTTCCACTCTGCCCTGAATCACCAGTAGATCCATTGAGTCACTTTTGCGGGTAACGTGTCCAAAGAATCTGAGGATTCGTAACTGAACAAGCTACGAGATACGCTGTTCAATTTTAAATTCCTTGAGTATGGACACGTTGGTCCGGTGAGCGGTCCAGCCGATTCCCAGCATGCGCCTCCAACACCACATTTCTAGGTCGTCGATCTTGCGTCGATCCTTCACCCGCAAGGTTCATGTTTTCGCTCCATACAAAAATATCGGAAATACCAGGCTACTCATAAGGCGAATTTTGGTATTTTTCTTGATTCGGCGGTCTCCACATATCTTGTCTAGCCTTTGCGCAGCGGACCGTCATGGCACAACGTCGTTTAATCTCGAGGTCACATCCTCCGCTATTGGTGATAGTGGAGCCCAAGTAAATGTAGCTTCCGACAACCTCACAGTTGGCAATGGGTGAAGTATCTGGATTGCTTTCATTGGCTCTATCATCATCTTTGTTTTTTTTTCGCGGTTCAAGGCGAGTCCAAACTCTAGGCTAGTGGTTTCGAGTATCCGCAGTATGTTACTGATATCGTCCTTGGATGAAGGCAGAAGCCTTGTATCATCAGCATACCTCAAATCAGATATGTTCATACCTCCGATCGATATATCTTTATCCCATTTCTAAACAAAACGCATAATGTATTCGGTGTAGATGTAAAAAGTAACGGTGATATTATACATCCTTGCCTGACACCGGCTTGTGTTTTAAGGGATTCAGAGTCTATTCCTTCCAAGCACACAAATGCTGTGCCGTCCTTATAGAGCAGGGGTTCCCAATGTGCGGCCCGCGGGCCAAATGAGGCCCGCAAAGCCTGTGAATTTGGCCCGCGATTTCGATACGATATATATTTGGAGGAGGAGGCCCAGGTCCAAATAGAACTGTAGCGCCACGAAGAGAGAGACAGTCTCAAGCAGGACCTAGACACAAGTATAGTTTGATTTTGTTGACAGACACAATTTGTTAGGAAGTTACCAAAATTTGGACAAAGAATTGCAGGAATTTCCAAAATATTTGATTTGGTTTTGAATTTGTAGACAGACAAATTTTCTTAGGAATTTTCGAAAATTTGGACAGACAAACCAATTTAAGTACTTACAAAATATGTTTTATTTTTTATAAGTTGCGGTGAAAAACTTTCGTGTCCTAATTATGGTGCCTTGAAGAACCAAGAATTTTTTTTTTAAATTTGCGTTTCAAAATCGTGTCTTAGTTGTAGTGTCTTTAGGAACCAAGAGAACATTTTGAAAATTCGCGTTTTAAAATCGTAGTTTAGTTATGGTGCCTTGAAGAACCAAGACAAAAATTTGAAAATTCGCGTTTTAAAATCGTATCTTAGTTGTGGTGTCTTGAGGAATCAAAACAAAAAGAAGTTTGAAAATTTGCGTCTCAAAATCGTGTCCTAATTATGGAGACTTAAGGAACCAAGACATAATTTTGAAAATTCGCGTATCAAAATCGTGTCCTAATTATGGAGTCTTGAGGAACCAAGATATTATTTTGAAAAATTTCGTCTCAAAATCGTGTCCTAATTATGGAGCCTTGAGGAACCAAGACAAAATTTTGAAAATTTGCGTCTCAAAATCGTGTCCTAATTTTGGAACGTTGAGGAATCAAGACATTATTATGTAAATTCGCATCTCAAAAACGTGTCCTAATTATAGAGCCTTGTGGAACCAAGACATAATTTTTAAAATTCGCGTCTCACAATCGTGTCCTTATTATGGAGTCTTAAGGAAACAAGGAATAATATGCTCAAAAACATAGATTTTGTAGAAATGATTAACGATTTTGCCCATCTCAAATCTAGGGTAATCTCTTCAATCAACATTAATTAAGATTTAAGCACTAACCTGTGAATTCTAAGACTTACTTCTGTGGATAATATTATATTATATCTATTCTGTGAATAAATTATTATTATTCATTTAATATGACTATAAAGAAATTAAAAAAAAAATTTAGAACTTTGCATATCTACTTTCTTTGCCTATTCTAACAATGTAGTGCTCTGTGAAGGTCATAGAGGCCCCATTATCGTAGTGTGTCCAGAGCCTCCCATAGGTTAAAGACGGCCCAGCTAAAAATTCCAATTAATTGCATCATAATCACTGTATTATTCATCAGGAAAATCTTATAGCTCATGTGTTGAAAATGTATAATGTCATGTATAATGTCATGAATGATATTAAGACAGTAAATTTTATCAAAATGCATCAATCACCGTCAATTTAACTCTTTCAGAAGAGTCTAAATCTCCATTTGGAGACGTTGTATATTTTTCAAAGGTCAGATGGCTTTCGAGAGGACGAACATTAAAAAGGTTTTTCAGTTTAAAAAAAGAAATTATTAATTAAATTTAATTAATTTTTAACTGAAAAAAATAGTAATGTTGCTTCATTACAAGATATTAACTGGTTATGCGACTTGACATTTCTAGTAGACGTAATTGTTGACCAACATAAGTTATTTGGTGTTATGAACGAATTAAATTTAAAACTGCAAGGTAATGGTAAGCTTATTTATGATCTTCTTAGATTTGTAAATCCCATGGAAAGAAGATTTCATTTATTACAAGAACAGCTTCAAATTGGTAACTTTTGTCATTTTGAAAGATGTGGAATATTAGTAAAGGAAAATACCGAGGCATCAGTTATTCTTCAATCGAAAAAATTAATACAAAATCATACAGTTTTTTAGAAGATTTTGACAAACGTTTGGATGATTTTAAGTCACACGGACAACTACATTTTATTTTCAGATCCATTTTCTTGCAACCCGCGTAACGTTTCTGAAGACATGCAATTTGAATTGATAGAATTACAGGATAATATCGATGCTAGGAATTCTTATCGGAACAATTCCTTAATTGATTTTTATAAAGGATTATCATGCGTGAATTACCCGAAAATACGAAAACATGCTCAATAAATGTTTTCATTATTTGGCCCGCCAAAAAATTCGGTAATATTAAATTGGCCCGCCTAAGAAAAACTTTGGGAACCCCTGTTATAGAGCCTCTCGATCAAATGTACTAAATGGCGCGAAACGACCATCTCCAGCAGTACTTTCCATAATTTGAACCAGACAACGGTGTCAAAGACTTTGCGAAAGTCGATTAAACAGATGTACAGCTTTTTATTAAACTCTCGGGCCTTTTCGATGATTTGTCTCAAGATGAGTATTTGCTCCCGAGTTCCTCGACCTTTGACAAAACCTGCCTGTTTTAGTGCAATTGAAGTCGGATATTCAATATATGTAGAAGAATTTTGCTGATATGTGATATCAGGGAAATCAGACGATAGTTATTGCACTTTTTGTTTGATCCCTTTTTATGGAGATGTATAAATAGTGACTTTGCTCATTCCTTCGACCATTCTCCAGACTCCCAGATCTTGGAGCAGATGCAGTGCATTATATCTACTCCGAAGTTTTCCATAGCTTTGATAACCTCTATAACCCTATGATGGGTATCTCGTCAGTGCCCACTGCTTTTGAGATGATTTATAGGCCCTTACCTCATCTTTTAAAATGGGAGTTTCCCTATATTCTGCGTCTAAGTTAGTAGCATTAAGTACACTGAGAGCAGAACTTCTGCTGGAAAATAATGAGCGACAGTAGTTAATCATCTCCTTAATCTCCGTCATCACAATACCTGCGGAGTTTTCAATAGCCAAGGTCTTTGTTTTAAACTGTCTGGTTATAGTCTTTATCTTCATATACAAATCCTTAGTCTCATACTTTTCACTATGTTGTTTCACTTCCGTTCAGATGGATTTTATAGCTAGATCACGGTCTCTTCGACAAGCTGTTTGAATTGAATTATGGCTCCGTAATTGTTTAGTTCTTGAATGCTTGTGCCTTCGGTTCTTCAACTAATTCCCAAGTCCCATTTGATATCCAGTGTTGTTTTTTGACTTTGGACGGTTTTGGTTGTGACTGGTCTACAGAGTCTACTATTAGCGTCTTAGCTTTTGCCACAGAACTTCAGGCGATTCATTTGAGTTAGAGGACTATTGTTGTTTTTTGTCCTGTAGTATTTTCTGAAACGACTCCTTGTCTTGAATTTGTAATCGCTTTGAGTTGCTCTTTTTGATTGATTTGCGTAACTTTAACTTTAGACTACAAATCAGGAGTTGGTGATCCGTGAGACAGTCTGCTCCTAGTAGAGTGTGAGCATTGAAAATCGAACTTCTGCATCTTTCTCGGATCATTATGTAGTCAATTTGTTTTTTATATAGGCCGTTAGGTGATATCCAAGTCCAGAGTCTCCTTGGATGATGTTTAAAGACAGTGTTTTTGACAGTTGACAGTTTGACAGTTGTTCATAATGGTCAACTCATTTTGCGCAGCGAATTGTATAAGGGGTGACCGCCGTCTGTCTTTCCTGACACCTACTCCATACTGCCCAACTATGTTACGCAATCCTGAGTCCATTTTAGTGTCACCAACTTTAGCATTAAAGTCAACTAGAATAGTGACGAGTTCTTTTTTTGGAACCTTGGAAATACAGGTTGCTAGTTGTGCGTAGAAATTTTCAATAACATCATCAGATGCGGTGGAGGTGGGGCCATAGGCCTGTATTATATGGATCGGAGTGGGTGTCGCACTGCCTTTAATAGATATTAGGCGATTGTTGATAGTATTATAGCTCACACCCGATTTATTCCATTGTTTCTTGCTTGCTTTACTTAATTAAAATAAAATCTTGCCTTTCTCGAGCAGGCCCCGCCCTTTCTTAGGGACCCCGGAAGTCCCGCGTAGTAGTAAATATTCTCTTCCATGCTTCCATCCATGCCATGAGTTGCCTGGTCACCTACATGCTCATAGCTGGTAACCAATTTCACACCCGAAGTCCCGAAAAACTCCTGGTGCCGCTCGCTACGCGGATCTCTCAGAGCACAACACTTTTCTTTTTAGGCGACATTTCATTTCATGACTCTCATGGGAAATAGTAGCAGTGGTTTACCGTTGCCTTCTGCCCCAGCATTTTTGGAGTTTTTTGGACTTCAAGGCCGTTGCTGCCCCTTCCGATCCATTGCCGGACAAGGTGAGTGGTTATTCCGCCACTTACTCGGTCGCCAGAACCTCGTCCGTTGTCTTGCAGGGAGCACCACGGATGCCTATTGGCTACCGCCGCCATCCGACGCTTGCAGGTGAGGTTGACATTAAGGCCGGATAGATGTTGAATTCCATTATTCCCTTAGCGTCATGTAAATTAGTTAAATATAGAGAATTATTAGCAAGCAATTGCGCATAATGACTTGAATTGACTCTTGCATTGAACCTGGTCCCCCTAAATTAATTTTACTTCAATCTTTCAATGTTGAGAAATGCCAAAATGTTGGTAATGTTAAAAAGCGACGTCTATCTAAATATAACTTAACCTAACCTTATTTTCGTCAGTCAACATAATTTGCGATTGAAGATTTGAGTTACTCCCAAATCGCGCGCAAAGAAATTTGACATCAAAAGCGAAAAAATACCATTTCATTCCGACATTTTAACTGCGGGTTTTCTTTAGGATTATACTGATTTAGTCATTAGTCTTACTGTTTACTACTATATCTTTTTTATTTAGTCTTGTCTGTCTAGTATTGTTAATGTATTGCTATCTATTTAGTTTTGTCACTCTAATCTTGTCTGTTTATTCCGAAACCTTTTTGTCTAGATCTGATTGTCTAATCATATCTTCATTTTCTGGTCTGTCTAGTCAAGTCTGATTTGTTTTGTTTGTCGGGGTCCATTTTACGCTATTTTTATGACACCATTTAGTCTTTGCTATTTTTATAAGGAAAGTTCGATGAATATTTTCGTTGTAATGTGTGGATTCGAGAGTGTGAATATGTCTACATGGAAAGCGTGAATTGCAAGTCCCATGTTATTCTAAGGGTAATACAGTTTGTTTGTGTCCTGCAATGGACGTATTTCTGCGTTAGATTGCATTGGAGGTGCGAGGGAATTGAGATGCCATTTCCCAAAGGCTATCTGTCTGTTCATTCGTTGGAGGCGACATCGCCCGCATTGAATATAGAGAGGAGGGATTTTTCAAATTGGCAAGACGGCGGAGGTAAGAGGATCTGCTGGATATTACTGCTACATTTTACATGACCATTTTATATTATTTGCAACGTATTCGCCGGAATATTAAAGGTATATGTGCGGTATGAAAATTGAATCCAGGGATTCAATTTAGTTGTTGCTTACATAAGATACTTTTCTGATTTCCTTATGAAAGGGATAGACCGCTAGAATTTAGTTCATTTAAGTTTCTATAACTGTATGTACTAACGTATTATATTTAAAGACGTTTCGTATGCCGTCATAAAATTGATTTTCTTGAATATGCTTTCAATCAACAGATTGTAATATAAATATTGTTTCATATTGTCTGCACAGGGTGAGCGAAACTCGATGTCTCACCTCTATTATAAGAAAAACAAAAACGATAGAAAATTATAAAAAGAGGCTCTTAAATGGGATTGAGTAATGATAATGAAAATTAAGTAATGAAAGAAGTCATGAAAATGGACCTCATGACTTCTTTCATTACTTAATTTTCCAATTATGCAAAACTGATTTCTATATTTTTTTTCAGCGTTTTTCTATCATTTTTCCTTTTCTTATAATAGAGCTGAGACATCTAGTTTCGCTCACCTTGTACATAATATGTCTATTATCATTATTTTGCATATATACTTGTATATTATATACGTTTTATTTTATTAGATATTTTTTTAAATATTTTGTATATCTGGTTATATGTATTTTATAGAATGGGATATTTTGGTTTATAAATGTGCTGTAGGTAAAAGTGTGATTCGCGCGTAGAAATACATTTTAATAAAAAGAAATCAAATTGAAAGAGCTTAGTGCATAAAATATTCTAAAAGGTTCTCAATTTCGGCGTCATAAGAAATGCAACAAGTGAGGATAAATACTACTGGTATAGCACTAACAACAAAATATGCCGCAATATCTGAGTGAGCGCGGGGAGTTTCGTACGTGCAATAAGAAATAAATATCGCTGACAAGTGAAACTCTTTTATCAGAATATATTAGATTTATTTGATTTTATATTTTTAGGACGGTCAAGGAAGCTGGCTTGGAATTGCTCTTATATAGAAGACGTATAAAAATTTAGTATCAACGCCGAGGTCCAGACACATTCATCCCCGTACGTAGTGTCCGACTCGCTAGAGACACCCTCGCTGTAAAAACTTCCGTCTCGCTGAACAACGTATGGAGGTGTGGACTTTAATTCCAGACTTCAAATGGTTCGGTAATGTATTTGTACCAGACGTTCCTTCAGACGCGAATTCAGTTTGAATTTCCTCGGCCTGTTTGCTTTACACTTTATGTGTTTGCTTTGGATTCGAACAGGTTCTGATCATCGTATTATGTCCTTCCTTCGAGGGCTCTTCAATGGAATAATCTGTTCGGCTCTGGAATGTTTGGCAAGTTTGCATCAAACCCACTCTATATCGACATGTGTAAACTCCCATTTACATCCTTGTTTCAATCAATTTCATATTAATCATTCCCCACGGATTTAATGCATATTTCAACTCATTCCCTATTTAAACATTACTTACGACTCATCTATAAAATATTCCATTTCACCGTTTCTCGTTATTAAACTACATAATTAAATATTTCAAATATCTACATAATTTAAGGAGCTATTTATATTTATTAATAATCAAAAAATCGTCAAACTGCGTTCTTTTAACGAAAATGTTAATTTTTTTATATCGAGAATGTACGTAATGAAACGATTTTTTTCTACTCTGTGAGCCTTAATAATTGCTAAATAGCAATTTGGATATTTTCGAAACCTTGAGGGCATGTTCCTGTAGATCCAAACAACTTAAAAAAAAATTGGCGCTGCTCTTAAGTCTTTGAATAGAAATTGGTTCAAATTTCGGCTATTCCGACTGGACGTACTATACGTACGCTGTTTAGTCTAGTATTCCCCTTGCTGCTACTTTTGGTAATATTTGTAATTTTAGGTTTCAAATTATTTAAAGAAAAATAAAATACAATGCACAGATAAGAGTATTAGAGTTATATACGTGTGTAAATATGTGTGTTGTAGATAGATAATAAAATCAAGAATGAAATATTAATTGTGGTCGGTGTTCACTACTAATTGTATTTATGTAGGAAGAGAAAGATTTAATTTAAGTTAATTTGTCTGGCTACTTATTTTATAGTATAGATAGAGAGGAAATGTAAGGCGACTTAAAAGGTAAACAGCTTCAATTAAGATGTAGGGGGCAAGGTTTAAACGAGGAAAGTTCTCCGTCCGGCGTCATCTAATGTCCGGTACATGGTGAGCTCACAATATCTCCGACTCCGCTTTAATGACCATCGTTGTCTGGAGTTAAAATGACGTTTTTATGAATGCCCGAGCGTATATTCCTTTGGAACAGACTAACTGAAATCGGCTCGAATTACTGTTACTATACCCTTCGTGGCCGTTTGGCATCGTTAGCATTCTCAAGTTTACGTACATTGAAACATAACGTAAGATGTAGAAATGTGCTGCGGCTCGTCCCATCCTATTTGGCATAATGGCATTTCTCTATCGGAAAAAGGATATAGATTCCGGTGCAGCTATTCCTTTTACTATTAACAATCGATTTATTTGCTCGCCTCTGGAAAACTATTCCACACTTTTCAAGGATAAAGAAATGGCTTCCAGATAAATTTAAATTATGTTCACTGTAACTTTCTTTTTACGATCCGCCACCCTATACACCTTTCTAATAAGATATTATGCTGACAATGTAACATTTTACAAATACTTAGACACGAACGCGTATATAATAAAATTAGACACGAACGAGTATACAAAAAAAACTAGATAGGCAGAGAAAGTAGACATATAACTTGGCAATTTCAATAAAAAAAAATATTGAAAATTCCCAAAATACGCACGATTAATTGAAGAATACTAAGCTTGGAAATCCAGACAGATAAGTTTGTATTAAAAGTTATATACAATGAGTTAGATTGTCACAATACTTGAAGTCGATTGAGTAGACAGTGCTTTAATAAATTAGATAAAATAGACACGAATATTGGAACAGCAATAAAGCGATACGACTAGATACACTAGACTTCTCTGTCTATCAATTCTAGACACAGTAGTTTATATAGATAAGATTAACAGACATCAGACATCAACAAACATCGACAGTTACTAATTTCTAGACATAACTAATACTAGATTAATATCCCCCTATGCTTGTGTTTAAAATCTAGACACCAAGCACACATGTAGGCATCAAAGTCTAGTAGCACTGTAGTACCATTGGAGCAAGAAGTAGAAGAATCCGAGATTAATAGACATATAAGTCTAGAGCAGTGATTCTCAACGACTGTGCCGCGGCACTTTTATGTGCCGCCAAATTCTTGATGTATGTCGTCAAATTTTAGAAGTGCAAACAATACAAATTATTTGGTATATACTTTGATACAGCGTGCTAGTATAGTTTTACTATACTAAGTCTGGGGCTTGTTAAAGAATATGGGTTTCTTTGAAAATTAGTGTTGCGGACTTTTTATCTGGTGTAACTGTTGTTAATCGTCTGTGGCAAAACTCTTTTTCTTTAAAAAATAGAATAAACGTGGCAACGTCAGCATAGTTGCGAGCGCCTCCACCATTTGTTACTTTGAAAATTTGAAAAAAAATGTATCAACAAAAACACGAATATTTATTGAACCAGGCAACGTAGAAGCTTAATTTTACTTTCCGATCTTAGTTAAAGAGTGCCAAAGACGATTAACAACAGTTACACCAGTTAAAAAGTCCGCAACACTAAGTTTCAAGGAAACCCATATTCCTTACCAAACCCTTCCAAGCCCACTTGTTTGCACTTCTAAAATTTGACGGCACACATCAAGAATTTGGCGGCACTAAAAGTGCTGCGGCACAGTCGTTGAGAATCACTGTTATAGAAACAGTGGTGGCCTAGTAGTAAAGGTGATTACTTATGTAATCACCTTTAGGTGATATGGGTAAAAAAAACAGTATTCTTTACCATGCCCCAAAGCTGGATCAAACCCAGACAAAACTGTTTACTAGCAGAGTTTTCGGCTAAAACTAACGTAAAAAAAAGAATATTTTACTAATTTCACGTTTTTAACCTAGGTTAGATCAAAGGTTAAATTAGGTAATATTAGAACAGATAGATCCAGACAATATATCGCGCGGTGGCACGACCTCTCGATCCAAAATAAGAAAAAATAATTCAAATAATTTACCTTGCGACTTGCACGCCCTTTTTTACTTCAGTGAGACTACTTTATGACTTACCATTTGCCGCATCAGGAACATGTATCAGAAATAGGAAAAATGTTCCAGACATGAAGATGAAATTAGCCAGAGGCGAATACAATATCATTGTGACAGATTCGGGACTCACTGAGTCTTTTTGGCAAGATACAAAAGAAGTACTTATCTTGAGCAACTGCCAATCAAATGAGATAGTGGGAGTAAATAGAAAGTTAAAAACTGGCGACAAAGTGACGTATTTTTGTCCAAAATCTATAGCTGAGTATAATATGGGTTTATGGGTGGTGTACATCTGTCAAACCATCTTACCACCGTCTATGATTTCGACAGAAAATCTTCGAAAAGTTGTGGCATAAGGTGTTTTACAAACGCATAAAATTTATTCATCCAATATTCGGTTAGAGGTATACAAAACTCAACATACAATAAATGGATGAAGTTCTACAATAAATAGCTGGATAAATACAAAAATAAATTAATCAATCCAAAATTCGGTTACTTTATTGTACAAAATAAATTACTTCATCCAAAAAAAGGTCATGGTTCATCCAAAATAAAATGTAATCATCCAATACTTGATTTTTTCTTACAAACTAAGATTTTTCCTTACAATAATCGATTGAATCGTTCAACATATTCGAAATTCACCCAAAAAAGGTTTTTTATTTTACTTAATAAGTGCAAGATGCAAATTTACGAGTGTATTTAATAATATTCACACTTTTATTATATGCATAAAAATACCGAAAGGAAAAAACTGTTTACCTTATTGATGAGTGGATTAGCTCGGTAATAAATTGCATTATTCTCTCTGCTTATATATAGTATATATAGTGCTTCTTATATATATAGTGCATCTATCATGTTCTTCTTCTTCTTGTTTCCAATAGCCCTACTTTGGACCACGCTTGTTCAACTATTGGGCTTTGATCTTTGCCTCGTATTGTCGCATCTTCTGCCGGTGTAGCTTCTTTCCCTCTTCTTTCCAGAGGGTACCTTTCCTTCGGGTTTTTTTCTGAAATCCACGGACTTCCTTCAGTGTTTTTCCTGAAATCCACGGACTTCCTTCAATATGCATCTCACAGAAGACTGTCTATTTTGGAGATCTGTTATTCCCAGTTCTTTTATATCCTTCGGTTTCTGTCAACCAAGTGGTACGAACCTTCTTGTTTAACGAGAATGTGAACAGACTGTTGGTTAATCGGTTTGGAGTCTATCTTGCAACGCGGCCATAGAAAGCTACCCTTCTTTTCCTTGCACAGTCAGAGAGTCTCTCAATATGTTCGTAGAGCTCAGAGTTATGTCGTCTTCGGAATTCCCCATCTTCCTTTACCGGGAATGCCTAGGATCTTCCTGATGATTCTCCTCTCTCTGATTTCCAATTTCTCTACCAGACCTTTTCGGTTCAAGGAAAGACACTCCGTGGCATACAGTGCTTCTGGTCGTAAGACTGATGTGTTTTCGCTTTCTCTTTCGTTACACGCTGCGTTAGTTAGCAATAAAATTTGAAGGAATCAAGTCCTTTTGTGTAAAATTCCTTTATTGTGAAGATATAATTGTATTTTGTATAAAAAAAATTGTTTGTAACGAGCAATCAAATTTTGGATGGATCAACCTTTCTTGTAAAAGGTTTAACTTTTTTTTGGGTGAATTGATTTTATTTTGTACAAATCTATCAATTATTGTACTAAACCATTATTATTTGTAAGATTCAATCGATCATTGGGCGTTTATATTTTATTTTGGACGAAGAAACTTTTTTGGATGAAGTAATCGTTTTTTGTAGGAATAAACCGAATTTTGTATTTTTGAAACTATTTTTTGTAAAAAAACATCTATTTATTTTACGCAAAAAATCCAAGCCTTTTATTTTGGACGAAGTAACCTTTTTTGGATGAAGTAATCTCTTTTTGTATGAATAAACCGAATTTTGTATTTTTAAAACTATTTTTTGTAAAAAAACCTCTATTTATTTTACGCAAAAAATCCAAGCCTTTTACAAATTATTAATGACATCAGCAGTCAATGCGCTTGTATTTTGTACAACGTAATAAATCACAAAAAGGAGAAGACTCTACCATTCTTGGTAGATTTGTTGAAGAGCTAATAGGTAAGGGAAGGGAAAGTGCAAAAATTAAGAGAAAACGTACAAGTGGGCGGCCATCAACGTCAGTAAGACATCTATACAACATTGGGGATCATTTACCAGTCCAAGGAAAAACACGCAGAAGGTGCTTTAGTTGTGCCAAAAATAAAATTAAACATCGTGCAAAAACGATGTGCGATCTCCCATTATGCGATAGCTGTTTACACCATTTCATATATAAAAATGTACCTTGTAACATTTAGAATAAACTTTTTTCTTATTTTCTATAATAGTTTGATTTTCTATAAAACACTGTTGGGACGTATATGTCCCGTTAAAAAACACTGTTGGGACATATATGTCCCGCACTCAAATTTCAAATTTGCAGCATAGGAAAAATTTGAAATCAACATTACATGTTTTAAACAAGCTATATAGCTGATTTCTATCGTTAAAGTTACAGAAATTTCATTTTTTTAAATTCGTCGTCAAAGGGTTAAGGTAAACTTCCGAGCAAAGCGGCTCTGGCGTCACTAACGCAGCGATACTGACGCGGCGACATAGCGATAGTATTAAGCGCTATGGAAACGTATGAGGCGCAATAGTTATGTTTAATTCCTTGCATACGGATCAATAAAACTGATTATAATAAAAGAAAAAAAACGGCCAAGTGCGAGTTGTGACTCGCGCACCGAGGGTTCCGTACCAACTTGTAAGTAAGGTATCTTTTTTTGTGGAGGACGTAGCAAGCACATTCAGTTAACTTGACAAGTGGCCCTCCTGAAATCACGACCATCTTAGTACCGCTGCAAGCATGACCTCAAGATGTCGCTGTCGTACGATGGAATTCTACCCTATATTTTATTACCAGACATCCCCCATTCACTATGAGTGTTTAGGGGTTCTGGAACTTCACTATTTGTTTTTACCATTGACGTATAAATACTAGGGACGGTGTGTAAAGTATCATTATGGCCGAGGGGACTGGAATTGGTGCGGGGGAAATTGGTATGGTCGCCATATTGGTATGATAAATTTTGGAGGTTTTTTTAAATTACAGAACTTTATTCAGGATGACAAATCTATCAAATATACTTTATATAAGTACTTTAAAGTTACTTTAAGTTAAGAAAAATAGTTAAATATTCGTTAAACTTATAGTTGTTTATAAATATTCTGTTGTTTCTGAATGTTTTTTTGAATCATGTAAGTTTGTTGAAATATTTTATTAAGAAATATTTTAAATCATGGGAGAAATGTTGATTTGAGTGGAATAGTTGTTTCCACCAGAATCAACTGTTTTGGCAATAACTATCAATTATTAATAAAATCTTGCAGAGACAATATATTAGTGGCTTCGTTTTTTGTTTAAATACCTTCTTAAATTAACAACACATGTTTCAATCTCGCAACACATGTTTGAAATCTCAAGGGTAGTTGTAGGAAAGGCCAAATGTACAACTTGTTACCCTGGTTGCAAATATGCCTTGTCTGCATATATAACAGTTGATAAAAACCAACGAAAACAAAAAAAAAATCAAAAACATAATCAATGTTTATAACCAAGGAATATACATGGACATAGGAATAATATATTAATATATTATTCCAATGCCCATGAAAATTCTGACACAACGGCAAAATAATAAACTTCGCCATATAGGTATGCTATATCCCCCCGCCGCGAACGTGACACTTGACACCCCCCCGCGCCCTAACCTTCCATCCCTAGTATTCATACATCCATGGTTTTTACTGCTCAATTTTGCCTGTATACCTATATACCCTGTATAGAGGTATACAGGGTTTTTTTTTAAATAACGCGAATATTTTTAAACTTATAAAAAAAAAACTTTATTTTAGTATTACACTTATTCACTAACTTATATTAAGATCTAACTATTTATAGATCTAATATAGACTAATATATTAACTATTTCTAGATCTATTTCGATACTCTTAACATTCAGTTGTTCAATTGACTGCTTTTGGGCAATTGACTACCAAAAAATATAGGGCGTACGTGATTTAAGTATAATATACTTAAATCATATTATCGACAACATATTATCTAGATTATGTAGATTATAGTATAGTATTGTTATGTAGATTATCAACATATTATGTAGATTAAGAAGAAAAATTAGACGAAATATAATATATACAGGATGTTACGGGGCTTGAGTATGTCGCATGTCGGTTATAAACAAGCAAAACTTAGACATAATATATACCCTGTATATATTATGTATATAGAGCGTACGTGATGAAATGCATAACGAATATAAACAAAGAAAATTCATATTAAACAGCTTGGTGCCAACACATACTTTTTAACCTTCGGACCTAACCGAGGAGGACCTAACTGTATGCAACCCATATGCTTCTGGAGCCTGACAATACCACTACGACAACATTACGTCTATTTTCATAAGTTTCTAATAGTTCTAATAGTAAATTTTTCTTGTAATTAAAATACATCTTTACGGTTTTTCCCTTTACATGTGCTGTAAGACACCCCTTCTTGCCAAATTTCATGATTCTCGGTCAACGGGAAGTACCTATAGGTTTTGATTCCCGTGTGAAATCGCAAAATATGCGACATAAACGGTCATATCTTTTAATCGCGTTGACTTACATGTTTGATTTTTTCACAGCTGAAAGAGACCACAGACCCGAGTATTTAGTACAACTTATTACCTCTACGCGTTCCTGAGAAAAATGGTCTTGACAGACAGACGGGCGGACGGACAGACGGACAGACAGACAGACAGACGGGCAACAAAGTGATCCTATAAGGGTTCCGTTCTCGGTACGGAACCCTAAAAACACGAATATTTATTGAAGCAGGCAATGTAGAAGCTTAATTTTACTTTCCGATCTTAGTTAAAGAGGGCCAAAGACGATTAACAACAGTTACACCAGGTAAAAAGTCCGCAACGCTAAGTTTTAAAGAATCCTATAATCCTTACCAAGCCCCAGATATAGTAAAACTTTACAAGCATGCTGTATCAAAGTGCATGCCAAATAATTTTTATTGTTTGCACTTCTAAAATTTGACGGCACACATCAAGAATTTGGGTCGGATCACTGTTATAGAGGCAGTGTTCTAGAGGCAGGCCTAGTAGTAATGGTGATTACTTAGCCACAAGTCCCGGGTTCAAATTCTAGGTATGGGTAAAAAAAACCCGTATTCTTTACCATGCCCTAAAGCTGGATCAAACCCAGACAAAACTATTTACTAGCAGAGTTTTTGGCTAAAACTAACGTAAAAAAACAATATTTTACTGATTTCACATTTTTAACCTAGGTTAGATCAAAGGTTAGATTGGGTAATAGTAAAACAGAAACATCCAGACAATAAATCGCGCGGTGGCACGACCTCTCGATCCAAAATAAGAAAAAATAATTCAAATAATTTACCTTGCGACTTGCACGCCTTCCTTGCATGTTCTATAATCCGAGTTTTCTATATATTCAATTTTGCCTTATGGTAAACTTCCGAGCAAAGCGGCTTTGGCGTCACTAACGCAGCGATACTGACGCTGCGACATAGCGATAGTATTAAGCGCTATGGAAACGTGTGAGGCGCAATTCGAGCACAGCGACACTGACGCTGAGCGCATAAGTATAGCTGCGCTGGAATGGCGCCTCATATGTTTCCATTAGCCACTATGCTCGGGAATCTACTTATATAGTTATGTTTAATTACCTCCATACCAAACTTATTATAATAAAAGAAAAAACAGATATAAGTGTTATTCACTCACTTACGGGCTCCGTAAACATAATCCTAAATGTTGGCTGATGTTCTTTTTTGATCGCCAATCACATGACTTATTATACCTACATTTTTTTGTATAAATCTCATGATATCTGCCGGAGTAATCATTCAGCGTCACCATCTAACAATAATTCTTCGGATGTATCCAGTAGTGATTATTAAAACACAAATTAATTAAACACAATAAATACACTAAACAAAATTCTGACGCAAAAATCAACAATTTTATCGTTACCATGACAACATCATAATCATGGCCAAGTTTTCTTGAATTGTTTAAACAAAAGCAAAATTGAATGAAACTTATGTATTTTATTCTCGGATAAAATTAAGGTTTAACTCGCGAATATAAATTGAATTTATCAATCCGCTCGCTTAACCTTAATTTTATACCCTTGCATAATAAACAACTATTAAAATCATTTCATTGTTGGTTTGCCGCCAAATTTTTATGTTGTTGAAAGTGTTCCGCAAGAGCAAAAAGGTTGAGAATCACTAGCCTAGACAGACAAATTTGCACTAGACAGACAAATTTGTACAAAAAAATCTTTCCTTGCTCCTTATAGCATACTAGGTGTATGTCTAGAGTTGTCTATTTAGGCTCGCCTATACTATCGCCTAATAGGCGAGTCTAGATAGACAAATCAAGACTTCATAGGTTATAATGAATGGATTAGACAGATAACAAAAAATAGACTTTACAAACAATTCTAGATAATCATCAGCAGACAGACAAATCTACATAGATAGGATAATGCAATACACACAGTATGAACTAACAAAACTTAACTGCAATAGACAGATAACTTAATATTGTTTAAATGTTAAACAATATGGTCTTAAAGTAACGTTGTAATGAAGAACAATGGGAATTAGTTTGTGACTTTTGTATTAAGACCTTAGGTCTCTTGACATATTATTTCAGCTGTGCTGGGTGATAAATAGTATTATTTGTAAGCCACATCGTTTGTTAGGGCAACTGAGAGAGAAATTCATTCATTGTGTTCTTGGATGGGCCATATGTATATGTAGGAAAGTATCTATGGAGGATGCAATTGCTTCCCCAGACGGTGGCATAAATCAGTCTGCAGTGGAAATCCTCCTGTTATACCTGTAACGATTTATTTGAATACGTTCTTACAGCTATGCCACCTACTGCATGTGTGTGTAGTCTGCCATAAAACTCGAGGGCGAGTGCAAATATATGTAAACACAATCGCAAGCCATAACACTTTGTTGCGAGGGAAAAAATAAGTGAAATGGAGAAGGAATATATTACCAAAAGTAGATATGTGTGTGTGTTGAAAACGGCGTACGTGTTTCTTATAAAATTTATTTTAAATTCGCCTGTCATTAAGACTAATAACAGTTTCGGTAATGTTCCAAATAAATTTTACAGATAATGTACGTGTAAATGTTCTCTTTATGTTCTCCATATAAAGCGAACTCATAAATTTATTTTTATTAACATGACTATATATGCAAGCTAAATGAACACGTATTAATTATAAGATAAATATAAATTAATTAAAAAAAAATGTTAGAATAATAAACGATTACACGACAAACAAATTAAATGCGCCACGAATTCGTGATAAACAAACGGAATAGATGGATTTGACGACGGACTAGACGGATTAGACTGACTAGACAGACTAACAAGACTTAGATCTCTCTCGTTGCTCATACCGTTTAACTTACGAACGTAAAATTTGAAAGGATACTTGACGTATTAACTAAGGACGGATTTTTGAAAATTCCGTTACTAATGGGAGTACATTTTTTTACTTCTTCTTAGGGTGCCTTCTCTCTACGGAGGTTGGCTGTCATCAGGGCAATACGTATTTTAGCTTCTTACATGAAAAATCTATTTTTCCTTAATAAATATATTTTTAAATAACCTGTAATCTGAAACTATATCGATTCGGGTAATGATTCGTTCTAATCTATAAATCAAAATAAATGTTTCGTGCATTGGCATCATTAGCGCACATGACACATGCAGTGCTCAGCAGTCACAGGTCTGCCATTAACTGGTTACCGAGCGTGAAGACGACACGATCTATCTTCCCTGCTCGCGTTATCACTAAACCGTGCTAATTCCACATAGAACTGTTACTACACTCGTATATCTAACATCGTCGTGTGGGTGGCGACGTCAGTCAAATAGAAAAATATTGTTTCAAAATAGATTTGTTTTTGTAAATAATTAAATAGTTTTTAGTTTATATAATATTGAAATATTAAAAATATTTTTAAAAGTTACTAAACTGCTGTGGATTGTTGAAACAAATTATATTTTACTACTATATTCGTAAACTGAATCTTGTAAACTTTGTGCAAAAGCGATTCAGTTTATGCGAAAGCGATTCAATTTCATTTACCACTAAAATACGTTGAATTATTAAATATCATAGCATGTTAAATTTGCCACGTCTACACTTCATGAATGCCAAATTAAAATTATCAAAACCAAACTATACAAAAAGGGCGGTCTGTAAAAGCAGCATATCTTCCCGTAGAATACCTTATGTGTGTGTATATATTATTAGAGATGGTGACACCAATCTCTCAGATGCTCTAAGAAGTGGAAGCTACGAAAAGTATCCATTTTTTTTTTTTAGAAAAAGTTAAAAATCATTTATTACAAAATTTTATTATTATTAACTCAAAATATAATTTGCATCGTTTGAAATAACCTCTTTCCAACGTGTTACCAGATTTTGAATACCTTTTTGTAAAATGCAGGTGTCTTCAGATTCTAAAATGAGTTTAAGTTATTTTCGATGGCATCTTGAGTTCTATATGTTTTATTCCGAATGATGTTCTGAATAAGTGGTAATCCGAAGGCGCCAGGTCTGGAGAATATGGTGGCAAAACTTCCATCAACACATTTGTTTTAAATGTTCTTGGGTGTCTTTCGCAGAATGTGGTCTTGCATTATCGTGAAGCAAGATTACGCATTTTCTGTTAACCAACGACGGACTTTTTTGACTTAGTTTCTCATTCAACCTGGTCAATTGTTGTCGGTATACTTCTCCAGTTATCGTTTAACTCATGCACATTTTGGTTCCTTGGAATCAAAGAAGAACAAATCATTCGACGCTGTTGTTTGTGAAATTCGTGCGGAACCCACACAGACTGTCTATTGACTTTGCCAATCATTTTTAAGTGTTCCTGAACAGTTGACCAGGATGCAGAGAGGCGGAATAAAACATATAGAACTCAAGATGCCATCGAAAATAACTTAACTTTTCAGACATTACTTGAATGATTAGTCACGGATCTGATTTCACCAGGTCTTTTAAAGCGTCCTATTTGAAATCACTATAGTCCATTTCCTGAAGAACGCAGTACAGGGAAGATAGGGCTTATTTGACCTTGTTCTCTGATTGACTTAAATCGAGGAGAAGTTCACACCAACGATATTTACTTTTCCATCTCTCTCTTTTCACATACATTTGCAGTCACCGACGTAAAATTTGGTGATATGTAATAGACCTTTTCCTAGTTGAAAGTTTTTTGTGCGCATGTGTCAATTTCCGTGTTTGTTTTCCAATGTTTTTTCGGACACTTTTTGACATATAACCAGTGAAAATAACAAAATGTGCCCGAAACTTTCATATTCCCGCCTTTCAAACTTGGTCGATGCGCATGCGCTTAGTTAACCGTAAAAGCTTCTATTAAATGAATATAATACTACGAATAATTTCTAAATATAATAGAACATTAAATTATACTACGGCTAATAAGTACCATATCATAGGATAATGTTTGACATATAATTTAATATTCAATTTTAAATTTAAAGATTAATTTAATAATTAAATTTAAAAAATTAATTAACTCCAAGTATATTTTTTTCGTATGCCAATGCATGTTAAGCTGTTAGTTGCCAATGACAGCCGTGTCAATGCACCATTGTAATCTGATCTGTTTGTATCATTTAGATTTGTTGCGTTTTTGTCCATTTATTTGTTTGTATTTTATTACTATTGTTGCCATTTTTCGGCAATTAATAATGAGCAAAAAGCTACAAGATTTGCAGAACACCTAGCAAACTCTTTCCAGCCATTAGATATACCAGGTAATGGTTTCTCCTTAAACACTGAATTTGTTCAAGGATAAGTAGAAATTATGCTTGTAACCCCAAGCGAAGTTCTGAAAGAAATCCAAACTAAAATAAGTGCAAAAAAAATCACCTGGCTTTGATCAAATAAATGGAGAAATATTAAAAAATCTCCCACGAAAAGCTATTATTAAACTTACAACAATCATAAACGCTGCTTTTAGATTAAAGCATGTCCCAGAGTTATGGAAAACTGCAGAAGTGATAATGATAGCAAAACCTGGAAAGCCTCCACACCAAGCTGCTTCTTATAGACCCATATCGCTACTTCCTATCATGTATAAACTTTTTGAAAAACTTCTTAAAGCGTGTTATTCCTATAATAGAAAAAATTAACATAATACCAGACCATTAGTTTGGATTTCGACAAAAACAATTTACCTTTGATCAAGTTCATCGGATAACTGCAGTTATAGAGAAAACTCACGAAGAAAAAAAATTTTGTGCTGCTGTATTTCTCGACGTAGCACAAGCCTTTGATAAGGTATGGCACGATGGTCTTACATATAAACTTAGAAAAATGTTACAAACACAGTTCTCTGATCTTATGATTTCATACCTGTCAAATCGAACTTTTAGAATAGGGCAAAAGAACTAAACCATTCAAGTTAGTGTTATAAATAGTGCCAATATTACAAACTAAGAACACATGAACGAAGTGATTCGCCTTTACGTATTCTAAGATAACGTCAGAGGACAACATCATAATTTTTGTATTGTCTTTTTAATTGTTTTGTTTATTTATATATATTTTTTTAATATGTTAGGTTAAAATAAAATTACTTATTAGTCTAAAGACTAGATTGTAATCCCATAAATAAATTTAAAAAAATTGTTGCCATTTGGTGTATTTAATCTGTATTTTCTTCTAAATTCAAGTAACTATATTTGAATTTAGCGCCAAATTTTGAAACTAGATTGAACATTTGTCATAGTGTAAATTAGGTTTCTAGTTACTGCATTATTAAAAAAATGGACTATGGGTCTTCCACTTCGTAGAGCATCTGAGAGATTGGTGTCACATTCTCTACACTTACTGAACCAAAATTGGTTCCAGAATTGGCATTTGTTTGCTGTTACGATCTTGCCGTATACTGCATTAATTGATTCCGCCGCAGCAGTAGCCTTTAAACCTTGATCAAAGAGAAATCGCATTCAATGGCGTAGGTGTACTTCATCTACTAATTGACTTGCCATGTTTAAACGGTTTACTCAAATAATCTAAACTTAGCAGAAAATGGTAGATTGACGGTTTTCCAACCAAACTTATTTGACATAATCAGTTTACCTGCTGACAGAAATCAGTATAAGAGGTTAGAAGATCACAACATTAAAAAAAAAATGGAATACTTTCCCCTAATATTTAACATATATTATATAAATGTTGATATTTTAAGTAGGAATAAATTGTGAAGTGAAGATGTAAATGTAATTCTTAAATTTTCATTAATTTTAAAATACATAATTGAATAATTTAGCTAAATTACAAAATTATTCCAATTTATGCTTACAAATTTAACAAGTGTAGCTAACAGTCAGTTGTTCTGCAATTTTATAAATCAATTGATTAAATATTTGAAAATTAATAAACTGTTCCTTCCTTGATTTAACTTCGCATTGTTATGTGAGGTGAGATAATAAGATATGTAGAATTAATTTTAGAATCGGAATGTGTGAAGGTGTAGTGTGGATGTAATTAAGTAGTAAACACGTTGAAGTTTATGAACTAATACGCATACGACACATATAGTAAGTGTATTATGTGTACTGTTTGTCACTAAATTTTATTATCGAATATTATTTACTTAGTTTAAAATGAGATGTCATGGTTTGAACCAAATTAATAATAGAATTTTAAGTAGGAGATTCTTCAAATTTGAAGATATCGTAGTGATAATCTCCTACTTTACATTATTTACTTAATTAAAGGTCAAATGGAGGTAAATGGGGTTCAGCGGGGGTAGTGATGCGTTTCAGATAGCCTCTCCTACTCAAAAGTCAAGTGTCACCTACACGTTGGTAAACCCTGTTTCCACAAACGAGGCTCTGGCGACCGAGTCGAGACGGTATAACCTCCAACGCGGGAGTGGACAACGACTTGGAAGGCGGAAGAGACTAGGAAGTCCAACGGCAGACGGTGCCGAAGATCCATGATCCATGTCATAGGGCAGTGACATTACTGAGACTATCGACAAATAATGTCCCTAAAGGCTTGGGACAGGCAGTTACAAGCGAAAATTACATATAGATTCCTTCGGCTATGGCACTGCGGTGCAGAAAGCAATGAGAAACTACTACACTATAGATTCTCAAGAATAACCACAATGATGAGTAGTGAAAGAGAAACGGCCCCGAGTCCCCGGTATCCTTTCAATGGGAAAGGGGAGCGAAGAATCCCCAAGAAGGATGGAATAAGAATAGGAATAAGAATAAATATACGACCTTGAACCGTATATTAGCATGGAATGTCAGAACTCTCTATAAAGCTAGGAAGATAACAATATTTGCCCTAGAGATGCGCAGAATAGGTATAGAGGTCTTAGTGAAGTGATGTGGCCAAAAGCAGGACAAGGCAAGCATGGCGATGTGGTGCTGTACTACTCAGGATGCAATACCGGAGAACACAGGCATGGTGTAGGCATTGTAGACACAGTGTAGGCACAGGCATTATGATCAAAGAAGAGCTTCAACAACACGTCACTAACTTCATACCCTTCAATGAGAGGATGGTGTTGATTCAAATACGCACCAGCCCAATAAATACGAACTTTATACAAGTTATGCCCCTACATCCGACAGCGATGGATAAACTGTAGAGAAGTTCTACTCGGATTTGGATGAATTAACCAAAAACCTGAAGAAACACAAGTATATAATATAATCATGGGGGATTTAATGCCAAGGTTGGTAGGGGTAGAGTTGGGAGTGTTGTGGGGGATTTTAGTCTGGGAGATGGAAATGAAAGAGGCGATAGGCTCATTGCCAGGAAAAAGGAAAAAGGGTTGGTTATTACATACATTTTATATGAACTACCCCCTAGGCGACTCTATATCTGTATATCGCCTGGTGACAATGATATTAACTTTATTGGAAATTAAACATTATACTAATATTATATTCAATACTTTCCCGTAAAACGAAACTCAAACTACATAATAGCAACGTCAAATCCATCCTGTTCTAGGGCAGTGAGACGTGGAAAGTAACTAAAGCAGCACAAACAAACTGCAAGTTTTCGCAAACTGGTGTTTGAGACGGATCCTTAGAATCCGATGGCCTGAAGTGATATCGAAGCACGATCTACTTCGTTCTACAAACCAACTTCCAGTAGACGTTGAAATAAAGAGAAGAAAGCGGAATTGGATTGGACACACCCTACGGCGCAATCCACAAAACATTGCAAAACAAGCATTGGACTGGCATCCTCAAGGCAGTAAGCGAAAGAGAGGAAGGCCAAAAACAACATGGCGACGCACAATTGAAGCCGAAATCACCTCCACCGGCAAATCGTGGAATGAGTTGAAGGTCGTGGCTCGAAATAGAGTCAGATGGCGACAATTGGTAGAAGCCCTATGCCCAACTGGGGGAAACAGGAACTAAGATAGGGAGGGAGAAAGAGAGAGAAATTAAATAGATTTTATATGTGCCAACAGGCGGTTTAGAAACAGATAAAGAGCGTAAAAACCTATCCTAGTGCAGACGGTGATACGGACCACAACTTGCTGTCAGCCAATATAAAAATTAGATTGAGGAAACTGCAACGATCGATAAGACCAAAGAAAGAGTATTTAGAAAATCTCAAAAAATAACCATACCAAACGCAGTTCAATGGACTAATTACGAGGGATTTATCTGAGGCATCAACAATAAATATTGATACGGGAGCAAGTCGTGGGCAGGAAGGATCAAACAGCGAAAAAGCCATGGATGAATCAAGATATCATTAACCTTATGGAGAAAAGCAACAAAGAAAAATAAAGACAAAACGATAAATACAACATAACATAAGGAGGGCCAAAGAAAAATGGATGGAAGAAAAGTGCCGTGAAATGGTGGAGCTACATGACAAGCACGATGCCTTCAATATGCATGAAAAACTAAAAGAACTTACAGGACATAGGAGAAAAAAAATACCAATGGTCACAAGAAACATACACGGAGACATTCAGATAACACAGGAAGATAAAGAGCGAACCTGGGAAGAATACGTGACAAACCTATTTGCAGCGGAACGAGAGGATTCAATGGAGGAAGATAATTCATTTTTTGTATTTGGTATTCTTAAATCTGAAGTGGAACAGAGATTAAGACAGCTAAAAGGAACAAAACTGTAGGACCCGACAACATTCCGATAGATATGTGGAAAGCATTGGACGACAGAAACTTGACCAGCCTTACAGAGTTTCTAAATAGAATATACGAAACAGGTGAAATTCCAAGAGAGTGGCTTAAATCAGTGTTTATTCCGCTACCTAAAAAAACAATCCATGTTTTTCCATCTCCATGTTCCATCCATCCATGTTGTCCGAGTCATATAACGAATATAGGATGATCAGACTGATGAGCCACACGTTGAAAATCCTCTTAAAAATTATTGAACAGAGAATATACCGCAAAAGTGAAGAACAATTGGATTGGATGCAGTTTGGTTTCAGAGAGGGATTAGGAACTAGAAAGGCTCTGTTCGCTCTAAAAGCAATGCTACAGAAGTGTAGAGAGTACAATAAAAATGTATTCGTCTGTTTCATCGACTTCCAAAAGGCCTTTGATAGAGTCCAACACGACAGGCTTATCGAGAACATAAAAAGTATGAATCTGGACCAAAGCGGCATACGATTAATAAAATAGTTATACTTTAACCAAACAGCAATAGTGCGGGTTGAAGATATGGAAACGGACGAAATCAAAATCCAGAAAGGCGTCCGACAAGGCTGCGTCCTGTCCCCGCAACTGTTGAATTTGTACTCCCAGTTTGTGTTTCGAAGGACGCTGGAGGAGAGAAGAGAAGGTAAATATTGGAGGGGCAATAATTAATAATCTTAGATTCGCGGACGATACTGCAATAATGGCGGAAAATCGAGAAGAGGGTGCTGTTCTTGAAATAACTGAGCAACCTCTGTTACCATAACCGATCATCATCAGAATCTCGAAACGGAGATTTGCGGTTAAATACGGCATTTTTGAAACTTTAACAACTTGACTAGCGTATGTGACTGCTTTGGCGACTATTATTAACCCCTTGACATAGGAATAAAATGCGCGTTGATATGTGTCCATATACATCTGATCTTATCACAGATACATAACGTTTTAGAGACGTCATAGTATGTCAAGGGGTTAACTCTAGTAACTAAGCAACGTGGTTCCAAAGCATCAAAACACATGTCAAAAACATACAACTTTGTGCCGAAACATGTTCAACCTAAAAGTGGTTTTCTTTTATTTATCACGTGGGGTTTGAAAATATTCAAGAAATAAGTAGTGTGTTGTATTCCTTGCGAATAGATCTTTCAAACGAGGTGTCACTTGACATACCTGTCCATATGAATAAAAAAGGTCGGAGGTGGCTGGGCACTTCCGGGAACAGTTGAACAAACAGCATATAAAAATATACGTCACTTGTTTCGGGATTTTTTGCAAAAGTCGCCTATATCGAAGCTTATTCCAGTTAAAGTTTCCACACTGTATATATTTGTTTAATAATAATAATAATCTATATTGTCACCAACAGTAACGAATGGCTATCGACCACAAGGTCTTTCCACCATATACTTGTTAATTTAGTCATTTTTTAAAACATTTTTATTTCAAGTGGACTTTAACTTTAAACGAGAACATGAAACTATTTCTTTAAATTTTCATAAAAATATAGTTAATATTATGTGAATTTATAAATTATTTGTGTTTATAAATATTACGTAGGTTTAGTATTTACAATGAGGAATTGTTGTAGTGTAAACGTAATTAACACGTTTGTAGTTTGTGAATTAATAAACAGACAGTAGCGGTAGAAACATAAGTGCAGCAGTACCATAAGTGTATAGTGTTCGGTGATTATCACCAAAACGGCAGCGTGTGTTGTTGATATCTGAGCACCGTCTGTCTGTATTAATGTTGGATATCAGTCACTGCCCCGACTATCAAGCCGTCTCGTCGTTCACTGCACCTCGAGAGTGCACTGCTTTGTTTAGTTATGCGGTTTATAAAAGTCAGGAAATGTCTGCTGCTTATGATTATTGACTCTACTTTTTATCCCGTTCATGGACCTTTGTTATTGTTATGTTGGTCTCTGTCTTCGTCGTCTCGTGCATTCTCTGTCAAGCTCGTGCATCAGCAACACTCGCCATTTTCACCGACTCGATAAAGAAATCCCGCAAAGGAAAAATTTATTGTCAGCTAATTTTCGCCGCTGGAATAAACTCGACTCTATTATTTCCCTTACTGACTTCGTTAAGAATTTTATTTCTAAAGGAAATCATTTCTCTTACAATTTAAAATTTCTTCAAATAAAATAATGTTTCTTGAATTCACATTCAATCCAAGATTCACATAATATTATAGCCATTTTTTTTTCGAGGGTTTTTGAACTATTGCAACCTTTGTAAACACATGGACACAGATATAATTTAATTAAAAAAAAAATAGAATTTTATTTGCATTCTTTCATCAATAAATTTAAATTATTATCATCCATTGTTTACCATTGGGACAAACTACCACTGGCTTATATTTGTCTTTCAGATTGTGAATACTACACTACAAGTATATTATTAGTTAGATTTATTTATATATACTGGGTGCTGCCTCTAGCCTTGAACTTCCTCTATGTTCGTCTATAATAATTTCTGCTATTTTTATATTTATTCAATATTAAATCTATTAGATTAATTTATTTGCTTAGTCGATCCTTTTCTCTTTCTGAATTATTTTGCTCGTCTTTATTTTAAATATTTAATTGTCACTAAGCTTTAAAATATGTGCATTTCATTGTATTTCTCGGGTAATTTGAAGGTGCATTCGTATAAGTGCATGACATGCCTAGACTGTTTATGGTAGCCGGAAGCTTGACAGACCGAGCCAGTGACCAATAGATCCCTACATAGATAATGAGGGACAAGCCGCAGGACAGTGTATGTTCTGACTGACAATGGCATTGTCTGTTTGTCTGACAAGCAGCCGAGTGTAACTGCCCAACGTCCAGACGGACGTGTACGTTCACAGTTTTATCACATGTTATAAATAACCAAATACGTGCAGGTGTAATTACATGTAATTTTATATCGAGGATGTTGTTGCATTAATAACGCATAAATTTAATTTGAAAATAGTTTTAAAAGACGTCAACTGAGAGCTACAACCTCTTATGAATCGATAAAAATAGACTACCAACGTGAACTGCACAACTAATTTAAGTAATATAATCTAAATATATATTAAGAATATTGATTAAAAATAAACTCCTACAAAATAAATGTTTTAAATTTTAATTAATTTTTCTAGTCACGTCTATAAAATCTCATCTGTGTAATAAAGCTTTTCTGGTTATATCTAACAATCCTGTATCTTTTTGACTTGTCTCTAGTTTAATTTGTGAGCAAAAGTTTTTAAATTTCCTTTTTATTCTTTGTGATTATGATGTAACTGGTAGCAGAAGGTATTGCGGTTTATCATTCTTCAGGAAAGATTTAAGTTTTCAAGTCTCGTTTTTTTTTTGTTGTTGTTGCTACTTTCTCGGAGATAAAACTTTTCCACGGTAATTTATACGCCGCATACACACTTATAAATATTCATTTTAAACATTTTAATTATTCAAATATTCGTTCAAAAACTAATTGTCATTTTATATATTTTATAATTTATTTCAATTCAAGAATACACGATATTATAGAATGTTCTGTCTGTCAGTCTCCATTGTCTGTCTAGTTATTAATTCCAAGCATCATCTAAAGGTTTTTCTAAAGGTTTTCTGTCTATTTCTCCTCATTTAATATTGCACTAGTCATTCTCACTAGTCTAGATTTGTTTGTATATTGTTATGTTTTCTACTTATATGTTTGTCGGGTCTTGTCTGGCCTTGTCTGTTCTTGTATGTTCTTGTCTGGTCTTGTCTGGTCTAATCTGGTCTTGTCTTATCTAGTCAGGTATTGTTTGGTCTTGTCTGGTCTTGTGTCATATTGTCCATCTTGTCTCATATTGTCCATCTTGTCTCATATTATTTCATCTTGTTTCGTGTTATGTAATCTTTTCTCATCTTATCTGGTCCGTCTTGTCTAGTCTTGTCTGGCCTCTGGTCTGGTTTTGTCCGGTCTTGTGCAGCTTTATCTTGTATTGTTTTTAGCCTTGGCTAGTATTTGTATTGCTCTACATAATTCGAATAGTTAGTTTCTTAACAGGATTAATAGATGTCCATCAAACAACTATTGTTTTTTTTTATTGTTTATAGAGATTAGAAAGACCAAATAAATGATGTGTGGTGTAAAATGTATGAACAAACTATAACTATGCAGGATACGCGTATAAAATCTAAAGTTAGATTTTAATTGTGTTTTATTGCTTCCGTTTTTGGATGTAAATTAGCGTGAAAGTGAAAATCCTGCATAGATTTGCATGTGATATCCAAAAATCGTGTCCCATGCAAATTCGGTGTCGAATTCATTAAAATCCTTGTAATAGTTAAACCCGGATGGGTGATATCGCAGTATAATGATGCGGCTAGGTAGAACTCAATATTTCGACACCGGTTTTAACAGAACTGGTCATTGGCGTCGCGACGCGTGTGATTGGACCGTCACGTATTAAACTGACGCCCTGCTATTACTTGCCACGGAGACACGTACGTGGGCAATTTATGATGCGTCTACTTTCCAACGGCGAATGATTCTATCTGCCGCTCGCCTTTTATCTCTATCTCTTGCTGCTTTTACTAGCTCCTTGAGAAATGAAGACAACCAAGTTCTTTGGCGGCACGCAGTTTCCTTTCAGCGATCCTCTTCTCCTAAAAAAAACTCATTCCGTTTTTATCCACTTCTTATTATCACTTTTTAACTAAAAACAAAAAATATATACCTAGCACAAATTATTTTATTTTTTAAGATGCATTAAAATCTAGTGACTAGACAGGAAAAAAAAAATATATAAGACAGACTAACTAGACCGATAAAACCTAACAGACAAAACTAGACAGACAAAGGTAAACAAATAATTCTAAACAAGCGAAGCTACACTCAACAACTTTTAGACTTTTATAAATCTGTAGGTTTTTGTTTTGTAGGAATTTGTATCTTTTACATATTGTTAAAGTGCTTTTGTTGTTAGATAATAGAGGTGGCTTTTTATCTCTCTCTTTCTCTCTATGGGATGCTGTGCAGCATGAGTGTCTGTTGACACAAACTTTCACGCCACCCCAAGCAACGATTCAAGGCAATATATGAAGCTTTGAAAATTTGCGACGTATCTGTCACAGCGTGAAACTAAAACTGAGACTTACATAACATTGAAACAAGACATTTTAATAAAATTTTAAAATAAATAAAAAGATTGAGGCGGTAACAATACATTCCGTAAAAGTAAAATGAGTTTTAGTTTAAAAATAATTATATGGAAATACGCTGCGGTTCTTTATTTCTAAAACCTTAGATAAAACTAAAAGTATTGGAGTTAATTTATTATAATATATTTACCCAATCTTTCTAATCAATTATTAGATATCGAATCAATTGTTAGTAGTTGGTATATGTTGATATATAATAGATATAACCAATAAGTCGCAAATATTTAAAGAATTAGTTACCGTTTGACTTAGGTTTTATAATTGAGGGTATTTAAGTTTTTCTATTTGATGGAGAGCATTTAAGTTCTATTAAGTATAAAGTACTTTCTTATGTTTATGTTTAACCCAAACTTATTTTGATTGTTTAATAGATGATATAATAATATAAATCCTAGAAACACTAGATTATACAGTACCTCCAAAATGGTAAGATTTGACGCAGAGCGACTCAAGAACAGTCAAGAAGTAAGTCAGAGACTGAACAATACAGATCTAAACAACTGAGACCAACTGAAGGAGACTCTTGTTAAGGCGGCCAATGAACTCGCCCCTGTCGATAGAAGAAGGAAGCATCCGTGGTGGACTGAAGACTGTGACAATGCAATAGCCCAAAGACAGACAGCCTGGGTGAAGTGGATTTCTAAAAAGACCAAGGAAAATTGGAATACATTTTTGGAACAAAGAAAGGTTACAGCCAAGTTAATTCGAGGAACCTAACGAACCTTCACACAAAACCAACTAACCCAAATCGAAGAGAGCTTTGCTAAGAATAACTCCAGAGATTTATTTGGAACCTTCAAGCAGACACTCATAAAATACACTCCGCCAAGCTTCCTCTTCAAAGACTCACAAGGCAAACCGGCTTATAACGACAAGGACATCTGCCACCTTTTGGCTCAATCTTTAAAAAATCTGTTACCCACCCAGCGAAGACTTCAACTATACACAAACCACACCAAACCCGGACGCGCTGCCTCATCATTCAACTTCTTAAGAATAAGGCAGCTGGAGTGGACTCTAGCGTTGCTGAACTGTGGAAAGGTGCTGGAAACAATGCCGTGTGCAAGCTAACCGAGATCATCCTGGACATCTGGGAAACAGAGAATTTACCACGCGATTAGAAATCTGCTGTGATCCATCCGCTTCACAAAAAGAGAGATTTTTCTGATCTAAACAGCTACCGTCGAATTTCTCTCGTCCCGGTAACCATGCCATATGCCATAGGTGTCATAGGTTCGTCACCACTGGTATAGATCAATCATTAGAAAAAATATCAAAACAGACCACACAAAACCAGTCAATTTTGACATGGTCCCCCTGACCATGTCAAAATTGACTAGTTTTGTGTGGTCTGTTTCGATATTTTTTCTAATGATTGATCTATATCTAGACAAAGTCAGGCATGGTCAAGGGAATCTAGACAAAAGCAGACAAACTTAGACAAGATTAAGCGAATTAAAACAAGATCAGTCAGGGCTAGATAAAACTAAACCAGCAACGACGTATTGGACAATATCTAAATAAATCTGTATATTATTGGAAAAGATTAAGCAAAGCTTTTCCGTAAGACGCAATGAATATTTGTTGTTAAGAAATATGTTGTTGATAAAATAAATCAAGACTACATACTACGCGCGGCAGCGCCGCACGTATGTGATCTTGTTCAGATAAATCGAAACTACACACTACGCGCGGCAGCGCCGCGCGTATAAGGTCTTGATCAGATAAATCAAGACTACATACTACGCGCGGCTGCTCCGCCCGTATGTGATCTTGTTCAGATAAATCAAGACTACATACTACGCGCGGCAGCGCATGTGATCTTGTTCAGATAAATCAAGACTACATACTATGCGCGGCAGCGCCGCACGTATAAGGTCTTAATCAGATAAATCAAGATTTTCAGTCTTGACACTTCACAATCAAGACATTCTCTAGAGGGCGTTACAAACAAGGGCAGAAAATTAGCTGGATAGTCAACTGGGAGAATACCAGGGGGGCTTCAGGAAGAGCCGATTCTGTGTTGAACAGATCCTCAATCTTAAAACTGTACTTGCATACTCCAAGATGAGAAACCGCAAGGTGGTCGTAACCTTTGTTGATTTTAGGAAGGCCTACGATTCCATTGATAGAGAAGCGTTTAACAAAGTACCCGCAGACTCATCCTAGAAACTTTGACCAACACCCATTCCAAGGTTAAGTTTGTTAAGGCGAGATTGCAAAGTCCTTCGAAATAGAAACTGGAGTGAGACGAGGCAGAGAATCTACCTGGGACGTAAGAACGATGGACGTAAGAACTGGTTGCAGATTGCCTGGCCTTTGCACTTGACATGGCACTGTTTGCTAATTCTCTTGAGATGGCAAAAATGCAGTTAAATTGCCTCAGAAAACAGGCTGCCAAAGTGGGTCTTCAAGTGTCGCTGAAGAAAACATAATTCTTCACCAACAACAGAGAAGCAAGGAGAGTGATGTTTCTAGAGCAGCAAAACATCAAGAGGACTGAGAAATTCAAGTATCTGGTCGAATGAGTTGAAACCAACTTATCAGAAAAAACATCATTATCCAAGAGAGTCAACAAGCTAGAACTAGCTTATCGACTGACTAAGAATACTTACAACAAGAAATGTCTGTCACGCAACCTGAAACTTAAGCTCTACACATCAGTCTTTGGACCAGAAGCCCTGTATGCCTTGGAGTGTGTCCTTGAACTGAAGAGCTCTGGTAGAGAAATTGTAAATAAGAAATAGGAGAATCCTCATGAAGATTCTAGGCCCGGTAAAGGAAGATGGGGAATTCCGAAGGCAGCATAACTCTGAGCTCTGCGAGCATATTGAGATATTTTCTGACTGTGCAAGGAAAAGAAGGGTAGCTTTCTATGGCCACGTTGCAAGATTGCCGCCAAACCGACTAACCAACCTTGTATGTTTACCTTCTGGCAAAACAAGAAGCTTCGTACCACTTGGTTGACCGAGACCGAGAAGGATATTAAAGAACTGGGAATAAAAGATCTCAAAAACAACACACAGTCTGTGAGACGCACCCAGAAGGAAGTCCGTGAATTTCAGGAAAAACCTCGAAGGAAAGGTACCCCCTGGACAGAAGAGAGAAAGGAGTTACACGGCAGAAGATGCGACAATATTGGGCAAAGGTCAAAGACCAACAGTTGAAAAAGCGTGGTCCAAAGTAGGCCTATTCGAAAGAAGAAGAAGAAGTAGAAGAGAGAAGAAGTAATTTTCCAAAAAATTTAAGAACTGGACGGTAAAATTGAAAGAGCAGAAAAATACAATATCAAACACAACCTAGTAATCACATTCAATGATGAAGAACTGAAAAGAAGAACTAGAAAGAAGAAAAAAGAAAGAAATGAAGAACTGAAAATCCACACGGAAAGAATTATAATGAAAGAATTGGGAATTAATACAACAATTGGGAAGGCCAGGCAAATCGCGGACAACATATACGTGGTAGAAATGGCGGACTGAACCGAAAAAAGGATGATAAACAAAAACAAACTAAGAGGAAGCGATATATACATAGATAGCGAAATTACCAAACAAGAGCGAATAATCCAGAAGAAAATAAGAGACGTGGCTAAAGAAGAGAGGATGAAAGATATGAACGCAAACATAAAGATAGGATTCCAAAACCTAACAATTAATGGGAAAATGATGAAATGCAGCCGCGAAGAGAACAAACTGATACCACAAAAACTAGAGGAAACCGGAGGCAGGGCCGCACCGATGTTATGGTTGCTATGCTGCCACCAATGTTATGGTTGCGATGGTAGGTGAACCACCGCTGTTACCAATGTTATGGATGCAATGCTGCCGCCATTTGTTCCTTGTATTCTGGGAGATTGGGCACCAGCTCGCGGCCTTGAGTTGTGGACGATCTTCCAGCGAGTTGGTTTTGAGCTTCCATCTCACTAGTTGAGTTTCCTAGTTGGTATTTCTGGGTTGAAATGGGCACGGAATCAAGATAGAAGTCGTTTGTTTAACTTTACGGGGCTTTATTAGGTCATACACAATTTATATATACTTTACGGGTTTTCACTTTACTTACTATATACTGATTACGGACTGTCTCTTCATGAATGACCCTTCTTGACTTCCTCTTCTTGACTGACTCTTCTTGACTGACTTGGTGTAGAGGGCTTTCTGGTATTTATACTAGGAAGTCGGGAAAGGGATTGTCGTTATCTTGTTATTGTGTTTCGAATGTTATTTGGATGTGATTACAGTTAATTGCCTTTTTCAAACAAGGCCGGGAAGGGATTTTGGAAGTCGTTAAAGTATCTAAACAATATTAATTGTTTAGTTGCACACTGTTGATATTATACTGGGTTTTAGATAATATGATTTCTACACAGTAAATATCATTACACCGATGACGACAACGGAATGTCCAAGGAGAAGAGAAAAAACAAAAGCCATCAACAAAAAGGAAAAGAAGAAGAAAAGAAGAAGTAAAAGAACAAGAATTGGGTCGTGGAACGTAAGAACGACGTCAACAGCTGGTAAAACGCAAGAAATAGCAAACGAAATGAGGAAATACAAACTAGAAATACTGGCGCTGCAAGAGGTGAGATGGAGGATGAAGGTGATGGAAGAATAGACACAAAGAACTTCACGCTATACTACTTTGGAGAAAAGAAACAGGGAAAAAATGGTAACGCATTCATGGTCAACAACTATGCGAGAAGGAAAATAATCCAATTCGAAGCAGTTAACGGCAGAATAGCATATATAAGAATAGAAAACAAGCAAGCCAACATAACGATAGTCAACGTATATGCGCCCACGGAAGAAACGGAGAAAGACACTAAGCAGGAATTCTCTGTGGAAATTTTCGAGGAAATACCCAGAAACGATATTCTAATTATAATCATCGACTTTAATGGGAAAATCGGAAAAGAAGAAGAAAACCGAGACGTTGCAGGAAAAGAAACAATACACGACAAAACAAACGATAACGGCTCACGATTATGCAACCTAGTAGCAGCAACAAATACATTTGTAGCAAGCACAACATTCAAACACAAGAGAGAACATAAAATAACATGTATGATACCAGGAAGAACGGATAGAAACTAAATAGACCACATGCTCATCTCAAAGAAATGGAAGGAAACAATACAAGACGTTAGATCGTACAGAGGAGCCAACGCGGACACAGACCATATGCTGGTAATAACAAAGATGAAAGAAATTATAATTCGGAACAACAAAAAGGCAGAAAGTGGAAGGAAATGGAACCTAAAGAAGCTAGATAATGTAAAGACAGGAAGAGAATATAGTTCTGCAATTGAGCACAAACTCGCCGACGAAGAAACTACAACAATAGAAGAAGACTGGAGCAGAATAAAGAACATCATAATAGAAACGACTGAGCAGATAATAGGTCCGGAAAAAAGCAAATCGACAAAACAATGGTTCGACGAAGTGTGCCAGGAGAAAAGCTCAACAAAAAATCAAAAAAGGAAGAAATGTATAAACACAAAAATAGAAGAAGACCTCCAAGAAGATAGACTAGCACAACGCAAAGCAAAGAAACACTACAAAAAGAAAACAAGAGGCTGGCTGGACAAAGAACTAGAACAAATAGAAGCAAACACCAAGGACAACAGGAAGTTATACGAATATATCAAACGACTGAACGACAAAAGAAAGCCTGCTACTAAAATCAGGAAACAGGAATGGGAAGAACACTTCACGAAAATGTACCAGAACTGCGAAAAACTCACCCAAACGATAAAAAAGCTAAAACTACACAAAACTGCATGGCCAGATGAAATAAATAACGAACTGATAAAAAAGGGAGGAGCAGTGCTATCCCAGAGAATACATGGCCTAATTAACAAAATATGGAAGGAAGAAAAAATGCCCACGGAATGGAAGAGCGAACAAATAGCACCAATATATAGAAACAGAGACACAACGAAATGTGTGAATTACAGACCTATAATGTTACTAAACACAACCTACAAAATACTAACAGAACTGTTAAGGAATATACTAACACAGCAGACGGAATCCCAGATAGGCCCATACCAGAACGGGTTAAGAAGAGGAAAATCGACAATAGGCGCCATTCACGTATTGACACAAATTATAGAAAAAAGCTACGAATTCGAAATGGAACTACATATCCTATTTATAGACTTCAAACAAGCGTTTGACTGCGTAAAAAGACAACAACTAATAAAAGAAATGGAAGAAATGAGAATACCGAACAAGCTGATAAACCTAACAAAAATGACTATGAACAACTCAACAGCTGAGATTATCACAGGAGACGGCAAAACAAATAAGGTGAGCATAGAAAAAGGAAAAAGACATGGAGACGTACTATCAGCAGTACTTTTTAACATCGCGCTTGAAGGCATAATAAATAAAGTGGGAAACAACAAATCATTAATGCAAAACGAAACACAAATAATTGGTTACGCAGATGACCTTGCACCGATAGCAACAAGAAAAAAGAGCCTAAACAAAACTATAGTAACAATCATCAAAGAGGCACGCATAAGATTGACTATCAATGAAAAGAAAACAAAGTACATGCATATTGCACCTACCCACGAAGAGGACCAACAGACACAGATACAAATAGCACAGTACACATTCCAACGGGTAAACAGCTACAAATACCTAGGAGTCACCGTAAATGGGAGCAACGAAAGAAGTATCGAAATTAGCGAAAGAATAAAGGCAGAAAAAATGGCTTTCTGGAAATACCATAAGCTACTTAAGGACAAAGACCTCAGCACAAGCACGAAAATAAAAATCTACAAAACCAGCATTAGAGCAGTAATAACATACGCAGCAGATACAAAGTGCCTGACCAAGAGAGACTAAGAAAGAATGAGAATACTGTAAAGAAGAATTATAAGAAGAACACTGGGACCAAGGAAAAAGAATGAGAATACTGTAGAGAAGAATTATAAGAAGAACACTGGGCCCAAAGAAAACACAAGGGCAAGAACACAGACCACTAAGAAACGAAGAGATAAAAAGTATCCTAGAAGAGGAAGACATAGTGAAATTCATAAAAGCAAGGAGGCTCAGTTGGTATGGCCATGTTGAAAGAAAAACCCAAGACTCCATAACGAAGAGAATTACAAACTGGAAACCACCACTCAGTAGACCAAGAGGAAGGCCGAAAATAAGATGGCAGGACCAGATATACGAATAATGGAAGTCACAGAATGGAAGAAGAAGGTGAAAGATAGGAAGGAATGGAAGAAAATAGTACAAGAAAACACACAAGAAGCTATGAATGGAAAATATAATACGCGGACTGATCCATCGCAACAAAAGGATCAAAGACTTCCAGAATGGAGCGGCCAATACCCCACAAGGGGTCTATGGCCATATGTATTCTTCTAAGTTCTTCTATTTGATTGAGAGAATTTAAGTTTTATTAAGCATAAAGTACTTTCTTATGTTTATCTTTAAACCAAACTTATTTTGATTGTTTAATAGATGGTATAATAATTTAAAATGAAACCTAATAATATATAAAACAAACACATGAAATAATATATAAAGAAGTGAGAATACCGACCAAGCTACCGAACAGCAAAGATTATCACAGGATCAACAGTATAGTATATATAGTAGTAGTATGAAACATATTTTTTCTTTAAAAATTCAAAATAATTGCGTACCAAATAGGAATTAGTATTCGCTTCATATACAAATTAATATTTTTGTATTTATGATTTATTGTCGAGCCAGGAAACAATAATTGCAAGACGTTCGAATGTGTTTTGCTTTAACAATAACTTAATTTTTTTAAACTCTTTATCAAAAAGTACATCTTATTGTTCGGCAGTGGTTCATGTCACGTATGCCATTGTAGTCTTATTGCACGAAATTTACAGTATGGACGCTGCTTGTCCGTTCCTTTTTTTTCTTGTTATGTTCCTGTTCTTGTCTTGTTTTCTTTTGTGTGGACAACAATATACTCGAAATCTTGAACAACACTGATAAGTGATTCAGTTATTTAAAACGTATTTTTCAATAAAATATTTCTGTAATTTTTTTTATAAAGAATCTAATTTAATATTATTAGAAAATAGTTTAAAGATATATGTGATTACTTTAATTGATATTAAAAGAAAAGACAATTAACACTGAATATATTGAAAAATTACAATGTTTGATAAAATATTCTAAAATTATGATGGATAGCCATTATCTAGATAGAAAACCTTTATCTAGATAGATAGCCATTATCTAGATAGAAAACCATTTGTTCCTTTTTGTGACTATAAAGATTATTTTTAATATTATATTCTAAACTAAGTTGTTTATAAACAACATAGAGAATGTTTATAAACATTTATAAACCAGTTCTACAAGTTAAACTAAAAAAAAATATTTACGAAATTTATTTGAGAAGAATAGATTTGTTAAAAATGAGAAAACTGCGACAACTAATAACTGTGCTTGTAAGAAAAAACAATATTTTGTAAAACTTTTTATTTCCAAAACTTTTCGCAAACTAAATTATATATGTTTTCGCGAAGGCAATCATTTCGGTGACGGAATTCGCTTCCAAGTTAAAAATTCCAAATTACTTTTCCAATAAGTCGCGACTCTCTTATTTCAGATTTTCGATGTTTTAAACGACATATAATAGGAAATAATGATGTATACGTGTTACAGATAGAAACTACCAAACGTGACCGGAATGGAGAATTCTGCAATAATGGCTTACAACTTTTTTTCCTACCTCCTACCAATACTAAATCGACAAATTTATTTTCCGACCTTTCATCCCACAATATATATATATATATATATATATATATATATATATATATATATATATATATATATATATATATATATATTGTCTGGGATGTAATCCCAGACAACATCCAAGGTTCCGCTGGAAGAACGATTCCTCAGACAAATTGAATAAGACAAAATTGGTGGAATGCAGAATGTGACGACGCAGTGAGACGCCGTAAAGAGGCATGGAAGAAATGGAGCTCTATGAATCGAGATGATCTGTTAATCTTCCGAAATCAGACGAAACATTCAACCCGGACTTTAAGAAGGACTAGGAGACAATATGAGGCGTTGCGAATACGAAGAGCGAACTCAACATTGGGTCATTTCTTTTTTCACGGATGGGATCAGAACCTTCTCAAGAATCCGCAGGTATAGGTTTCATGTTGAGTTCATCATAAGTTCACCAAATCGACATCAGCCTTTGCTGAGTTCGCCCTTCATCTGCAATCGAAAAATTCAAATAAATTTTTCTCGAAACCACCATTTTCACCACAATTAAACCACCATCAGTTCGCCCTTCGTATACGCAAGCCTCATATGAACAAGATCAGCTAAAGAAAACGCAAGAAGTTTTTCAAATGAACAATACACGGAACATTTATCGGATGTTCAAATCGCGGTTAAAGGGTTATCAGGCACCAGGAATGTGCTTCAAGAATGAAAAAGAGAAGTTAAGGAATGACCGATAAGCAAAATTGTGATATCCTTGCCAGATATTTCGACTCACTGCTTAACTGTGATGGTCCGCAAGAAAACCTGAAAATAGAACCACCAGAAGTATCATCTCCCAATTCATTGCCTCCTGACGAAGACGAAATTTTCCGGTTTATTCAAGAACTTTAGGCCAACAAAGCTGCTGGTGCAGAAGGTATCGTCGCTGAACTCCTACAACAGGGATCTGCGGGAGTCGTAAAATCTTTCACTCGGTTTCTTGAGAACATATGGGTAATTGAGAGGATTTCTGATGACTGGCAAATTGCTTTGATCCATCCCCTTCATAAGAAGGGTGACAAGGTGGACGTTAATAATTATAGAGGCATCTTCTTGTTCAAGTTCTTTACGAGATTTTCTCGAAAGCGTTACTGACAAGAATTGAAAGGTTATTGGATTCTGAATTGGGTGAATAGCAGGCAGGCTTTCGAAAAGAGCCATCTTGGACGGATCAAATCTTCAACCTGCGGAATATCATAAGGTACAAGATGTTAGACCAGAAGAAATATATCGACGTCTTTTTGGACTTCTGGAAGGCCTATGACTCCATTGATAGAAAAACCTTATGGCAATTCTTGAGGAATTTAGAGTGGACAACAAGACGAGGAATCTAATTCAACAGACGATTACCAATACATTCTCCAAAATAAAGTTCCAGAGAGAGTTGTCAGAGCCTTTCGAAATCAAAACTGGCGTATGACAAGGCGACGGGCTATCACCAATACTCACCAATACTCTAAGACGCAGTTGAATGTGTCTTAGAAAAAGTTATTCGAGAATGGACGAAGGGAATTTCGGATAAAAAGGCTTTCAGGTTAGGGAGAGGTAAAGAAAGTATAAGAAAAGATTGTTTGGCATTCGTCGACGATGTTGTGATACTAACTACTGGTGTTGAAACAGCGATAAAAAGAACTGAAGAACAGATTTTTTTTCCGCTAACCAATGTGGGTCCAGTGGGGTTAGCCCTTAAAACACTGCGGCCCATTGGCCTATTGTATTTCCTCAGATTGTTTCGTTCATGCAAATAGATCCAGTCCCGCTATTAGTTCCAGGATTCATTGTTCCATGTTTTTCACGGGGACTCTCTCAGCTGTAATATCAAGCTTGTGTTTTCTACGTGCAATTGCTTCACAGTAGAAGATTATATGGGCGGCGGTTTCGTCCTCCTCATAGCATAACCTGCATTAAGGTTCATCCTCCCAGATACCCATTTTATGCAGGTGTTCTCGTAGAGGGCAGTGTCCTATAAGTAGGCCTACCACAATTGCGATCTGCTTTCTTGGCAGTTGCAGGATTTCAGCAGTTAGAGTTTCCGATAGGTTTACTAACATTTGTTTGCTGTGTGTCAGACCATTCAAATTGACCCACTGTAGACGGTGCTTAGTTGCTACCCATTTACAGATTTAATTTCGGGTCGTGGTCTTGGTAATGTAGGGTCCGCTTTCAGCAATGATGTTTGCCTTGCAGGCTCCAGATAGTAGCCAAGAAGACTGGACTTTAAATTTCTTTGGAGAAAACTGTGTTCATGACCAACATCTAAGGCGCTCCTCTCCACCTGGAGTTGAGAGAATTAAAGTTAAAGCGAGTTAAGTGTTTTACGTACTTAGAAGAAAAATTACAAGACAGTGGGTCGGATAAGGATGCCATCAAAGAGCGGGCGAGAAGAATGGAAATGGCTTATCAACTTAAAAAGGATACTACAACAAAAAGGGTCTATTCTTTGGGGCTAAATTCCGACACCTAGATACTGTTGTCAGACCTGAATGTCTGTATGCAGCAGAAACACAAGACATGATTGGGAAGCGTGGCATCGAAGACATCCGGAGGAGAGAAAGGAAATTGCTCCGACAAATTCTAGGCCAAAATATCAAGGATGGAGAGAGGAGACTAAAACCTTACATAGAACTATACTTGAAGACAGAAGGAATTGTAGCCCTAATGAGAAAAAGGAGAATACTGTTTTATGGACACTTGGTGAGAATGAACAGTACCAGACTGACGAAGAGGATTTTTTGAATTCTTCACGAATAGGAAGACGGAACCCAAATGGTTTCGGGAAGTGAGATTTGACTTGGATCGGATGGCGGTGAAAAAAGGAGACATAATGGACGGAGAGAGATTTAGGCGACTAATTAAGCAGTTTACAGGTCTCCAGGAGACAGGGGAATTGTCAGTGAGAAAAGGAAGATCTTACACGGAGGAACAGAAGAAGGAAGTGGGAGAGAGGATGACGAGATATTGGCGGGACAAGATAGGACAAGACTAGACAAGATTAGACAAAACCAGAAAATACCAAACACGACCAGACAAAACCAGACAAGACCAGACAAGACCAGACAAGATCTGACACGACTAGACAAGACCAGACAAGACCAGACAAGACCAGACAAGACCAGACAAGACCAGACAAGACCAGACAAGACCAGACAAGACCAGACAAGACCAGACAAGACAATACCAGACAATACCAGACAAGACCAGAGGAGATCAGAGAAGACAAGACAAGATAAAAAGGTTAAGTTAATGTATTAGTAATATGAATAAATAATTTAGCGAGTATAATTTGAACATTTAGATATATAAGGTGCAAAGGTGGTAATTTGACAGATTAAGGAAAATAAATATGTGCAAAATAAAATTAATGGTTGCAACTCTAGTAAATTGGACAAGAAACATTACGAAACATTCAAAATATTTGAGGTTTTTGTTCCCATAAAATACCCACGTAACAACTTAATCATTTGCAAATCGGTGGCAATTTAACGATTTGCATATATTAGCTGAATATAAAGAGGTATCGAGTAGGTGGAGATCGTATGCGATACAGAAAACATTTCTTTTACTCGCAAAGTTGAGCAAATAATAATAAATGTTGTTTCTTATAATAGCTTGTTATTTTCAACATTTTGGACTAGAATTGAATTTATGGGATAATAGGAGAATATAAACAAAACATTTTATTGTGGACCAAAGACAAATACAGAAAATATAACTGAAAATGCAGAGAGGCTGTTGAGACGAATGATCAAATTAAATTAAAAAAAAAAACAATTTAAACCGTAATTACTACTATCAATACAGTTTGACAATTTCTGTGTAGCAGTTGTATGCATGCTTCATGAATTCATCAATCCATTCAGTATCCCAAAATTAGTCACTAATCGTATTAAATTTATCAAAATGTCTCAATTTTAAAAACAGGTCCAGATCTACCCTTTATTTGTCTGTGAGTTTCAACATCAACTAAGTAATGATAATAAATAAATGGCTGTGATATCTCGAAGTTTTCATCGGATTTTCATAATTTTGGTCTTAGACGATGAATGACTTTATAAAGCCAAGTGTGACTTTATAAAGAGCTGTGAAAATTTAGTAAATGCTTTAAAATCGTTTCCATATTGACTAGTTTATGAATAGTTTTATAAATTGTTTATATTAAAAATTTGAAACAAACAACATCCTAATAACAGAAAATTCAAAAAATCTTCAAACATTCTCTAATTATACCAACTTATTACAGCAAAACACTGCTTGAATATATAAATATATTCAACCTTTCCGAATATGTATAATATTCTTAAGTCGTTTTAGGATAATAAAACAAATCTCATGCTGAAAGACGACGAAGATATTTCTGTTATTCACTAAGACTCAAATCACTTCTGTGATACTTAAGCAAGACCCTAGATAAATAACATTGTTTTTAAGATCAGATCTTTCTCTTTAACCCAAACTGAATCTGCAGACGCGTTTCGAGATCTATCTCTCATCAGTGCAGCTTTGCTGTTATGAATTATACAATTGAAAACACTTACATTATTAAAATACAAATTAATACTAGGGCTTCACCCGAGAACGATCATTTTCTCGTCTCGTCTCGACTAGTAATAGTATATTACGTAACGATAGTTGTAAGAAGCATATTATACGAGCGGAACGTACGGCATACTTACGAGCGGAACAGTTACGCACGACCTGCGTAGCGGGGATTGCGTAATTCCCCGAGTACGTAATTGCCTTACAATTCGAGTTATGTCCTATACTTCGATTTATATCTACGTTAGAAACGGGTTAGAAACTTGCAGAATGCATTTTGCTACTCATTTCTTTTCACGAAAGTTTAGGCTTTAATAGTATATTACGTAACGAAAGTTGTAAGAAGCATAATACGTAGGAGCGGAACAGTTACGTAATTCCGCGAGTATATAATTGCTTTGCAACTCGAGTTATGTACTATACTTTATCTACGACCACACTAATTTGTTTCTGTTTAATAAGAAAAATATGTTTGATGTAACAAATTTATTTCCTATTAGGTTATGTTTATTTAATTATCATTATTTAACATTATAATATGCAAACAGTTGTATTTTCATATATAACTGTTACTCAACATTATTTAACTTGAAAGAAATGATAAGAAATACATTCTTAATCGTTACATACCTTATTATTTAGTACTTATTTGGGTTAAACTGGAATAAGAGTGTTCATAGATATAGGCAACCCATTGTACGAAATGTCAATTTCCGTTAGCTGGAATTGTGACGAGGGGGCGCTGAACGTATGAGCACGTAATGGCAGCTCTCAACCAATCAACGAATCGTAAACCAAACGCATGTGTGTGTTATCAATCATTACTTGTGTGTTATCTATCATTAATCGCGAACTGTAACATACGTGTGTGTTATGATGTATTTACATAGTCCACGAACTGTACAATAATGGGCATTTACAATAGTGGTCGTAGATAAAAGCAATTATATAATAATATAAAAAAGCGCAGCTCTTGTGTCTTGTGTCTGAATAGAAACAGAACAAGAAATAGAAATTGGTACAAATTTCGGCTATTCCGACTGGACTATCTCGGTTTCTTCTCGTAGCCGTTTGACATGTGTCGTCTCGTCAAATATCGTTTAAGAATTTATTGTTAATATTGTCCAAAATGAGGTAATTATTATTTCTATTGCAATTAAGAAGTACGTGAATATTTGTTTATTTATTTTTGTTTTCCATTTAGACAATTGCTATACAGTATAATCTTGATAATTGGTTAATCCGGCACGTTCAGTAATCCGGCGCTCTGGGGAAACACGTGCCTTTCCTTTCCGCTGCCCCGCGCCGGAAAACCTCACGCGCAGAAAAAATCAAATACAACACGATACAGCGTTCTTGGATAAAGGTCTGGCCAACACACCCTGCCTTTAACTCTGAAAATTTGATCGACGATTGCGACCAAGCTAACTCCACTCTACAATTTTCTTACTATCTGTTCTAAGATTGTACATATCGTCCGTTCCCCGGCAAAACCATCTATATCACATTTTTCTACTATTAACATAAAGAGCTTTTAAAGTTGAAAAGATCCCGATAAATCAAATTCTAGGGTTATAATGTCAAAACTTTTTTATGGGATGATCCATTATGTCTTTTAATGATTTCTACTGTAATTGAAATGATTGACTATATATTTTAAGAGGAGGGCCCCCAAATGGGATATAGACGGTTTTGCCTCAAATATGTTGATTGACTGTTGGTGATATAAATGGTTTTGACACCAAGTTTCAATGAATAAAAAATGTTCAAGTCAAAATTTGTTTGGAATGTAAACGTCAAATAATTGATTGATCAAAATAATTTGAATTATTCAAAGATGATTAATGAAGTGAAATATCGTAAAATATCTTCATTCTTTGTCTGAATTTCTTCATCCAAGCATCGTTTAATCTGATCGACCGCAGGCAAAGACCTGAAACATGATTCAGTTTTCAAAAACCCCTGTAAATTATCAATAAATATATGAACGCTCATTGAAATCACCACCAAGTGATATTCAGACGGAATCTGTCGCGCCGGGCAAAGTGCAACCAAATCGGTTTTCTTCGCCTTCGAGATCGGCAGTTGTCTTTCGAAAAGTTTTTTAAAACTGAACACCTCTGGCAGTCCTCTTTTTTGCGGGATCCAGCAGAGATAATCTGAATGGTTTTAGATGCATTTTTATTATGAAAATGTTTGCTTTGAAGAATTACCTTCCAATTTTCATCATCAAGTGCGTATTTAATCTTGATCAAATCAATGTCATTTGCTGTCAATGTCAACCTGCTTCACCGTCGTTATCTTTGCCGATTCGACCCATAACACGCGATTGAGCATTTTTTAAATCGACGAAATCCTGATGGTACATTTGGATCACCTTGTAGGGCATAGTTTTTGACTTTTTAGTCGATGATCGAGCTTTTGTAATGACATTGTGCCAGTCGTGAAGTGTGAAAATTGATGTATTTTTTGCAGCTGATTCTATAGCGGAATGCATAGAGTCGACATTCATTTGGGTATGGCCAGTTTCCAAATAATTGTGCTCGAATGGCATCGCTTTGATCAGGATCATGTGCATACCCAACAAAAACTTATTTTTGTTTTGACCGGCGCAATTGTCGGACCAAATGTATACTTTGTGGCGACCTATTATTTGTATTGCTTATTATTAGTTGTCAAGTATGATAGAAATGTAAGCTTAATACTCATGCCTTTTATCACTTGATCTTCTAATAAGCGTTTCAAACACGACCCTATTTCTGAGCTGCCTCTGCCGCCTTCGACCTCACTCCAAACGTAGCAGTAGCCGGCTTTGTCATTTGCAACATAGAAAGTTAAATTATAAAAACAAAGTTTCCGTTTATAGTAAAATTGACTTTCATCTGCATGAGGAATCTGCAGCACGGACTGCAGGTCCATTGTTGCAACGAGAAGCGACTGATCTTTCTTGGCTTCTTCAATGTCGTTTTGCATCGACTGACTGCAAGATTCTTTTCTGGCCAAATGATCTTCATGATCTTTGCGCAACTTTTCGTAATTAGGTTCAGAAATCAGCGTATTTTTTAATGAAGCACATGTTCCGCATTGATCTTTTCTCGGCTTGTAAAAAGACAAATTGTAATGTTCTACGAAAATTCTTTGATAAAGCTGGAACGAAATCTTCAATGTGGGATTTTGTTCACAAAATAGACTGAGCATTTTTGTTATGCTCAGATTTGGATCCAAATATTCATGTTTGCTGGTTCTACGACAAAAGTGCGATTCAATTTTAGGAAATGATTCAATATGGGACTTGACGGCATTCAAAACGGCCTCCTAGGTTATGTTTGCAGGCTCGTGGGCACCGCTGCGATCTGGCATATGAAACGATTTTGCTTCATCACAATGATCGTGGGCGCGAGTAACTCTATCAAAATTGATGTCCAGCGTTTTGAGGAAAAACTCTTTACACACTTTCATTTCGTTTCCATCGATTAACATGAAAAAACTGTAGCTGAACTGCTTTCTTGGCGGATTTGATTCTGGCTCCTTGACTTTTCGACGACTGACTGCGGATTTTTTTGAAATGCAAAAGAAATTCTTTTTTAGCCTTGAAGTTTTCTCCATTGCCCCAAAAACTTTCGAAAAATTTCCGGCGGTTTTCTCCTTTGAACTTGGTGCATTGATAACCACTTTTTTCATTATGTTTGTGATTAGGCATTTCTTTTAGCTTCTTGGCTTCGTAACTTTTATTTGTGTGACTGGTGTAGGCCTTCCCCTGATTTCGATCCGCTTTAATTAATTTACGATTGTGATGTCTCGGAACGCTTCTTCTCCAGCGAGTACCACGATTTGTACCTGGTCCTTCATCACTCTTGAAAAATTTAGATGTTTAGATTACATCGATCTGGAAAAAATTAGATTTATATATTACAGAATTATAGTTCTATTCTGCCTACAGAATTAGGTTCATCAGCGCGATAAACAATGGTTGTGGCAACGTTGGGAGTAGCCGCTGTATTATCAGCATCAGACAGTACAAAATCCTCATCACTGTCGATTCGAATGCAGCACTGCTTCCGGACAGGCGAGGATAATGGAGGTTTTCCTGCCATACGTAAGATTGGAACCGATTCATCTTCTGAAGAATTGCTTGTGTCCATGTTAGAACTTTTTTAGAAATATTATCTGTTCGGCTGTTTTTTTAGACATCTGTGAGAAATCTGTTGGTAGAGCGACCCGATGTCCGACTCGCACTGTGATTGGTCAATTTAGTAAACACCGCAACGCGCCAACCTAACAAAATTAAAACAACCAAATTGTTAAAGCTAAATTTCACTTAAATAAACTTAACAAACCTCAACCAAAGGATAAGGGAAATGTGAGCAGTTTTGCAATTTTAAATCGAATGCGTTCAAGTCGAGAAATATCATAATTTGGATATATACGGTTTTGCCTTGTGCTATATAACATGACAACATTTCCTAAATTGGGAAAAACTGTCTAAGGTAACATAGACGGTTTTGCCATAACACAAAAAGTGACTATCATTATCTAATATGCTGGAACCTCTTAAATAAATACAACAGGATAGGTATAGACGGTTTTTTGCCATCATCGATAACCTATAAAAAACTTATTAACTCGAAAATTTCAAAAATGTGATATAGACAGTTTTGCCGTGGTACCGCCGATATTTTATTGTATGTACACATTTACCTATATAGATACATATTTTGTTTTCTCTGAAATACAATTGTACATAAAATATCGATGCCTTAGCTCACAGATGTGTTAAGTTTTGCCGAAATGGGCCGAATACATTTTTAAAGCATTCAAATAGAGATTGTTTCAGTGCACACATGTCGTAAGTGAAAGATTAATAATGATATCACAAAACACTATTTTATTATGAATCAACTGCACTTAACTGTAAAATTTCGTTTTTTACATTTACCACATCTGTGACCGGCATCGATATGTAAAATTGTTATTGTTTTGTTTTTCTGATATGTTTTTCTTTTGTAATTCTGATCTGAATCCGGAGTTTTTTTGATAATCCGGCGGTTGTCTGTCGCGTACACATTATACTGTATAATGTGCTGCTCTTGTGTCTTTGAAAAGGTCTCATGTCTATTTCGACTGGACTAGGACTTAAGGTTTTTCTTCTCAATTTACGAGACGAGATATTAGAGACTAATCTCGTCTCTCAACGCGACTCAACTTATCTCATCTCGTGTGAACCCCTAAATAACAAAGAATATTTTTTAAATAAATTACCTCAAATTACATGATTCGCTGATTGAATTCAAATTACAATTTGGCGGATGATTATTAATATTGCCAATTTAAATTTTTGATCTTGATTTATATTCACACAAACATTCTGAAGCGTTCAATTTTTTTGTTTTGTTTTACTTTTTTGCGTTTTTTAAGTTACAATTATAGAAAAACAGTGATTTAAAAAGAAGTGTAAATAATTCAAAAATAATATAAGAATTTCGTGGAAGTATCTTGTACGTGTTATTCTCCATTTATTTATCTCACCGAAGGCATCAGCAAAAAACTTGCAATCTGATTTTTTACAATAGGTTGTTATTCAGCCCCCAAAAGTCTTTATCCCGAGATGTCTATCTATTTATAAGTATTAGAACGGATGAGTAATTTTTGTGTTCGCAATCCGCCCACGACTATCGGCCGTCTCGGTAGCTTGGAACGCGACTATAGGTGGTGTCATGTGCATTAATACTTGCGCCCAGACACCGAGTCTAGACTAGCCGGGCAGGTGCCAAACAATATGATGCATCGGTCGGCCTTGTAACGCGAGACAGGGTTGTGCAATTCGGATCTGAATTCCTAAACAACCTGTCTTTGAATTTCTCTATCTCACTCTCGCTCTCTCAGCTCCTCGCGTTGCTCTTATTTTACACGTATATACGGTCACGTACAAAATACTACTCAACATATACAAAAACTTTTTCCCTACACACTATATTTACTTCAACGTATTTATACAAACCATGAAAACTATCCTAGACAGACTATATTAAATATCTTTTACTAGTTAATAAAACATTCTACATTTCCTTAAATTAATGAAACTATTCAATTAGCTAAAGAAACAAGAAAAGACAATACTAGATAGGCAAGACTAGACAGACAAGACTAGGCAGACAAGACTAGACCGTCAAGATAAGACATACAAGATTAGACATACAAGAATAGACAGGCAAGACTAGACAGTCACGACTAGACAGACAAAACTAGACAGATAAGACTAAATGGGCAAGACTAGACGGATAAGATTGGACAGACAAGACTAGATAGGCAAGACTAGACAGACAAGACTAGACAGACAAGACTAAACAGACAAGACTAAACAGACAGGACTAGGCGGACAAGACTAGACAGACAACACTAGACAGACGAATCTAGATAGGTGAGTCTATACAGACAAGATTAGACAGTTAAGTCTAGACAAAGAATAGACAGACAAGATTGTACTAACAAGTCTAGACAAATAAGACTAGACAGACAAGACTAAACTTACAAGACTAGACAGACAAGACTAAACAGACACGGCTATTTTACATCACATATATATTTAGACAGGCAATTTATTCTTCTTTCGAATAGGCCTACTTTGGACCACGCTTGTTCAACTGTTGGGCTTTGATCTTTACCCAGTATTGTCGCATCTACTGCCGGTGTAACTCCAAACTGTCAACCTAAAATAACATATCCTAACCTCACAAAACCTAACGTGTCTCTCCAACGAAACAACAAACGTAAAAAAATGTTTTCAGCGAAATTCTAGAACAAACTAAACTGGGGACTTTTTCTAGAATTCACGTTGAAACAGAATTTGAAAACCGCAAGTCTATACGTTACTTCTAACCAAAGTTATGAGCGATTAAAATTTAACCTAACAAAAGTGACAGTTGTGTCCAAACTGTCAACCTAAAATAATATATCCTAACCTCACATAACCTAACGTGACCTCGCCAACAGAGGACATGCAGAGACATTTCAGAAGAAACTAAACTGGGGATCTATTCTAGAATTCGCGCTGAAACTGAATTTGAAAACCGCAAGTCTCTATGTTACATAATACATAATAAATGTTTGCAGTTAAATTTCAGAACAAACTAATCTAGCGACTTATTCTAGTTTTCGCGTTGAAACTAAATTTGAAAACCGCAAGTCTGTACGTCACTTCTAACCAAAGTTATAAGCGATTAAAACTTAACCTAACAAAAGTGACAGTTGTGTCCAAACTATCAAAATAACATATTCTAACCTCACATAACCTAACGTGTCCACTTCAACTAAATAACAATCGAAAAAATGTTTGCAGCGACATTTCAGGACAAACTAAACTGGTGACCTATTCTGGAATTCGCGCTAAAACCGAATTTAAAAACCGCAAGTCTCTACGTTACTTCTAACCAAAGTTATGAGTGATTAATGTTCAATCTATTTTAACCTAACCTAACAAAAGTGACAGCTGTGTCAAAACTGTCAAACTCGGTAGTTGTTTGTTGATAACTTTTGAACGCGTGGTCGGATTTTCGAAATTTTTGCACGGAAAATTCGCACAAAAAATTTGGCAGTTAAGGATTATGAGCGATTAAAGTTTAACTTTACAAGACTACATTACAACACAGCTACACTCGAGTGGAGAGTTTTAAAGTTAAAGGAAATTCAATTGAGAAAATCATGGAAATTTGCGGAATCGAATGGAAAATTAATAGCTACTGCACTATTATTTTAAATATCTATAGACCACCAACAGGCTGTTTACTCACATTCATGGCAATTTTAGACAGTATTCTCCATAAGTTTGACTTCAATGTTATCTTTTTTGACAACTCAAAAGAAAAAACCTACCTGATAAATTTTTTTGCCGCTTATGGAATGGTGGAATATGTACATTATTACACCAGAATAACGTCTACAACAAGATCAAAAATCGATAATATCTTTGCCATAACAAGACGACGCCTATCTACCTCAATTGAAGATACTCTGTTATCTAATCATCGGTTAATAAGATTAAGCAGCAGCGTGAAGATCAATGAGAGTAAAGAATACTTCATCACCCGAAACATGTCTACTCAGAACAAAAAACGTTTTGCCGAATATCTTCAGAACGAATCTTGGGCTGAGATCTACAAAAATCCAGATTGTAATGTAAAGACAGTATCATTCATCAAGATCCTCCAGCACTATTCCTTTGCCTGCTATCCCTTAAGGAAAATTAATGCCAATCTAAAATCTTGGATATTTTAATCTAAGGGATATGTTTATCCTTCAGAAGCAGTTTCCAGTATTACATAAAAAATACTTGTATCCAAAAATGGAGCATGACAAGTTAATTCAGTCTGCTAAAGAAAATTTCTTTCGTCAAAGAATATTCGAGGCACCAATTAAATCAGAGTCATCGAATAAACAAAAAGCTTTTTGGAAACTGATAAAGGAGCAAACTAACAAAGCCAATCATCCGGAACCAATTGAAACCCAAATAGCGACCATTTTCAGAGACTTTTCTCATCAAGCTCCTAGGTCGATCAACCAAAACATCGTGCCAACAAAAATCTCCAACGATCACATTAGTTTCAATCCCACGACGATTATTTGTGGAGGAATTCTCGTCGTGTAGAGGTACTACAAAATATTGAATCTCTAAAAAATACGAAAACCAGTGGACCCGACGCACAGCCAACATCATAAAGGAATTCCGACATGACTTAGCAGATCCAATAATAGATATAGTAAACGCATCCTTCGTTACTGGGATATTCCCAGTAATCCTGAAAACGTCTACTATTCTTCCTGTTCACAAAAAGGGAGACAAAAATAACCAAGTAACTACCGGCCCATAGCCCTAATATCAGTTTTAGGAAAGATCCTAGAATATTGCATGCGTAATAGACTTATGCCTTTTGTTGATAAATTCCATCTCGTCCCAAAGCAACAGCATGGTTTCTGCAAAGGAAAATACACCACAACTGCAGCACCATAATTACTGAGGTAGATAAAGGAAACAGTCCGATTGGGATTTTCTGCAAACTATCGAAGGCGTTCGACTGTGTGTCTCACAGCGATCTTCTGGACAAGGTCTTCAATTATGGGATAAGAGAAAAAAGCCGGCAGATGGCTCAAATCTTTCCAAGAAAATCGACAACAGTTTGTTTTGGAATCTGTAACCGGTCAATCTAGTATAAAGTTCACAAACACAGTAGTTCCTTAGGGTAGTGTCCTCGCTCCAACACTGTTCCTTCTATACTCATCAGATCTTGTTAGCTTCTTAAATGATCAGCACTCTACATTGTATAATACATAATAGTACTGATAGTCCACTAAGAGCCAATATGCTTTAGGATAAAATTAACAAATGGTTCTCTACAAACAGTCTTTATCTTAACAGAGAGAAAACTGAATACATAATATTTCAGATTGCGTGATTGACCTTCCACTGAAAATACATAACAACTCCATCAAGAGAGTCAAGGTAGCCAAATTTCTTGAAATTCATCTAGAAGAAAATTTGCAGTGGAATGTCACCATTCAACTAATCTGCAACAAACTGTACAAGAAAATATTTCAAATAAGATACCTTCGACAAATTCTACGGAAAGAAAACCTCCTAACTTATTATTTTGCAGAAGTCCAAGTATTGCTGATATATGGTATAGTTCCATGGGGATGCGCTTCGCAGGTAGATACAATTTTATTGGCGCAAAAAAGAATTGTTAGGTCCATAAAAGGACTCAGTATAACTACCTCCTGTAGACCACACTCCAGGGAATGAGACATATTTACAGTTATGAGCCTCTACATACTGGAAATCACATGCTACATCCATAAGGACAAATACAATTTCCAAAAAAGACATACATAATCATAATGCAAGAGGAAAACATTTCCCATACAGGCCCAAAACAAATCTAACGATTTGTTCTAAAGGTCCTATCAATCATGGGGTTACTATTTATAATCGACTACCAGTCAACTTAGTAGAAGAACGATCCTACAAGAAATTTTGATATTGAATGAAGGAAGTGCTCCTCATCAAAACAATCAATTCAATTCAATTTATTTATTTCAATAAACAAGCATAAAGCTAAAAAAAAATTGTCAAAACAGAAATATAATAATTGCTTAATTCTAACATCATAATAATAACTATTTTTAAACGCATAATTTAACGCATTTTATTCAAAAGAGAAACTTAAATAAGTAATAGTTTGAGTATATTAACTTTTATTCTTTCTGAAATATTCTACTTTTGTATAGGGTTATATCCTTTATGTATTGGAAGACTTTTTCTGTATTCCTTTGTATGTTTAATTTCTTTGATTGTTTTTTGGCAAATTGTTGTATAGTTGAATACAGTTATAATACAGTTATAATAGGTCCCTTTTCGTTCATGGTGGAATTGTGCCTTGGTGGAATATAATGTGTTTTCTTTCTTCTTGTATCTATGGCATGTACATTTTCACTATCTTGGAAAAGGTTTTTATTTTTATAAATAAAAATAAGTGATTCATATATGTATAAACCGATTATTGTTAAGATGTTGGCTGCTTTGAACTCTCCTCTGCATGACTGAGTATAGTTTAGCCCAAACATAATTCTTATGGCCTGTTTTTGGATTCTAAATAAATTTTGAATATCTGCTCCGTTTCCCCAGAAAATAATCCCAAAACGTAGGTGTGATCCAAAGTTTGCAAAATAAACAATTTTTAGTACCTCTGGACTTATATGTTTTTGCTTAGTATTCGTAAGACGTATGCCGTTTTATTTAATTTTGCCACTAAAGAAAATCCATGTGAATACCTAGCATTCTAACATTGTTTTTTACCTCTAAAGCATTGCCGCCAATTTGAAAAAGTTTAGAATAATTTAATGTCGATCTTTTAGTTTTGAAGATTATAATATTGGTTTTGTTTTCATTAATCATTAATTTGTTTCTGTGGAACCAATTTTTTACCAAATCTATCGCAGAATTTATATCTAAGGCAATTTCTTCAACGTTTTTTGTGCCAGTCATTAACGTTGTATAGTCAGCAAAATTAACCATATTATATGTTGTTTGACTTATTGTTGCTGGTAGATCATTTTAATAGATGGTGAACAGAAGTGGTCCTAATATGCTCCTCTGTGGTATCCCAACTGTAGTGCTAGTTATTTCTGACTTCGAGGAAACGTTTTTATTTGTCAATTTCACTTGTTGAGTTCGATCTTGAGTATGATCTAAACCAATCTAGTGCTATTCCTCTGATTCCATACTTATCTAGTGTTCCTATGAGAATGGCATAGTCCACCGTATCGTAAGCTGTGGATAAGTCTATTGAAAACAGTGTTTATTAAATCAAAACACGCTGTATTAATATTTCTTCCACGTATATAACCATGTTGAGTTTTGGATAATAGCTTATACTTATTTAAGAAATCAATTGTTTTATTTGCCATTATTTTCTCACAGATTTTAGAAAACGATGATAAAATGTGAATCGGTCGATAATTATCAAATACTTTTTTGTCATATTTCTTATAAACAGGAATTGGAAAATTTGCAAATTTTAACGAATTATTAATTATATATGTTAACAGTTCTATAATTACACTTTTTACAACGATCATATAGGACCTCATCATAACCCGCACTTTTTTGTTTTTAAACATCTGTATAATATTTAAAACTTCACTTTCTGTCACTGGTTCTATGAAAATCGAGTTACAATTATCTGTGATTTGTTTTTTGTATTCTAAGTAGGGGATATTTTGCAATAACCTGGCTGGCGTTTCAGCATAAAACGTATTTAATTTATTTGCAACTGTTAAAGGTGACTCCAGTTCTGTGATGTAACTTGCGACCTTTTCCTTTTGCTTCAGATTTACACATTTCTTCACCTTATTCCATGTCGATTTCATTCTGTTGTCTGAATATTTGATTTCATTTTCCACATTCGCTTTTTTGGCATTATTTAATAAAACACCAACTTTTCTCGAAGTCGGTTGAAACTTTTCCTATGTTCTTGATTGAATTTTGCCAATATTTGTTTTCTGACCTCCACTACGTTTGGGTCCCTGAAAATATAGTCGTTTTTCGAGCATGTGTTGGTTCTAATTTGTGGGAATCTGCTGCTGAAGAATAATAGAAATTTCCTCATAAATATGTTGCACTGTTTATCAACCTCATTTTCTTTTGTAATGAAGACCTCAGCCCACTCTTCTTCAAGAAGTTGATGTTTTAATTGTGTTGTGTCTTCTTGCGAGAAATATCTAATCTAGTCTATAGTTAGCTTTTGTTATTTCTTCTTCTAAAAAGCGTATTATTGGTGTACTGTGGTCAGATAGTTGGTATTCTTTGGTTTCTACTGTGAATTTCATGTCTGTTTTTATAACAATATTATCAATGCACGAATTCTATGACGGATGGCTCGGTTCATTCATTGTCATTATAGCGTTGGAGGATTGAAACATTGATTTTATCTGTCGAGTTCTTATGTTTGTGTTTAGGACATTCACATTGAACTCTCCGGCAATGAAGAAATTATCATTATTTAGAGATAGCTTTGTGAGGAGTTGGTGCAGTCTTGTTTTAAATTGTTTGAAGCTCTCGAGAGGCGATCGGTAAATTGCAACAATTATTGTTGGCTTGTCGTCTATTGATGTTCCAATAGCCGCTATTTCAAAAATATATTCTTCTGCGAGTTCAATAAAATCTAGTCTTGCGATGCACTTTGCTGCATTTTTGCTGAAAATTACACACCCCCATGCTCACCAGGCCTTCGACAGAATGCTGACGTTAAAGATAAATTATTTATTTGAAATAATTCCAATTGGTCTTTACTTTTCTTGTGTTCTGTGATAATTAAATATTTGCATTTATTATTTTGCTCCAACATATATTCAATCGTTTCTATAGAATTCCCTATTGACTGCACATTCTGGTTAATTAATTGCGATGATACTATTTTAAACGTATGTATGGGTTTGGAGGATCGTCCGGTCTTCTCTATAGATTGTGCGTTTTGGTTCATGAGAATAACTCCTTTGTTTTGTGGTGCCCTATCTTCCTGGTCGAAGTGGGGTTTCCTGCGAAAAATTTGCCCGACGATTTCTATCGAATAAACGAAAATTAAGCCTCTCGTATAGGATGCCCTCGGGTCAAAAATTGTCCTTATAAACTTTTTCTTTCAGCGCAGAGTCGACTCCAATTTTGAAACTCCTTTTCTCTGTTTTTTTTTCTATTGGTATTATGTCTTCCACTACAAAACTGGTTTTATTGTGACCAATTTTATCGGCAAGTAGTTTCGAACTATATCTGTTGTAACATGGTCTTTAGCCCTTGAGATGTAAATTCATATTTTCTACGGTTCCACTTTCCTTCCTACAAAACCGGAGTCCTTTTCTTCCTCATTGACTTTGGCAATTCTAAAGGATCCGCGGATTCTTCTTCTTCTTGTAGGTTCAATGAATTCTTGGCTTTCAGCTTGTGATGTTCCTGTGGTGACAGTGTTAAGATTGTCTCAGGTAGAGAAGTTGACACATTCTTTGCAGTATGTGTGATTGCCTCCATCACCATCGCTATTTCTTTAAGCGCGAAATCTTCGTACGCGCTCTTATCTCGATTTTTAGACATAACTTTAGCCTCGTTGTTGTTGAGGTTCCTGTCAGTTTGTGTTTTACCTAAATTTAAGGTATTTTTAAGGTATTTTAATTAAGTAAGTAATTTTATGGTAAGCACTTTTTTCTACGGGCTTTTCATTTTTCGTTAGGAGGTCAATGTAAGCCTTTAGTGCAGATACATTTTTCTTGAGGATCTGATTTTTATCCTCTGCCTCATTTAGCAGTTTCTTTAAAAATTCATTTATTCATCAATACTGTCATATACTACAGACATACATCAATACTAAGACCTGTGTTTTTTTCTGACGAGACCGATGAACTTTTTTCACTGTAATCTTTTATTTCGCGAAAATCGTGTTAACAGACTACACTTCGCTTATTTTTTTCATGCGCTATGCACCCTGCATGATAATAGTTCTTGCATTTAATGCATAATAACGGAGTTTAATGTCTTTTTTGAACAATAATTACACAGTATCACTCGACCCACCACCTTGGGCCATTTTTCAGTCTTATCTACAACAATCTACAACATCGAGGAATTTACTTTTGTATAATTATTTATGTTTATTACCTTGTTTAATTTTTTGTATTTATTTCTTCCTTTGACATACCTTATAGATCTTTTTAACTCATTGGGAATAAACATTTTGATTTGATTTGACTAGACAAACAGACAAGAGTAGAGAGAAAAGACAAGAATAGACAGAAATGACTGGACCGAAAGACAAAGAGGACTAGACAGACAAGATTGGACTGGCAGGGCTGGACGGGGAAAACCTGACAAGCAATGTTCCCTGTAAGCTGCGCGGGTGCGCAGTAGTTTTCGTTGCATTTTAAAATTTGCGCAGATAAATTTATTTTCCGCGCACTTAAATTACGAGACGTTGGTTTTGTCTTCGAAATTGGGGATATTAGATTAATTAATATACTGTATACGGTGTATCAAGTGATGAGGTTTCCTATATTTTTTATTGTATAAAATAAATAATTTTTATAGTACAGAAAAATGTTTAAAGGATTTTTGATAGAACTCAGATTTTAGATATCTCAGATAGACAGATTTTTGATAGATTTTTTATAGAACTTCTGATAACACTTAACCGGAAACTGCAAACAGAACTATTGCGCGATGTTTTTTAATTTTCAATAAAAACCATGGGTCTTTAATTATTGCAAATATATTTTGAACTAAGGTTTTGATAAAAAAATATCAAAGGGATCTTCCATAGAACTCTTAGGGTGCTATTCAGATCCGCGAATAGAATTTTTTTGTAATTTTCAAAATTCAATTTTTACACAATTTTCTGCAAAATTGTTACTGCAGAACTATGATCGAGGAGCAGGTATATGTCAAAAATGCACAGTTTTTCTCAAAAGTTGCTGCTAGCTCGTTGTTGGTATTTTCCATCTTTTCCGCGAAATTGTATTGAAATTTGGCAGAAAGTACTCTAGAACTAATCGATATCTACCAGGGCACTCTGATGAAATATTATATGTTTGCAAATTCGGTTGCTAACTTCACAGGGCTGAAAAGAAAGTATAAAATTAGGCTAAATTTTCCAATATAAGGAGGATTCTGAAAACGTGACGAGTACATTTTGTGCAGGAATTTAGATAATGGGATGAGTCGAATTTAGATTATTTAAAAAGACATATTATTTAAAATATTGATGTATTAATAGAAAATATAATATTGGCTGGTATTAACTCGTCAATGAATACGCAATTCATCCCTGAAATCTATAAAAAAATTAAAAAAATTATTAGTTTTTTATATTTAACGTAAAATTCAACCCTCCATACATTAATTCTAGACGAATGCAGCGATATTTCAGTACAAAAAGTACTAATTTTGTTTTAATTTTGGTTTTAAATATCGTGATAATGATATAAATTACAAAGCTGTATTTGGTGGTATTTTGAAACTCGAAAATTGTAACAGCAAGTCAATTGTAGAAAAAAATTAAAAATATTATGTTGAACATAACTTAAAAAAAATGATAATGTTTACAACTGATGGAGCCCATGTCATGTTTGGAAAGAAAAATGAAGTTGATGCATTTGAAAATTTGAAAATGATGCATTTAACCGAGCAACACACATGTGTAGTGCACATCGTGAAGATCTGGGAATCCACGATGCATGGAAGAATTTACCTGTTATGTAGAACAAAGAAACTTTACTCAGAACTTCGTACATAATGTTTCACCGATCGATTATGCAAAAGGAATTGAATCCCAACCAGATCCTAAAATTCCTAAATGAATCAGGACTACAGGAGGCCCTCTAAATGGGTAAGTATAACAACATTTAGAGTAAGAGGGTAGGGTACAATAGATGGGATATTATGAAGGTTGCAGTACAAGTCGTCACCACCAAATCTACATGTAAAAGGGAAAAAGGGCTCATGGATCCAGATATTTCGCAGTTAGTGCTTTTGTCAAAAATTACGATGTTCTAATTGAATATTGTCAAGCTATGGAACGAAATGATTCTATCTGTAAATATTGCGCAAAAATTCCAACGAATTCCCAATATCGGGTGGCATTGTATGTTCCCTAAGACGTATTAGAAGAGCATTTACAGACGTATTAGAAGTGCAAATACCGATTGAAAAGTTGTTTAACTATTAAAGATGCTTATCAGTATGTAAAGACCAAAATAAGAAAATTAAAATCTCAACCAATCCTGGCATCTCATACCTGGCATAGCTGGCACAAAACAGAGCAGTGATGTAAAAGAAATATTATTTCACAAGATATTCACAAAATAATATTGTTAATTCAAATATAATACAATTTGTCGAACGAGTCTTTATGCAGCTGGAAAGAAGATTTCCAGACGACGCACACTGGGACGGATTACGAATTTACGGCGACAAAAATAAAATCCAGTTCAATTCAATTTTTTGTCTCACATATTATCTTATGATGACATTCTGATGATTCTAATACAAAATTAGTCTATATTAGACGTACACGATTAATTTAAAATGCAAATTTAAGTAGATTTTTTTTTTATATGACAAAAGTGCAACATTTTTTTACAAATTCACTACCGATCTTCGTCAAAATCATCGTTATCGTATCATCAGAATTGTTAATTTCACTTTAACGAAGAAAACTTATCAAAACTTTCATCTCTTAATACAAAAAATAGTTCATTTCTATTCAAGTTCTCTCTTGCAAATGGTGCTTGTCACGACTACCTGGAAAAAAAGGTGTAATTCTCAGTAAGGTGCAACGATGTGGACGGGCTTTTTGCTTTTCTAGAATTGTCAATGTTTGTCTTGTTTTACAAAATATTAAATTTAACGGAACTATGCAGAACTTTTTTTAAAAATCAATTTATTGCAGTTTATTACAAAAAATTTTTACCGTTTTTTACCGTATTGATTAAAATTTTCTACAAATTATATATTATTACATGTAAATACATACTTGAAGCTATATTCTCCATATTTAAAAAGTTCACAATTTTTTAACACAAACACAAAACAGACGAACTTTGTTAAAAATCCAGCGCAACTAATTCTTTTTGGTACCTAAGGGACAAGAGCGATGTTTAACACTTTCCTACAACCAATGGAATTGGTTTTTCGCATTTATTTGTTTTAGCATTATGGCTGGGTTATCTAACAATACATTTTAAGTGGTTTTGCTTAATTGCGAGACATTGTAAACTTCTATTTTTGTCGCCGTAAATTCGTAATCCTTCCCAGTGTGCGACGGTCAAAAACAAGCACTTGATAATGAGATTATATAAATTCTGGAAAAAAAAATGATTTTGAAAAATAGTCCTATAGGTCTAAGGATCTTTCCGAAAAATATTCTGTATTTCAATAAATCAAAATATTGACATTGATAAAATATGAGATGAATATATTGATTCCGAAATGAAATTTAGAACAATGGAGAAAAGTGAACTTGGATTGTTCAAAACATTCGACGTTACCTTAACTTTCGTATTAACCCATTCAGAATTTCCTAATCTCGCTATTCTTTACAATATTATGGCGTCTTCCAAGCGTCCAGTGCGGATTGCGAACGGGTATTTTCAGTCATGAATTCCAATTAAAGAAGAGATCACAACAGCACCTCATGAGCACCTCGGTGATCTAATGAGAATAAAATTACATTTATCAAATGACCAAACAATTAACACCGAAAAAGTTTATAAAGAGTGGGTTAGTACGAAAGACAGAGAAAATGAAGTTTCATTAGAAATATCCAAAACTATTATTTGCCATTTGATATTATGGTTTGCATAAATAAAAGTATAAAAAAATTGCGCAATTTATTTTAAATTTATATTTTTTTGCTCACACGCGATTTTGGACCTCGCAGCACTAATAAAAATTAGAGGCAATACTGCTAACAAGTATATTTAATATATAGATAGTTGCTCAGAAAAAGAATCAATATGTAAATATAGTATATAATGTTTGTAATTTATCTTAATTGGTGTTGAAATAAATTCGTCTTCTCGAAATAGTCGCTTTGAAACAACAAAGGCAACGTAATGAGATTGTGAATATCCCCGTCACAATTTTGCAAGAGATGTTTTGTAATTGTCGCCGACATAGGACAAGTCGTTTAAGAGACGCTTAAAATATCAAGATTATATTAATTTACAAACGATTCCAATAAATTGAATATTTCTTGTTTCAAAATAGTAAGAATTTACATATTATCTGCTGAAATCGGTCCAACTATTTGTTGACAAAAAATAAACTAATGAAATACTAACTAATGAAAAACTAACTATGAATTTTCTTATTTGAAAATAAATTAGATTAGTATATTTTGTAGCTAGGGCGGTAGGTTGTCAATTTGACACGAGAGCGAAATTTGGCACGTTCGCTCGAGAGGGCAATTGACAATACTGCCCGTATTGCAAAAAATATTTTTTATTACTCATTCGAGGGGATGTATCTTATAAGTTTGGGCTCCAGGTGCCATACAAAAAAAATAGAATCAAAAATGAAGAAATTGCTTTTTTAATTGTCTCCAGTGCTGTCGATTCGTCATAAGAACTCTCCGTAGACCCCGGTATCCCCATATAATTTACATTAATTTTATAACGTTTTCTTTAATTTTAATTTTTTAATTAATAAATTAATAAATTTATTTATTTATAATTTATATTATATTTTATATGCAATAAGTCTAGATAATCTAGAACGAATAGTGAGATGAATAAACATTGAAATTATTTTAAACGAATTGAACTAGCACTGACGTATTATCACGTAGTAACGGTCGTAACCATCCTATTCGTTAAATCAGCTTGTACGACATCCCAGACCAAATTATACACTGGAAAAGGCTAAACTAGTGCTAGATAAGCCCCTTAATGAAGCTTCCTCGTACAAGCCACTATATCTACTAGATGTCCCAGGTAAGCTGCTAATAGAGAGGATTAAAAAAAAGGAACTACGAACAGGAACAAATGTCTCTGAAAAACAATATGGATTCAGAGAAGGAGAATCCACTTCCGTCGCCATTAAGAAGGTCCTTGATACTGCAGAGGAAGCTAAGACTGGCACACGTAGAAAAAGAACAATCTGTGCGCCGGTAACACTTTATGCGCACGTCAAGTTTTACCAGTTGTTACCAAGTGTTACGCATTTAATTCGCCGTGTTGGCAAAACATCCTCGACGAGACGACATTACTAGGTTTCCCCTTATACCTATTGCGTATGATACACAGCAAATTATTATGGAAGGGCGCAATAAATTAGTTGGGCGTGAGGTCTACAGCGGTGTTCCACAGGGCTCAGTGATGGGCCCTACAAAGTGGAACGTTTTATACGATGGAGCGCTTGGCCTAAGAAATCGTCCTTTTCGCGGACGATCTCTTAGGCCTAGCGCCTGGGAAAAATGAAAATGAATTAGACTCTAAAACAAATGAAGCTACAAGAATAGTGGATGAGTGGATGCTTGGGAAGCAACTGCAGCTGGCCCTTGAGAAACCAAAGACGGTACTTTTGATGGGCAAGAGTCATATAAAGCCAATTTATTTTGAAATAAGGAAACTTGCTACGGATATAAGGAAACTTAAACTGAATTTAAACACTTCACGTGCGAAACGCATTTAATTCGGCGTGTTGGCAAAACATCCTCGACGAGACGACATCAAGAGGTTTCCCCCTATATCTATCTCGTGCGATAACAGCAAATTATTATGGAAGGGGACAATAAATTAGTGGAGCGTGAGGTCTACAGCGGTGTTCCACAGGGGTCAGTGATGAGCCGTACAATGTGGAAAGTTCTATAGGATTGCTTGGCCTAAGAGATCGTCGTTTTCGCGGACGATCTCGCCCTTGCGATGTGAGAAATATGAAAATGGATTAGAGTCTAAAACAAATGAACCTATAAGAATAGTGGATGAGTGGATAGGAGGGAAGCAACTGCAGCTGGCCCCTGAGAAAACGAAGACTGTACTTTTGACGGACAAGAGACATATAAAGCCAATTTCTTTTGAAATAAGGAAACTTACTACGGAAATAGCGAAACGTAAACTGTTTAATACTTCACGTGCGAAACGCATTTAATTCGGCGTGTTGGCAAAATATCCTCGACGAGACGATATCAAGAGGTTTCTCCCTATATCTATTGCGTATGATACACAGCAAATTATTATGGATGGGGATAATAAATTAGTAGAGCGTGAGGTATATAGCGATATTCCACAGGGCTCAGTGATGGGCCCTACAATATGGAACGTTCTATACGATGGAGCGCTTGCCTTAAGAGATCGTCATTTTCGCGGATGATCTAGCGCTCATGGTGTGTGGGAAAAATGAAAATGAATTAGCGTCTAAAACAAATGAAGCTATAAGAATAGTGGATGAGTGGACGGGAGAGAAGCAACAGCAGCTGGCCCCCGAGAAAACGAAGGCTGCACTTTTGACGGGCAAGAGACATATAAAGCCAATTTATTTTGAAATAAAGAAACTTACAATAAGCCCAAAGGCTTATTTAAAATACTTAGGCGTTGTAATCCACAAGAGCATATATGTGATGCATCATATTAGTAAAGCTTGCGACAAAGCGCTAAAAACGGCTGCAGCACTGGAGAGGCTCATGAGAGGCCCAATTGTACGGGGGCCCAGAAGAAGTAAGCGGAAATTTTTGTGCTCGGTTGCCCATTCGTCCATACTATATGGAGCCCCGATATGAACAAAGGACCAATCTTTGTAATAAAATTATTACCATTCTTGGTAAGAAAAACAAAATCTTTAAGAGATAAGTTAGCATCGGTACAGCGGAAGCTAGCATTGAGAATGTGCAGCGCGTACGGAGCAGTCTCTAGAGAAGTCGCTCTAGTGGTCGCTGGAATTATTCCCATTGATTTAATGGTACGTGAGAGATCGACAATCTTGACTTATACCCGACGCAACGCAACGAAACGGCGACAAACGGACACTGAATATTTTCGTGCATTACCTAAGTTATGTGGTAATATAACCAAAAGTGGCATTTCTCGTACTAAAAAACGTGCGCCAAGATAGTACTTTTAATGCATGATTAATTAAAATAATCTTATTATCTAGTATTATCTAGTTATTCTCTAAAAACCTGAATAGATTTATTAAAAAAGTTGTGGAAATTTTAAATTCTGTTTAAATATTACTTTTGAAGAAAACCTATGCAATAGAAAACGTTTTCCTTTTGTATTTATACTTTTTCTTTGAGGTGAATATAGTTTTAATGGTTAGTTCATTAACCGTCGTTTTTTTTTAAATCACTTATTTTTATTTATCTCGAGTTTGTAGATTGATGATGAAAGGTGATTATGACAGCGACGATAGACAACAGTAGATCGATAACCTCCATGACAAACGCTTGTTTTCTTGACGAGTTATTAAATGCACTTGTCCCATACGCTTAATGGCCAGCAAAAATGATATTTACTAGGTATACAAAATACGATTTTTCCCCAAAGAAAAAAATCGATTACCACAACATTTTTACCTGATGGAGTTTATTTTTGTTTATAAAACTATTTCCTAAAAGTTGGCCATTAATTTCACAATAACCTGACATCTTACTAGACTACATATAACCCATGCTTGATCAGACATAATCGAAGATAAACTAGTTAGATATTAGAAGAAGAAGTAGAATAATACCATAGATATTAAATAAAGTTTTATAATTCCTAAATTCAACGCAAATATTGTGTTTATATTTAATATGAAATATGTGTTTTAGTAAAATTAAGTTTGAATAAAAAGTGATCTGTAGATATAGATGATATAACAAATTGGTTGGTTTATATGAGATTGTAACTGTCCAGACAATTAATTTATCTAAGTTTATTTTTTTGTTTCGATAAAAGTTTCGGTTCGGGTATATTGGTGTATTTGTAAAAAAAAATTGAAATAAAATGTTGTTTATGTTTGGAAATAAAAGTGGCGATACAAAACAAGTTATAGATATTATGTCTGGGCAATTCAGCGGCGGATAGAGTAATATAAAGTATATTTATCATGAGTAGCGGCTAAAAGCAAGAGATCGGTATAAGAGAATTTTCTAAATTGGATACGTTCTCTTAAAATCAAGTAGTCCACAAATTGGCAATAACTGAGTCTTGTTTTCTACAAAATTGGACATTGCGAAATGTAATTCTATTTGACCGACTGAAACAATAATACTTCAACTCCCTGCAGCCTCTTCAATAATATATAAAATTACGGAATCCTTGTAAAAGAATATTGCTTCTCTCTACAACGCCAACGTAGATTAATGTTCGTCGGTTTAATTTTATCGCGAAACGAACAAGCCGAGCCGTTTCCGCGTTCGAAAATAATAAAATAATTTTACCAGACACTGCGAGACTACGCCGTCGGGATGAAGCGATAGATAAGATTCCATAGTAATAACATTGTTAAAGCTAACTAACCATTATAACTTATGGCTTGTTAGCCGTCTACAATATTCTCTAAGCTGTTAGCAATAGAAATCCCCTGAAGCTTTCAACTCAGTTTCCTCAAACTTTAGTTGGCGCGCCGACGTTTTGTTTGTTGCACCAACTACAAAGACAAACAAAATCACTGTTCGATGCCTCCCCGTCTACTCCTTTTTTGTATTCTTACAGACTTGTTTTTTATTAATCAAACTTGAGATTTTGCCCATTCACTTTTAATTTAAACTATAGATTAAATCAAACAGAATTACTAGCGTAACTACGCTGCATATGAGATTATCGAGATTGAATGCGCTTATCTGCATAACGTGACTTAACAAACAATATTTGACAATTTTGGATAGACAAGTTGGTAATAGGGCATCACACGAGAGTCTCGTTTCTGATCTCGCTCCGGGCAGCCGTCACATTTTCTTCATAAATTTGAACCCGAGCAACCCGAACTTGCCCGAGCCCAGAACGAGCATAACATTTTCTTCATAAATTTTAAGCCGAGCAACGACGATATCAGAAACGAGACTCTCGTGTGAAACCCTAGTTGGTAAATATAAGTAGATATAAAAGGGACAAAATAGGCAAAACAGGTATTAAACTAAAGGGTGTCTAAGCAAGAACTTGAATTTCGAATTGCGCGCCAATTCCGTTTGACAATTGTTGAGTGAGAAATGGTTATATAAACGTTCTTGTAAGAACGTTTGCTGATCTGATGACCTTTTTAAGTTTAGTAAAGCGCATGCGCGTCGGCCATGTTTAAAAGGCGGGAATATGAAAGTTTCAGGCACTTTTGTTATTTTCACTGGTTATACTTCAAAAATTGCCCATTACAAACATGCAAAAAAAAGATGATTCGCAAGTTACGTGATCATTTCGGTAGGCTATATAATATAATCGGTAGGCTATAGCTATATAATAGATCTGCTATTAAAAATTTGATCAAGAAATTTGAGCGGACGTTTTCATCGGAAGATGAAGGAAACATCATCTGTAATAGGCCACAAAGATCGGCAGAAAACATCGCAGATATGAGTGTCAATGTGGCAGAACGAGTAAACAGCTCCATCCCACATCTTTGCCAGAAATTAAACGTCCATTGCTGCACTCTTCATCGAATTTTGAGAACACATTTACAACTGCATGCTTACAAGATCCAACTAACTCAACAGATGCAGTCTAGCAATCATAGACAGCGCAGAAACTTTACCAATTGGATCTTGGAAACGTGCGATGAATTCCATAATAAAATAATCTTTACTGGCTCATTTCCATCTCAACGGATTCTAAAAAGCAGAATTGTCGGATCTGGGGAAATGAAAATCCACATGTCTTTCAAGAACCTCCATTATATCCTCAAAAGTGACAGTTTGGTGGTCCATGTGCGCAAGATGGATAATTGGACCATACTTTTTGGAAAATCCACCGTTACTGTCGACGGAAATCGTAAGCGGGCTATGTTGACAGACTTATTTAAATTGGACGGAATGGATTTAAATGAGATGTAGCTTCAACAAGATGGCACCATCTGTCACAACGCACTCGAAAAAATTACGTTGTAGCAAACAAAGTTTCCAGGTCATGTCATTTCTCGTTTTGGACATTAAAACTGGCCGTCGATGTGGCGATTTGTTGAAGTTGCGATTTAACTTGTTTGGATTATTTTCTCTGGGGGCTTTTAAAAAAGTAGGGTCTGTGCGAACCATCCTGAGACAACTGGGGAACTCAAAGAAAAAATTACATGCCAAATGCGTGAAATCCAGCAGCCCATACTGCAAAATGTACTTCCACAATTGAAAAAAAAAATGAAATTTCGTCAAACTCCTACCAACAGAGCAACAGAGGCCATTTAACCGATATTTTGTTTTAAATGTAAATGTCACCACTACCTCTGTACATATCAAGAACAAACTGTAAAGAAGTTTTTAAAATTCAAGTTTTTGCTGAGACAAAAATACACTTTATACATACACACACATAGTTTACACATACACTTTATATCTTACAAACAATACAAGGTACAAGATAATGGTAAATCTTTTATCGTCTGTACTCGACGCAAGGTTCTGTGGTTGACGAATATCATTTATTAGGCTTTTCGCACACTGGATCCGCTCCGTTTAGCTATATAAGAAAACGTTAGTGTTGCGCCTGCGTGAACCATCCGCCAGCATCCGACCTCCGGCCTAGTATTCTTCACAAACAGAGGATAAGGAGTGGAGAGGAGCGGAACAGAGCCAGGCTGAGCTGAGCGGACGCAGTATGTGCGTTTCTATTTAAAATACACGGGCTTTATATTTTTCTGGGCTGAAAGGCTGAGCTGAGCGGAGACGAGCGTACCCAGTGTGCGACAAGCCTTAGTGTGTGAAAATATTTTTTATTACACATGCGCGAAAAGTACTTCTTGTCGTAGATTATTTAATACAAGAAATGTCACATCTCGTTGCATTTCCACATAACTTGGGCAACGCACGCAATCATTTAATATCGCCAGGTTACATTAAAATAAACATATAAATAAAAATAAAATGAACACAATCAAGACCACGATAATAAAAAAGTGATGTGAAATGTCAGAATTTTTTTTCATTCCAAAATACTAATAAAAATTAAAGAAAACGTTTTAAAATTAGCGTCAATTCTATGGTGATAGCGGAGACTGAGGAGAGTTCTTATGACGAATCCACTGGAGACAATTGAGAAAGCAAATTCTTCATTTTTTATTCCAATTTTTTAGATGGCCCCTGGATCCCAAACTTGTAAGATACATCCCCTCGCATGAGGAATAAAAAATAATGTTTTTCACGGGCGGTATTGTCAATTGCTCTCTAGAGCGAATGTGCGCACTCATCGTTCGTGCGCCCAATTTCGCTCTCATGTCAAATTGAGAACATACCGCCATAGTTACAAAATATACTAATTGAACATCTATCAGTTAAATGTTCTTCAAGTTACCAAAAACAGGTCAAAAGAAGTTAACTAAAAATCTCTATAACGGTTCACACCAAGAAGATAATATGGAAAATTCGATCATGAGGTTCAATGCTATATTTTCCCATTGTTGACATGAGCAACGTCAACGTAATGTACCAAAACTCTACGAAACCATTCCTAATCATTTATAAACTTTTCGAAATTTGGAAATGTACAAGGCGCTGTTCACGCTGATGATGGCGTTGAAGTCTGATCTGCAGAAGGGAGTCATCAGCCATGATGAGTTATTAGCGTTTATTAAGGGAGGCGCGATAGCAGGGAAACAGTGGATGAGAACAGCAAATGACAAATAAGCATGAAAAAAATTGAAAGAGGCCTATATCCAACAATGGAAGTATGAAGGCTAATAAGAAGAAGAAAAAGAAGAAGGGAGGCGCGTCTCTGAACTAGAACGTTGTAACGCTCAAACCTTTTAAGTCGATTTTGGACATTACTTATTGGATTATACTGTTAGTCTACTCAAAAACTAGGCAAGACTCTGTGAGACGAAATCTAACAAGACCAAATTAAAACCAGGAAAGATTGGGACAGATTAAACAACACCTGATAAGATCAGAAACGACCAAATAAGACTAGAAAAGGCCAAGGAAGTCTTGGAGAATACTGCGGTTCATAGCATCGTTTTTTGGATGTACTTATACGTTTTGGATTTAGAAAAGTATCCGACCTTATTTTTTATTTTGAAAACCTGATGGATTTGAATCAAGCGCGCTGGCATGAGCCGACCTTGAACTTTCTTGCGCATGCGTGATTTTTTTCCCGCGTGATTTTTTTAGATACCGTCAGTTGCTGTCGAGCAGTGTTCGAGTGACGTAGTGTGTAGTGCTCTTGTCGGTTTTTCAATGCAAGTAAAATGACGACAAGTGAAATGAGGGATGTTCTACTTCGCCTACGTGATGCTGTGCGGCACAAGTGGCAGGAGTTGTGGTCATCAGGAAATTGGCTACTCCATCACGACAATGATCCAGCACATTCTTCTCCCTTGGTTCACATTTTTTTGGCGAAAAACCAGACAGGCTCCTCTGGTTCGACAGGCTCCTTACTCTCCTGATATGCCCCCTGACACTTCTGGCTGTTTCCCAAAGTCAAGAGGCCATTGAAAGGGACGCGTTTTCAGACAAGAGAGAAAAAAATTAAAAAGAAATGAAAGGAAAGGAAAAATGGCTGCAACGACAGCCGAGATAAAGTCGATTCCAAAAGAGGTTTTTTCGGAATGCTTCCAACAATGGCGACACCGCTGGGAGAAGTGTGTGGACTCCCAAGGAGACTACTTTGCGGGTGACTAGGTTTCCAACGCTCCAGGCAGTTCTTTTTTACCGGCTAAAGGTCGGATACTTTTTAACATACCACGTATGCTGGTGTAGTAAATTATCTCTACCGATTTCTTATTTATCTTATATTTCTTATAATGAAAAATATCTCTACTGATTTCTTATAAAAATAAATAGTATCAGCAGTGAGCGTCTTCAGAACCAGCGTTAAACAGAAATCAGCCTTAATAGATGCATAGGCATAGAGGAGCTAAAATTAACAGTGGAGAGAATATTATTACAGAAATTGTGTTAATCTTGTTCATTTATGTTAAACTAGCTACAGCCCGCTGTTCGCTTGTCTGAATTTTTATATCAGATAGCGTCAGGAATAGTCACAATTTATGGCCTATAACAGTACGACATTTTATGGAGTCATCAAACCATTCATATTTTGCTTTCAATTTTTCCTTGTAATTTGTAATTATAAACTATTACCCAAATGCCGGCTGACAATTGTTAGATCTGCAAATGAGCATTATTTTTTGAAATAATTATTTTCTACGTTTTATAAATGGATTTTTGGAAAATTTTAATGCACCCATTTCTTAATTTCATGTTACCGTCTTTTTCCGAAAATAAGACACTGTCTTACATTGTTTTTAGGTCCAAAATAGGTCCATTTATTTTTGTTTAATATTTATTTATATACAGAAATTTTAATTTATTCCATTTCCTGTAAAATTATTGGTACGAATCTTTCATGTCTTGCAATATAGCCTTCGGTAATACTTCTTGTCTAAGTAGCCTGTTCATTCCCACGATTTTTTTACCCAATTCACAACTTCTTGTAAACCTGGCTTTGCAAAATTACCTCGTTGGTTTCTCACCATTCTGTCAAATGATCCTTGAATGTTTATTGCAATGTCAAGTGTCTGGAGGAAGCCAGTAATTCCTTCCGGGAATTCCTGCCATTTTACTCATTATTTGATCAATCTTCCTCATAGCGAGAAAGTTTTTGATGTCTTTAGCGCGGTGAGTACTGGTTGAATCCCACACTAGTAAACCTCTAGCACCAGGCCTTTTCACTTTCAAGGACATACATTCCTGAAACGCGTTCAATCTCGTCTTTTTCACATTTAGTGATGTTAAATGGTAATACTTTAAAAAAAAAATGAGCATGGGACGAGTTTCTCTTTCCAGATCCCATCCCGTAGACAAATCCCTATCACTGTCCCATCACTTTTTCGTCCCACTGTCCCACTGTCCCATCCCACAAACTTTAAATTTTCGTCCTATCCCATCCCGGTCCCTCGCCCTTTTATAATTACCCCTTGAATGCTCGAAATAAGTAACAATTTATTTGCAGCTCTTAAGTAATTCTAAAGAATCTGTATGTACGTTAGAAACGTTAGGCATGGTTTGGGTATTTTCAAAGTATGCTTTAGAACTGTGTTTAAAATATGGCAGGTGGAATCTATGCGATGGTCGGCTCGTGAAGCTTTAATAATATTTGTACCCCTATCTGAAGCTAAAATAAATTTTCCAAAACTGTAGATGAAATGTTATAGGAATTCAACATCTTATCCATCTTATGATATATTTTTTATGTTATCGCCGATCATTTTTTTCATAAAATTCTTATGTTTCCAATACCTGTTAATTTAGCGGAAAATTTTCTGTTATGTAACTAACTCTAAGTCTACACTTCTACAATTTTCACAAACTGAGAAGAAATCTTTCTGAGACCTTTCCACCAACGCCTGGAGAAACTGGTACGTTGAGGCAAAGCCTCAGTAATATTAAAACTACGACCTAATCTAGTAGCTATATCGACGAGTATTTGTGCAAAATGTATGAATCCATTTGATAAAATGGTCAAAAATCCAAGCATATCTTTAGCAACAAAGTATACACAAGCATCTTTTAGTTTCATCTTCATTGACTTCTTAACTGTTTATACTTTTTTTAGAGAAATCCTACAAAAAGGCAATAAACAAAGAGGTGTAATTGTTGTTGAACAAATGTTGAACAAAACCCGTTGAACAAATTACTTACCTGAAATTTTTTGCTTTCCAATAGCTACCTAACCTTTATGCCGAATCAAATCACTCGTTTGACTTTCGTTTTTGAATGTATAAGTTTATGGACAGCTGTTACAAGGAACAATACCGAGAGGTTCACTGTCTCTTAAGACTCGGCTCAGTGCGAGAGCGGAGAGCCGTCAATGTATTCTTTCATACATAATAAATAAATACGATGTCTCTTAAGACTAGAAAAATGTTCCCATACAGCAGACTTTCTTTTCGGTTCTTCTAACGACAGTTCCTTTGAATTTAATTTTTCAGCAATTTTATCTAACAAATCGAGACCACTAGAGCTTCTTATATGATCCTATATGAAAGTAATTAATTATGCACGAACTTGATTTTCAAAACTCGTACAACCCCGTTCTATACAAAATTATTGTCCCATCCCATCGCACGCGACGCTCATACCACTCATCCCATCCCATGGGACGATGGGATGGGATGGGACGATGGGATCCCATGCTCATCTCTACTTTCTTGCCATGTAGACGAATCGCCAAAATACAGGTAACACGTGCACTATCGTAACCGGTAGAAGGAACGTAAAGTGACGAGGAAGCCTTGTGGTGAACCGTCGTTTGAGCTCCTTGGCCTAGAAATACCGCGGTCTCATCCATAGCAATCATGTTGGAGAGTTGGTTTTTCGAAAAGTCGATGCCATCAACAAAAATCCTAAATGCAAGTGCACGTTTAACAACTTTATTGTCTTCCAGTTTAAACATTGTTGTTGATCTCCTTAGAGAGAGTGCATGTCGTTGAAGGAAGTTATCCATCCATTGTGACGATGCTTTAAATTCTTCTGTGGATATATCAAATTCAATTTCCATTTCAAAGGCAAATTTTTGAATATCTGCCCTGCGCACAACCAAAGCCATTGCTCTCATGCCAGCAGTCCATTCCCAGATGCATTATTCCAACTCAGAAAATAACGGCTGCCGACTTGATCCAACCCTGCGTGTTTCCCATTTCCTTGGTCCAGTTTATCGTAGTCTGCACGCCATTTTCGAACCATACGGAGATCCAACATCTTCTGGAGTTATCCAGGATTCTCTTTTTGTACTCGACGGAATAGCTCTTTCCTTGTGTACTCATTTTATCTGTGGTTAAAAATTATTCACTTTATAAACGTTTTACCTGCACTGTCACTCTATGTAGACTGCTGCCTTCGATTGTATTTTTAAGATAAATTCAACTTCATAAATTCAAGGAATTAATTTTGACACGTGCCTGTGCATTGCTTGAAACGAACTGTAGAGGTAAACAAGGAATTTTTCGGAATATTTTTATCATCATTTTTAATTATATTTTTCACATTATTTTAAGAAGGGCTTATTTTCGGGGGAGGGCTTATATTCCAAAAAGGCGGTAATACATCCATTTTTAAAGAAGAATTTATGTAACAATATTCACATCTCTAAGATTTCCAGTTTTTGAGATATAAGTATCCCCCATCCCTTACCTAGATTTCCGAAAAATGATAAAACCAGTTTTTCTCTATTTTGCAAGGCCGTGGAAAAAAACGTATGTAAGAGAAAACCTTGTGATTATATTGGATATTTGAGGGAGAACAGTGTTGCAATGTCCAAGTGATTTATGTCACCGCACAGTTATTTTACAATTCAGATTCGACGCTCAGTTTGCACCACGCGGCGTCGGATTGCATCTCATCCCCTCAGTGCTCTCCACCACCCACCAACTACCCATAGACTGTTACTAAACTTACCGCCTTTAATATTCATAAACGGGAAAACGCGAGATTGCATCGACAAATAGCAATCAGTAAACAGAATTTCAAATCGATTCATTATATTCCGAAACCGAAACACAATTTTCGACGATTTATCTCGTAATTCTAACTTAATTTTATTAACTGGTTTCAATATTCAAATATTAACAAACACTCTCCAATATAAATTTCTATTAAATGGAATTCCAATTTGTTATATAAATCTTTTATTTCAATTTGACTAATCGTTTTTATAAGTGAAACTGAATAAGTTTTTTTAAACAAATAGGACATATAAGAAGTTTAAATTATAATAAATTATGGAGTATGTGTGCGAATTTGCTTTTGATTTTAATAAATCTACGTGTGGTAATTTCCATACTAAATGCACTTATAGATGTACAGAAATAAACAATATATAGAGGTCCCGTCCTCGAAAACTAATTAATTGAAGAGTAATTTAGCAAAGTCACGTGCTTTGTTTGCATGGAGAATTCCAGTCTGGGCCATTGTTCTCTGTTTTGACAATAAAATGCATCCCGTTGCAATCTGGAATTTCTAATATAATACACACATAACCATATTCAAGGAGACACAGACTGACTCTATTAAATACTATCAACTAATTTATGTACATAATTAGTCTATTATAATTACATCTTAATTACAGTAGATTTAAAACTTTCTTGTATTCTAGAATACATTAAATCAAATATTGACTATCTAATATTTCTCCATTTTTCTAGTCTACTCTAATTAGAAAATCATCTATCTCGATGTAATTGAATATAGGGTTGAAACTAAACTAATTATAGAAATAATCATACAAACTTATTAAAGCGGAATACAGCTTGAATATATAAATATATTCAAGCTTTCCGAAGATCTATAATATTGTTAAGTTTTTTAAGACTACAAAACAAATCTCATGTTGTAACACAACAGATATTTGCATTATTCACTAGGTCTCAGTACACTTAAAGTGTCACTTAAGTGAAAACAAGACTAGTTAAATAACATTGTTTTTAAGATCAAATCTTTCTATTTAACCCAAAGTGAATAGCCATCTGCAAATGAATAAGTGAATAGCCATTTCTTGCTTCAAATAATTTCTACCTACTTTTGACTGTCTAGTCTTATTTCTACAGTCTTATTAGACTAGTCTTGTTTGGCTACTGTTTTCTCTCTAGTCTTTCTTGGCCTAATCTCATTGTTTATTCTTGCCCTTTTAGCCTGATAAATGAAGTTATTTTAAAATAATTTAGATTTATCTATAGAAAATATAATTAGTTTGTGAAAATATGATTAATTATTGTCTGGATTTGTTGTATTTGGCAAAATAAATAGCATACACAGAAATAAAACGGTTGCATAATTGTGAGCGACGCGATAATTTGCACAGAGTGGGCAGACTGTCGATGGCGTGTCTACTACCGATTGCATGTAATTACATTTAATGAATGCTATTTGTAGATGTGCAAGCGCGACCTATGCCACTTGCATTACCGAATCCAGACGTCTGCTTTCATGATTATTGCACGTATCATTTTCAATTTAAAAATTAATCAAATTCGCATTCAGTTCATCGCAAACTGCAAGCCATAATAAACAAATCAACGCAATATTTTCATTTGTATTCAAATGTATTGTTCTCTTTATAATATTGGCTATATAAACTTATTTGTTATGTCTGTATGCTATTATTATTATATTAAGTGAAGATTATATATTTAAACATTTACATTATTTTTACAGCAATCGACCAGTCTCGACCTGTAGTCGACAACCTATTGAGATTCATGAGACTTAATAGCGCACTATTTTTTTTAATATAGTAGGGAGTATCTTTCTTTTAATATATTTTTTCTACGATTGTCCACTTTTTAACGGTAAAAAAATCGACAAATAACGGGTCTTTCAATAGAGACTTACGAACTTTGACAGTTGGTAGCGCTCATAATGTTGAAGCTACAGCTGTCGAATTGGCTGTCATTCATTCAGTCTGTTTTGCCAAATCGCCATGGACGGATATGGCGTTCAACAACACGTGAAAATTATAAAATTATTTTATCAAAATAGATGTTATGTTTGGGCAACGTTCCGCGAGCTGCGCCCATTTTACTGTCGCCATAATCGTCCTACCGAGAGGACTATTCGCAGTGTGGATAAATTTGAGTTCACTGGTTCAGTAAACAATAAACTAACACTAGTACGATGACGATACGCAAGATCTGCAGAACACATGGCCGCTGTCCGTGTGAGTGTGCAAGAGAATCAATGGCAGTTGACTTCGGGTCCAGGAAAAAAATAGGGTCCAGGTTTAAACCAGGAAAGCCTGCTGATCGTTATGAAAGTTACAGAACAATTGCTTTATCAAGTGTCTGTTATAAGCTACTTGAACGACTCATTTATAACAGGATCAGTCCTCAAGTTTTCAACATACTTCCAGTTGAACAGGCGGGTTTCAGACTGCATCGGATTATTTTTCACAACAAAGCTATGAAGACCAAGTTTTGGCTCTGATAACCTAAATCGAGTCAGGTTTCGAAAAACGATTGAAGAGTGGAGCTGTGTTTGTAGCCCTTACAGCTGCATACGTTACGGTGTGGAGAGATGGAGTTGTATACAAGTTCCTTAAACTAACAGGATGCAAGTTACTGACACAGTTGTTAAACAATGTGCTAGCCAATAGGAAGCTACAAGTGCTAATGAATGATAAGTTTAGCAAACTGAAAGTTCTCAATAATTGGCTCCCTCAAGGTTCTGTGCTTTCACCACTGTTGTTTAATTTATACATCGCGGATATACCAGCTACATCCTCCCGCCAGTTTGCATATGCCGATGATCTAGCACTTGATTTTAAACATTCCTCTGTGGATGAGATAGAGAGAAATTTAAACACTGATCTGTTTTTGAGCATTTTGAGTGCATATTTTAGAAAATGGTGTTTGACTCTAAGTTCGAGCAAAACAGAGACCTGTTTCTTTCATTTGAATACCATTTGTCGCTCAATGGGACTGCGCTACCTTACAACTCTCATCCCAAGTACCTTGGAGTTACTCTGGATAGAACTTTGTCTTTCCGTAAACATCTAACTGACAGTGCTGCTAAACTGAGAACGAGGAACAACATTATTCACAAACTTGCTGGTTCTATTTGTGTATCTTCTGCTCCCACGCTCCGCACTTCAGCTATTGGGCTGGTTTATTCTGCAGCGGAATACTGTTCTACGGTCTGGATGAACAGCTCACATGTTCGGAAGATTGATGTTGTTCTGAATTAGACTATGCAAATTATTACTGGCACAGTTTAATTCCTCTGCTGTCTTCGGGTTGCCTGTATTAAGCCATATCGAACCTCTAAGACTTACAAGAATGAAGAACTTGGTCCGGGAATTCCACAAAATAACAGAGTTCCACAAAATAAAAAAGTAACATTTCTCTTCCTATTCATGGTGATGTAATTGGAGGATTTCATCGTTTGAAGTCCAGGTCACCACCCATTCAAACAGCTCAAGAGCTCATTTTAAGTAACTTCAGTGCCACAAAAGAATGGGAAATTGAGTTGTGCTTTAAAGTTCTTCATGAGTGGCAGCCCTTATTTAATTCAAACCATCTTCCTCCTGGCTTTGACCTACCAAGGAAAATTTTAGTTGCTATCAACAGGGTTCGAACTGGCCATGGTCGATGTGCATCATTGCTTCACAAGTGGTTGCTTAAAATATACCCCTAGTTGTGATTGTGGTGACGTGGAACAGACAATTCATCACATTGTTATGGAGTGTGAAAGAAGCGCGTTCTTCGGATCCTTGGATGAGTTCATAAAGGCTTCAGTTTAGGCTGTGCAGGGGTTGAACAATCTGGACATTAATTTATGAAATCACTTGTCTATATATTGTCGATTGTCATAGTGTTTTTTATACTTGTTATATTTTTTGTGTGTAATACCATAAGCTAATAATAATAATAATAAGCGGAGAGGCCCGCTTCTCTTCCACGTCTGTCGATCTTGTGCATTCTGGTACCACCGACTACCTGCGGACACATGTATGTCTTCTTTGCGGTCGGCCTCTACTTCTAGTTCTTGTTCTTGGACGCCATTGTGTATTGGCGCAATGGTTAATACACAGCCGTAATGAATATGGAATCTAGACTAGACTTGAAAGTTAATTAATTAAATAATAATTAAAAATTCAAATTTCACTAGATTTTGTAGCCTAGATTTGACTAGATTTTCCATTCTAGACTTGGAAAACAAAGTCTCGGCGTAAGGAACAGCGGAGGAGAAATGCTGGAAAATTTTCTGGAAAAAGAGAATCTGTACTGCGTAAAAAAACACATTCTTTGAGAAACCACCACAACGTAGATGGACGTGGAGGAGCTCGGACAACTCGGTCAAAAATGAGATGATGAGATGAGAATGAGCAGATCAATATGCAAGGTCGTCGGAATCCTGAACCGGTTCGATACAGGAAGCGACCACTGGAATATTGTAGCAAAGCTACGTATAGACCTCAAACACGAGAGAAACAAACTAATAAAGAGAGCGAGGCTTCCTGTACTCATAGATTTAGAAAACAACAAATAAAAATACAAGAAAGAAGTGGAGAAACACTTAGAACTCACAAATATGGCAAACATAGGCATATATCAACTTGCAAGGAAGATAAAAATCGCCATTTTTTCCTGCATCCCTTGTTCCGTCATGGTTTTTGTCTTCCTCTCTTTATATTTCTCTTGGGCGGCGGCCTTGGACTTTGCCTTCTACTATGAGTCGTTAAATATTGTCGAACCTCTTTGCCACATGACCCAGGTATCTCAAATACCGTTGGTTTATTGTTTGGAAGAGTCTGGTCTTTATACCGAGTTATTGAATAATAGAGTCGTTTGTGCGGTGCGTTGTCCATGGTATTTGCAGCATTTTTCTGTAGCACCACATTTCAAACGCTTCTATTTTGCGTTGGTCTGAGGTATAGTTGATCTGAGTACGAATAGTCCACGTTTAAAACTTCGGCTATGTATCAGCCGAAGTTTTATGTTTTTGGTAATGGTTCGATCTTTCCAAATTTTCATCAGTTTTGCCATAGACGTTCTGCCAATCACTATTCGTTTGCGGATTTCTTCCTCCAATCCATCTTTTTTGGTAACTACTGATCCCAGATAATCAAATCTTTCCACCACTGCAAATCCAGCCACAGTGTCGCCTTGTGCAAGTTTTCATTTTGTCTGTCTATTCTCATGATCTTTGTTTTGTCTCTATTAATCTCCAGTCCATATGAGCTACTTTATTTTGTGAGTCTGGCCATTATAGCCTCCATTTCGTCTTCCCCCGATGCCAGAATCTCAGTATCATCTGCATATCTCAAATTCGTTATCCGTTTGGCTCCAACAGGAATCCCTCCGTTCCAATCTTCTACTACCTTTCTCATAAAGTATTCTGTGTAAATGTTAAACAGTATTTGCGACAATATGCATCCTTGCCGCACTACCGCTAGTATTTTGAATGGTTCGGAGCATGTGTTGCGCTGACGCATGCAGTACTGGTCTCGTACTGATTAATCTTAATGCAGTGTAATAATGCAGTCTAGTATTTGCCATAGTTTGCGCCACTTCACTTTATCAAACGCTTTAGTATAATCCGCGAAGCACAGGTATGCTTTCACTTAGAATTCTCTGGCCTTATCAATTATTTGCCTTACGTTTAAGATCTGCTCCCGTGTACCCTTTCCCGGGACAAATCCTGATTGTTCGTCTGCAATCTCTGGAAGCAGGATGTATTTTAGTCTGGCAATAAGTATGTGTAGCATAATCTTGCTGGCATGTGATACCAGCGCTATGGTTCTATAGTTAGCTCAGTCTGCAGGGAACCTTTTTGTATATGGGTATTAGCAGAGATTTTGTTCACTCTTATGGCCAGTTCCCGGATGTCCATATGCATTGGCAAATAGTATGCATACTGTCTATTCTGCTTCTCCCATTGCTTTAATTATTTCAGCATTTAGGTTGTCTGGTCCCGTTGCCTTTCTATCTCCAAGTTTCCTTATAGCCTTCTCTACCTCGGTCTTAAGAATACCCGGCTCCATTTCATACTGCCTGTTCTCCGATTCCACTTATATTGTGGGGTTATCATGGTACAATTTGGTGCAGTAATTTTTCCATACTTTAGGTCGGTTATAATGTTTCCCTGGTCATCCTGGATTATTTGCGTTTTTGGCTTGAAATCACGAGATAGATATGAGTACAAGATACTCAATATAAAAATAAAAAAAGACACCCGTTGAGACGTAAGATCATACAGCACCAACAAGATCCAAAATCGGAGAAAACGCCAATATGAAAGTGCTCAGATTCAAACTCTCAAAGGGAAAAACAAGAATAACCAAAGTTAAGAACAAAAACGGAGTGGAAATCACAGACTTACAACAACTACCAAAAGTAATACAAGAGTTCTACACCGACCTATACTCGTCAAAAACACCCGATAACGAAACGATAACACCATGTAAAGTACTGAACGTAGCGTCAGAGGATATACCGGAAATATATGTCTAAGAAACAAGAGGTGCTCTTAGGAAAATGAAGGATGGTAAATGTCCGGGAGAAGACCAAATCACAACTGAAATGTTAAAACTGGGCAGAAGAAGTTTGGATGAATTGGTACGTCAATAATCAAAATTTTCGAATATGGAACGATACCAATTCACATGAGATCCAAGAGTATCCAACGCATCCCGAAAAAGTCACTGTTTGGTGTGGTTTTTCGGCTGGCGGCGTCATCGGTTCATATTTCTTGAGAACGACGTTGACCAGGCCATCACCGTCAACCGCGAGCGCTATAGGTCGATGATTATCAACTTCTTTTGGTCTGAATTGGATATGGATATAAACGAAATGTAGTTTCAACAGGACAGCGCTACGTGCCGCACAGCTCTTGCCAAATTGGACATTTGCACGAGCGATTTGAGGGCATGATCATCTCACATGGAGGTGATCATGATGACATGTAGGTGAACTGGCCAACAACATCGTGCGATTTAACCCCGCTAGAGCTTTCCTTATGGAGTTTTCTTAAGTCGCATGTCTATGCGAATAAGTCACAAATCACAGAGGCCCTCAAGCCAACAAAAATCATGCCATCGGTAAATTTTAGGCTGATTTATGCGCCAGTGGAAAATTGGACATTTCTGATGCGCCCCAACCAGCGAAGCCTTTCAAGACTGCTATATTCCATACATAATGGCGTCGATAGGCCTTTCAAACAAATAAAAAAAAACGACGATATTTCACCCACACTTTGTTTTATTTAAATTTGAACATAGGAAGCGCTTAATGAAAGACCCTATAGAACTAAATACTAAATACAATAACTAAATCATCTTTTTAGAAAATCTAGTCAAATCTAGTCTAGAATAGAAAATCTAGTCAAATCTAGGCTAGAAAATCTAGTAAAATTTGAAATATTTAATATAAAAATTAGTTTAATTAACTTTTATGTCTGGTCTACATTTCATATTCATTACGGCTGTGTATTATAAAATGGGTAGACCAGATTATTTTTAGACAAAGTTTCGATCCATCTAACACTATTTCAAGCTGTTACATGTAATATTAAATCGGTTCTAATTTCGTTTGTTACATTTTGTTATTCGCCTCTATTACTTTTTTTATCATGTTACTTCATTAGATAATGTCTCGACGACGAATTCGTTATATTCATATCCTTTGCCAACGTATTTTACTTTTTTTTGTCCTTCTTGCTCTCAATTGAGCCAAACAAAATTCTCAACGTTTTTCTCTGTCTGTAGTCAACATTCTTGATATGATATGTCTATTCATAATGTCATATAAACTAAATAATCTCTGTCTCTTCATTTATATTTTTATAAACATATTAATATTGAATTGCCAGAATAATCTTATCTGTAGAAAGTTTGATTCACAATATTCGACAAATAAAGTCTTATTTTCTTAGCCTTTTCTTACAGGTTTTATCAATATAGTCTTGTTAATCTATCTTTACAAACAGGTTTGGACGATATAGTAATTTTGCCTTATTAGCAAATTAGGTAAAATTAATTTGCTTCCTTTGGCCAGTTTTATCTTGTTTTGATCATATATTGTTTCCTACATAGTCTTGTCTGTTTATTATTTTTTTGTGTATGTTTATAGTATAGATATTGAAGTAGGAAGGATATTTAGAGTAAATTTGATTTATCGCGAAATGGATTTATATTTAGCAAATATTATTTTAAGCCGGAACGTGCTTTGGGTAAGGAAGAAATCACAGCGTGAAAGCAACCGGAAGGCCTTGTGGTTGGCTCGTTGGTCTGCTTCATATCCGGATCCGATTTTTCGCGACGCTACCGGAAATACATAAAAGTAACCATAAATAGTCGAAAGATAATCTCTCGCGTCCTTTTTACATTCTTTGTTTTCCGAACATTATTTGTAGTAAAAAGGAGAAATAAATAGCTCGAGCTGTCTGGCCATTGCAATTTTGTTAAGTTAAAGTGTGTTTTGCGATATTATGTTAAAAAATTGATATCATTTTAAAAGATTTAAATTTATGATGATATGTTTTTTTTTTTGTTGGAGGTGAAACGCGAAGTAATTTAAAAGTATTAAAAGGAGAGCCGTAAAGTAAATGATAAAGGGGTGTGGTAAAAATAAAACGGTAGTGTCAGCAAATCGCTTTGTACAGTTCGAGTATTTTATACATGTCTTTAGACCTGTCTAGACTTTATAACTTGAGAGAGTTTAAAGCAATTTAAATCAGCATGCCGGGGCAAAAAGCTGTGCCTTAAAGTTAATCGCAATCTGCAAGTGAAATCTCTCATATTTCTGCGGTCTGCAGTCTCAAGATTCGTCTGGCAGACGTCTCAGACCGCAGGGCGACAATTGTAACTTGATCGAACAATGTAGACGCTCCACAAAGGTCCTATTACTCTATTATCGTCGCCGTTTATGCGTTTAATTAATCGTCGAGGTTCGCTCAGATAATTCCTTAAATTCCTTTTATTTAAATTTATTCTTCAATCAAATTAATCAAATTGTTCACTTTAAACTTACTAATCAACCATAATACTTTTAATTTGGCAGTTTTATTCTATCAGACTATTCATTGTCTCTCAATTTACATAGAATATTACAATGAAAAAAGTTAAAAAAAAATATTTCAATATCGAATAAATAATTAGTTAGTAGATCTTTTGAACTTATTAAAATGCTTTAAATCAAATTATCAAATATTGTATAAGTTTCAAGAATTTTATGTAATGTAACTATGTAATATAAATAACTGTTATACATCAAATAGAATAAATAGTGTTTCAAATTTATTTAAATCAAAGTAAGCATATTTATTAGCAGTAATGAGTCATAATAATTACAATATACAATAAAAACAAAACATTTTCTAAATAAATAGTTTAATTAATAATAAATACATATATTTATTTGTTTAGTTATTGGGAATGGGAAATGAAAAAACCTTTTTAATTTCCCATTCCCAATAACTAAACAAATGATGAATACTGGGGATGATGAAAACCAACATTTAATAAATATGTGGTCGGCGCTAAAAAGGGCTAATTAAGTACAGTTTAGACATTTATGTGAAATGGCGCATGAAAGTTTAGAATTTTTTTTTTCTGCGCAGAGGATTCAAATTTATAAATTGAAAATTGGTAAATGATTTCATAGTTTTTATTAATCAAACGTTAACGGGCTATGCCTATGCATGTCTCACGTATAAACCAACGTATTTCCTTATATTTGGTATCATATCTTTTCCAGAAACTCTAATTGTAACATTTTTCATCATAATTAGACTTATACCGAGTTAGCTGAAAGCTGATGAAAGAAGCCTATTTTTTAAACATATTTGACCAAAAACCCTATTTTTGTTAAATACGGCTTATGATATTTTAAGCGCCAACATTTAATCAAAATAAAAAGAAATTTGTTTTACTTTGTTATTCAAAATATTATCAATTTAAAAGGATTGCATAATTGTTACAATTATGCAATCCTCTTTTAAAAGTTAAAAATTCTTACGATTTTAAATTTGTTTAGTTTATTTAAGCAGAATAATAAATTAATAAAATGGTTAAACATAAATAAAGCTAGGAGAAAACTTTTGGAGATATTTACAAATAGTAGATTCTCATTCTTTAGCACACACAATTTGTCATTGCATTGAACGCGTGTATACACAACAAAGTCCTAACAGCAATAAGTCTTGAATTTAAACTTTGCTTATGTCTGGAAGTGAGCAATAATCATAACTCAAAATATCAACAATCGCTTATAATAAAAACAACATAGAAACTAAACAAAAACAAGAAACAAAGCAAACATTTCTTCGATCACTTTTATATACTTCCATGATTTATTTTTATGGTTCCAAATAAAACAAATATAATGTGTTTGGAAATTATTGTCTCTCTAGTTTTCTACATACCAATACACTTACTAATCTATTTGTTTGAACTATTTCGTTTATTATTGAAATTGTTCGATCTTTAAACTTAGAAAAAGAAATAGTTTGAAATACGGCTTGTGTAAATCATTAGGAAAGCATTTCGTGTTTTGTGAGTTTAAAATCAAAATCAAATTAAAATTAAAAGATATTTATTTCATTAATAATACAACAGTGAATAAACTACTAAATGAAATGTGTCAGTAAAAGTATAAACCATGATAATGCAAGTAACAAGAAAAATATCATAGGACAGAGTTTCCCCAACCTTTTTCTTCGTAACCCGGTTATTTTAAAATTTTTCCTTCGTGACCCAGTACCTAAAAAATTTTATGAGTTTTTGTTAAAATGAAAGAAGATAAAAAATGGATCATTTTATTAATGGTAAAACAAAAGTAGCTCCAATAAATATTGCACCCAAACAATGCCAAACAGCATTACAGAAAATATATAAGTATTTATGAATAAGATAAATATAAATGTGAAGAGTTTTGCGGTTTCCCGTCGACCAAATATTTTAGCTGTGGAGAAAAGGATGACCATTTTATTCTTAAAACTGGTTCTACGTCTAATCAATTTCTAAATGGTCGAAGTCGAAATTTTCCTGCTAGCAGAAAAGCCAAAAAGCGAAAATAAGATCAGAAATGCAGTTTACATGTTCTAACTTGCAAGAAATAGGCAATGCGTAAATGATAGCCAATTGATAGCCGAACAGTTCACAGAGAAGAATGAATAATTTCTAGTTTATTACAATTAAAAACGTTTATTACAATTAAAAAAGTTTGTTCCCTCGCAAGTCGCGGTATTGTGGGATGTTATTTGTTTTAATTGTTATTGTTAATATATATTCCCAGAATGTATAAAAATATAATGTATTTTTGCACACAATTAATTTAATAAATAATGTCGATTTCATTTTATGTAGTTATATTTTACGTTTTTGTGAAACTAAAAAGCTAAAATAAAAAGCAGCAACATTTTTTAGTTTCTTTTTAGGCCCGGTACCGGGGCGCGACCCGGCATTTGGGAAACTCTGTCGTAGGATTGAATACAAAGTACTGCTAATACGTACAAAAATTAATATACCAATACAATACAGTAAATGAATACAGTACAGTAAGTTGTTGAATACAGTAAAGAAATACAACTTGACCGTTCATTTTTCCTAACATTTGGCCGGATTGAAACATAAAATACTCTTTTATTGTGTAAGGAAGGCTCAATGTTGTTGATATTTTCAAATAATTTATGTTTATAATTTTAAACCCCATTATGAATCTGATATCTTTAGTTTTTCTCAGTCAACGTCAACTTATGCTGGGGTATGTTGTAGGCTAGATGAACTCGTCTGGTGTTTTGACTATGCTAGACTAAATAATTATCAGAATACTTACCGCTGCCCCAAAATATAATTCTGTAGCCGACATGGTAGTGAAAATTAGCAAAATATACATTACGTAAGTACTTTATATTTTGCCAATATACAGTACTTACTATAGTCCATTGATTTTAAAAATGTATCTGTATGGCCATCAATGACAGGGCGAAATATAGGGTTCGTTCAGTTGTTGAAAACACACTTGGGAAATGATAGTTTATTAAGTTTTCATGGCTTCATTAATCAAGAAAGCTTAGCTGTTAAATTTGGGGAAAATTTCAAATGTGTTATAAAAGAAGTTGTAAAGATTGTAAATTTTATGAGGTCAAATGAACTGAATCACATAATGTTTCAAGAGTTGATGAAAGAGCTTTTATCGCAACATGGGCACGTGCTTTATCACACAATGAGGTGGCTGAGTGAGGGAAAGGTATTAGAACGTTTCTTTAGAATCCGACATGAGATTATCCTGTTTTTATCTACAAAGAAAAAAGAGTATCCAGAAATTTATAAGTTTGGTTAGTGACTTAAAGACTTTTAAGCCCACAGAGGGTTGGAAGATTCTTAGTGCATAACTGGCATTATTCCATTTGAACATTAAAGCTACAATATAGTTTCCCAAGTCTAGGGTGTTATCACCTATCACTCCTATATGTCTTACAGCTGGTTTTGCAGCAAACAGATCGTTCCCTATGTCAGGTGGAAATATGTTCAGGATAATGTCTCAAACTTCTTTTTGTTTTAAATGTAATGATGTTGGTTTTGGTCTTGCTAATTACTAAACGGTTTGAATTGAAGCAGTTATTAACAGGTTCATAACCAACGTTGAATTATGTTAGGTTAGGTTTCCTTCTACACTACGGTTTTTGAGAACGAGACTAGCGTCGTCCAGATAGTTAACTATCAGAGCTGATGTATTGTTTATTGCTGCAGGCAGATCGTTGATATAAATAGTAAATAGGTTAGGGTCCAAAATAGTCCTTTGTATCCCCGTCCCGACTGTTCTCGTTGTAGATGTTACAAAGCCGCAAGGTGTTTCAATTAACGTGATCTGCTTACGATTGGATAAGTAGGATTTCACACATTCTAGCGCTCTTCCTCTGATTCCATACTTTTTCATTTTATTTAAAAGAATATTGTGGTCAACATTATCATAAGCCTTCGATAAATCGACCAGAATACCGGAAGGGATGTCTTGGTTAGCAAGTTGCTTATAGATATTATCAATATAATGGAAATATGCCGTTTCTACACTTTAACCCTCTGATAAAACCATGCTGGCAGACGCAAATATTATTAAATTTCTGTAGAAAGGATCCTATTCTAACTTGAAAAATCTTCTCTAAAACCTTTGCAAAAGAAGATAATATACTGATCGATCTATAGTTTTCCATGTAATTTATATCTCCCTTCTTAAATATTGGAATAATTGTTTTAATAAAATGTTTATGGAGTTATTCGCTATATACAGTAGTGGGTTTATATACAGTAGTGCTATTTCCCAAAAACTTTCTTTGATAACTCGAATGGGTATGTCGTCGCTTCCGGCACACTTTTTGTTTTTCATATTCATGGTGATATTGTGAAGCTCCGTTGCCATCTGAGATAGACACCATTGAGCTGTTTGTTTCCGGGATGTAACTATGGAAAGGGACAGATTGGAGATTTTTTGTTATTTCTTCAGCGTTATCTGTGAAGAAATTGTTAAAATTTGTCGCTGAAATTGTTGGGCTTTTGTTTTCATTTTCGATTAATTGCATAGGTCTAGGATTTAATTACGGTTTTTTTTTAATTACGTCCCAAGTTGTTCTGTTGATTTTGTCAGTATGTTTTAGTTGATTTTCAAATTTTCCTTTCTTCTGTGTTCTTAGTAGAGCAGTGTAATTTCTACGCAATTTATTGTAGGGTTTTTTGTATTTATGCTTGAAATTTGATACAATTTGTAAAATATCCAGAAGTTTTCTTGCCATGTATATTTGGCGAGTGTTTAAGGTACCTGATTTCTCTTACTTGTGTTTTTAGGGACTCGAGGAAACCATTCATTAAAATATAAAAAGAAAATGGTTCATGAATGTATTCCACTGGCTGTGGATATCCAATTCGTCATATTGCAGAATTTTTCTCCATGTTTCCTCACGCAGACTTTGCCTAAAGGCTGCTACATTGGCCTGCGAAAAGATTCGTATGAATTTAGACGTTAAAGGTTGTTTGAACCTTTCAAAGGTCATCAAGTGAAGCGTTTAAGATACACGTTGCACATCACAGAAAATTAAAATATCAAGATTAGACTATGTATTATGTATATTTATTGCCCTTACGGGTTTATAAATTGAATCCAAAATTTACTAAAACTAACATCGAACATAATATAAATAAGAATAATAATAAAAAGAGAAAAAGAAAAAATACACATTAAAAAAAAAGAAACATATGCTGCTCAAACTAAAAACAAAAAAAACAAAAAAAGAAAGTCACTAAATTCCTATCCCTAAACCCCGATTACCGGCTTCCCTCCCCACATATTGCTCTTCTTCTCTTCTCAACTTTCTTCATCCAATCTATCCCTCTTCCATCCTCGTTTAAAATTTCTTCTCTACACTCGTCCCTTTCTCTCATTTCTGAACATTCGTTCAGCAAGTGTTCTATTGTCTCCTTGTTTTCTCCACACATCCTGCATACTCTATTCCTATCCTCCATCCAAAATTTATTATCTCTCCCTTCATTTCCACATCTGAATCTTGCTATTGTCACTCTCTCTTTTCTACTTTCTCTTCCTAGGTACTTTGGCAGTTCTTCCGTTATTATTTTTTCATATTTCCCATTGTACCTAGACTCCCTAATTCTTGCTCTCCTTTCTTGCCTTTGCACATCTCTATCTCTCTGGACCAATTCCTCAGTCATTACTCTACCTCTCTCTCTCATTCTTTCTATATCCGCTCCTGCATACCCGTTTCTTTCTAGATATCCTTCCCTCTCTTTCCACACCCCCTTTCCTATTTCTTTTCTTTTTTCTTTGAGGCACTCTTGCAGAATTCTGCACTCTCCTCTCTCTATCACTCTCTCCTCAAAACTTATTGCTCTCTTTCCTGCTTCTATTCTTATTCCATCTCTCTTTGTTTCCTCCATCACTTTATACCCCGGGGTCTCTCTACCTAGTCCTAGCACCCATTTCAAATATTTTTCTTGCACCCTTTCCAGTCCTTCTTGCTCTCTCCATCCCCATATTTCCGCTCCATACATCATCACACTTTTCACCAGGCTATCAAACATCATCACTCTCCTTCTATAGTCGTGTCCAAATTTTCTCTCTCCTATTCCCCATACCACTCCTAGTATTTTATTGGCTTTCTTTACTAACTCTCTCACGTGTGCTGTTTCAGTATTTCTCTCATTAAACACGTACCCTAGGTATTTAAATTCTTTTACTTCTTCAATTTTCTCCTTCTCCCATCTCCACTCAATTACTCTTCTCCTGCCACCCCCTTTTCTAAACACCATCATCTTGGACTTCTCCACATTCACTGTCAGATTTTTCCTCCTCATATATTTCTCCATGTTTCTTATCATTTCTTTCATCCCTTTCTCGTCTCTCGGTAGCACCACCAAATCCTCCGCGTAGGCTAGGGACCACACTTTTTCTTTGCCCACCACAACCCCACCCGTCTGCGCCTTGCTGAACATCTCCTCTATGTCTCCAATAAATGCTGCAAACAGGCTGGGGCTTAGTGGGCAGCCTTGTCTCACTCCCTTATGCGTATTAAAACCTTCGCTCACCCTTTCACCAACTCTGACTCTACTTATTGTTTCTTCATAAATCTCTTCTAATTTTGATATCAGATGCTCCTTTATCCTTTTCTTTCTCAGGCATTCCCACAGTGCCTCTCTTGCTACATTATCAAAGGCCGCCTTCAGGTCCACAAATAATGCATACATCCTGCCGCCCCTCTTTTTTATCTCATTCCCTACTATGTGATTCAAGATGTATACATTATCCATGGTCCCTCTCCTTTTCCTAAATCCCGCCTGTCCGTCTGGTATCACACCTCGCTCCTTCAATTCCTTCGTCAATCTCTCTTCTACAATCATTGCATATATCTTATATGCCGTATTGAGCATGGTGATCCCCCTGTAATTGCTTGCTGTTTCCCTTTCTCCTTTCTTATATATGGGGCATTTTATCCCCTCTTTCCACTCCTGTGGGAAGCCCTCTCCCTTCCACACTCCATTCATTATCTCCAACAGCCGGCCAGCTTCCCTTTCAGTTCCATATATCCACGATTAATTCTGTATACCGTCCCTCCCCGGTGCCTTTTTCTTTTTCAGTTTACTCAGTTGTTGTTCTAATTCTTCTCTTGTTATCTCATCTATTTCTCCCACCCTGTGTTGACTCTTTTTCTTTTCCTGTCTGATTTCATCACCACCCAGCAGCTGACTGAAGTACTTTCTCCATTCCTCCATAGTAATTCTATTACTCACTCTTTATACTTTTTTCTTTCTTTCCCTATTTATGTATTTCCATACCTCTTCTTCCGTCTTTATGCCTTTCATCTTTAGTTCTTCTTCCATCCATTTTGCTTCTTCTCCTTGCATACTAATTTGTACCTCTTGCGTGCTCTCTTGTAATCCTCATTACTTGCTTTTCCTCTTTTCCAATTTCTTAATTTCTTTCTTACTGATTGCTTCCCTTCCCTGCATTCTTTATCCCACCACTCGTTTTTCCAAGACCCCACCTTCACTCTTGTCTCTATCACTTTTTTTTCTGTTGCATTTTTTACGTGATCACCCAGTTCTTTCACTTTTTCGTTTATCCCTTCCTCTTCGTCCCTAAGTCTTGTTCTATAATTTTCTATTGCTTCTTCCGTCCAGATATTCTTCACAATTTTTCTTCTAACATCCTTCTCACTTCTTCTATTTTTCTCTCTTCCTTTTGTCTTCACTTCCAATGGCATATGATCCGACTCGACTCTTTCTCCCACCTTGAATTGTTCTATTTCATCCCATGCTTCTTCATTCACCATAACACAGTCAATAACTGTCTCCCCTCTTGGTCCGATATATGTGTAATCTCCTTTCTCATCTCCAATACTGTTTCCATTAAGTATGTCCCACCCTCTTTCTTCTACTAGACTAATCAGTACTCTCCCGGCGTTTTCTGTTGCGTCTTTTGTTGGTCTTCTTTCTATTGTTGTTTGTTCTTCTTCTAGCCGTATTCCCTTTTCTCCAATTCTTGCGATAAAGTCCCCCCCCCCCCCAATCACCAGAGTTCCCTCGTCTTGCTGTTTTACTCGCTCTTCTATCATTCTCTTCGTTTCTTTCATACTTCTGCTGTATATTGTTATAATTCTCCATTTTTTCTGTCTAATTTTCACCGTTCTTTCCATAATGCCTCTTTCTTCTTTTGCTTCGGTTCAGTTTTCTTCTTCCAAACCCTTTTTCACTCCCATTATTATCCCCCCTTTAGCTCTTCCTTTCCTGCTTACCCTCTCTGCAAATTGACACTTCCACTTAAACTCTTTCGGCATTATTTTTTCCAATTTTTCCCACCCCTTCTCTTCCACCCACGTTTCTACCAATCCCACTACATCAAATTTTCCCAAATATTCCCAAAACTCATTGTCTTTGTTTTTTATCGCCGCTGTGTTCCAGTATACTATTCTTAATTGCTCCGTTTCTTCCTTATTCCTCTCCATGTTCGTTTTCCGTTTTCTGTCCTGTCGTCTTTTCCTTGTGCTCTTATTCAAAAATTTGTTGTGTTTAACTCCCCCTTTTCATCATCCCACTTAAAGCCTTTTCCGTCTATCCATATCTTTTTATAACCGACTTTCACCCACCGTCCTTTTTGTCGCTCTTCTTTGGCTAGCGCTCTTAATTCCTTCTGTATGTCTCTTTCCTTCTTTGTCAGATCGTGTTCTATGTATACTCTCTTTTCCCTTTTTTCTCTTAGTTTCCTCTTATTTTCCATAACTTTCCGCTTTTCACCCCAGGTCCCAAGTTCCGCCACTAACATTTTCCCTCCACTTACTTTATACATCTCTTTCACCGTCACTTCTACCTCTAATTCTGCCTTTATCCATTCTTCCAGATTCTTCTCGTTCTCACATTCCCCTTCGTCCAGTCCCTTCACAACAATATTCTTTTTTCTCATTATTTTTTCCTTCTCTTCCATTTTCTCCTCCAGTCTTTTAATTTTTTCATTTAGTTCTGTCTTTTCTCTTTCCCATTTTTCTTCCTTTTCACGCATCATATTTTTCAAATATTCCATTTCCCGGCTCATCTTCCGATTCTCTTCCTTTATCTCTCCTATATCTTCCATAATTTTTTTCAGCATCTTCATTTCCTGACCCATTTCCTTTTTAGCCGGTGATCTTTCCAGTTTCTTACTTTTTTGAAAGGGGTTCAACCTTTCTTCTGACTCTCTTCCCTTTTCTCTTTTCCTTTTATAATCTTCGTCTCGGTCGCTTTCACTCTCACTTTTTTTAATTTTTTCTTTTTCTTTCTTTTTTTTTCCTTATCGCGCGCCGTTTTTACGCGTCACAAATAAAAAAACTCAATCCGTAAAACTCGCTTCACAAAACACGTCCGCTCCGCTCAACCGCTCGAATTGGACTCTATCAAGATTAGACTATATAATGATATAGACACATAAAGACTGACATATGAAACAACAAGGCATCAATCAGCATCAGACAACATGACAAATATAAAGAGAACAAGATGTGTAGACAAGGCATTAATATATCAAGACAACTGAACATCATGACCTCAAAACATTAAGGCATTTAGACGAGGCAACGAGATATCGATAGTTGAAGATATAATAACATATAATATATAATAGATAAAAGATAATAATAACATATACACTTAATGAAGAGGATGGTTGCGACAGTTATTACGTGGTAATTTATACTTACATTGAATTGAAAAATGTTTTTTTAAACACACACAAACAGTAAACTTTTCAATTCAGTGTAAATACACTTAAAGTAATAGAGAATAAAAGAGGCAAGGTTGGTAGCCTTCATATGCAAGGCAACTAAACATGGCAAACGCTAGAATGTAACAAGAGAGCCAATCCTTTACAAGGATGGACACTCGACGCCTCTAAACCTTTCATTCGAACTACCCTTCAAAACTATGGTGTAGAGAAGGAAACTACAACAAGAAAAGTCAGATAGATCTATTCTGGCACACAGATAACTCCAAGAAGGACAGTGGAACTGTGAGCTGGAGTATGTGGGTTGCCTCCTGGGTGCAGCATAACTATGTCACTGAAGAAGCACACTATGGTCTTGCAAGCGGAAACTCTCGCAATCGAGACATGTGTCCGAGATAATTTAAAAAAGAACTACAAAAAAAGAAACATTTATATTTCCACGGACAATCACGGTGCGATAAACATGTCATAAAATCTAGGACAGTGCCTAGTGCCTTTAGAATCTAAAACATCTGGCACAACGCAACAACGTTACGTTGCGTCGGTGCTTAGTCACATAGGTCTGGAGGGAAGCGAAACGGTGGACGTAATTGCAAAAGAGGGCGCAGCTGTGGCGCTCCCGATTGAAAGAGAGAAGTCATACAGCACCAAACCATGGCCCGTAAAATAATAACAGAGTGGACCAATAAGAATCACCAATTACAAGTGCACAACAACGCAGCAAACGAATGTTGCATTCTATATCATCAACAACCCAATAGCTACAGTACCCAATAGTCCAATAGCTACAGTACCCAATAGCAATCTAAGAAACAGATTGCAACTGTAGCAGGTCTCTTAACGGGACAATGCGCATTAAGAGGATACCTGCAGATGGGCATCTGGACAAATGAATCATTATGCAGGCTCTGCAACGAGGAGGACGAAGCTACCTCTCATATAACCTTCTATTGCAAAGCAATCGTACGCAGGTTAGGTTTTTTTTTTTAGGTTTAGAATAAATCTTATATGAGCTGAGGGACTCACGCCAAATCACAAGATACGTAGACTTCTGGACCTAATACACCGTCTGGACCTATTTACTTAAATGGAACAATATGACAAACATCATGACCTCGAAAGATTAAAGCATTTAAACAAGGAAACAAGACACCAACAGATTAAATTTTGAAGACAGAAACAAAGACAATTAAAGTAAAAAAGAATAAGGCAATGCAGGAAGATGCTAAGAGACCTTAACAATTATGCACCTCTGTTTGGTAGATAATAATGAAGGTGGAAAATGGATATAAATGTGCTTGTTTATTCTTAACACATTAACACGTCCGTTAACGTACTAATACGTTTTTTCTTACTAAGCGTATTTATAATTAAAAAAAACAACGTATAGGATTCGCTGACGTAGTACTATTTTTTTATTTGAAATCTTTCCTTCAAGAAAGTCGATTGCAGAACTTTTGACCGTTTTCTTATTCGCCCTCGAATATTTGGAAGCAATGGAATTGGAAAATCGGTTTCGTTTTCTTGTGTTTGGGGAAATTATCTTTTCAAATGTTTGAAAATTTTTCCTGGGAAAAACCTAATACTTGGGCTTTGGACAAGACCATAGGAAACTGAAGAAGTGTGGAGATTTTCCTTATTTTTCGAGACAGAAAAACAGTTTGGGTAAGACCATGAGAAACATAAGATGCCATTGTGAAATTTGGAGTTTTCCCTTGATTTTGGATCCGTGGAGTTTTTACATGATTTCCAGATTATAGACCAAACCTTGGGAAACTGCGGAAGTTGTTGGAAGGTTTGGAGTTCTCCTAGATTTTCGGAAAAATCCATACTTTTGGACCTTGGACCTTGGATTTTGGACCTGACTTGGGGAACTGAAGAAATTGTAGGAAAATTCAATCCTGCTATAGTTAGGACTTTGAAACGAACCTTGTGGAGTTTTCCGTAAAAATTTCGACTTTTCCCAGTTGTTTGCACGGGAAACCGCGAAACAAAAATAAATTAGGTTTTGGGAGCTGTTGGCGGTCGAATTTTAGATTTCGTTCCCGACCAAACGAACAGGAAATCCCCCGGAAAGACGAAAAGAGTGTATAAAAACCTTTGGGAAAACTCGAATTTGGAAAATTTGCATACTTCTTTGCCTTTTGTAAAACTAACTCTTGCAGTATTTTGACTTAACTACGTATTACTTACTTAACTACTTACGTATTAACGCCAGCACCGCTATATATTGGATCGAGAGTTCGCGCTGCCGCGCGTATGTTGTCTTGATTTATCTGTCCGCTTCGCGGCGGGCAACCTAATCTAACCGGGGCTAAAAAATATTTTGTAAATAATTTTAAATAAAATTTTATATTTTTTTTGCTATGATTTATCATAAAAATTTTAGATGTAGATTGGCAGCATTTAAAAATGTAGCGGTGGTGGCGTTAACACGTAAGTAGCCTTTTTTTATTAACTCGTAAGAAAAGATGTCGGCTCCTGGCGATGTTCACTATAATCTCGCGGCATTTGATTATAAACAGTATAATCGTGCGGCCTATATTGTGATTTTTTTTTTAAATTCTTACTTTTTTTTTACTAATTCTATGTTTGAAAGAAAGTCCATCCCGAAACATTTTCAATAATGCATTAGAATTTGAATATTGCATGAATATGTTTCCTGTTCCATTTATTCCAGCCATAACATTTATTTGATAGACGTTTAAACGCAACCGAATGAACAGCTTAGCGAAAGCGCACAAACTAATGTTCCTAATAAAAAACCTTTCCAATCTTTTCCACATGCCATTACAAGTTATTTAACATTCATATTATTATGTAGAATGAAAAAATGCTTCATTTTTAAAGTTTTATAGAACCTTTACGAAAATAATATAATTATATAAGATAATAGAGAGAAATGGATTGAGATATCTCGCGATTTCTTAATTTCCTATCTTGTTAATTAAACACATTAATATTTTATGTGTCTAGCCTATTAAATATTATGTGAGTCTGTTTGCGTTAATCTCAATTATCTCAATAAAATAATTGGAATCATAATATGCATATAGGGGTAGTTATAAATTAGGAGATGAGCAATAAACGACTCAAATCGGTTTTATTTCATTTAAAACACGAAGCACGAATTGAACGTCTGTTTTCATTTATTGCAACTGCACTACCGAATAATTAAATGTGTGCGAGCAGCTTGAGTAACAACTACTCTATTCTTCTTTATTGGCACATGTGACGTACAGGATTTACTGGATTTATTCTACTACGAGAATATCCAATTAGACTAGTCTACTAAATTAAGTAGAATCTCATGTCTTTCATTATAAATATTAACAAAACTCGCATTTAGTTTATCAACAATCATCAGTATCTAGCATGTATATACATATATATATATATATATATATATATATATATATATATATATATATATATAATACGAAGATATCTAGGCATAAGATCCAATTGCATACACCTTAATCTAAGACAGCAATGCACCGAAATATTAGTTTTATGACATCAATTATTCCAAAAGGAGGAGTATTCAAGGCGGACATGAAATAAAATATATTTCTTTTTTTTTAATTCATACATTAAAGATTATAAGGCAGTCCGTATGACTTAAACCTACATTGACTCTAACCCTACATAACCCTAATGGATTTTATTCTAAAAGGCAAGTTACACAGTTAAATAAGTTAAATAAAATATACTTACTTTAATAGAAATTGAAACTGGGGACTTGGTCGGACGTAGAATGAAGTGCCTGGTATAGAATGTAATGTAGGCACTAAGTATAAGGCTCCTGTGCGATTGGCCTACTAGGGTAGACCTATTATTGATTAAAGTTTTTAAACATGTTCGTCTGTATGTATAATAAATATTTAAAGAAGAATTGTGAATTTGTAACTTTGTAATGTTCTGATTAATAATGAAGATGTTCAATAGGAAGCAATATAAAAAAAAATTCTCGCAGATAGACATAAAGTTTGGTTTTGTATTTTATTATATACATTTAGTTATTATTCTATTATTTTCTAAAATTATTTTGTGACAATATTGGAAAAATAGATTGAATGGTTATTTTAACAATGAAAATTGAAATCTTCATAATTCGGAAACAATAGAAAAATTCGGAAGACTGAGATATTCTAGTCTGGATAAAAGGGTAGTAAAACTTTTCAGCTATTCCTTTTATTCGAGTCATGTAAATTTTAAACGATCCGACGTTTTCTGCACGACTTCTAAAACAGCATATAAAATGAACCCAATCAGGCTTATCTTCTAATATAATAAAACACTAAAAATGCACGAATCTGCTTTAGTACAAATGAAGTTCATGCCATTGAAGACTCCGCAAAAGATTTTATTCTTCGTTAATAAACATTAATCCAAATTAAATACAAACAAACTAAACGGTTTGCGTCAATTATTGGAATAAAATATGAAAATTATACCAAATTAGAGAATTTACATTTGTGTTGTTAAAAATATAATTTAATGAATTTACTGTAAATTTTTGATACAATCAACTGTATAATGAAATAAATGCTTTCGATAAAAGGTGATAAATATTATATAATAAAAACGTAGCGGCGTTTATAAAATATTAGTAGTTAAATAAAAACATTTAAATTTTTCCCATTTTCATTAAATATCCGGCATAAATACAAGTATATTTCCATGCTTTTAATTTTATGGATACTAATATATGCATTTTAGGTGCATGCGCCGGGCCGTAATTTTTCAGATCCGTTATCATATTATAACATTTTGATTAACAATAAATATTAATAAGAATGATTTTAGTATCTCTATCTATTACAAATTTTCTGAATAATTGGTTAATTTATTAAATTTGAAAAGAATAGAATAACTAGAATAGATGTTTTCATATGTTGATTATCGTTGGTATAGGCAAACCCAAAGAATTTTTGATATCTTAGTATATTAGCAATCCTTTTGTCTTAATTTCCTAATATCGCTATGTTTAGAAGCAAGATATATTACTGCCTGATTTATTACTGTCAAATTTCGAGACATTTGTCTTGATATATAGGTGTTTTAATATTTTCTTGTTTTGGTGTATTGGTGTGCATATGTGTAAGAATATTAGCAGTGATATTAGCATTAAAATTACTATTGCTTTTTATTTATAGACACTTATGCCAAATTGAACCAAACAGAAATGGAGGCTATTAAACGACATATTAATGTAGACCAGGGGTGGACAAACTATTCATTACTACAGGCGACAACTACTATAGACGGGCGACCACTACTATAGACGACGGTCTACCAATATCGTATGTGTTCATTGATAATAAGAAAATTTCTCGACGTTTTGATTAGTAATGTGATTGTTCGTGACTTAACAGGTAAAATACGTACTTGCGTCTGTATTATTATTACTATTCGTTGAAGCCATCTAGGTCGACGTTAAGTCTTGCTACACTTGGCAGTTTGTGTCACTTTCTTCTGAGCTCAGAATTCCCTCATTCTCTGTGAGTGGGCCAGCTTGCGCTCCGCTGTCCAGGTGGTACCTTGTATTCATTTTGGTTCAGTTGGGTTTATCCCATTCGTCAATATCTTTTTGCTGAAGAAATTTCTATTGAAGGCGTCATGTGGTTTTTTTGAGGTTTTCTTTGGTATTTATAAACCAGGTTATTGTAGTTTTGTATTTGGAGTCAGAATAGCGAAAAATCTGTTTTGTCAGCCTGTTATCGTCCATTCGTTTAAGATGACCATAATAGCGTGCCTGCCTCTTACGGTTAGTTTCTGTAATTTTCTCTATTTCACTGTATATTTCTTTGTTGGGCTTTTTATGATGGGTGCCATTCTTGTAATACGATCCCATTACACATCTAACGATTTTGCGCCCTTTCTTCTCTAGTTCTTCGAGGAGTCCTTTGTTTTGAATTGCATTTAGGGATAGGGTTTCGGCTGCATACATAACTACTGGTTTCAGAACAGTTTCATAATGACGGAGTTTGGTATTTTTGGACATGTATTTTTTGTTGTAGATTGGGCGCTACGTTTGATAGGCTATTTAGATTGTGCAGTCCACTTTTCATGATGATCTGTCCCAGGTACTTAAATGTTTCCACTCGGTTGATCCTCCCGTATTTTGTCTGGAGTTTGGCTGGGGCATCTTTGATGTTGGCCATTACTTCTGTTTTTTCAAATAATATCTATAGGCCAGTTTGTTCCGCGATTTCTTTTAGATGGTCGTTTTGCATCCTAGCAGTTTCTATGTCGTTTGACAGAATGGCAATGTCATCAGCGAATGCTACACAGTCAACCACAATCCCCTTGGATTTTGTTCCCATTCTCACAGGGCTATAATAATTGTGCTCAGTTCAGCTTATAATAATTGTGTTTGCCAGGTCCTTATGATCTGTTCGAGAACGCAGTTGAAAAGCATGGGTGAGAGCCCGTCACATTGTCTGACTCCCGTTTTGACTTTGAAGGAGTCCGATAGACATCCTAGGAACATTACTTTGCATTTTGTTTACCCTATATGAAAATAAAAGTGGCGCTAATTAGTGTCTTCAGTTTCCGCCGCGGACTATTGAATAATCGGCCTTTTTAAAGACCACAAAGACCGACAGGTACGGTTTGGACTTGAGACCCGGTTTTGACCTATTCGCCTATTTGATGCCCTACATCAGCTTTTAATCTCTCCAGGAGAGCGAGGATAGCGATAGCGATAGCGAGATTAACCAGGATAGAGAATTTTGTATGTTACCTGTAAGAGGGATATTCCTCTATAGTTGTTGACGTTTTTCATGCTGCATTTCTTGTGTAGTGGATGAATAACTGCTGTTTTCCAATCTACTGGTAGGATTTCTTCTGTATAAATTTGTTCTATTTGCTCCTGCAAGATTTCAACAGCTTCTTCAGGTGCATATTTCCTAAGTTCTGCAATTGCAGAGTCTTCTCCTGCTTATTGTTTTTGAGTCAAACAATGTGACATTTGATTTCATCTTTGTTATATGATCTCGATTCTGGGTATCTGTGAATGGGTTTCTCAGTCGTGATGGGATTTTTGGGTTGATCGCAATTTAGTAGGTTCTCAAAGTAGTCAGCTAGAATGTTACAATTTTCTTTATTTGAGGTCGCCAGTGTACCGTCCTTTCGCTGAAAGCGTATCGACGGAGGTTTATAGCCCGTAAGTTTCCTTTTGAACGTTCTGTAATAGTCTCTGGTGTTATTTCTTTTAAAGTTTTGGTGGATCTTCTCAATTACTCAAAGTTTGGGTCGATCTTCTTAAGTGAATTTTCATATTTACGCTTCTCAGCACGGATCACTGAAGCTGTCTGGGCTCGTTGGGCTTTGTAGGGTTCCAAATCAGATTGCGATTTTGTTGAATAATATTGTTTCTTGCCATCGAGCCTTTTTTTGAGAATTGTAACAGAAGTATCATTCTAACAGATATGTTTCTTGCTTCTCTTAATTTCAGCAATTTCTTTGGCGGCCTCAATCAGACGGGTTCTTGTGTTGTTAAAGTCGGATTCAATTGGTCGAGCCTTTTTCTGGAACTCCGGTACTTTCTGTTGGAGTTTATCATTTTCAAAGTGAATAATATGTTTGGGTGTTCTATGGGTGTTCTAATGCAGGAACCGGTTTGAATTTAATTATGGACATGAAATGGTCTGAGACCACGTTTGCTCCTTTTTAAACCTTTACATTCATGATCTCACTACTGTTTTTTCCGGGAAATCGCGACATGAAAATGCATTTGTATTATAGTAAACAATCACTCTGTAGATCTCTAAGTCGATTTATAGATCTGTGAGTCGAAGTAGAAAGAAAATCTCTAAGTCAAACTTTTAAAAATTATTGCTTTCTTATATTTTGTAGCCTTTTCGTTTTTTACATTTTTATAAAAGACCGAAAAAAACGGTTTTGTGGATAACTAGTCTTGATCTTATTGTGTCTTGATGTCCTGATATTTTTTGTCTTGATGTACATGTTATGATATTTTCCAATCTGGATGTTTCTTGATGTGACGATAACATATCTTGATTTCTTAATGTCTGGAAATGTCGACGTATGACCGTCTCATAGTATCTTTGTCTTACTGTCTTCATTTACCTGTATTCATATCTTCATATCATAACTTAATCTATTTTGGTATCTTTGTATCTCGTAAATTCATTTATTGAATTGATGTCCGAATATCCAGAAATGTTGTGTTGACATCTGAAGTTTAGATTTCTTGATTTCTTGTTTTGATTGCTAGAAACATTGCTGTTGTTCCGTTCTTATGTCTTGTTTTTCTCAACCCAATGTGGGTTCAGGGATTTGCATCCCTTAAGACACTGCGACCTTCTAGGCCTATTGCATTGCCCCACATTGTTCCATACAAGTAAATAGCTGCAGACCGTGTATAAGGACCAGATGTTTACGTGTCTTTGAATTCGGCGGTCCCTCAGTTATGATGTTGAGTTTTATTCTCGCTCCACTTGATTGTTGCGCATTGGTAGATGATATGAGAGGCAGTTTCGTCCTCTTCATTACAGAGTTTGCATACTGGTTCATCTGTACAGAAGTCCATTTTCTGCAGGTGCCTTATTAGTGCGCAGTGTCCCGTTAACCCCTTGACATACAATGACGTCTATGTAGACGTATGATAGATTGAGTGTGCAAAGTGGAGATTCCGCTGAATATTTAATGTCCATAAGATATGTCATATGTTTATTTGCGGGCATTAGTGTATAAAGACGTCATGTATATGTGATAAGATCACATGTGTCACACGTCAACGCGCATTTTTTTCTTATGTCAAGGGGTTAAGAGACCTGTTACAGTTGGAATTTGTTTATTTTAGGTATGGAATCAAACATTCGTTTGCTATGTTATTGGCCACTTTTGCGGACCCATTGTCATTGGTGACTCTTTTTGGTCCAATTTTTTTATTACATTACGGGACATGGTTTTGGTGCTTCAACACTTTTCCCTTGCAATCGGGAGCACTGCAGCAGCGCCTTCTTTAGCAAGTGCGTCCGCCTTTTCTGTCCCTCCTGACCTATCTGACTAGGCACCCACACAAGCTTAACGTTGTTGTGTTGTGCTGGAGGTTCCTAAGGTGCTGAAGGCACTCCGAAACTTTTTAGATTTTATTCTATGACATGTTAGGGAGTTTATTGCAGCCTGACTGTCCGTGAAAATATAAATGTTTGTATTTCTGTAGTCCATTAAATTTTCCCGGACACATGTCTTGATTGCGAGAATTTCCGCTTTAAAGGTCCTGGTGTGCTTCTCCAGAGGCATAGTTGCTGCACCTAAGAGACAGTCTACAGACTTCTACTATCCTTCTTCGAGCCGTCTGTGTACCAGAAAAAATCTCCTTGACTTTTCTTGGGGTACTTTCCTTTTGTCCACTGTTGTTCTGTTTTGAAGGGTATTTCGAATGAGTCTTTGAGGCATCGAGTCTCCTTCCTTGTTAAGACTTGGCTCTTTTATTAGATCCGTTATTACATCCGTGGTATGCTTAACGTGACCATTTATTTTTTCCGTCAGAGCGGGACACCCGCTGAATGTAATTTCGCAATGCAATGAAAGACACTTTCTTAGATTGCAGTATTATAAAGACATATTCGTCAATCATTGGCTTGCGCTGTAAATCCGGAACATTTTCATTTATGTTCATAATCCTTGGTCATTTCATATCCTTGGTCATATTCCTCATTTGACTCTAGGTCTGTTTCGCTTTCAAGTATGATATCTTATACTTCACTTGTTTCACATTCTTCGTTTACTACAACTCTTTTATTGTTCGTCTTGTTTGGTGTTTTTTTTAATTTCACTTGACGATGGAAGCACGTTTTCGTCATTTCCACAATCTTGTAGAACTTTTCTTTTATGCAGACCTTTTCTATTTTATGCAGCAGTACGTTCCTCGGCTATTCTTTCCATTTCTGGAGTGTCAGTTGCTATCAGTAAATCGTGTATCATGTCCTTCAAAAACCTTTTTAGTATTACAGAGTCGGTTACTTGTAAGTTTATTAAAACATTACGGACAGTGGGAGGAAGAAAAAGCGAATTCTCCTTAAGTGCCAGGTTATCTCGGAGACGATTAATTTCTTTCGCAGACTTAATTGCAGACACGTATTGTCCCTCGATTTTCAACACGGCATGGTGGAAAGTCGCTGTCTGTGCATGCAAAAAATTGTAACCACAATTCAGAGCTGGGATTTTCGAAAAACATTTCTCGATGATCAAAAAATTGCTTTTCAAAAGCTGGAACATTTTTGGAACTCTCTCAAGCGCGGGCATTAACGCCAGCCTCCTTGTTTTACTGTAGCCCAGCAGTTTGTGATACTCTGTGCCAGTTGAATCACAAAACACTTTCAAAGTTTCTACTTGAACGCTGTAGATATAGAAAAAAGAATACATTTTCACAAGTTGCACTCGAAGTCATCAGGGAGACAATCTGCGGTTGTTTTGATCGCCGTGTGAACTATGTAGGCTTCACATCAAATCCCAATGAGCTGTCTTCCGTGTGATTTGTTAAATTTTGCGGAAACATTATTTATCCTCTTTCTATTATCTCCACGAAATCCCACAATTTTCTTATTCAAAATTTTTGCGAGACAATAAAATTTTGGAAAACTTTGGTAAATTGGTCTTCCTTCAAATAATCAACAACTATATCCGATGTTTCACCTGGCTGTTCTCGAAACTCTAAAACCTTGACTTTGACGCCTTCGTATGTTAAAACATAGAAAATTAAAACTGGGAATAATTTTATCGAGATAGGGTTTGAGCATCTGTTAATAAAGTTATGCAGTGGGCTTCGCGAAGTTCCTCTTTCAATTCATAGAATGTCATAGAAACCAATCCATTTACAACAATAGCTTGAGATTTTATACTACCACAAAGACCCCAGCAATATCACTCTACCTCCCGAAACAGAATTAATTAATAAGGAGGCTTGCACGCTAACATCGAGGCAGTTGAAAAAGGTTAATAACGTTTCCGAATTGCAGGAGGAAAACATTTATATTATCGAAGATGATGGCGAGATGCACGCATATCAAGAGCAAACGCAGGAGCAGATTATTGAAGATTACGATTTGGATATTATAGCCGAGGCTGTTAAAAATACATTAGCCACTCATCCACATCTTAATTTAACCGGGGAATTGGAAATGAAATTTGACGAACAAGCGAGAAAGGCTACTCAAGTAAGATATTTTATTGGTTACATACTACAGTTTTTAGTCCATTCTGAGGAATGTGCAGAGATGTATTTAGAGTTGAAACATTGATAGAATTGATTGGAAAGTATCAATAATTATTTATTATACAAGCGGTTAAAATTAAGATTTAATGAGTGTTTTGTTAAATTTAAATATGTGAGTTAAAGCTTAACAGGGCCTGAGGGTTCTGAAGGCAGTTCCATGTTGTTTTAGATTTAATTTCATGGCACGCTAAAGCAGTGGTGCTCAAACCATGAGTCGTGACCCCCACAGGGAGCAAGAATCTGTTTGGGTCGTCGAATTCATAAAAAATTAAGGCATTTCGTGTGTATTGGGTTCATGTAAATAGTGAAATGTCAATATAAGGAGATTTAAAAAACATTGATTTCCAAACATAATTTTCTCAAAAACTAATTTGGGAATTTGTTTCAAATTTTGTGGAGATATTGATAGAACTGTTGCAGAATATTTAGCAAATTTTCCCAATATTTTAATATTTATTTCAGCAAATATTCCAGTTCTTTGTAAATTCCACCTTGAAAATCGAATTTGGAAACATTTCAATTTTAAAACTTAATTTTCTCAAAAACTAATTTGCGGATTTGTTTCAAATTTTGTGGAGATGTTGATGGAACTGTTCCGAGATCATTATGGCGTGTATTTTCGCTTGGAATGTCGTCGCATTTGATCTGAGGGGCACAGATAAACTGTACCCCAGGGATGGTCCATAGATTCCTGCGCCACTATCCTTTTTGGGCCATCTGTATACCAGTCCAGCCCACTTTGACATGTGTTTGGTTTTATGCCTTCTGTCCAACATAGCTGTATTTTGAAGGGTAGATGGAATATATAGCCTTCTTGGCATTGAGTCTCCCTAATTGAGTCTCCCATTGAAATTTGGCTCTGATATTACATTCATTATCGTCATATGTCCTGACCTTGCCAGAGCCTCCCATGTACCATTAAATTTGTATCTAAAGTCATCTATGCCTCACCCATGATAAAAATATCCAGGTTATTAACGATCCTGTAATTGCTAAGTAGACGAATCCCACTTACCATTGGTATACTTAGCAGATCAATAAATCAATTTGCTAAGTAGATCAATCCTTGAGGTGACCGGCGGCGTCTAGAAACAAGGACTCTAGACTAGATGTGAGCATAGGACGACCTTCTCGTTCCAGATCCCATCCCGTGGGACGGATCCCTGTCACTGTCCCATCCCATCCCATTTTCGTCCCACTGTCCCATCCCACAATCCTAAAATTTTCGTCCCATCCCGGTCGCGTAGCCCGTCCCATTCATCCCTTATTTCCCATACAGCAGACTTTCTTTTCGGTTCAGACTTTCTTAACGATAATTCGTTCAAATTTAATTTTTCCGTAATTACATTATCCGACAGTGAGTAATCCTTTTTCGTCGCAAACGGATCGTAAGATGGCCGTAAGACATCTTTATCATAAAAATCTCCAGGGCTGGATATATTATGGAAAATGTGCGTATTGGCACGATAAGCATTTAATTATGCAGGAACTAGATTTACTAGATTATCAAAACTTGTCCTACTCCATCCCATAGAAATTTGTCGTCCCATCCCATCCCACGCAACTTTTATATCACTCATGCCATCCATGGGACGATGGGACATTTAGCACATTTTTGCTCAAAACATGTTTGAAATAGTAAGAAGCACAGTCATTTGAACGAAAGCTGTGATTTTCTTGCACCGTATGAAACGCCCACGCACCCTCCGCTGCAGCTATATCCAAATCTTTAGCAAATAATGTCAGCAAATCGGTTCTTTTAAATAACGTAAGCATTGACAAGCTAGGCGGAAAGCCTGTGTTTATCCGATTTTAAATGTTTCTCGATATCGTTGACACCACCGCAACGTGACTAATACTAAAATCAGTACCACACTTTTCGCATGTAATAATTGCTGCAGATGTACCACTCCAACGTAACGAGAGTTGTAAGAAGCATATTATGTACGAGCGGAACAGTTACGCGCGACCCGCGTAGCGCGGAGTGCGTAATTCGAGTGCGGGGAGTGCGTAAGTGCGGAGATGCGTAATTGCCTTACAACTCGAGTTATGTACTACCTTATCTACGATCACACTAATGTATTTCTATGTAATCAGAAAAACATGTTTGATGTAACAAATGTATTTCTTATTAGGTTATGTTTATTTAATTGTCATTATTTAACATTATAATAAACAAACAGATGTATTTTCATATATAACTGTTAGTTGACATTATTTAACTTGATAGAAATTAAAAGAAATACATTCTTAATGGTTCCATACCTTATTATTTAGTACTTATTTGGATTAAGCTGGAATAAGATTGTTTATAGATATAGGCAACCCAATGTACGCAATGTCCATTTCCGTTAGTTTGAATTTGGCACGGGTGGCGCTAAACGTATGAGCACTTAGTAGCAGCTCTCAACCAAAAAACGAATCGTGTACTAAAGGCATGTGTGTGTGTTTTCAATCATAACTTAACGTGCAATAAGGGGCATTTACAATAATGGTCGTAGATAAAATAATTTTAAAGGTACACTGGCGAATATGTATTTTCATTATAGTACAAACACACCCCGTCCGGTGTGAAATTAGGATTTAAAGCACGGCGTTGCTCGCTGAAGTGAGTGCTGCATCTAACCCGCTTTCGCGCGATATTCGCTCTCTCTCTCCTTTTCTCTCGTCCCCCGCCGCTTCGGTCACGCGTTACGACCTTGCGGGTGTAGAAATAATATGCAGATATTACGGTGTTTACACCCTAGCAAGTAGAGACCCGCCCGCTAAAGCGGGACATTTTTGCCACCGCTGGGGACAGCGGGACAGACAGCCTGAAAGCGGGACGTATGGTCACGTTAGATATGCCTTGACTTTTTCAAGTTTTGCCATGTATTGTTGCATTTGGAACTGGAAGCTCCCATCCTTGCCTCACCTGTGATGAATATAAACAGGGGAGGCAGGCTTAACATAGCTTCCAGAGCTGCTGAAGGTGCGGTTCTCATCGATCCCGTAATTTGAAAGCAGGCTAGTCTCTGTTCGCCGGAGAGTTTGTTTATAACCTGGTTGTGTTTCATTGTCAGTTCAATCCAAAAATTGTGGACAAATATGTTACGATGGGTCCTTTACCTTTATCTCATGAATACCTAATATCTTCTTCTTCTGTTGGTTTTATAACCCGCGGTGGGTTTTTGCCTCTACAACAATCTTCTTCCATTCTGTCCTTTCACCGGCTTTCTCTCTCTAATCTTTTACTCCCATCTTTCTAAGACTTCCCTCCACGTCTTCCATACATCTTTTCCTTGGCCTGCCTCTTTTCCTTCTTCCAATTGGCCGCCAGTTGTACATTTTCTTGGCTGGTCTGTCATCATGCATTCTGTACAGGTGTCCCAGCCATGCTATTCTTTGAGCTTTTACATATCTCACTATGTCCGCTTCGTTTATTAACCTGCTTAGTTCATGGTTCATTCGTATCCTCCAAATTCCATGCTCACTTAGGATCGGTCCGTAGATCTTTCTGAGGATCTTTCTTTCAAAGATGCGTAGCGCGTCCTCCTCGGTAGTTTTAATTCCTAATATCATGGGTATTAATTCATTTAATTAATTCCTAATATCATGGGTATCTTAATGCCTAGGTATCTCGATGCAGTGATAGTTCGATATCTCAATGTCTAAAATTAATGTGCTAAATACCTGAAATCTTGACGAATATCTGGAAGTGTTTATGCTTTTTTGCCTTGTTTTCTGGTTTTATTAAAGCCTTCGTGACTTATTCTCCTGTTATCTTAATATATAGCTTCTATACCGAATAGGGAATATGCATGAAATTTAAATTTGGTTCAAATATTTTTTTCCGAATCTTTATTGACCGGACATTTGAAGTAAACCGTTATTTTTGTAATTAATATCTTTTTAAATACTTAAAGTTAATAAATAAAGTTAAAAAATGCAAATTGAGCGAGGGAAATTTGTAAAACGCAACACCATTGGTTAAAACGAAAGTGACGTAACATACCGTATAAACAAGTCCGTATTTTTTACATTTGTATGTCATTGCATTTTTTTTTGATTAGAAAACAAACGTCAAAAACGTCAAGTTAAAAATGAAAGCAGCTATAGTAAACAATGGACCGAAATGTCAGTGGTTATTGACGTCAACAACAGACCGCGCGAAAATGGTGGCGTTTAAACAGATCAAAATTTTTCTCACTTTTAAACACTTTTTTAAACTTAATTAAAGCATTTCAAGCATTATTTATATTTTTTATATGTCATAACGGTGAAACAGTGAATTATAAATATTAAAAAAAAACATGCTTATTCCCTATTAGCCTTTATTTTAATAACTTGAGTTATTGATATAAAATGTTTGCTTCCTAATTACCTAATTACCCAATTTGCAGAAATTGTCCATAGAAGATTCGGTGGCTTGAAATATTTATGTCTTCCTCTCTTTATGTTTTGGTGCCTTTACCTCATGAATTCTTAATGTTTTGAAATCTAGGTAGCTGATTCGATATCTCGATGTTTTGACGTTCTGATCTCTATATCTCTATATTTCTATATTTAAATGTCTCAATGCCCTTATGTGCCAATATCTTGATGTTTCGTTGAATTGATCTCCCGATGTCTTATTGCATCGAAGTTCTCATTTTTTATATCTTGATATACAGATGATTTGAATGCACGATATCTGAATAAATATAATTATTTTTTTAATTTTTTTATTCTGAGAAAAAATAAAATCCCTTATTTGCTTCTAAATTAGTTAAACCTTCCAGGTAAAATATGAAATCAGCCTAATTTACTTTTCTTTCCGTCATAATCTCATATATTTTAAATTATATTAGCATAAAAAAAGGAGATTCCAAAAATTAAATTAAGTAATTGGCTGAGTCAAGGTTGAGGTAAACTTCTAGGTAAACACCTTATTAATAAATGAATTACTAAGATATCAAGGAATTTCTTTATGAATATTGCTATTTAGGGCAAGCAAGGTTTAGATGGAGAAAAAATTTAAATCGAAATAAAAAATACATTTCCATTTTAAAAAGTCAATTTAACTTTCGCAAATTGAGATTAAGAAAATATCGTTCGAAATGCTATGAATTCCGAACGAAAAAGAAATTTTCCAGCCAACAAACGACAAACTTTCGCATCACTTTACTCACATGAATGCTATTATACATGCAAATAAATATAACCACTTGCTTAGATTTGTTTTATTATTTTTATTCGACATATTTATAGAAAATACTAAATTTTCTATTTGAGTTATAAAACAAATTGACCGTTATTAATTAACCGTATGGCTTAGAAACATCAGGAACTGGACCGAATAAGCTAATAATTGACCGTACAAGCTAACTCATATTATAAGAAGCACATTCAAATGTTTAACTTATATTAAGATATTATCTCTATTAGTGTATTATATTAATTTATTATGTTAATAGATTATTACTAGAAAACGATTTCTTAGAAAAATAATTTGCATTTGAATATTTATAAAAAATATTTGAAATTAAAGAGATGATCGGAATACTAAATCTAAGATCATCAATTATGATGAAAATTAAGATCATCAATTATCTGTTTTTTGAAAAAGTAACTGTTTCCTGGTATTACCTGATTATTGTTAGCTTTTATCCAAGTCTTAGTCCGGTGTAATTTTCGATTATGATCTTGTCTTATTTGTGTCTATATATTTATACACAAATATTCGATTCGATTGTGATTTAATATGCTGAATTATTTATATAACCTTACCCGATATTGTTATGTTTCATTTAGTCTTAATATGATATGTTCTATATATAGAAAAACAGTTTAAATTTAAAAATAATTGTGTTATTATTTTCGTATTATTACTTATAAAATCTTTTCTGTCTTGTTAGATTTAGCTTGTTAGTATTTTATGTATAAAACCAGACATATAATAGATTGAGTGTGCAAAGTGGAGATTCCGCTGAATATGTAATGTCCATAAGATATGTCAGATGTTTATTTGCGTGCATTAATGTATAAAGGGGTAGTCTGCGAGATTCGGTCTTATAATACGATATTAATAATGAGTAATGTGAACGGTATGACTTGTAGTAAGTCATAGAGACGCCGCCCGGCAGCCGGCTCGACGTCATGCCGGACCTGCGAGCCGTCGGTCGGGGGGTTTTCGATCCGGCAGCAGGAACAGCAGGAACGGGTGGGGCGGCATGACGTAGTGTCTAGACATTGCAGTCGCCCCTCCACTGTTACCTGCCGCCCTCCTCCGATGACGCGCGCCAGCCATACTTCCCTGCTGCCTGTCTGCTGTTGACTGCTATCGCCTCCTGGCTCTCACGTGCAACTTGGTTCAAACGCTGGACCGCGCCGGCTACACCGACGTGTTTATATTTTTGCTCAAAATATCTTATATTTATTTGCCAAGTAAACTTTTCCACGACGTTTCATGAATAACATTATATACATACTCTATTTCATAATCTTCAACTTACTTTTTACTCTCTATTATTATATCTCTCTTAACCCTTTGATGCACGGAATCGATGAACAGATAATTTGAAATGTCCTATTTACTCATTAAAGGTGAGACACTTTTAAAACCGATCCACCTCAAAGATTTAAACCAAATTTAGATTATAAATAAATTAGATTTTTAAAATAAATTCTCTATTACATTTATAATGATATAAATATAATGCTATTTAGGGTAGAATGTAAAAAATCTATGTATTATAATTGGGAATAAAATCGTGATCGTTAAAATTGACTTAATAGTAGGCAGTCGGTGAATGTAAAAAGGGAGTACTCGATAAGTTCGAAGTAGTTAAAAGGTTTTTTACGTTTGGGGAAATAAATTTCACCCATCAATAAAATGTGTATGGAACTTGAATTTGCAGCAATGTAGAAAACCACCGACAATATTTCACGCATCCCGAAAGATTGAAACATTGATTAAGCACTGCAAATACAAGGTTTTTATTGTATTAAAATAAAGATTATTTCTAGTTCCACAAAATTAATTGCTGTATTCTATCTATACAATATTTCATCGTTGTTATAGCTAATCTCTATATTTATAGATTTCTTTACCAAATTTATTACTAACGGATTTTGTACTCAATAAAATTCAGCAAATATTTTCAACGATAAATGGGATTAATACCGGATGTCTAGCACCGTTTCCAACCCCTCTAAATTATGGACTTGAATTAATAACAGAATTATCGCAATTTATTCAATAGATTGTGATACTTCTGCTAAAATTAAGTTATTTATCTGGAAATACCATCTCAACAAAACATCACTATTAGTGTAATATACATGAAAATGTTATTATTTACCTACAATCAACTAGTATCGTCATTTCTTTTTGAATAATATTCAACATTAATTTAATAGTCAATCAGTCCACGGTTGTCTTCCTCTTCTGTTACCTTTGTGCCTATGTGCTTTGGAGAATTATCATTTATTGAATAATTGTTAATGTTTTGTTTAATGCTGCTTGGCACATGCCACCAAAGTTATTGATTCCGGTCCAGTTCCTGATGTTTCTAAGCCATGAAAGCTGTTTACGTCCGATGCTCCTTCTGCCTTTTCTACCTTTCCTTCTAGTATGAACTGGGAAATTCGATATTTGGGCCTCCTTAGTGTGTGACCCAGATACCCGATCTTGCACTCCTTTATAGTATTGAATAGTAATATGTCCACTCCTGCCCTTCTCAGCACATCCTCGTTGGTAAAGTGGTCTACCCAAGGGATACGTAGAGCAGTCCTCTGAGTTTCCACATCTCAAACGCCTCGATCTTGTTAATGGATGCTACTTTTATTGTCCAGGTTTCTGCTCAATACAGTAGGACTGGCCAAACATAGCATTTGGCCATTCTGTGGCGGATTTCTAAATTTAGGTTTTTATCGCATAGCAAGGGACGGCGTTTGTTGAATGCCTGTCTGGCTTGTTCTGCCCTATTCTTGTTCTCTTGTAGTGGGGCCCATCTGTCGTTTACTAGTGTGCCTAGGTATTTCGTGCTCGTAGTTTTCTGCCGTGATGGATGCTCGCTCCTGCCTGATTATTACGGCTTATAACCATGAATTTTGTTTTGGATCTGTTCATTCGTAGTCCGTCTTCTGACTCCTTTCTGTTTATAATGTTCATTAGTAGAAGCAGGCCTTGCTGGTTGTTTGCTATGATCACTGTGTCGTCCGCATATATTATATTTTTTATTCTGGTACCGTTCACTTTTATTCCGATTTCTAGATCATCGAAGGCTTCTGAGCATATTTGTTCGACGTAGCGATTAAATAGCATTGGTGACATTAAGTATCCTTGACGTACTCCTCTTTTTATCTCGATTACTTCTGTCGTTAATTAGTTCTTGATTCTGACGTTGGGCGACTGTTGCCAGTACAGCATTATTCTTATGTCTTTTTCATCTCTACCAGTTTTTTTAGATATTCGATGAGACGTTCGTGGTTGATACTATGGAACGCTTTTTCATAGTCTATGAAGCACATGAGGATGTCATTTCTTTGGCCATAGCAGTTTTGTACTAATGTGTTTAGCTAGAATGTTGCTTCTCGTGTACCGGTGCCGCTCTTAAATCCGAACTGAGTGTCTCCGCTTAGCCCTTCAAATTTATTAAATAACCGGATGTGTGTGATGCGTAGGAATATCTTTAATGCGTGACTCATTAGCGAGATTGGCCTGTGATCTTTGCATTTGGTTGCTGTTTGCTTTTTGGGAAGCATTATGACCGTCGACTTTCCTTTGGAAGTTGTACAGATACAGAAGTGTCATAGATCTTGTTATATAGTTTTAAAATTAGGTTTACGTTTTCCACCTATATCTGCTTGAAACATTCTGCGTAGATATCGTCTGGACCTGGTGTTTTGTTGTTCTATGCATCTTTATTGGCGTGTACTAATTCGGTTTTTAGAATGCTTGGCCCTGCGAGGTCGTGTTGTGTTGGGCTGGTTGTTTCCTTCGGCCCGTCATAATCGAAGAGCTTTTTGACGTATGCCCGTCATAGGATGCATTTATCCATGTCATTAGTTATTGCTTCGTTTTGGTCATTTGTGATGTGGCTCGGCTTTCCCCTGTGGTGATACGCAGTAGAATAGGTATATCACTCGCGGTTTGCAGAGGAATTTATTTACATTGACGATATATACAAATATACAAGAGATACAAACACTGTTGAGGGAATGACGGAGCTGCAACGTCTTCGTGGAACTTAGATAAAACTTGAAGAAACCCGCACTGGATTGGACTGAGTGGAACTGGACTCTTTGAACTGGACTCCACTGGTCTGGTTGACTGACTGCTGGCTGAGTCTGGTTGAACTGGCTGTGCTCGTCTGACTTGGTCCACTGGCTGGACTGAACTGGACTAGTCTCACTTCGCTGACTGTCTTGTTTATCCGAGGGTCCAGGTATTTATATTATGTCCAGGTATACTCATCTGGGGGTGATTATTTTTCTACATTCGGCTATTTGTCGCTTTGGTGATTACCGATTCTCGGGAGAAAAACATCCTGTCGTAATCTTCGCGAGGATTACACTATTGACCGTAATAAAATATGTTCGGAAATTGTCCGAAAATATTTGATTGTCATTATTGTAATGCCCTCGTAAAACTTAAAATAAAAATGGAACGGATCGTTGCCGCTACACCCCCTTTTCCTGTTCCTGTTATTTCTTTGATTTTTCTGTGTAGGTTGAATACATTGACTTTCTCTTGTTATTCCTTTACTTCTTTACATCTATGCTGCATCCAGGACTCCTTGGCTATTCCGATTGCCCTGCGTATTTCCTTATGCATCACTTTATACTCGTGTTTCTGCTGAATTTTTAGCCTTCTCCGTTGTTCCATCAGCAGAAAGATTTATTGTGTCATCCAGTCCTCTTTTTGTTGCTCCGAGCATACCCAATGATGTTGTGTGCTCCCGATTTTATATTTGAGATGTTCCCATGTTTCTTCGACTGTTACTAGTTGTTTTCCCTCTTCTATTTTTTTGTGTTTATGTGGAATATGCGGTTTTTACCATTGGTTCTTCTGGTAGTTTGCGAAAGTCGATTATTTTCTTTAACTGCAGATATTTTCTTTTTTACTAAACGGAAGATGTGTGTTTGCTATAACTGGGTTGTGGCCTGAAGCGACGTCTGCTCCCGGGTATACGGCTATTCATTTGATGTAGTTGCGAAATCTTTTGTTGATTAGGATGAAATCAATCTGTTTCATATGGCGTTTCGGCGTTTGGAACCATGTATTTGTTGGTATGTACTTATTGTTTTGGTAGAACTCTACGAGTCTATCTCCTCTGTTATTTGTAATACCTAGGCCAAATTCCCCAAATATGTCTTCGTATCTGCCTTCTCCAATTCTCGCATTAAAATCGCCCATTATTGTGTTTATGTGTTCCTTCTTAGTATACTTGGGTGTTACTTCCAAGCATCTGTAGAATTCTTCGCACTCAGAGTCCGGTTTCGCCGCCGTGGGGGCGTACACTTGAATTATGTTTAGTTTTACTGGATTGGTGTTAAGTTGTAAGAGCATGATTCTTTCCGAGATTGGCGGGAAATTATATACAGATTTCTTAGTGTTGTTGTCCATACAACAGCCACTCCATGTCTATGATGTTTGTCTGTTTCGTCGCTACCTGAGTCGTACATAGTGTGCTTAGATATTCTTTGCATCTCGCTCTTGGGCCATCTCACTTCACTGATGACCATAATCATAGGTGTGCACAGTTAATCCATAAGTTACCTTCGTTGATCGTTAACTCGTTAATAAAAAATCTAACTTTGTTAATCGTTAAAGCGTTAAAATTTCGAAGATTTAATGCTAAGTTAAAGTCAACCATTAAAAGTTACCCATCCAAGACGTATACTGATTTTGGTACCTTTTGGAATGGGATACATTGGTAAATAAAACAAAAACAAGTAGATAGATTAATTGATTTAATCATTACAAGCTACAGTAGCGACCCGCCTTGGTTTCGCACGGGTAGCCGAGCATATACACACCTACTATGGAAGACTAACTAATATGGAAGAAAAAGGCTATTTATTGTATTATTTATAATTTTTCGTTATTTGTATTTTCATATTGCCTTTCGTGAACATAAACATTTCAAAATTGTCATCTAACAGTGATGAGCGTTCAGCTCTCAAAATATCTTTCCCTGTAAAAAAAGCCGTTCTACTATGACGCTTGATGGGATTGCAGAATTATATTTAAAAAAAAGATTTATTAAAACTTCTTCACGTAGAAAAGCAGCATCCGTAAAAGATTCATTTTTACTTTCAGTTTCTTGGCACCCACTTTCAGTTCAGCCAAGTTCTCACCAAATTCTGCGCTTTGTTTTTGAAAGATTTTTGGCATCCTCTAGATCTATTTTCTTCAGACTTAGTAACGGAGCTGAAAAATTCTTCTCCTTCTTCTTCATTATTGCTGCTTCCTGTAATACTGACACTAACCTTCTCATTTCCATTTGCTTCCCTTTCTCTAATCAGAGAGTCTTTTGCTTCCATAAGTTTATTGACTTTTGATAACTTGCTGCTATCATACTTTTGCAGCCACAGTAAGTCGAAACTTCTAGTGAAAGGCTGAAGCCAGTTGACATTCTTCTTCTTGCATAAGACGTTCAAATTTTATCATTATGCCAAATAATAGGGCACTGGCCAAAGGGGTACAACAATGAACCAGGTGGCTAAGATCTTGGCAGTTTGAACACTGTTGTCGCAACAATTGGTAATAGAGTACCATATGCTTGAGCTTCAGCCTAAATTAAGTAAAGCGCCCTAGCCACTGATGACCTGCAAGTAGCCGCGATGCCAAAAGATTCACCAACGCTTTGTTGACGTAATCTTTTAACAGGTTGAGGTGAAAGCAAATCGCTTCTACTAATAATTCTATATGCAACATCAGAAGAATTCAAATTCAAAGCACTTGAAGAGGACTTCAAGACGGTTTTCTTTTTCCCACGAGTTGACGCTGCTTTTACTTTTTCTTCAAACTGTACATATTTGGATGCGTGCGTCCTTTCGCTGTGCGTACAAGCTTTAGACAAACAGTTTACATTCATAAATCAACTTCTGTTCTCCAAGTTTTGATTGGAATACAAAGTAATCACTTAAGTGTGGCCAAGAATTTGAAACAGTTTCACTTTCAGAGCTTTGCGTACTTGAGTAGAAGTAGTAGTGTTCAATGTAAACTTTACAACTTACAAACTGATGTAAATGTTACACCATCAACTATTTCCACCAACAACCAAAACAAATAAAAATGATAAATATATGAAGAATGAATATAAATGAACTCGGTTGAAAATGACGCAAACACTCGCACAGAGCAAATAATTAACAGGGTCGTTTAATTTTTTTCGGCTCTTAGGTTTCTCGGCTCTGGATTTTTGCTCATTTGAGCAACAGCGCTGCACCGCGGGGGTGTGCCCGCGTGGCGCGTAATTCAAACAAAACATGACAACATGTCAACAAACAATCAATGTAACGGACTAAAGTTAACGGAAGTTCAATTAAACGGAAGTTAGCAAGAGCGCTAACATTTTTTGGAGTTAACTTAAAAGTTAATCTGTTAAGCATTTTGTTAACTTCATTAATTAACAATTACCGGATTAGCGAGTTAATGTCCTCCTATGACCATAATATTGACCTGTAGTCTTTGTATTTCTTGCGATACCTTAGTTAATTTTTCCTGGTTCGTAGAGGCTGTTAACATTCCAGGTTGCGATTTTTTGAATATTTTCGTTAACCGGGAGATTCTTGGGCCATGTAAGGCCTGCTAGTTACTGAGGGCCGTACTTTGTGTTTGTTCCTGCATGAATTATAATTTGCTCTGGGGAAATTATACGCGTGGTAGTTTCCAAGCGTGGTGGTTTCACAACCAAAAAGCTGCTCCAGTCATTCTTGGGGAAGTCCATGTGATGAGCCAGTTCAGGATCATTTTCTTTTCGCCTCATGTTGGTACTGGGGGTCGCTGCAGCCATACCCCACGGCTAGTTTTGGTCCGCCCCTAGTATTTGGTTTCCCAGGTACCCACCATTTCTGCTAGACATTCCCCTATCCGCCACATGGGGAGCCGCCCGATGGGGGACTATCAAAAATAGCAACTCCACACGGGTACGGTTGTCTTAAAGTGTACTAATTTTGTCCATTCTTAGTTATCCCAGTCATGTCCATCTACACATACTCCGTTTCCAGTATAATACTGACTCCTACGCAATGATCTTGTATAGATTTACTCAATCTTGTCTTGTATTTCCTAAAATGGTTTAGTTGCAAAAGACTAGGCGGACAAGACTAGGCGGAAAAGACTAGGCGGAAAGACTAGGCGAACAAAATTAAATGGACAATACTAGGCGGACAAGATTAGGCGGGCAAGACTAGGCGGACAAGACTAGGCGGACAAAACTAGGCGAACAAGACTTGGCGGACAAGACTAGGCGGACAAGATTAGATGGACAATACTAGCCGGACAAGATTAGGCGGGCAAGACTAGGCGGACAAGACTAGGCGGACAAGACTAAACGGACAAAACTAGGCGGACAAGATGAAGCTGTTAGATGCGTAAGATCATATTTAGTAAATCGTAGTCAATTCGTTGCAATAAATCATAAGAATACGGCAATACGGCTTAATCTGATATTATTCAAACAAATGTTGGTATTCCTCAAGGGAGTATACTGGTACCAATGTTATTATTATATTATATGAGCAGATACTCAGAAGATGCAAACCTACATGTAAATACGTCTTTACTAAAAAGGGAAAAACTTACGAGATTCCTAGGAATTTATATAGAAGAGCATCTCAAGTGAAACCATACTATAAACCACGTATGTTCAATATTAAGTAAAAAGACCTATTTAATAAGATGTTTACGTGAAACTTTGTCCAAAGAGAACCTTCTAAATAATTATCATGCGGAGGTACAGTTCATATTGTCATATGGTATAGCAGAATGGGGATCGTCTCAAAAAATTCGTTCCTTATTAGTTTCTCAAAAAACAATTATTATAGACAGATTAGGATTAAAACCAACAACATCATACAAAACGTACTTTCAAAATCTTGGAATTCTGACTGTGCCTGTATATATTAGAAATTTCATCTATCGTCCTACAAAACAAACAAAGATTGGACATAAATATGGATAAGCATACCTATAATACAAGAGACAAAGGAAAACTATATATGCCTATAGCAAACCTAACCATGTGTAGCAAAAGTCCATGTCAGCAAAACATAAGAATATGTAATAAGTTACCACCACATATAGAAAAGGCAAAATCACTTAAGACATTCAGATATAATGTGAAACAATTTCTACTGCCACTGTCTTTATATAGCTTGGCAGAATTGTACTTAGACATAGCCTAAAGTAATTTTTGTATTTTACAGGTGAATAAATTATTTGATTTTGATTTTGACTAGGCGGACAAGACTCGGCGGACAAGACTAGGCGGACAAGACTAGGCTGACAAAACTAGACGGACAAGACTAGACAGACAAGACTAGACATATTATATAAATTATAGACTAGACGTCTATAGAGTCTATTATTTTTAGAGTATGTAAAGTTTTGTCTAGTATAGTCAAAAAATGCTTGATTTTGTCTAGTTCTGTTAAGTTCTTTTCATATAACCATATCTGGTTTCGTGTAGCCTTTTTTGGTATTCTCTGGTCTTGTGAAGAATTAACAAGATAATGTAATAAATGACGATGCAATTGCAAATTGCAAAATCTTTTTAACTGAACATTTTTTGTTAAAATCAAAATAAATTGCGGGATCTAAAAACTTTAGGTAACATAAATACTGTTTATTTATTGCAAATATAAAAGTTTTAGTTTATGTGTGATTCAATTTAGCAGGAACCGGAGTAATAAAAATGAGCAAAATAAAACGACACCTACGCCAACGGATCTGTAGATCTAGTGATACAAATTCCCGGCGTCAAAATAAATTTAAAAAAAAACTTTTTAGGACTGGACCTTAATTGACACCGATACGCGAGTTAATAAAAAATATATAAATATAGTCGTATAAAGTGTATCGTAAAAACGTTGTTTTATTTATGCAAACGCAAATCTTCTTGTGAATTTTCACCTCCGCCGACGGAAACATATTTCAGACCAAGCTTGATAAGTTTTACACCCACACTGACCCTTAACTCTTCAATAATCTAAGAATTTAATACACACTTCCACACATACATTCTCTCACCTCGCAGAATGGATGTAGAAAAACTTTGGCAGACAAGAATATATCTTGCGGATCTAATAAAACTTTAATATATGTACATTTGAACATTGAAACTGAAAAATTACATTTTCTGCAAGACGGATTATAATTTATTACTCCATAAAACTTTCTCACGTTTAATTTGATAAAATACTTCCAGGATATTTTAAATAAATTAGAAAGTTGTGCAATATATAGGAAAGTGCAATTTAATTGATCATGAAACTTAAGTACAACACAGTATGTTAATATATTTGTTATCTATGCTGATATATGCTTGTTATCAAAATGAATGTATGTATTGTGTATTCAAAATGTATTAAAAAAAAATTAAACTTCAAGAAATTTTTAACTTACAAACATAACATGTTGTAATATAACATATTTTACTTGATAGTAATAATAACATAATAAACATGAATAGACTTGCTGCTGGAATTTTAATATATGTATTTATAATGTCAATTTTAATTCTATTGTAAAAATTCCAGATGAGGATGTGATTATATTTATGTTGGTAGAATAAGCGTAAATTATAAGACATATACTGGTGAACAAATTAAATTCAATAACCAAAATCAGTAGATTGTGCAGAGAGGGCTTAATTTATTTTTGCATGATGATGAATATAAAAATATGAATTAAAGACATTCTGAATAAAAAGCACAAAACAATAATTTTAATAATATGAAGTATCTAAAGTAAGCATACAATCATATTTTTCTATTTTGCGTCGAAAATGAAGTCATTAAAGCACTCCTTAGGGTTCGTTAATGGCTCGCCGAGTGCAATACATTTTTCTCAATATATATATATATCGACGATTTTTTTATTTAGAAACGGCATAAAAGGACGCATAATAGTATAAAAAAGTCGTTCATAAGACGTTTTTCGCACTTCTTCATTAGAAAATTCCTCGCTACGCTCGTCATGATCTAAATATGGACGCGTGCTAAAAAATCGCGCTTATTGAACACGTTCTTTAATGTACTATTAACGAGCAAAATGTGTTTTAACCCTTTGTCTCTCAAAGGTACTCTCAAGTACCGGAAAATTGGTATACCTTTAAATGCTACAACTAGAAATAATATTAATTTGTATTATTTCGTAAATTATTATTGTTTTCAAATATAAATTCTAATGATGGAATTTGCAAAAAATATAAGTTTTTTCTTTGACTGCTACTTAGCCATTTTTTGGATCGTATGTAGATCCCGTAGCAACGGCGTAGTTGGTAATCAAGACCACCCCACCCAAACCATAAATTTATTACAATCATTAACTAATTCAGGTGTTTCTTCTTCTTTTGATGCATATTCACTAATGAATGTTTGCAACCACATGACTCATGTGTATTCCGTCTCTGGCCGTATGTAATAGGCTTTACACTGTTGGTAAGCCGATCAGTGTCTTATGTTCCAGCAGCCACGACATCTTCTTCCTTCTCATTGCCCTCCTTCCCTCTATCTTCTCCTCGATGATCAGTTGTAAGAGTTGGTACTTCGTATTTCGCATTATGTGCCCTGGGTATGAGGTTTTTCTTTTTAATCATTAGAAATGGTTCACGTTCTTTGTTTATTCTTCGTAGAACATTTTCATTGGTTACTCGGGCCGTCCATGGGATTTTCAGCACTCTGCGGTATACCCACATCTCGAAGACCTCTATTTTATTCATTTTGGTCACCTTCACTGTCCAGCTCTTCATGCCATATAGTAACACCGACCAGATGTAACATTTTATGAATTTTATCTCATTTTTAGGTTTAGGTCAAAGTTCATATTTGTGAAGATGCATTTGAATTGCATGAATGTGTTGCGGGCGCTCTTTATACGACATTTTATTTCCAGGTCAGATGTTCATTCTTGAGTGAGCCATATTCCAAGGTATTTGACTTTGTTCACCCGCTCAATTTATGATCCGTCCGATGTTAATCCCACATTTCTTACCATGGTTGACTCAAGTAAGCTCATTCTCTTGCTGTGCTCTCTTACTGCGTTGACAAGATGTTGGAGGTCGCACATATTGTCAGCAATCAAGACCGTGTCATCCGTGTAGCGAATGTTATTAATCCATGGTCCATTGACTTTAATACCCTTTTCAACATTATCAAGTGCTTCCTGGAAGATATTCTCGGAGTATAAATTGAGCAGCAGTGGCAAAAGAACACATCCCTGTCGACTCCTCTGCAGAGTTCAACTGCGGAGTCTCCTCGACTTTTCTGAAGAGTCCAATATTATTGCTTTGTTCTTCATCGATCTTTATGTGAACAGATTGATACAGATTCTGCCGTCTATATCAATTTGTCTAAGTATTGTTAGTAATTTATGGTGTTGTCTTTTGTCAAAGGCCTTCTCGAAGTCTATGAAACATAGGCAAACATCCTTCCGCTGATCGTGGAAAAAATTCAGGTGCACGAAAATATGAAATGGTACCATCGCGTAATTTTCTTTAGATTTGTACACTTTCATACGGAAAACACTTTCCATGAAAATTAGAATATAGGGTAACTAATTTATTGGCTTTCCATTTGGAGAAAGTATTGCCCGTATTTGATGTTTTGTTTTTTCTTTAAATTTCTATCAATTTTCATTCCTTTCGGAAGCCCTTTTCGGTTTGATCTCATTGTCCCACAAGATAATGTGTACAGTTGTGAAGAAGTTATCAAAATACAATACTTTGCCTCTATTTCACTCTCCTTTTTGCCAATTCTAGTACAACTCATTCTTCAGGATTAAAATCTTTAAAATTTTCATTAACATTTTCAGCTTTCCCCTGATAAATTTAAAATCTTTTAACAAAGCCAGACATATTTGAGAATATCCACAATTTCAAACCTCTTTTTACAGGCTTCATTGGGTTATACTTTTTAATTGAAGAATGACCGTTGTATTTCGCAATTGAACCGGTCATTTCGATAAGGGCACGAGTCACACTTTTTTGAAATATCACTTTTTTACACCATTTTATGCATTGAAGCGTTTTACATATTCCATGCGAAAAAAGTACAGTGCGAAAAGTGCGTGTATGTTTTTTATTTAACAATCTCTATATTTTCTTCATGTTTCTTCAGTATCAATGACTGTCTTAACAAAAAACATATTTTTGTTGATTCTGAAAAGTTTTAATTCATGGACTTATGCCCTTTTCGAAATGACAGGTTCAGTTGATTTATCGACATACATTTTATGTTCTCCTGCGTAATTTATAAATACGGCATTGAGTGATTCAGCAAAGGCCCGAACTTTATAAGGTTCTGTGTTATTATTTGTGGTAAAAGAGTTCTCATTGAGAGGTAAATTGGCAAGTATCATTTGAAATATATGACGAGACATGGTATATTTATAAATACGGTACATTGATAAATACGGCATTGAGTGATTCAACAAAGGGCAGAACTTTATAAAGTTATGTGTTATTATTTGGTATAACAGCGTTATCATTGAGAAGTAAATTGGCAAGTATAGTTTGGAATATATGTAATAATATACGATCTGAAATAGAAATTGTTCCAGAAACCATTTCCCAGGTTTCTGGAACAATTTCTATTTCAGATCGTTTGCGGATATCCAGTAACTTTCTAGATTTGGCACAATATGATATCCCATAATCCGATGAACGCCAAAATTTAATTCTCCGTAATATTTAGTGCCTTGTTATATTTAGACTTACTGATAGGTTTGAAGAGTAATAATCTGGAATTACGTTACCCAAAAGCTTTATCAACAAACCTGTATCAGTTATCAATCTCTAAAATAAATTTCTTCCAAAGAACCAGCTTGATATTCAGGTAGAAAAGCAGTTAATTTTTTGCATGCAGATACCGCTCTAATCGGATCGTTTATTTCGTCTGCTTCAATTTCATGCGTTGCGTTGCACAGTGGTCTGAATCTGAAAAAAGTTGGCCAAAAATCGAAAAAATCAGTGTCACCGAATGGGTTTATTACTAAAGAATCTTGTAAAGTATACTTTCGTGTGTTTTATTCTAAAATAAAAGTGGGATATCGTTTTTCCCTGAGACGATATGCTCGTTCAAAGTTACCCTTGTCGGCATAGCGCGAGCACGTGTGGCGGCTCCTAAATATAATTGTTAATTGCGTGTAAATTTTTACTAGAGTGTCCTTTTTTATTTCTGTTTTAAGGAGGGTGTTAAGGAAAGTATGTAGAATTACATATATAACGTTTTCATTAATTTATACTCCCGTGTGTTAGAAATTATGTCAAAAATGTGTCTATTTAATAGTTTTTCTTGTAAATTTTTTTTCGTAAATTAGCAAAAAAGTTATCAGCGCAGCGGGGCTGAAGAAGTTGAGTTATAGAACATATAGATTACGATGTTTTGTAATAGAATCTTCAAGAAAATTCTGCCTACATCTGCCCTTGTACATGTGAAATTAGAAATACGAAGCTCCGACTTCAAATCAAATTCTTCAAAAAAATCAAATTAAATCACTTCACATCAAATCAACTCAACTCAACACAAATCAAATCAACTCAAATTAAATCACATCAAATCAACTCAAATCAAATCACATCAAATGAACTCAAATCAATTCAGATTAAATCAAATGAAATCAACTCAAATCAATTCAAATCAACTCAAATCAACTCAAATCAAGTAACATCAAATCAACTCAAATCACATCAAATCAACATAAATTAAATTACTCTTATATACATATTTACATGATACTCCAAGCAATTTTAAAAAAAGTGCTCGGCCATCTTGGATCCGCCATTTTGATTTTTTTAATTAAAGATTGAAATTCATAATCAGTGAACTCGAAAACACTTATATGTCAATTTATATGAAGTTTTGATCAATTTTTAATGAAGTATGGCCGACTACTCCGGTATTAGTTCCGTCATTTTGAATTTTAATATTATATAATGAAATTCGTAATCAGTGAACTCGAAAACCCTTAAAATCCAATTTATAACAATTTGGATAAAATTTTAATGAAGTGGTCGGCCATATTGGATCCGCCATTTTCAATTATAATATTATGCTCTGAAATTCGTATTCAGTGACCTCGAAAACCCTTATTTACCAATTTATATGAAATTCCAATCAAATTTTAATGATGTGTTCGGTTATATTGGATCCGCCATTTTGAATTTTGAAATTATACTATGACATTAGTAATCAAGGGCCTGGAAAATCCCGATATACCAATTTACGTTTAAATCTGAAACTTCTTTCTATTTTTGGCCAACTTTTTTGAAATCCTGACCACTGAGTATAAATAATCTAATAAAAACAAGTTCATACCTATCCTCATTTTTCACTATTTCCAGTAATTCCTAATTGGTCAAAGCCCGTTTACGTTCCCCAGCAAATAATATCCTATATAACATATAGATAAGGATGTATTTTACTTAAAATTGACTAAATATACTAAATACAGGGTACTCATACAGGGTACACATACTCTAAATACAGGGTGTTTCAAAAGGAATATACGTTTTTCACATGCATATGTTTATTAAACTTTAATACATACGAATACAGATGTAGTAGATTACAGATGATCAATATGTCCTCCATCAGCCTGGTTAGGTAAACAAACAAAATGTTCGAATTTGGGGCCTACAGAACCCACATGCAGTCATTAAACATGTACGAGATTCGCCCATAGTCAATGTGTTTTGTGCGATATCCCGATCATCTGTTTACGATACATTCTTCTTTGATAGAAACACGGTTAACGGTCTGCAGTATCTCGCTATGTTACAAAACTCGTTGTTTCCGAGGCTGTACGAAAACAACTTAATTTTTGAGACTCACAAAAAAGACAAAAAAACCTCACTGGAGTCTCACCAAGTGCGTGAATATCTGAATGAAACTCTACCGAACCGTCGGATTGGTCGTCAAGGAACTGACGACTTAGCATGACTCAGCTGGGCTCCACGGTCACCGGATTTGACACCCTGTGACTTCTTCCTGTGGGATTTCGTTAAAGATAACGTTTATGTGCCACCACTTCCACAGAACCTGGAAGAGTTGAAGAACCGGATCCGTACTGCCATAACACCAGTAACAAAGGACCTGCTTGCCCCAGTACGGGAGGAATTTGAGTATCGGTGTGATATTGTTCGTGTCGCTGATGGAGCACATATGGAACATCTATAATCTAAACTTGAGAGGTTCTTAAATATGTGTGTGTTGAAGCGTCATTACTATTCTTTATACATTTTAGTCAATATTCAAGTAATATTTTAATTATGAAAACACAGGTAATACAGGTGCCCGCTCTCAGGGATGCTTTTGGTTGTACTGAAGCCTAGGAGATGGACAATAACCCCGTATTGTTCCGTGATTTTATTTGAATATGAACTCATTTCTTATGGAAATTTTTGTTCCCAGTTTTATAGAAATTTAAAACTGTTGTAAATATTTTAACTCTTCACTCTTTGTAAGACATTCATACGAAGTAGCCAAATATAAAACATATTCGTGAGTGAATTTCGGCATGGCGATCTACGACCGTTCACATCATCATGGTATTATAGGATCATGGTACGATCATTCCACAATTTTAAATAGAAATATATGAGAATTATGGACGCTACATAAATGTTATACACCGCTGTGTTTAAGGACGAATTTTCTTCCATGGATTCTCTGGATTCAACGTTCACCATCTTGTTGAATAAATCCAGCTGGCTCAGACACGTGGTGGAACCTCCAAATTCTGCAGGTCTAGGTATATAGCGGATTGTTAATGTGGTGAGTGGGTCTTTTTGTACACTGGTGTTTTCATTTGATAGATTTTTCCGCATAGAATTTTCAATTTTTTTTTCATAATTGTACGTTGGTAATGACTATTTACACGTCACACCAGTGTGTAAAGTTTCATATCCGTACGTCAATATATGCATGCGAAATACGTATATTCTTTTTGAAACACCCTGTATTTTAGTAAATAATATAAATAAAGATTTACATCAATTGCTCACTGGATTTTAAAACCAACAGCAAATAGTTTTATTATTATTTCAATTTCCTTTCAATAGACCTTTTTACGCTTAGTTAAGCGCAACTGCGCCCGCCAAGTTTGAAAGGCGAGAATATGAAAGTTTCGGACACATATTTAGTTATACGTCAATAAGTTCGGGCAGTTTTTGACGTACAACATGGCAGAAATTGACACATGCGCACAAAAAAATTCAACTAAGAAAAGGTCTATTGAACGCGTCTCCTAACATCCAAGCCGACAAAAGAATCCCGATTGAAATGAAGTAAGTCAGTGTTGCAAATTTAAAAAACAAACGCGGAATTGAAAATTTCACTGTTTTTTAAAGTTTAATGAATGTTTAAAATGTTTATGAAGTTTAGTGTAAAGTTTAAAATGTTTAAAGAAAAAAAAAACAGGGAATTTTTCAATTCAATGTAAGTATGAATTACCAAGTAGTAACAGTCGTAACCATCCTATTCATACAAACAAACGTTGTTTCTACAATATTTAAAGGTACCTTTAGGGTCTCAAAGGCGTTTGATTAATAAGAGTGAAGCATAGGAGGAATAAAATGAGCGAATTTTTAGACAAAAAATTGTCTGGGAGACAAAGTGTTAAAATGATTGAATCTATTTCATGAAGAATTCTAACCTAATTTAATATTATTTTATGAAACAGATAAATGGTTGAATTTTTCTGTGCCAGATGATTATGCTACATTTGTAAATATGTAATAACTCGAAAACTCACAAAATTTTGAAAAATGTTTGTCATAAAACTTGAAGAGAATTAAGATTTTTTAAAGAAATCTTTTTATTCGCTGATTTTTGGTCTACCAATTTGATTATAAACAACCTTGAACAAACTCAAAACTATGTTTTGGTAATTGAATGGACTGTATTTAACGATAAATTTAGCGATAATATATCAAATCTCACTTACCTTCAGGCTGCAACCGTCTCTGACCCGCTCCGTGGAACGTCATTCCGTCGCCTATTTAAGGAAGGAAATAGGAAGAGATAATATGAGCAGAGAAATACAAGGAAAGAAAACCCTTAAGTAAAACTGTAAAGGACGGGAGAAAATCCGATGCTGCCTTCCATGCGGAGTTGGAATCACCCGATAAGGATTGACATCAAATTTAATAATATCTCTTTATTCGCAACAATAGTTGCAGAAAAACTTAATTTAAAATTATTATTGCTTAACAAGAGCGATATAGTGTTAAATTCCTAAGTTGAGATCTTCTTCAGGTGTGCTACGGCTTCTGCTAAGGTTTGCCCTCTCCTTTCTCTGCACGTCAGGATATGGTGTTTTCCCGCTTCCTCCCCACAGGATTGGCATCTGCAGTCATCGTCCGGTTCGTGGAAATGTTTCTTGTAGCATGTAAGATGATGGAATCCATGCAATGTCACACACGTTAGTAGGTGCCTTCTATTTTGGTTTGCTTTTTTCCAGCCCTAGGAGCTGAAAGCTGGTCCTTCGGTGTATCGTTTTACTACGAAGTCCCATCGCTTGTCCTCTATAATTTTCTTGTATTCCATCCTTGTTCGTTTTGGAATCTCTTCAAAGTTGTTCATCAGGTCTTCCCCCATGGTCTTGTTTTCCGCTAAAATGAAAGTAAAAGTGTTAGACGCGTTCCTTGGGAGGCCGAGGACTTTCTTCAGAAAGCGCGCTTTGATTTTGTCGAGGAGGATCAGATGATTAGTTTCCATTCGATGATATAGCGACTTGATGCCATACGTTACCGCAGACCATATCATAAGGTTGTACATTTTCAGTGCAGTTTCTAAGCTTACTCTTTGTAGGTACTTCTGCCTTCCCATTAACTGTGCGATCTTTCCTCTTTTGTTGTTAATATGTTTGGTTATGGTTAAAGTGGTCTGGAGTGTCACTCCTAAATACTCATATTCGTTGGTGAACTCTAACTGACAGCTCCCTATGTGTACTTTGTCAAGGCGTTTCAGTCGCCCTCCTTTCCTGAATTTGAGTACGTGGCTTTTTCCGAGGTTTATTGTGAGTTTAGTTTTTGTGCACCAGTGCTGGAGTTTGTCTAGACTCATTTGGAGCGCCGCTAAACTTCTGGAGTAGATTACTAAATTGTCCGCATACATAATAGAATTTGCTTCTGGCACTTTAATTGCGGCTGGTAGGTCTGCTACGAATATCAAGAAGAGTGTTGGACTTAGTGTGTCTCGTTGCAGGACGCCTTGTTTTTGGGATATCGTGTTGGTTAGTTCTATCCCATTGTCGATTTTGACATAGTTCGTTTTAAAAGTTCATGAATCATGTTAAATAATTTACCCTTGATCCCTTGTTATGCCATTCCTGGTCCTCTTCAGTAAATGCTTCTCTCGGGGGTAGGTCGTTTAGTGTTGTTGCAAGCAGTCCTACAAAATGCTTTTCCCATTCTTCGCTTTGAATAGAGTTAGCGGGGTGATTGTGCTTAGTTAACATACAGCAAGGTTTCCCTTCTGATTCCTGTATGTTTTGGAGTATCGTATGCTCCTCGTATGCGGTTCTTTTACGTTTAATGATTTGTCTATAAGTTTTTCGGGCGTTATCGTATCCCTCTAAATTATTGTTGCTGTATAGTGGTGTACATTTAACCCTAGCTTTCCGGCATTCTTCGTCATACCAAGCTTTATTTCGCCGTCTTGCCCAGTTTCTGTTTTCCTTCGAATCATTAATTATAACATTGCTAACTTGGGGTGTTCTATGAATTGTGTAATATTGATTGCTTGTGTAATATTGATTGATTATTATTGATTGCTCCCATTGGCCTTTTTCTGATTCTAATTGTGCTCTAATTGACATCAAATTAACTAACAAATGCGAGCGTGGCCAACATGGCTGAGGTCGTACGCACGAAAATGTCGTGGACTCGCCGAAGGCTCAAAACACACTGCCCGATATCTCATATCGCGGCGTGATTTTTTTGCTAATTTAGCAGGGTCTTGACCATGGTCGAGGCATCGGTGGCTCTCCTTTGTATAGAGGCCGAAAACCAATTAGAACAACAAAAGTAGCCCGAACAGTAATATATAGGGCGTTTCAACTGTCACGAGTCAACTTTGACCTTTAATTGTGGTATCGATTTCAAACGCCGTGTTATTATTCAGCTCCCATTTAATCATGCAATAGTACACGCTTCAACAACGTATACAAATTGTGAAAATTTGTTATAAAAATGTGTGTTCCGTAATTCAGACGCTGCGCGCACTTCGTCATGTTTGAGGTCGTAATGATCATCTAAACAAGACCACGTTCGAACAATTAATGAAGAGATATGAGGAAACTGGTTTGTGATCGTAATATCGTGATCGTAAAACCTACACATGATCTACCAACAATGCTGCTGTAACTGTCCATTTTCGTCGTTCGCAATAACTTGGTCTTTCCGAGAACACAACTTACCAAATTTGAGGGAAAGACTTCTGACATCTGCATCCGTATAAGATTCAATTGGTACCCGAATTTAAGCCACGATACCACGGTTCCCGACGCACGACTGGGCTTTGCAGCAGCTGGAAACGGATCCTCGATTTGCCGAAAAAATCATCTTCAGCGAAGAAGCGCATTTTTGCCTAAATGGATACCTAAATAAACACAACTCTCGAATTTGGGGCCATCTACACCCATCTACGGGAGAAACTGGAGGTTCAGTTGTATCCTGAGGAATTGACTGTTTAGTGCGGATTGTATGTGGGCGGAATCATTGGTCTGTACATCTTTCGAAATCAGGCGGTGATTGTTAACGGCGAATGGTATAACACCATAATAAGCAACTTTTTGTGACTCTCAGTGGACGATATGAACACAGACGATATGATAGTGCCACGTGTCACACAGCGGGCGATACACGTAAGTTATTGCAAGAGAAGTTCCCGGGGCGCGTTATTTCGAAAAGAGCTGACGTCGAGTGGCTACGTCGAGATTGTGCGAGTTAACGCCCTTACACTTTTTTTCTTTGCGGCTACGTTAAGTCGTTGGTTTACGCCAGAAACCAACAACTTTCACCCAAATGGAGAACATTAATCGAACCATTTCGCAAATCCAGCCCGACAAAACATGCAAAACTAACTTGAAAAGCTTAGCGACATTTTAAATAAATGTTTCATATAAAACTTTTTGAGAATTAAGCTTCCTATAAGAAATCTTGATTAATTTTCTTTAGTGATTATCTGTCTGTCTAGTTGGTAGTAATTAATCTTGAGTAAATAAAGTCAATACAAAGTACTTTTTCGGATGTCAATAAACTTATCGTAATTGTATACCTTAGGCACAAAATTCATATATAATCATATATAGAAAACATTATTTTATATTACATGTCCATATACTGAACAAGCAAAAGTAGTATGTGGAAAATAGTAATCTACCCAGACCGATAAAAAAATACGAAATATAATTTAACATTCTTGTTTATAAAATATCTTCCTCGGTGTAATAGTAATTTAGTTTTATACGAAATCTGCAAAAGGTATTAAGAGTTTTATCTTAATAAAGTTGAAATCTTCACTATATGAAATGTATTAAATAAAAGGACAAGAATTATGTATCGTAAACTGTATATCGTGTCTGCGATCATAAAACTTTTATCTGCGAGCAGAAGATATACACTAAAACCATATAGGATTAATACTAATTCACATGCAAATTTATTAAATATAAAGTTAGTCGTATAGCGGTTAACTTGGAATGATTAGAATTGGAGCGCTTCGAGATCAAATTGTAAATGTATAGCACTGTAAAATTGGTAAATGAAATTAGTGAATTTCAGCGTGAAATAATGTTCGTTGAAGTATAAGTTTGAAAAATAGATGATAGTAGATATAATGCAGTTTCCTCTAAAGGTTTTCTGTCAATGATAGCGGTTGGGAAAACTCGATAATGTATAAACAATAAATCGAGCGGTAAGTGATTCTGATCTCGTTGATTGATGTTGTGAAAGTTTGTTTTTCCTCATCTTATAACCGTAGACGCGCTGGCAGCGCCACCAATCGTGTGGCAATCAATAATGCACTTGCTTTATTTTCAGAAAATTACTTTTAAATTGCTAGTAAATTGAACGGTTGCAAAAACCCCCATGGCCACACCAAAATAAAAATAAAATATTACAAAGAAAAAGATTTATTAAAAAAATGTATTTATAAATATACGACGATGCATCACTGCAAAAATCAAAATTGCTTAATATCATCAATTTATTTATTTATTTATCAGAAAAATTACAAACATATACATATACATGTACATATCTGTCCTTTAGAGATAATTATTCCAACTGTATTGGTCTGGATAAAAAGAAATATTTTTTGTTTCAGTAAATACAATTCCATATGCCTGACAGTTAACATTTTTGCTTTAAATTGAATAATCTCTAATTAATTCTAATCTTAAATGCATTATTAAATGAATGTAGTAATATTTTTCCATTAATTAAATACGGCGAGAGCCTGCAAGGCTTCAGAGAAGCGAAAATAATCACAACATTCACTGTTCTTTAAACAAAACAGTTTTATAGTTAAAGCCCAAACGAAATGTGTTATGCATCTACGAAGATTACAAAATAAATTAGTAATCCGTTTTTGGCCGTTAAGTTAGTCTGAGCTCGTATTTATTTTAATCCGCGCATATCAAATGGACGTCACATATATTTATTCTCCCCTGGAACGTTTTACTTAACGTCAATAGAAACTGATTGTACATAACGTCCTCAAAATTAATCCCATTATCAAAGTTTGCCCATAATTGCATAAGACCACGTCTCAATTTATTGTAATACAAACAGAGTGCACATAATCTGTACGAATAGATAATGGAAACACATTTATTTTACTAGTGTTTGCCTGCCTAGTGGTTTATTCTGCTTACAATTGGAGAAGAAACTAGTTTGCTATATTATTCATGTCTGCTCTTGTCGCCTAGTTTTGTCTATCTAGTCTGGTCTTGTCTAGGAAAAGAAAAACACAAACAAACACAAGCCATATTAATAAAATCTCAGTTAAGCTCTCACCCACACTGTGTGGGGTCTGTAACCCCACATGTCCTGCGATGGATGTACACCATGATAGTGAGACCTGCAATCACTTATGGGGAACTTGCGTGGGGAAGTAGAATCAAGCTGGCATCTATAAGGAAACAGCTTGAAAAGATTCAAAGACTGGCGTATGTCTGCCTCACGGGGGCGATGGGGTCGTGTCCAAAAGCAGCATTGGAGCTGCTGCTGGACTCCGCTGCACCTTGTGGTGGAAAGCGCCGCCAGATCGACGATCGTAAGGTTCAGCAAGGAAGGAATGGGCAGAGGTAAAATAATCGGGAGCAGAGACTGAAACAGCCTCGCTGCCAAGATCCCCTGGCTGGAAGTACCAGACGAGACGAAATAGTATGCAAATACCACTTCGAGAAAAACTATTGCTGTGTAGTAGTAAAGCCGATTGGAGCGACGAATCCTCAGCATACCACATAGAGCAATCAAGTTGTATACAGATGGTTCGAAGACAAAGGAAGGCACTAGTGCAGGAGTGTTTGGACCTCGTACCAGATACCTGAAATCCATGGGAACATCCCCAAGTATCTTCCAAGCAGAGGTACACGCAATCGAAAGATGTGCACAGTTTAACCTCGACAGGAATTACCGCAAAAAACGAATTGCTATCCTGTCAGACAGCCAAGCAGCCATCAAGGCCATTAGCTCATACACCATCAGATCCAAACTGGTATGGTACTGCGTAGGGAAGCTGAACAAGCTTGGCAGGAATAATAAAGTAAAGCTATACTGGGTACCAGGACACACTGGTATAGACGGAAACGAAGAAGCCGATCACCTAGCAAACAAAAGATCCAGTAGCCCCTTTATAGGTCCGGAACCGTTTTGCAGTATGAGTGTGAACACCATCCACAAAAGTTTAGATGAAGAAACAAGAGGAAAATGGATGAATACCTGTAAAGAAATTCCAGGGCTAAGGCAATCCAAAGTGATGCTTGTATCTTTTAACCAGAAGAGAACAAAAGCTTGCCTGAAACTAAGCAGGAACAAGCTCAGAATTCTGACAGGAGCCCTGACGGGACACTGCAGACTTAGGAAACATCTCAAGGCCCTAGGCCTAGAGGTGGATGACGGTTGTAGATTCTGTGGCTCAGCAGAAGAAACCCCTATATATCTGTTCAAAGTCTGCGGAGCATTGCTCCGCAAGAGGCAGATGTACCTTGGGGCTCACTTCTTGAACATAGAGGAGCTGTAGGCTTTGAATCCCACCCATATCCTGAAATTCCTACAGGAATCAGGATTAGAGGAGGCGCTCTAAATGAGTAAGTACATCAACACTTGGAGGAGGGTGGGGTATAATAGATCTATAAAGGTCGCAGTACAAGTCGTCACCACCATATCTAAAAAAAAAGCTCTTACCCTGACCTGCTTACCCACTATCACGTGAGCCAGGAAGGCTAAGACTGGCGAACTCCTTGAAGTCAAAGGTAGCAAGGCCCAGGGATTAGGGGAAGAGATGAGGAAAAAATGTCCAACCGCCAAGGTTCGACTCAAGACGGAGGAAAAAATCATACATATTAAAGATCTAGATACGGTCACATCTAGATACGAACTGAGTTGAAAATTCTCGAGGCCATTAAAAAAAAAAAACACTGGAGCAGAAAATTATGACATCAGGGTTCTAAATCTTAGACCGGCTAATGGAGAGAGTGCTAAGCTGCAACTCTCTCCGTCCCCAAGGAAATAGTAGCTAAAGTAGTCAACGCGGGAGAATAAAGATGCAGGATCCAAGAGAGAATAAATATAGTGAAATGATATAAATGTTGGGAAACAGGTCACCATGAAAAAGATTGTAGAGGACCAGACAGGCGAAAGCTATGCCTTAGATGCGGAGAAGGGGGTCATTAGGCACAAGATTTGCAAGGAGGAAGAATATTGTCCAGTCTGCAAGGTTACGGGACACAGAGCTGACTCGAGAATGTGCCCTATCTTCCGGAAAGCCTTATCGGAGGCAAGGGAAAATTATCAAACATCACAATGCCCAGTATAATCCAAATAAATACCATGCGGTGCCGGGCTGCAAATGACCTACTCAACGCCTCAGTAGCAGATTTCAATAGCCAAATAATTATCATCAGTGAGTCCAACAAAAAGATAATTAACACCGGAGACTGGTTAAAAGAATTAAAACTCGACGCTGTAATCAGAGTTGTCAATCAGGAAATAATTGTGCTTAGTCATGGAAGTGGGATAGGTTTTGTGTGGGTTGAGTTGAAGGAAGCATTCATTTACAGTTGCTACCTCTCAAGCTTCACTGGAAAACTTAAAACAACACATAACAGGCTCAAATAAGCAAAAACTGATAGCGGGTGATTTCAATGCCAAAGCCCCCTACTGGTCAAGCCGAGTAATGGATGTAAAGGGAGATAAAATCATGGACTGGCTATCCGAATTGGATCTAGTCATAATAAATGAATGGAACACCCCGACGTTTGAAAGGAGGGAATCGACATCCAAAATAGACCTCACAATAACGCAACTGGCCTATCAAAAAAACAAAAAAAATTTCAAGGCGCTAAACAGGGAGACACTATGCGATCACAACTACCTCTGCTACCAGATAGAAGGAACCGCGATAGATTTTCCTATTCAAAGGATAAGGTATAAAGGATGGGGATCCAAACATCTCGATGAAAAAAAAGTTCGCAGAAAAACTGCAAAAAAAATTATCCAGACCACAGAGCGCACTCCAGAGATGCTAATAAAAGTTCTAACATGAACCTGTGATGCCACACTAAACAGAAACAGAAAACAAACACGGAGAAAGCTGGTATACTGGTGGAACGATGAGATTTCCAAATTGAGAGCACAGTGCATTGCAGCAAGAAGATGTCAAACGAAGCAAAAATTCGGAGAGCACACAACACTGCAGAAACATGTATAAGGAAATCAAACGGTCTTTGAAGATTGAAATAAATAGGTCTAAAGGACAACACGGGCTTGAACTCTGCCACAAGCTAAATCAAAACGTCTGGGGAAACGCATACAAAATAGCTACAAGGGAACTCAAGGTAAGGCACCCAAATGCCAACCTACCTATGAAAAGAGTGCAAGCCGTTGGTGCTCTATTCCCAATTCACGAGGCCCTTATGTGGGATTTGCCAGAAGAACTGGTAAACGAAAAATTTTCCCTGGCAGAATTAAGAAGAGTAAGTATGCGCCTTCGAAACAATAAAGCTCTAGGACCTGACGGAATACCAGCTGAAGCAATGAAGATTGCCGCAAACAGTTGCCCATACTTCTTGATAGACATCTTCAACGATATATCAAAAAACGGTAACTTCCCTGAAAAATGGAAGAAATCAAGGGTGGTACTGTTGAAAAAAGGAGACAAACCTTTACAGGATTCATCATCGTACAGTCCAATTTGTCTGCTAGATGTAACTGGGAAGTTGCTAGCAAATAGGTAGCTATCAAATGGTAGTAGGGATAAAACAGGAGCTTAGGAAAGGTAAAGATCTATCTAGAAGGCAATTCGGCTTCAGGGTGGGACTCTCAACTATAGACACAATAATGAGAGTACTAAAGATGGCAGAAGTGGCTGGAAAAAGATTGCGGGGGAAAAGAAGAATTTGCGCACTAATAACGTTAGACGTTAAGAAGAAATTCAACTCCGTCGCTTGGAAAAATATTGTTGAAGAATTAATAGCAAGAGACTTTCCACCATATCCCCTGAAGCTTGTAAGCAGCTAACTCTGCAACCGAAAAATTATTATAGAGGCAGAGGGTAAAACCTTAGAAAGACAAATCTATAGTGGTGCTCTACAGGGCTCAGTACTGGGACCAACTTTGTGAAACATCCTGTATGATGGAGTCCTTAGACTGAAGTTGCCAGAGGGAGTGGAAACTGTCCATTTCGCATACGACTTGGCCCTCACCGTCACAGAATTATCAGGAAACTGTGTTATTAACATGGCAAGGAGTAACTATAGATAAAAGCTCTCCTTTTGACAGCACAATGTTCTTGCAGCTAGGAAGGCATTAAAAACCTCAGCAGCACGTGAAAAACTTATTGCAACTGTAGGTGATCCCAACAGCTTCAAACGATGGCGTTCAGTTGTCAAATGTGCCATGCTCGACGCAGCGCCAATCTGGAAGCTAGCCATGGAGATAGCAAAAAATGGCACTACGCGTGTCAGCGCATATAGGTTACGAGAAGGCATGGAAAAGTTACCTACTACCTGACACAGTCACTGAGCGGCTACGGTTGCTTCAAAGACTACCTGCACAGTATTGGGCGCTAAGCAGACGAGCAGTGCGTTTATTGTGATAAGATAAGGATGTGATAAGGTGGTCTTTAGAGAGGGACAAATACACTTCAAAAACAAAAACAATTGTAGAAACTAGCACACTCACGGAGACAATGCTTCGGAGTGAAGAAGACTGGTCTGCAACAGTAATGATGATAAGGGACATACTAAGCATGAAAGAACAGGCTTAACGGACAACACAACATAGACAACGAAGACTAATAATAGACTGAACCCATAATCACCTTCCATAGATAAGGGACACCTAAGGACATCAAGTGAGGTCAAAGCCAACGCCAACTTGAAGATATGTCCGATTAATCTTGTCTTGTCTGCCTAGCTTAGTCTGTCTAGTCTTCTCGGTCTAGTTTTGTCTGTCTAGTTTTGTTTGTCTAGTCTTGTCTGTCTAGTCTTGTTTGTCTAGTCTTGTCTGTCTAGTCTTGTATATACCCGCCTCGCTAGCGGCAAACCCGGGTTTGATTCCCGGTAGGGGATGCAACAACTTGTGCGGATTTCACTATCCGCCTCTGCATTTCGCTATCCGTCCGAGCTGCCCACCCTGAATCAATGCCAGATATGCAATAGCGGAGAGGTATAAAAGGGGGTTTAGTGAGAGCTTCCCCAAAGCCCTTTGAAAAAATAAGTCTTGTTTGTCTAGTCTTTCCTGTCTGGTCTTGTCTCTCTAGTCTTGTCTGTCTAGTCTTGTCTGTCTAGTCTTGTCTGTCTAGTCTTGTCTGTCTAGTCTTGTCTGTCTAGTCTTATCTGTCTAGTCTTGTCTGTCTAGTCTTGTCTGTCTAGTCTTGTCTGTCTAGTCTTGTCTGTCTAGTCTTGTCTGTCTAGTCTTGTCTGTCTAGTCTTGTCTGTCTAGTCTTGTCTGTCTAGTCTTGTCTGTCTAGTCTTGTCTGTCTAGTCTTGTCTGTCTAGTCTTGTCTGTCTAGTCTTGTCTGTCTAGTCTTGTCTGTCTAGTCTTGTCTGTCTAGTCTTGTCTGTCTAGTCTTGTCTGTCTAGTCTTGTCTGTCTAGTCTTGTCTGTCTAGTCTTGTCTGTCTAGTCTTGTCTGTCTAGTCTTGTCTGTCTAGTCTTGTCTGTCTAGTCTTGTCTGTCTAGTCTTGTCTGTCTAGTCTTGTCTGTCTAGTCTTGTCTGTCTAGTCTTGTCTGTCTAGTCTTGTCTGTCTAGTCTTGTCTGTCTAGTCTTGTCTGTCTAGTCTTGTCTGTCTAGTCTTGTCTGTCTAGTCTTGTCTGTCTAGTCTTGTCTGTCTAGTCAGTAGGGAAAGGTAGTATGTTCTAGACCCTCCACCTCCACTGTCATGCGCATGCGCGATGACCTTTGACCCCTAACCTGACCTTGACCCCTAACCTTGACCTTGACCCCTAACCTAACCTTGACCTTGACCTTGGAACTTCCGGTTTCGACTTCCGGTTTCCGGTTTCAACTTCCGGTTTCGACTTCCGGTTTTGACTTCCTGTTTCCGGTTTCGACTTCCGGTTTCCGGTTTCGACTTCCGGCCGCCATTTTCGGAACTTCCAAATGCGCGGGAAAATTAAAAAAATAGACGCGTGGTGGGGAAATTCAAAATTAGATCCTGTTGAGACAAATGAGGTGTGAAAAGTTGGTTGCATACATCAACGGGACTAAACACATGAGACTAGACGAAGCTAAATACATGAAACTAGATACATGGAACTAGATAGACGAGGCTAGATACATGAGACTAGATACACCGAGCTAGATACATGAGACTAGATACACGGGGCTAGATACATGAGACTAGATAGACGGGACTAGATACCTGAGGCTAGACTAGACGGACTTGACTAAACCATTTTAAACCATTTGATGAGAAAAATGAAATCTGGTGTCAGAACGGCTCTAGCATGTGCCTTAAGCGAGATACCGCCCTACCCCACAGTTGATGACGTCATCCGCCGCGGCAGATATTGCTAAACTAATTACCTCGATGCTGATTGGCTGATTAACGAATAAATAATTACAGTTGACCTTTTCCCTCAATTTATATGTAATGGATAAGACAAGACTGGACAGACAAGACTAGACAGACAAGACTAGACGAGACTAAGACGCAACCGGACGTTTGTCAGTCATAACACCAGACAAGAATAGAGGGACTAGACTAGACAGACTAGATTAGACAGACAGACAAGCGGAGAAAATTCAAAATGAGTTGCGGATGGGTAGCGGACAATCCTGTATGCATGCATAATTGATTGCAAACATATTACGGATTGATGTCTAGTCTTGTCTGTCTAGTCTTGTCTGTCTAGTCTTGTCTGTCTAGTCTTGTCTGTCTAGTCTTGTCTGTCTAGTCTTGTCTGTCTAGTCTTGTCTGTCTAGTCTTGTCTGTCTAGTCTTGTCTGTCTAGTCTTGTCTGTCTAGTCTTGTCTGTCTAGTCTTGTCTGTCTAGTCTTGTCTGTCTAGTCTTGTCTGTCTAGTCTTGTCTGTCTAGTCTTGTCTGTCTAGTCTTGTCTGTCTAGTCTTGTCTGTCTAGTCTTGTCTGTCTAGTCTTGTCTGTCTAGTCTTGTCTGTCTAGTCTTGTCTGTCTAGTCTTGTCTGTCTAGTCTTGTCTGTCTAGTCTTGTCTGTCTAGTCTTGTCTGTCTAGTCTTGTCTGTCTAGTCTTGTCTGTCTAGTCTTGTCTGTCTAGTCTTGTCTGTCTAGTCTTGTCTGTCTAGTCTTGTCTGTCTAGTCTTGTCTGTCTAGTCTTGTCTGTCTAGTCTTGTCTGTCTAGTCTTGTCTGTCTAGTCTTGTCTGTCTAGTCTTGTCTGTCTAGTCTTGTCTGTCTAGTCTTGTCTGTCTAGTCTTGTCTGTCTAGTCTTGTCTGTCTAGTCTTGTCTGTCTAGTCTTGTCTGTCTAGTCTTGTCTGTCTAGTCTTGTCTGTCTAGTCTTGTCTGTCTAGTCTTGTCTGTCTAGTCTTGTCTGTCTAGTCTTGTCTGTCTAGTCTTGTCTGTCTAGTCTTGTCTGTCTAGTCTTGTCTGTCTAGTCTTGTCTGTCTAGTCTTGTCTGTCTAGTCTTGTCTGTCTAGTCTTGTCTGTCTAGTCTTGTCTGTCTAGTCTTGTCTGTCTAGTCTTGTCTGTCTAGTCTTGTCTGTCTAGTCTTGTCTGTCTAGTCTTGTCTGTCTAGTCTTGTCTGTCTAGTCTTGTCTGTCTAGTCTTGTCTGTCTAGTCTTGTCTGTCTAGTCTTGTCTGTCTAGTCTTGTCTGTCTAGTCTTGTCTGTCTAGTCTTGTCTGTCTAGTCTTGTCTGTCTAGTCTTGTCTGTCTAGTCTTGTCTGTCTAGTCTTGTCTGTCTAGTCTTGTCTGTCTAGTCTTGTCTGTCTAGTCTTGTCTGTCTAGTCTTGTCTGTCTAGTCTTGTCTGTCTAGTCTTGTCTGTCTAGTCTTGTCTGTCTAGTCTTGTCTGTCTAGTCTTGTCTGTCTAGTCTTGTCTGTCTAGTCTTGTCTGTCTAGTCTTGTCTGTCTAGTCTTGTCTGTCTAGTCTTGTCTGTCTAGTCTTGTCTGTCTAGTCTTGTCTGTCTAGTCTTGTCTGTCTAGTCTTGTCTGTCTAGTCTTGTCTGTCTAGTCTTGTCTGTCTAGTCTTGTCTGTCTAGTCTTGTCTGTCTAGTCTTGTCTGTCTAGTCTTGTCTGTCTAGTCTTGTCTGTCTAGTCTTGTCTGTCTAGTCTTGTCTGTCTAGTCTTGTCTGTCTAGTCTTGTCTGTCTAGTCTTGTCTGTCTAGTCTTGTCTGTCTAGTCTTGTCTGTCTAGTCTTGTCTGTCTAGTCTTGTCTGTCTAGTCTTGTCTGTCTAGTCTTGTCTGTCTAGTCTTGTCTGTCTAGTCTTGTCTGTCTAGTCTTGTCTGTCTAGTCTTGTCTGTCTAGTCTTGTCTGTCTAGTCTTGTCTGTCTAGTCTTGTCTGTCTAGTCTTGTCTGTCTAGTCTTGTCTGTCTAGTCTTGTCTGTCTAGTCTTGTCTGTCTAGTCTTGTCTGTCTAGTCTTGTCTGTCTAGTCTTGTCTGTCTAGTCTTGTCTGTCTAGTCTTGTCTGTCTAGTCTTGTCTGTCTAGTCTTGTCTGTCTAGTCTTGTCTGTCTAGTCTTGTCTGTCTAGTCTTGTCTGTCTAGTCTTGTCTGTCTAGTCTTGTCTGTCTAGTCTTGTCTGTCTAGTCTTGTCTGTCTAGTCTTGTCTGTCTAGTCTTGTCTGTCTAGTCTTGTCTGTCTAGTCTTGTCTGTCTAGTCTTGTCTGTCTAGTCTTGTCTGTCTAGTCTTGTCTGTCTAGTCTTGTCTGTCTAGTCTTGTCTGTCTAGTCTTGTCTGTCTAGTCTTGTCTGTCTAGTCTTGTCTGTCTAGTCTTGTCTGTCTAGTCTTGTCTGTCTAGTCTTGTCTGTCTAGTCTTGTCTGTCTAGTCTTGTCTGTCTAGTCTTGTCTGTCTAGTCTTGTCTGTCTAGTCTTGTCTGTCTAGTCTTGTCTGTCTAGTCTTGTCTGTCTAGTCTTGTCTGTCTAGTCTTGTCTGTCTAGTCTTGTCTGTCTAGTCTTGTCTGTCTAGTCTTGTCTGTCTAGTCTTGTCTGTCTAGTCTTGTCTGTCTAGTCTTGTCTGTCTAGTCTTGTCTGTCTAGTCTTGTCTGTCTAGTCTTGTCTGTCTAGTCTTGTCTGTCTAGTCTTGTCTGTCTAGTCTTGTCTGTCTAGTCTTGTCTGTCTAGTCTTGTCTGTCTAGTCTTGTCTGTCTAGTCTTGTCTGTCTAGTCTTGTCTGTCTAGTCTTGTCTGTCTAGTCTTGTCTGTCTAGTCTTGTCTGTCTAGTCTTGTCTGTCTAGTCTTGTCTGTCTAGTCTTGTCTGTCTAGTCTTGTCTGTCTAGTCTTGTCTGTCTAGTCTTGTCTGTCTAGTCTTGTCTGTCTAGTCTTGTCTGTCTAGTCTTGTCTGTCTAGTCTTGTCTGTCTAGTCTTGTCTGTCTAGTCTTGTCTGTCTAGTCTTGTCTGTCTAGTCTTGTCTGTCTAGTCTTGTCTGTCTAGTCTTGTCTGTCTAGTCTTGTCTGTCTAGTCTTGTCTGTCTAGTCTTGTCTGTCTAGTCTTGTCTGTCTAGTCTTGTCTGTCTAGTCTTGTCTGTCTAGTCTTGTCTGTCTAGTCTTGTCTGTCTAGTCTTGTCTGTCTAGTCTTGTCTGTCTAGTCTTGTCTGTCTAGTCTTGTCTGTCTAGTCTTGTCTGTCTAGTCTTGTCTGTCTAGTCTTGTCTGTCTAGTCTTGTCTGTCTAGTCTTGTCTGTCTAGTCTTGTCTGTCTAGTCTTGTCTGTCTAGTCTTGTCTGTCTAGTCTTGTCTGTCTAGTCTTGTCTGTCTAGTCTTGTCTGTCTAGTCTTGTCTGTCTAGTCTTGTCTGTCTAGTCTTGTCTGTCTAGTCTTGTCTGTCTAGTCTTGTCTGTCTAGTCTTGTCTGTCTAGTCTTGTCTGTCTAGTCTTGTCTGTCTAGTCTTGTCTGTCTAGTCTTGTCTGTCTAGTCTTGTCTGTCTAGTCTTGTCTGTCTAGTCTTGTCTGTCTAGTCTTGTCTGTCTAGTCTTGTCTGTCTAGTCTTGTCTGTCTAGTCTTGTCTGTCTAGTCTTGTCTGTCTAGTCTTGTCTGTCTAGTCTTGTCTGTCTAGTCTTGTCTGTCTAGTCTTGTCTGTCTAGTCTTGTCTGTCTAGTCTTGTCTGTCTAGTCTTGTCTGTCTAGTCTTGTCTGTCTAGTCTTGTCTGTCTAGTCTTGTCTGTCTGTCTAGTCTGTCTAGTCTGTCTAGTCTGTCTAGTCTGTCTAGTCTGTCTAGTCTGTCTAGTCTGTCTAGTCTGTCTAGTCTGTCTAGTCTGTCTAGTCTGTCTAGTCTGTCTAGTCTGTCTAGTCTGTCTAGTCTGTCTAGTCTGTCTAGTCTGTCTAGTCTGTCTAGTCTGTCTAGTCTGTCTAGTCTGTCTAGTCTGTCTAGTCTGTCTAGTCTGTCTAGTCTGTCTAGTCTGTCTAGTCTGTCTAGTCTGTCTAGTCTGTCTAGTCTGTCTAGTCTGTCTAGTCTGTCTAGTCTGTCTAGTCTGTCTAGTCTGTCTAGTCTGTCTAGTCTGTCTAGTCTGTCTAGTCTGTCTAGTCTGTCTAGTCTGTCTAGTCTGTCTAGTCTGTCTAGTCTGTCTAGTCTGTCTAGTCTGTCTAGTCTGTCTAGTCTGTCTAGTCTGTCTAGTCTGTCTAGTCTGTCTAGTCTGTCTAGTCTGTCTAGTCTGTCTAGTCTGTCTAGTCTGTCTAGTCTGTCTAGTCTGTCTAGTCTGTCTAGTCTGTCTAGTCTGTCTAGTCTGTCTAGTCTGTCTAGTCTGTCTAGTCTGTCTAGTCTGTCTAGTCTGTCTAGTCTGTCTAGTCTGTCTAGTCTGTCTAGTCTGTCTAGTCTGTCTAGTCTGTCTAGTCTGTCTAGTCTGTCTAGTCTGTCTAGTCTGTCTAGTCTGTCTAGTCTGTCTAGTCTGTCTAGTCTGTCTAGTCTGTCTAGTCTGTCTAGTCTGTCTAGTCTGTCTAGTCTGTCTAGTCTGTCTAGTCTGTCTAGTCTGTCTAGTCTGTCTAGTCTGTCTAGTCTGTCTAGTCTGTCTAGTCTGTCTAGTCTGTCTAGTCTGTCTAGTCTGTCTAGTCTGTCTAGTCTGTCTAGTCTGTCTAGTCTGTCTAGTCTGTCTAGTCTGTCTAGTCTGTCTAGTCTGTCTAGTCTGTCTAGTCTGTCTAGTCTGTCTAGTCTGTCTAGTCTGTCTAGTCTGTCTAGTCTGTCTAGTCTGTCTAGTCTGTCTAGTCTGTCTAGTCTGTCTAGTCTGTCTAGTCTGTCTAGTCTGTCTAGTCTGTCTAGTCTGTCTAGTCTGTCTAGTCTGTCTAGTCTGTCTAGTCTGTCTAGTCTGTCTAGTCTGTCTAGTCTGTCTAGTCTGTCTAGTCTGTCTAGTCTGTCTAGTCTGTCTAGTCTGTCTAGTCTGTCTAGTCTGTCTAGTCTGTCTAGTCTGTCTAGTCTGTCTAGTCTGTCTAGTCTGTCTAGTCTGTCTAGTCTGTCTAGTCTGTCTAGTCTGTCTAGTCTGTCTAGTCTGTCTAGTCTGTCTAGTCTGTCTAGTCTGTCTAGTCTGTCTAGTCTGTCTAGTCTGTCTAGTCTGTCTAGTCTGTCTAGTCTGTCTAGTCTGTCTAGTCTGTCTAGTCTGTCTAGTCTGTCTAGTCTGTCTAGTCTGTCTAGTCTGTCTAGTCTGTCTAGTCTGTCTAGTCTGTCTAGTCTGTCTAGTCTGTCTAGTCTGTCTAGTCTGTCTAGTCTGTCTAGTCTGTCTAGTCTGTCTAGTCTGTCTAGTCTGTCTAGTCTGTCTAGTCTGTCTAGTCTGTCTAGTCTGTCTAGTCTGTCTAGTCTGTCTAGTCTGTCTAGTCTGTCTAGTCTGTCTAGTCTGTCTAGTCTGTCTAGTCTGTCTAGTCTGTCTAGTCTGTCCAGTCGGTCTAGTCTGTCTAGTCTGTCTAGTCTGTCTAGTCTGTCTAGTCTGTCTAGTCTGTCTAGTCTGTCTAGTCTGTCTAGTCTCGTCTGTCTAGTCCTGTCTGTCTAGTCTTGTATGTCTATTCTTGTCTGTCTAGTCTTGTCTGTCTAGTCTTGTCTGTATAGTCTTGTCTGTCTAGTCTTGTCTATCTGGTCTTGTCTGTCTAGTCTTGTCTGTCTAGTCTTGTCTGTCTAGTCTTGTCTGTCTAGTCTTGTCTGTCTGGTCTGGTCTGTCTAGTCTTGTCTGTCTAGTCTTATCCGTCTAGTCTTGCCTGTCTAGTACTGTCGGTCCAGACTTGTCTGTCTAATCTTGTCTGTCTAGTCTTGTCTGTTTAGTCTTTTTTGTCTAGTCTTGTCTATCTAGTCTTGTCCGTCAAGACCTATCTGTCTAGTCTTGTTTCAAGTTGTACCGCTCTAATCTTTTTTGTGGTATTCTCGATTTATTTGTTTATTCTTTCAGTCTGGTTTTGCTTGTTCAGTATTATATGTCGGCCGGTTTTATGTGGTATTTCGGTTTATTGTTTCTCTCTAGAAGTTTTGTCGATGTACATTGAGAGTAAATAACGTCCTCGGAATAAATCGCATTATATAGTTTTGCCAATAATTGCGTAAGACCGTGTCGCAATTGAAAGTAATAGAGGGAGAGTGCATGCAGTGTGCAAGAATAGACAATGGAAAGCGTCGTGTCGTCTAGACTGTTACGCCATGTGTCTGTTTACACACGTGCTGAGCTAACAACTCACCTTCAGCGGCCAACGTAAACATTCAGTTCATCTGCCGTGCAACCACCCATTAATTAATTCAACCAGAATTCACACTATAAGACTATTTACACATATGCAACTTGTATATCCTGTTTCGCCACAAATTACAATATTAATTAGTATCAACATATTTATTTAGGATTACAAGTAATTATATAATAAAAATATTTCCATATAAGCTAAATCTTGTTTGACTTATACCATAACAAGTTTTTTTTCTACGTGATATCATCTAGTTACTTTTTAGCTAAATTCTGCTTTTTTTTATAAAAATATGGGGATTGTGGAAGTGACTCGAAATGTTAAAATTACGAATTCAAGTCAGGTCTTACCTGTTTTCTCATATAATGCTCGTATGTAATGAGCTCAGGCATATGAAATTTGCATAGTGGCAGAGCATTGAGGGAGAGAGAGTAAGTCCAATAAAATATTCTTATAGGCGAGTTAATGAATGTAATAGAGACGATATTTATGAAAATTAAAGGTCGTTCCGTTCGGATTTACAACCTAATATAATGCCCGCTAACGCAAATTCAATTTCTTATTTTCCGTCAGAGAACTTGCACTATTTCATACTCCATTGTGCATTCAACACATTTATAAATGGATTTCATTAATATATCATCCGGGCCGAATGATTCACTACCTTTATCTCGCGAAACCACAAAACACATTCTTCTTCAATTATTATATTCTCTGCGTAACGAAATTATTATTTAAAAAAGCGAATAAATTTCATATTCTTTTGTGTGTAATATAATATGTATTGTATTTTATATCCGAAAAGAAAAGGTTTGGTCTTATATAACTAGTTTAATATTACTAATCTCATGTATTTAAGTGTAAGTGTATAGTTGATTCTTATTAAAAAATCAACGTTAAATGAATTAATTTGTGGAATTTAGTTAATATTTAAGTACCATAAAACATAAATCAGACTAGACAGATTTGTCAGACTAATTTAACGTGTAAATTGTTCAATTAAAATAGTTCTGAATAGAATAATAAACAATAAGTGTTTCGGACATTTAATGTTGACAGTTTATTAGTAAATCCAAAACCGAGCTTAATTGGTAGTAATGAACGGGTAATCTGGCTTTGGATTATTGATTATTTAAACTTTGCTCTTACTTAACCGACGAAGACACTAATGTATTAAGGTTAAGTTTCAGCACTTTAATTATAATTAGGAAAACGAGGAATATACACTCTATTAGTTGCATCCGAACTTTGAGTTCTAAAACACGTAATTCGGCTAAATATTAAATTACTTAAATTATTTTACGGAATGTTAATTATATTAAATATATTATGAAAACTCGCACTCAAGAGCTCTCACAATGCATCATCCATATCGATGACTAAAAAGCGCAAACATTAATAGTTACGTCAGCAAACGTTCGATATTGAAAACTTTGCGGAAATGAATAATACAGATTGTCACCTGTTTGTTGAGACTAAGACGTGACAAAACACCAATACTACATACAAAAACTGGAATATAATACAAAAACATTGAGATTTACATTATGGACAAATAGGACCAGGGGCGGTACATTAGCACATATCAACCCCAAATTCCGTCCCGGCAAAGCCAAAGTGTTGAACCTGATTCATTACAATCATCGAAAGATGATTCATTACCGACTATTTCAATCGAAAATAATGAAGAAACTGAAAAAGTAATATTTACTTCACTTTCAGAATAATTAAATTCAATCATCAGGTAATAATGAAGCTCATCAAGTAATTAGTCCGGTAGTAAGTTCTCAATCATTTCAATCCCCATACGAGGAACATGATGAATGTTCAATGCCAAATGTCTTATTGCATCATGACACAAACATTGCTGGCAACGGTAATTGCCTATTTTCATTTCTTATAAGAATTTACAACTTCAAATATCTGCATCGTTTCTTCGACAGCAACTTTATAATTCACCTTACTTAAATGCATGTTCACTTCACCATTCCCTTTCATAATAACAAATTTCATATTTTCCTAGTCCATATGCATCCCGACACCGTTGTTGAGCAGAATATCTTGACAATGGCAGCATTGTATGAATATTCGAACATCATCGGGGACTTCAATTGCAACAAATCAAGAAACCGCATCCTCAATTATTTCCTTGATAACTCAAATTTTATCCGCAGGTAAACCAATCCTCCTTTCCTCATGCCATTAATCAATGACTCGACTCCTGGTCTGATCCTCCATACCAATAACCTTACCAACAATATCGTAGATATCATCCTGAACTCCTGACCTGGGATCCGACCACGTAGCTATATCCTTTTCAATACTCCTTGACTATGCCTCACTAATTCAAATACCTGTCTCTGTACCCAACCTAAAGAAAACTCTCATTCCCAAGGTTAAACTTGATATCCAAATCTATATTTCCTCTATAAACTCCGACTACCTGAACTTTGACATCATTACCGAATTTCAAAAAACTGTGACGCACCCAATAATAAAACACTCACCTCCATTGTCATCCAAATTCTACCGCCAACAACTTCCCCCCTTCATTCTAAATCTCATCAAACTTAAAAGACAATTATACAGAGACTACAGACAGACAGAAAATCCCGACATCAAAACCAAAATAAACTGACTAAACAAAGACATCCTCCATCAACTCATTGGACAGTTCCGTTCACATAGATGGCTCACTGTTTGCCAGGAAAGAGAAAAAGATCAGGGAAAAACCTACTGGACCAAGATTAAAAAGCTATCGAAATATAAACTGACCTCTCATATTCCAGACCTGCCATTTAACAATCTAACCTACTCCAGTGACTCAGACAAGGCTCTACTTTTTGCAGAACACTTAAAAAATCACTTTCACCCTGACTTTCACAAACATAACTTTGACAGAATAAATCACTGGTTTACCGACTTCTTTTAGACAACCCCTCCTATAACATTGATGAAGTTTCCCTGGAAGAATTTCTTTCTGCCCTGTTCCATTGCAAAAATTCCTCCCCCGGGCCCGATTTAGTCACCAAACTTAGGAAAACGAATAAACCATAAAACGAATATAAACCATAATTAGGAAAACGAGGAATATACACTCTATTAGTTGCATCCGAACTTTGAGTTCTAAAACACGTAATTCGGCTAAATATTAAATTACTTAAATTATTTTACGGAATGTTAATTATATTAAATATGTTATGAAAACTCGCACTCAAGAGCTCTCACAATCCATCATCCATATCGATGACTAAAAAGCGCAAACATTAATAGTTACGTCAGCAAACGTTCGTTATTGAAAACTTTGCGGAAATGAATAATACAGATTTTCACCTGTTTGTTGAGACTAAGACGTGACAAAACACCAATACTACATACAAAAACTGGAATATAATACAAAAACATTGAGATTTACATTATAGACAAATAGGACCAGGGGCGGTACATTAGCACATATCAACCCCAAATTCCGTCCCGGCAAAGCCAAAGTGTTGAACCTGATTCATTACAATCATCGAAAGATGATTCATTACCGACTATTTCAATCGACAATAATGAAGAAACTGAAAAAGTAATATTTACTTCACTTTCAGAATAATTAAATTCAATCATCAGGTTTGCCAGGAAAGAGAAAAAGATCAGGGAAAAACCTACTGGACCAAGATTAAAAAGCTATCGAAATATAAACCGACCTCTCATATTCCAGACCTGCCATTTAACAATCTAACCTACTCCAGTGACTCAGACAAGGCTCTACTTTTTGCAGAACACTTAAAAAATCACTTTCACCCTGACTTTCACAAACATAACTTTGACAGAATAAATCACTGGTTTACCGACTTCTTTTAGACAACCCCTCCTATAACATTGATGAAGCTTCCCTGGAAGAATTTCTTTCTGCCCTGTTCCATTGCAAAAATTCCTCCCCCGGGCCCGATTTAGTCACCAAACACCTCATCAGCCTCCTCTCCGAAGACGTCCATTCCTTTATAACAAACATTTTCAACTTCTGCCTCTTGAAATGTACCTTTCCAAGCTGCTGGATGTTATGTTTTTCACGTGGGTAACAATACAATATGATTTAGTAATACAATTTAATAATCGCAGGTTACAACAACAACGAGTGGTTACCCCAAAACTACCTGACTCCCCCTGTCTATCTTTTACAAACTAAAATTTATATACTGGGTGTACATGAAATATACAACACATCTTTCCCCTTAATAAAAGATTATACAAGAATGATTTTTTACAAATTCAAACGTTGTACTGGTTTGCGTGTTCTAATAGGGCGATTAATTGTCTGCGGCGTGTCATTTCTTATTGTAGGTTTTGATTCTGGTACATCAACTAACCTTCCAATATCTGGTGACTCAAGTTGTTCGTTAGTTTGGGTTCCAAGTAATGTCGACTGTAGAAAGGTACCAGGTTGATTGAATCATTTAATCTGATCGGAGTGTGCCATTCGTACTCTATCCTTTGCCATTAGCAAGTACGTGCATCTGCTTATTTGTTTTAATACTTTCGCCTTTATCCACTCCTTTGTCAGTTTCATATATAACCACACCTTTTCTTCGTTTTTAAATGTGGTTTCCATAGATCGCTTGACATCTCCTTTATTTGCTGGTCTTTTTTCTTTTAGAAGATTCAACTTTGTTTGTAGTGGTTGCTTGAAGATTATGTTTGCTGGACTTTGTCTCGTTACTGTAGATGGTGTGTTTCTGTATTTGAATAAAAAGTTTTCTACTAAGTGCTTAAGGTCAGCGTTACTATTTTGATATGTTGGTGAATTTTTTTAATTCAATTCCATTTTCTCTGCCGAAAGTTTTCAGTTCATTACTGTCGAAAGGCGGACCATTATCAGCAACTACTATATCTGGTACACCCATGATTGCCATTGAGTGACGTAATTTCTGAATAGTTTTATATGCTGACGTATCTTCCATGATATATAAGTCAATCCATTTTGAGAAACTATCCACAAGTATAAGCATCTCTACACCACCCAACTTACAGAAAGCCGTATGGACTTTTCCCCATGGCTTGGTTGCATTTTCTTAAATAGTTAAGTTCTTATTTGTTTTCCTGGCTCCCAACAAAATTGTATCTTCGATGTCTCCATCCATTCTTGGCCACCAAACATGTGAACGTGCTAGCATTTTCATACGTACAATACCAGGATGGTGCTCGTGAAGCAACTCTAGTATGTTTTTCCGTAGTTTAACTGGTACTACCACTCTATTTCCCCAGAAAAGGCAATTATTTTCAATACTCAGCTCGTTCCTTCTAAACCAAAACTGCTTAAGCGCGTTTTCCGGGACTGTTTCTGTAAACCCTTTTCTTACGGTTTTAATTACTGGCTTTAGTAATTTTTCCTTCATGGTTTCCGACTCGATTTCATCCAGAAACAGTGGCTGCTCTTCTTAATCATATAATGAACATACTTCTGCTATTCCTGCTCCTTCTTTGCTAGGCGACAAACCCGTCGGCGTTACTGATTTCGGATCCCTTTTTATAGCATATCTCATAATTATAAGCAGACAATATAATTGCCCACCTCTGAAGACGTGCGTGTGCCATTGCAGGTATCGCGTTTTTATGACCAAAAATCATTTGAAGTAGTTGGTGGTCTGATCTAATCATAAATTTTCTTCCATAAATATTTGTGGAACTTTTTCACCGCAAATATAATAGCTAGTGCCTCTTTTTGCACTTGTGCATACCCTTTTTCGGACTGGTTTAGTGTACTTGAAGCAAGCATTACTGGATATTCTTTGCCGTTGACTATTTGACTGAGTAAGTACAGCACCATCCTTATTGTCATCCTTATTCAGAACCTTCTTTGCTTGAGTGAAAGCTGACTCACACTTTTCACTCCATTGGAACGGAACGTCCTTCTGCAATAAGTCGTACAGCGGCTTCAGCAACGTCGAAACGTTTTCAATGAACTTCCCATAATAAATAGTTGATTAAACCTAGGAATGCTTATAACTGTGTGACATTTTCTGGACGGTGAACTTTTCTAATGGCTTCAATCTTCTCTGGTGTTGGACGAATTCCTTGCTTGTCCAACACATGCCCAAGAAAATTGACTTCTTCCTTAAACAGATCACATTTTAATAAATTTACTTTTACGTTATATTCCCGAAGACGGTTAAAAACGATTATTAGTTTCTCGAATAAATCTTTTTCGGACTGTCCCCCAATGATGATATCGTCGATGTATGAGGCGACACCCTCTGTATCTCTGAGCATCTGATCCATCATACTTTGGAATATGGCTGGTGCACTGGCAATACCATACGGTAATCTTGTATACTGGAATAATCCCATATGCGTGTTAATAGTGAGAAGGTGTTGACATTCCTTGCTGACCCCCCCAGTTGCAGGTATGCTGATGACAAATCTATTACTGCAAACCATTTTGCCTCCTTTACAGCTCCGAAGACATCAATAATGACTTGTTGTAGGTAGTAATCCGTTTTTATCATTAGATTGAGTGTTTTCTTGAAATAGACACAAATTCTTATCTCTCAATTTTTCTTTGGTACGACAACGATCGGACATGCTATTTCTGCATGTGCTGGTTTTATTAATATGCCTTGTTCGACCATTTTGGACAATTCTTTCTCAACTGGTTCCTTTAATGCATAAGCTAGTTGATAGGCTTTATGAATAAATAAAGATGCTTCCTTTTTTAGTACTATCTTTGCTTCAAAACCCTTTATGACTTCACGTCTATTCCCTTTCAAGACGTTAGGAATCATACTAACTAACCTGTTTTCCCATGACAAGTTTATTGACTGTACTGCGTTCATTTGAAGTTTGTTTCTCCACTCTGGCATGACTATATCTAACCAATTTCTTCAAAGTTATCTTATGTTTTGACTTTACTATGATCAATGGTAATTGGAATTGTTGACTGGTTCCCATTTTGACATTCACTTCGACTTGCCCAATAACACCCATCTGCTCACCTGATGCATTGTTAAGGGCATATGTACATTATTTAACTTCTGAATTGACGCTCAACTTCTTGTAGGTCTTCTCTTCCATTATCGATACACTCGCCCTTGTGTCTATTTCCATATCTACTGTTCAACCATTTATAGAAACCGGAACAATGATCGCACTTCACAACCGATTCACATTTGACTTGACAATTAGATTGTTAATGTTTAAACTTCTTACTGACATTATTTCTTCCTCAGATGACTCTTCTTCAACATTGTGTATTTTCTGTCTGAATTTAAACATTTTAGATGTATAACCTTTGTTCTTACAAGTGCAGCAGTCCCAACCCATTGCTGGACACGTATTAGGGTTGTGCCATCTGCCACATCTGTGACACGCGGTTCTACCCGCTTGACCTCTCGAACTGACATAGTTTTTCACAGACTGTTGCTCTCTCAATTTAGTTTGGCCACTATGTGCTTGACGTTTTCCATAATATGATTTTTCATACATGATTACTTTCTTTACTTCCAGTTGTTGGAGTTGTTGACCTTCGTTGTAGACAGTGTCTTGAGCAATTGCCTTTTCGCATGCCCTTTTAAATGACAGAATATCTTCTGACAGTAGATGATCTTGTATTTGCTTTGTTGCAAGACCACATATGAATTTGTCACGTAAAGCTCTCTCTCTCTCTATATGCACCAAATTCACATTTATTTGACTGTTCTTTCAACTTATTTATATACTCGGCTAGGGACATCTCACCTTGAGTCATTTTGTGGAATTTAAACCTTTCGATTATTGCTAACTTCTTTGGTTCCAACTTGTCACACAGCAACTTTTTTAGCTCTGCATATAACTGCGTTGTGATTTGATCTGGACTGCACAACGTGTTTAGCAGCTTGTATGCTTCGCACCCAATTAAAGTGATGAACAGATCTAGTTTTTCGACCTCTACGACTTTGTTACTTTTAAACAGATGGTCCATACGTTCAAGATTACATACTATAACACAATTTTTTTTATATATAGTTGTTCTATTGCTCTTATTATAGACCTTTTCTTTTCCTTTCACGTCACGTGGCTAACCTCACTTTTTTTTTCTTTCCACAAATTTATATTATATAACTGACTGATATTCTACTGACTTTTTGACTTATCTGACCCGACTCGTCGCCAATGTTATGTTTTGCATGTGGGTAACTAACAATATAATATGTTTTAGTAATACAATTTAATAATCGCAGGTTACAACAACAACGAGTGGTAACCCTCAAAACTACCTGACTCCCCCTGCCTATCTTTTACAAACTAAAACTTATATACAGGGTGTACATGAAATATACAACACTGGAAAATGAACACAATAATCACAATCCCTAAACCTGGTCAAGATAAATCCATTACCATTACTGTCCGATCTGTCTCTTCCCTGTCCTTTCGTTGCAAACCACATCCCCAAATATCAATTCGGTTTCAAGACCTTCCAATCCACTATCCAAACTCTTTTCATCCTAACCAACAATATCCAATCGTCATCCTTCAAAATAAAAAATCTGCATCCCTCTTCTTGGACATTAACAAAGCATTTGACAGCGACTTGCATGCCGGCCTTTTGTTCAAAATATCGCTAATCAATGTCCCTCCCTACCTAATCCACATAATTAAAAGTTTCCTTTTTAACAGATCCTCAAATGGACTTCTCCATCTCTTCTCCCGCATTTTCCTCTCTGCAAGGTCTACCTCAAGGCTCCCCACTTTCCCCACTCCTATGCAATATATACTGTCATGACATTTACAACTACAATCAACTAGACAAATCCCACATTGACGTTTCTTCCAACATACTACAATACGCTGACGACACTGCACTGATTTTCCACAGCAACTCCCTCAAACGTACCTTCGACCTATTCTAAAATCTTACCAACAAGACCCTCACATGGTTTATGCAGTGGAGATTATCACAAAATCCCAAACCAAGAAATTTCCTCAAACTCACCTCGCATCCACACACGCTCCAGCAGCATTAAATATCTGAGACTAACTATTGACTCTAAACACAAATTCAATATCGACGCCAAATTACACAATTCCCAGATAATTAAACGATGCAAACACTTTATAGCTTTTACGTGCGGCAACCAGGGCAATTCCACAAAGAGCGCGTCGAATATCTACAAATCTATCTGTCGTCCCATCTTTGATTATGGACATCTAATTACCTCTACCAATAATAAATTTAGACGAGCCCTTGATGTCTCAGAGCGAATCGTATAACATCTCTGTCTATAATTTACACTATTATTAGCCTATATAATTAAGGCCGATTCTCATATACGCGCCACACAGCTACGCGACGTCACACGAAATCGCCTGTCAAATAATGATTATATTGTTTTCAATGGGCACGTTTTCACTATGGCTACGCGACAGTTGCTAAAACTCGGAATTCAGCGCGTTGTCGCTGGGATTATTTCGTGACGTTTGGAAAGTTTCTTTGTGATTCGAATGACGGAATGTGTCGAATGACGGATTGTGAATGACGGATTGTGTCAAAAACGGCGTGTTTTTTTAAAATGAATTGAATGAACGACGAAAAAGCAGAGGAATTGATCGCTCTTGTGTATGAGTTACCAATCACTCACAATGACTCACTGTATGACTTACAAAATAAAAATTACAGTAATCAACACAGGTTAGTAGTAAAAATCGCCCCGTCGAGACTTTAATTCGCAAAATGACCAAACTCGCACCCTAGGTAGAAAAAATACTGGGCGTTTTGAGATTTATTTCTTATCAATACAGCTTTGCTTTTTGAATTATAAATTGGAATCCAATTACATGAACTTGAGCACCTCGCGAATGACTGGCAAAGTTAGGTATTCGGCGAAGATAGTATATTCAGATTTTAGGTCAACAGATAGAAATGATCTTAAAAATAATGTTATTTATCTAGTATTTGTTAGTGAAGGTGTCGGTTTTCGGAATAGAGCGCGTCTTGGTGGTTTGTGGGCGTGTTTAAAGAGTCGACATCATTCGGTCGACAATAACCCGGCGTCGTGGCAGCAACTACACTGACGCAAAGATTAAGGTTCATTCTACCGAACTTCGTTGAAAAATTGAGAGTCCGCCGCGGCATCTTCAACCCAGAAGGCGGCAAACTCGGGGGTGTACTTTTACAATGCACCCTGCACATTTATGGTTATATTTACAGAACAGGGTGGGGGGGGGGGGTGGGGGACTGAAATGCGGATCGGTTTTTCAAATTGCATAAAATTGCATAAAATTTTTGCCGGTAATGCACAAACTCGCAAACTGGCTGCCAAAGGGACGCTTGCAAATTTTATTTCGGAAGCACCGGGTGAAGGGGGCCGCACAGGAAGCCGTGAGGGGTACCAAAATAACGGCAAGAGGCATTGCCTGGTACCGTAAAAGTCGGATTCGGCTGCGAGGTGATGTGGGATATGTCAAAAAAGCGTGCAAAAAAAGTTTTCATACGTTGGCGGCTCGATGGGGATGGGCTCGGATCGCGAACCCTCTAATGCAAAACAGACGCGGGCATCCGTTGGGAATCCAACGCTTGTAGTTTCGAATCGGTGTGCCCTGAAACGGCGGCACTGCAGCGGTCAGAATGAGCGCACCTTCCGGACCTGACACATTCAGATCTATGGCGGGCGACTCCGTGCTCGCAGCAACGCGACGCCTCATTTTTTTCTCTAAATTCCTGTTTTTCCGAGGGACAATTCGAGGAATTTTCTGTTCTCTGGACAGGATCCAAATCTCAAATCCGACCGTCAAAAGTTCCCAAGCACAAATTTCCTTCCAAGTTTCCCGATTTGCCTTCCAAAACGTCTGGGAAAAATTAACACATTCGCTTGGGTAAGAAATAACAGAATTTTGAAAGGAAAATCGAAAAAGTTGCGAATTTTCCGGATCAAAATTCTGTTAGGGGCTAGTTTTTCCGAAGGCAATTTTCTAAATTGCTATTTTTTCTCCTGTTTGATCTTTTCGAGGAATTTTCCGTTCCTCTGGTCAGGACCAAATCTCAAATCCGATCGTCAACAGTTCCTAAACACAAATTTCCTTCCAAATTTCGTGATTTACCTTCCAAAACGCTTGGGACAAATCATTCAACCAATCTGAGTCCACTGCTGGACATAGGTCTCCCTTTCGTTCTTCCACTTCCTTCTGTCATATGCCAAGCTGATCCAATTTCCAGCTACGCGTCTAATATCATCAGACCATCTTGTAGGAAGTCGGCCTCTGCTTGTAGGAGGTCAGACTCGTAAGTACAGACTCTTGTAATTATTTGAAGAGAGTAAGGAATTCTCCTTCTACTAGTCTTGTTCTTAAGATCCGATGCATCCAATATTTTCTTTTCCTTTTCTTTTCGTTTAATTTCTCTTTTTCATAACACATAGCTAAGACGAAAAAACCATCATCGGAACTTGACGAAGTTGACATTTTGAAAATATAACTTAACCTGAAATGTAGAGAAACTACAGATTTGACTTTTGCCGCAAATAATCGCGTAGCAGAGTGTCGCATATATGAGAATACCTAGCAGCGACGTGATAATTCGCGACAGTTCATTGTGCAACGTCGGGTAGATGAGTGTCGCGTATATGAGAATCGGCCTTTAATCAGCAAAAAAAATAGTTTTTATATTTCTTCTTCCAACTGCTCATAAGTTACTCTCAAACTGTTATGTTATGGATATTACAATTGGACACTACACAGGATATTTCAGTTCAAGATCAATGCTCAATTGTAATAAGGTATGTTTTGTGTTGTGAAATCTATGAAAGACTGGTTTCCGTGGTAAGTTCTACAGACTCTACCGGGAAAGGTATAACCTAGGTTTCACCTCAATCAAAAATAATTTTCATCTTTAAATATTCCACTAAAAAATTGCGTCTCTAATGCCACTGATTGCGCAGCAAATAAGCAAGTTGCTTACAATGGTTTCTCTAAATGGATGTCTGAAAATACACCTAGTCAATTACATGTGTGGTGTTACAGCCATATTCTGAACCTAGTTGTGTCCGACAGCAATTATTATTTACCTTATTAAATTCCATTGCAATTTTCTTCAAAGAAACTACCATAGAACAAATATTTGGAAAAGCACATTCTTAGAGCCCAAACAAAAGAAATTACAAGTAATTGGAGAAACTCGTTGGTGGGCAAAGGAAGCAGCTTTGAAAAAAATATTTGGAAAATAAAATATACAAAAATCACGCCAATGCGCTTTACATCGATGTATAACTAGCATTACACGATATAAAATTGTCTGAAAACATGCCTTACACAATTTATAGATTATGAAATGCTACCTACTAACGGTTCTAATTTTTACAAAACATTTTCAATTATTGGTCCTGTCTCGAAATATTTACAAACTAGCGGATTAGACTTACGAATTGATTTTTAATTTAATTTTTGAACTGTACATCACAATTAACGTCCGTAAGTCGCGACATGAGTGATATTGAAATATCTACGCAAACGTTCATTGCATGGACACAAGATGAAATTGACAGCTGTGAAGAAATCGACATCAACATACCAATTTCCTTTCCCGAAAAGAGAATAAGAAAACGAAAGAAAATGACTGGAAATTTGGCGCAAGATGATCCCATAGAATTTTAGATCAAATTATAAATTCTACAGAATGCAGATTTATGAATAATGGTGAGCTTTATCGATAAAACCAGGGTCTCTCAGAGGGAGGGACAGAAGGGCTTTCCAAGACTTTCCAAGATTCCAACCTAATTATAACAGAATTTGCTGATACTAAAGCGCGAAAAGCATTTGATGAGGAAATTTACTTATTGATTAAATATTTAGTATCATAACAAAAACTTTTCAACGGATGTGAGAGGGGACTGCAAATATCAATTGCTCCGGGCCTTGTATTTTCTCTGAGAGGCTCTGGAATAGAACAACCTTTTATTTATTTACATTTACTGTACATTACCTCCAAACAGTTGGTGGTCCATGGCAAGACCGAAATTTTGTCTAATGGTCCATTATCGCTAGAAGGTTAAGAACCACTGAACAATAGGGTATGATGACAAAACTCCATGTGGCGTCCCTGCGGGTAGGATTACACATGAATCTGAACAAGACCAAGAATATGAGTAGGGACGACTTACATATAACGATAGAAAACTACATGTTTGAAACCGTAGAAGAATATGTGTACATAAGTCACTTAATTAATTAAAAAATGAAAACGTCTGAAATGAAACGTCTGAGTTAACCAGAAGAGTACGACGCTGATACGAGCTAGGCGGCGTACGGGAAGTTAGGAAAAGGGATCCTAAACCCAGTTTGGTATGTCCATATTTAAAATACCCTGAAATCGTTCCTTAAAATCCTCTGTAGGTGTTGACAGTAAACAATCAAGTTGTCGTTCTTCAATTGTCTGCAGTCTCTCGATTGTCAATAGTTTCTTAATCATCTACGATTTCTACTTAGCAAGGCAAGTCTGTGGATTTGCAGGAGCGTGTTTGGCCGCCTTAACGGCGGAAGCGCTCTTGAAGCATTTTTTTAAATCGAAACGTCCCTATAAGTCTCAAAAGAAAAGTCAATGATGCCTGTATGCCCGATCATCTTGCCCGTATCCTCATATGGAGTAGAAACTAAAACCTTAACAAAGAAAAATGCAGAACGCTTTACAACAACACAAAGAGCAATGGAAAGGTCCATGCTTGGAATCAGTCTACGAGACAGAATACGTAATATAGAAATTAGGAGATCGAAGGTAAAATACATCATTAAGCGTGTAGCTATAAGGATATGCCTTATTGTCTTCAACAAATGTTGATGAAATTAAACAACGAGTACCATCAAATAGCTTTAAAAAATTGTGTGAACAGCTAGAAAACTATTCCCAAATATTACAAGAAAATCTTACCAAGAAGAATTGGTTAGTTTCGCGAAAAAATGTGATAAATATAAAGTTTCGGCAACAACAAATGCGGGGAGAGTAAGCAACAATTTCAGAGTAATGTTACAGTTATAGATACAGATGAAACTGATGAAGAAGACAACGATGATTTTGAAAGAGATGGTGGTTTTGATGTTAATAATAAAAAACGTAAATCTTGTCCTAAATAAGCAATGCAATGTTGCTGTTATTCTGTCATTCAAAAGTAGAATATGTACAGTGTGGCATATTCTGCACTAGGAAATTGCAGAATTCAATGTCTAATAATAATTTTGATTTTATGTTAATGGCTTGCGAAAATGATATTTTATGTAATATTGACTCTGATAACATTATAGATATGCTTATGCAGCAAAGCAATTTATTAAATAGATTGTTAAAAGCGTAAAGTTTTTATATAATAGTTTTTTCTTAAATTTTTGTTTTTAAAGAATTTTTAGGAAGTTGTAAGTTCTCTAATCGTTTATAACAAACCTAATTTTTACAATTGGAATACAAAGACATTAAACTTTGGTTTGCTTTTATTTTGATTCTTTTTGTATGTATATAGAAACATACAGTTCGGCATTATTAACTAAAATAATGTTTTTTGGGATAGTAAATGTAATCTGATCCAAAAATCTGTAATAAACCCCTATTTAATTTTAAAGGAAAAATGCGTAACACCCTGTAAATGTATATTTTGGCCATATCGGGAAATTAAAAAAGGGCCGACAAATATTATTTCCCGGGCCGCTAAGATGTTGCCCATCCGCCCCTGGTTGTATTTGTTTGCATTTATAAGAATAACAATAAAGATGTTTTAATATTATTATTATGAAAACAATACAAATGAATGAATAGTACATACGCATTTTCTGTGAATATATCTTTTTTGGGTTCCATATATTCTACCTCAATTAAATCAAGAACGGATATATCGGCTTTAACAAGCAGAGCTTTTAATTTTTATATATCCTTATATAAAGGTTAACTACCTGCTTTTAGAATATATCAATAGCATTTTCTAAGCGAAACTTATAAGCAAAATGAAATTTATGTTATGACCTAATAATTTATTTACATCTTGCGGTACAGGAAATTTAGTATTTATCTACAATCCCTCTAATCGTAATAAAGTCAAAATTATTGGCACCCACATCGACAAATATATTAAGTACGAGTTTTTTTAGTCTGCATGCATTAAGAAGTAAAGCAAATTGTTTTATAATAGAAACTATTCTTAAATTTAATAGTTTTAGTTAAATTATTTTTTATCTAGGTAATATTTATATGGACAATAACTATAGTTTACTTTTATATATTTAATATTATGTTATTTTAGTACACGCAATTGCTAGAATCTATTTTAATTAAATTAGAACGTAATTGGTATTTGTACTGGAATATAATAAAGTTATATTTTATGGTTGGATGTCGTGATAAATCTAAACCAAGATTTAATCAACGGGATTCTTCCCTCGAAATATTCGCCCACCAATCATAGCAAGTGATAATTCCAAATTCGCGAAAATAAATAAATCAGACTCGCGTGTCTTTTGGACACTCCAAAAATAATTTATTTGCACAGAACAACTGAGAACCAACAAATTATGTGCTTAAATATTTCATAAATCAAGGAATAATATATACAAAACAAAAAATTATTCCATTCAATTTGTGGAAGTATATTATATTTATATTAGGATATCCTGAATTATAAGTATTATGTTGCCGATTTCAACTTATCAAAGAAAATACATTTCAAATGTTATTTCCACAGTTGTTAAATTTTCTAGAAAAATGAACAATCTTTGTAAACGATTTTCATTTGAATTTCTATAGATCATTGGATTATTGAAATGTTTTATTCCCTTTGAAGGCTTGGATCCAAATCTTTCAAACAGCTTAAAATTATTTATAACCGTAAAGCTTACAATAGTATATCTTTAAATGCTTGTATATAACATACACGTTAATATTCCTTATGCGTATGTACGCCACAAAAGCGTACAGCTGACAAATTTATTTTTTCTTCGGACCAATTTTATCTATCTAGTCTTGTCGGTTTGTCCCATATGTATACCAGATATTATCTGCTTACTCTTATCTATACAATATAGCAATTCTAAGCCCTCTTAAACAGTAATTACTACCTAGTTGTGTCTTTTGAGCATTCTTGATTTGTGCGTATGTCTGTTTATAATAAATAAAGCAAAATGATTTGGTCTGTGTCATATTCTCCGCATATTTTCATTGAAATGTTTTAGAATATTCGAAAAATTCGTAATAAAATCAAACTAATAATTCTAACAAATACTGGGCATTCCAAACATTTGAATATTTCGATTGAATATTCCCAGCGCTCGCGTAAATAAATAATTCTACTGCTCCGCCGCATCGAATATATATGTTTCGTCGTTTCATCCTTAATTAAAATAACTAAAATTTGGTTTGGATCTGAGTTGTAATTGGGAAAGTCGCCTAAACTAAGTTAAACAATGGCGCATGAAACATGTCTCGACGCGACTAATATTTCATTACAATTTGCAGTCAAGCATCATTACGCAGACACATTAATAGTGAACCCCAATGATATCTATCTAAGCCGTGCACAACTTACACCGTTCACTGCATAAACGCATTTCAGTTTAATATAGTGCTATTAAAATTACAATGTTGGTAACAAATAGCGTGAGTCTATGCCATTTCCTCCGGTTTTTGTCTCGGCGTTCGCATTAACTGTGCATTTGCATAAATCATCTGATCCGGAAACGAATACAATACTACGTGCACACACCGCCTGTATTCATATATACCGCTATTGTTATTATTACTTTCCATTACCACTACATACTAACTGCATCTTCCTGAAAAAATATTTCTTTATTTTATAATTAACTAGCTATCGTCCGCGGCTTCGCACGCCTGGATTATTTCTAACATTATAATTCATTCATTTATCATTCTAACAATCAGTCATTATGATTTTATATTCAGGTCAGCTGTATGTTTACCAGTTGCAGTATTTTGTAATAGCTTATATTTTGGGCACATTTCAGACTTTGCATGCGATCAATTTATTGTTTTTTTTTTTCTCTAGTAGCATCAAATATTGATTATATTTTGAATAATATGAAGACTAATATTAAATTGGACCATAAGTCAGATTTGAAAATTTTTCGTGGGCCGGTTAAAAATAAACATTTGCATAACTTATTTTCTCCAACATTTTCGCATGGATTACTATTCAAACTTGGCACACTTATTACTTATGAACCTAGTTAAAGATATTAATGAGCTTGAATGCAATCAAGAGGTTGGCTTCAAAGTTATTGCTTGTTGCAGACAAATTTGCTAGATTTCGACGTGATTTTTAAACGTGGTTTTTTAAGCTTTCAGAAAATCTTAAACTAATTATTCCGCTACTATCCGCTACTATTATTCCTTTTTGAAATATCGCTGTAAATATATATATATATATATATATATATATATATATATATATATATATATAATATATATATATATATATATATATATATATATCAAGGTCTTTTATGCCTAACCGGAAAACTGTTCGAAAGAAATACGTTCGAAAGGAAAAATTTCCAATAGTAACTTGTCCGAAAGGACATTTCTTTGCCAGATATTTGTGCTTACACGGCGGACATTTGTAACGGAAATTTGTTTAAAAAATAAACTATTCCTTCGGACATTCCTCTTTTATTGTTAGAAAATAGCAAAAATAACATTTAATAAAATAATAGAAATAAAGAATAAACAAAATAACATTTATCTACTCGCATACCAATAAGAAAGCATTAATTAATAACACATTATGTCTGTGAAGGATGCCATTTTTATAATCGTGTGTAAACCAGATAGACCATAAGCTAATCGTGCGTAAAAGTCCAATATAAACTAAATGGAGTTTCGTTATTACACGATTCTCATTTTTTGTTACTAGTGAAAATATATTTTCTGACGTATATTAAAATTGAATTGATTTTTTAAATTTTGAATCAAGAAGGCATTTTAGTCTGGATTATTCTGGCTCCAATATAACTTAACCTTGCAATGTATTTGTGTTTCGCAATTTCGCAACTCATGCACAAAAGCCCTTCTTCACACACTTGTATCATAAACTACTATTAATATATCAAATATTTTATTAACATTTTGCTGTAGAATTTTGTTTTGCTGTTGCATAACATTATATATAAAATGTCAAAAATGGATTATATATCATTTTTTATAATATATTAATGATATAATACAAGTTTATCTCGTTTATTTGTAACTTTTGAGCGAACTACACTGGAAAATCGTTTTAGCACATTGATTATCTTCAGTTGACCACAAAAACATCACGAGAAAATTTAAAAAAAAATTCGTCAACAAAAAATTTCCATCATTTCGGTCGAAAAAAATGTGCGTTTTCGGTTTTTTTCGATTTTTCTAAGAACGGTAAAGAGCTGTGAAATTATTTTTGGCACACAGAAACTACCCGACAAGACGAATAAATCGATGTGTAAATTGTCTGGAAAGATTCAAAAATTCCGCAAGAAAGTTTAAACTGAAATTTACCCGATTCTCGATTTGGCAAGTCGGTGTCTCAGAAACGGTTGCAGATAATCAAAATCGGATTGCGGCATCGTTTTCAGAAGGTTATTTTCCTATTAACACGCCCTGATTATCCCCAGGAAATTCATTACTTTCCACGATCTCTACTCGAGCGACGAAATTTGATAAAAATTTCGTCAATTTTAGCATGCCATAGTGAACGAAAGGTGCTATCGAAATATAATTTGCACATTTGTAATTAGCAGCAAAAATACTTTCAAAAACGTATTTAAATTTTGCTTTAACTCAAAAAATAACGATTTTGAAAACAAGGATTTTCTCGTATTTCTGCGTTTCCACGGTATTGACTTCCCTTGACGATGGTATTTCCTAATTGAAAGCTTCCCGAGGAATATTATATATGTTTTCGGACTAATTTTAGGACGCTGAATCGATTGGTGAAGACTAGAGTCTCTGTGGTGAGCGGTTCAATCAATACACAGCAATCAATAAATCAATCAATACACAGCGTCAAATCAATAGGAAATGTGTGATTGTGTATAGCGAAAAAAAATATAAAATTTGCTTATTTGTAACTTTAGAGCGAAATAAACTGGAAAACTGTTTTCTGCACTTCGATTTCCTTCGTGTAACCAAAAAAAATCACAACAAAAATTTTCAAAAAAAAATTCGACAAAAAAATTTCATCATTTCGTTCGAAAAATACATGCTTTTTGGTTTTCTTCGATTTTTTCGAAAACGGTAAAGAGCAGCGAAATCATTTTGGGTACACAGAAACTACACGACAAGACAAACAAGTCGATGTATAAATTGTCCGGAAATATTGAATAATTCGTCGAAAAATTTCAAACTGAAATTTACCCGATTCTCGATTTGCTAAGTAGATATCTCGGAAATGGTTGCAGATAAATAAAAACGGAGTGCGGCATCGTTTTCAGAAGGTCATTTTCCTATGGATACACTAAGACTGTCCGCAGGAAATTCACGACTTTCCAAAATTTCCACTAGAGCGCCGAAATTTCATTAAAATTTCTTCAATTTTTGTTGGCGAAAGTGAACCGAAAGAGATAGCCAAATATAGTTTGCACATCTGTAATCAGCAGCAAAAATGCTTTCAGAAAGGTTTTTTAATTTCGCTGTGATTAAAAAAATTACGATTTTAAAAAAATCGATTTTATCGCATTTCGTCCTTTCCCAGGTCTAGACTTCCCGAGTCGATGGTATTTCTTAACTGAAAGCTTCCCAGGGAATATTATATACGTGCTCCGACTAATTTTGGGACGCTGAATCGATTGGTGAAGACTAGAAGTTTCTGTGGTGAGCGGTTCAAAAGTTAAGAAAGGGTCAAATCAGTAGGAAATATATGATTGTTTACAGCGAAAAAAAAATATAAAATTTGTTTATTTGTAACTTTAGAGCGAAATAAACTGGAAAGCCATTTTCAGCACTTCGATTTCCTTCGTTTAACAAAAAAAAAAAAAAACACAAAAAAAAATTGCAATAAAATTTTCGACAAAAATTTTCCATCATTTCGTTCGAAAAATACGTGCTTTTTCGGTTTTTTCAATTTTTTTGAAAACAGTTAAGAGCAGCGAAATCATTTTAGGCACACAGAAACTACACGAAAGGACGAATAAGTCGATGTGCAACTTGTTCGGAAATATTCAATAATTCGTGTATAAATTTCAAACTGAAATTTACGGGATTCTCGATTTGATAAATAGTTATCTCGGAAACGGTTACAGATAATTAAAATCGCATTGCGGCATCGTTTTCAGAAGGTCATTTTCCTATGGATATACTAAGATTGTCCGTGGGAAATACACGATTTTCCGAAATCTCCACTGGAGCGCCGAACTTTCATAAAAATTTCTTCAATTTTGTGAAGGCGAAAGTGAACCGAAAGAGCTAGCGAAATATAATTAGCATATCTGTAATCAGCAGCATAAATGATTTCAGTTTTTAAATTTTGCTGTGACTCAGAAAATAACGATTTTGAAAAAATCGATTTTCTCGCATTTCGTCGTTTCGGCGGTCTAGACTTCCCGAGTCGATGGTATTTCTTAACTGAAAGCTTCCCAGGGAATGTTATATACGTTCTCCGACTAATTTTCGGACGCTGAATCGATTGGTGAAGACTAGAAGTCTATGTGGTTAGCCGTTCAAAAGTTATGACAGCGCGAAATCTGCTGAAAATGCGAGATGGTGTACTGCGAGAAACTATGTATCTCGTTTATTTGTAACTTTAGAGCGAAATAGACTGGAAAATCGTGTTCAGCACATCTATTGCCTTGAGGTAACAAAAAAACAACACGAGAGAAATTTCCAAAAAAATTATCAACAAATATTTCGATCGAAAAAAATGTGCTTTTCGTTTTTTTTCGATTTTCGAAGAACGTGAAACAGCTGCGAAATCATTTTCGGTACACAGAAACTACCCGACTATACCAACAAATCGATGTGTAAATTGTCCAGAAAGATTCAATAATTGGTGGAGAAAGTTCAAACGAGATTTACCCGATTTGGCATGTCGATGTCGATGTCTTAAAACGGTTGCAGATAATCAAGAACGAATTGCGGCATCGTTTTGAGAAGGTCATTTTTCTATTATCACGCTCACATTTTCCCCAGGAAATTCATTAGTTTCCAATATCTCTACTCGTGCGCGGCAATTTGGTAAAATGTTTGTCAATTTTAGCAGGCGATAGTGAACGGAAGGCGCTAGCATAATATAATTTGCATATTTGTAATCATCAGCAAAAATGCTGTCAAAAATGTTTTAAAATTTTGCTGTATCTCAGAAAATAAGGATTTTGTAGAAATCGATTTTCTCGAATTTTTGTGTTTCCCCGGTATCGACTTCCCGTGGCGATGGTATTTCCTAATCGAAAGCTTAGGAGAATATTATATACGTTTTGCGACCAATTTTGGGACGCTGAATCGATTAATGCAGACTAGACATCTCTGTGGTAAGCCGTTCAAAAGTAATGACAGCGCGAAATCTGCCGAAAATGCGATATGGTGTACACCCAGAAACTATATATCTCGTTTATTTGTAACTCTAGAGCGATATAAACAGTTTCAAACGCTTTTTTAAGATCGTCGCATGAAAGTTCTTGTTCACTAAGATTAAACATTTATTTATTTTTTAATTTCGACAGAAAAAATGATCTTTAATCCACATATTAGGAATCCACAAGGATTCATCTTTAATCCATAAAGAATATCCGGAAAGTAGTATTTAAAACTATTTATTAGCTCCGAAAGATGTTTTTGAATTGAAACTTATAGAGTTTCTAGATATAAATTTTCTTCGTCATAGTTTTGCATGGGTTTCAATAAATTTATGTAAAGTTTCTAAAGATTAAAAATTTCCTTGTCGTTGGAAAGTCGTTGTTTCCAGAGTAATTTTTTTAATTATTGCAGCGTAGGTTATCAGGTAGGTGTTTGATTTGATGGGGAATGAATGTTTTAGTTCCATGTATCAACTTGCCCCAAACTTGAATCAACTTGCCCCTGGACGAGGCAAATTCATACATTTCGAGTTGATTCGAAAATCGGTCAGTCACGATTGACCGGTTTTAATTCGGGGCTTGGAAAAATTTGGGATTGCAAACAATGTCGGTGGTATAATTTGGCCTGAATTTGATGAATCTAAGTCAACTATCAGAATAGTAAAAAATTAAAAACCAAAAAACGTATCAACTTGCCCCGGCAAGTATTTAATGTCTTGCAAATTCAAATTCAATTCCAACGCAACACATATGTTGCAAAATTAAGTTACTTTTGTTAACCACTCGAAATCGTGGAATCTAACCTTAAATGGAAAAATAGCATCTTCTTTAGGGTGTGGGTGTTCATTCGAAAATACCAAAGCTTCGTCTTTTTGCTTAAACAGATGTTTTAAAACGTCGCCTTTTGAAAGCCATCGTGAATTACAACAAAAATGGAGGTGTTTATGATCACTCCCCATTTCCTTGCAAAATTTGGTAAAAATTCTGTTATTTAATGGACGAGATTTTATGTAGTTTACAAACTTGATACATTCTTCCAAAGTCATATTTAAATTTAAAGGCAGCGCTTGTCTACGGATACTACCGTGCACCCATACACAATTAATGGCTAATATTTGAGAAACCTCAAGGGGTTCAAATGCTGTAGTGCATGCGTACCGCATGGCAATCGCACTATACCTTACTCTCCTACCCAATTCCGACTCTCACCTCCACGTGGTGAACCCTGATAACCCTCACAACCTCGCCTGAGATGCGGTAACCAACCCGTATGGATGGTGGGGTCGGGGCTAACGAGAGCGGGAGAAATGGCCCTCCGAAAAAGGGATTGGGCGTGAGTCTAACTGCCTCACCTCGCAAAAATTTTCAAGTTACGAAAGACTTACAACAGCCTAGGATCGGATTGATTAACATACAACGGACTAAGAAAAGAAACAAGGACTTGAAAACGGAACTAAAAATCGGCACATGGAACGTACGTAGCATGTTGCAGCCAGGAAAGATGCAGGAAATAGCAGAGGAGCTCGATAAATACCATTTAGACGTAACGGCACTATAAGAAATCAGGTGGAAGGGTGAAGGTAGCATAGACAAACCAAAGCATCGCCTATATTACAGCGACAATGACAAGAAACAAGGAGAAAAAGGAGTTGGATTCTTAATAAATAAAGCAACTAAACATGCTGTACTGGGATTCGAAGCAATCAACGACAGAATATGCAAATTACGCTTTAGAGGAAAATTTCACAACCTTTCTCTTATTTGTGCATACGCTCCAACAGACGATGGTGGGGATGAAGTAAAAGAGCTTTTTTACGATCAGCTTTTAAACATATGCGAAAGTACGTCTGAACACGATGCATTAATACTACTGGGAGATTTTAATGCTAAAATAGGTAAAGAACAACAGTTTTCCAACTCAGCCGGAAAATACTCACTACACCAAACCACAAGTAGCAATGGAGAAAGACTATGTCATCTTGCAGCGAGCACCAACTTGAGAATTAGCAGTACGTGTTTTCCACACAAAAAAATACATATAGGGACGTGGACAATGCCCGGTGGCAGAGCAGTGAAACAAATAGACCACATCCTGGTTAACACACGCAGAGCTACCATGGTCACGGATGTCAGAACCCTTTGAGGAGCAAACTGTGACTCAGATCACTTCCTACTAAGAGTCTTAATCAAACAGAAAACCTCCAACGCACTGAAAACCAATACCAGAACAAACAAATGGAATACGGATGCTCTTAGAAAGGAATTAAAACAAAACGAGTATAAACAATACATTGCGAGAAGATTACTAGCAAATAATGCAAACACTTGTGTTGAACAAGAATGGCAACATATAAAGACGAGTATACTTGAAGCTTCGGATATTACAATAGAAAAACAGATAAAAGTCAGAAACTCATGGTTTGATCATGAATGCAGGGCAGCCCCACTCGTTAAAAATGAAGCACGGAAAAAGGTACTACAAAGTGGAACCCGAGCCAACAGAGCTAACTACGAGCACCTCAGGAGAATAGCTTCAAAACTTTGCAAAGCAAAAAAGAAAATAATGTTAAATAAACAAGTGGAAGAACTAGAACAATACAACGTAAATAAACAAAGCAGGAAATTTTATAAGGCAGTACAACAGCAAACAACGGCTTTTCAATCAAGAATCATCGCGTGTTTAGCTAAAAACGGGACAATACTAGCCGAGGCTGACAAAATACTCCAAAGATGGCATGAACACTTTAGCGAGCTACTCTCCACTGAAATCCAAAGGGGTGAAAGAGAAAAGGAAATCATATGGCACCATGAAGCACAACCCGAAATCCTCAAATCGAGCTATGAGGAAGTTACCAAGATAATACACAATCTCAAAAACAATAAATCTCCAGAAAGTGATACAATTTCCAGGGAACTTCTGAAAAATGGAGGTACACCACTGTGGGAAAGAAACCATAAACTTATTGTCAGGGTGTGGAATGAAGAGATTATGCCAAGTGACTGGAAAAAAGCGTAATATACAATAGACTATCAATATATGAAGAGGAGATACTTGGGGACTACCAAGGAGGTTTTCGAAGGAATCGATCAACAATAGACCAACTATATCTAATAAGGCAAATGCTTGAAAAATGTAATGAGCATAACATAACTTTGTTCCACTTGTTTGTTGACTACAAACAAGCTTTTGATAGCGTGTCTAGAGAAGAACCATTGTACCATTTACTTGCCCTTGGAATTCCTCAAAAACTTATAAGAATGGTAAACTTAACTCTAACCAATACACGTGGTCAAGTATTAGAAGCATCCAAACTCACGAACGAATTCGACATCAGTACAGGGGTCAGGCAAGGTGATACGCTATCTGCTATGCTATTCAACTTTGTACTTGAATCAGTTATTAGAAACCTGCACATAACAGGCCACATACACACAAAATCTTAGCAGCTATGCGCATATGCCGATGATATAATTATATCAGCGCGAACAGCAGAAAGCCTCAAAGGATCTACTGCCTCCTTAGAACAGAAATCTAGCGTAGCCGGACTAGTAATAAACGTGAATAAAATCATGCTCTTGAGAAGTAGCAGGGATCCAACACCCTGGCCAGGGCCACTACAAGTCAACGCATTTAATTTCGAAGAAGTCAGAACCTTCTCTTACCTAATAAATTTTGAATTGGTAAAACCATACAACATTATAGATAATCAGATAATCAGAAAAAAAAATTCTCTTACCTAGGGCCGAAAATAACTAACGACAATAGAATCAGCGATGAAATCTGTGACTGTATCGACGACCTAAAGATATTAAGTGTGAGAAACTGGCTGCAATTGGTTAACAGCAGGGAGAGATGGAAGGATGTTGTAACTCAAGCCAAAGCCCACAAAGGGCTGTAGAGCTATAGAAGAAGAAGAAGATTTGAGAAACCTGTATGACTGTATGTCATTGAACATGCTCCGTCGGTACTTAGACCAACACACTTCATCCAATCAATACCGTGACCAGTAATAAAATCATTAGTAAGCTTAAAAATCTATCTCAGATCGTTCTTGTAACTTTAACAAATAGGCTTCTAAATGTTTCGCCCAATCGTCAATTCTCTGTTGAACTGTAGTGTTTGATAATGGTATCGCCGAAAATAAACTTTTTTTCGTTATTCCGAGAAGTATTAATTTTCTTCCTGCACTATGAGGATGTCCCCAGTCTTGGCTATTCATTTTGAAATGTAATAAGCTGTCAAAGTGAGGATTTTATTTGACTGGTGAGGAAAGAGTTCTTTTTTCATTTTACTAGCAGCAATCAATTCCTTTTTCTTATAAGCAAGAAAATAATTTTTGTTTGTATTTTTACAATTTCTCTTCGCGACCCGGCAAAATTTGTCTGCGATCCGATGCCGGGTCGCGACCCACACTTTGGGAAACGCTGATATAGGTTAAAAGAATCTCCAATTTTCAGCCTCCATAATTTAAAAAAAATAGTGAGACGCGTCTCTTTATTCATAATATCTCAATGTCATTTTCTAATAATTTCATTTCTGTAACATTTTCCGTTTCTGAGATATAGACATGCTAGTAAAAACATTGGCTTCTCTTTCCATCCCCTTTGGAAATAACTTATCAAAAATCCTTTCGTAATGAATATTTTAATAAAAGCAGCATTCCTTCGAAACACATAATAAGATAAATCTACACAAATTATTATAATTTTAAGAACAAATATAATTAGTGATTTTAACAGATATTAGATTAGTCAGAACAAAATAATTATAGTCCAGGTCGACCGCAGTTAGAAATTGCGTTTAAAATATTTTTGCGTAATTTTAATTCTCTGCAGTTCCGTTTTTTATTTCGGGTGGAAACATTATTCTTTTTATGTCTGGATTCGGAGAAAAAGGGCAAAAACGAGACGCAATTCCTTCGAAGGAGTGAGTTCGTCCTCGGAGGGTCATTCTCAATTAGCTTTTAGCCTCGATGCTCTGTGATTTGGCAGTCTTACATCTAAGAAAAGGTACAGTGGATTTTAAAATCCGGCTTTTATTGAATTCAAACCTCAAACTCAGCACAAATTCGTTACGAAACTGAAATACATCTTGAATCTTTAACATCCAATGAGATACATGTTTCATTGATGTCAGCACATTTTTATACAGATTAAATTATAATACACAATTAAAAAAACATAAATAAAATTAACTAAATAAATTAAAAAAACTTACATAATTATATCTAGAAAACAAATAAATTAAACAGTACTTCCTTCTTGAAATCGAGTCAATAATTAAATATGCAAATAAGCCGTCAATATATAAACGATAGCAATAGATACAGAATACTTCTCTTCTCAATCTCCAATTGATTTTATTTATTTTTAGATTTTTTGTTTCAAGCAACAGAATCTATTATAAGTATAACAACAAATCTATGTATGTAGTTGTCGGTTAAATTGAATTATACATGAATCTATTGTCATGTATATTGGACAAAATCCTGATTGATTTATTGTAAATTTTCGATGAACTTCATATTGTTATTTTTTTTTGTAATTATCGAAGAATGTAATTGTAGCTGCATTCTAAGAAATCGCAAAGTAATGTAGCAATGGGATTGTAAATTTTTATATTGAATTGTATGAAAGGAAGCCGCGATGGCAGACATGCGAATGAATAGCCGCAATTGATGAATGACATTTAGAAATGACGCGAGTAACAAATAGAAAATGAATGCACGGCGAAGATGACTCGCCTTATTAAAACTCGCATGTAAAACTCAAGTATTACAGACTAGGTACATTAATCTCTTCTTGGCGTCCAATAGTTTGCCCGTCTAGACGAGGGTACTGAAATGCAATTACATATGCTGGTAACACGTTGCATTTTTTACCCAACGTAATAACATAACGAGCCGAGGGAGTAGTATGGAAGGCCGTTGCGGCCCATCGAAGCAACTTGCAACTCGCTGCACAAAACACTCGCCATCTCGCTCGCTAACTTGCCCTGACGGCGCAATAACAAGGGATGACACCAATTGAGGGTGAAGCAATCGTGGGTGTTTCGGAATTATAAAAACGCATATGTAGATGAGTGACCGGTTATGCCTTGCACCTGTCACCATCACCTTCATCCGCACTGGGTTATTATTTCATGTCTGCTTTAATTCATTAGCCACAGTTTTAATTAGAAAAAAACTACTCGACTAGTTTGAATTATTTATTCCATAGACAAGATTAAAACGCAAAGAATTGATAGATATGACCAAACTAATTATAAATGATAACTCGATAACATAACTAAATAACTCGATAAAATCAAATAACGAAAACTCGACTGACTAATTGTAAGCGGACTAGACCAGCTGCACAGATTAAACGCGCTATACGAGCTAGACGTATAAGATAAAGTAGAAAGACCTAGACCAGGTAAACAAGTAGTTTTTTTAAGTCCTACATGTTAAATGTAAATATTATTTGGATTGAAATATAAATAGAGAGGCTTTGTTGTTTGTGTAAAAGCCGAATGAAGGAGTTTTGTTTTTATTGTATACGAGTTTTTGATTAAATTAAGAACTTAGGTTTTTAGAATGATGAATGATGATTATAATATGTGAACTTTTTGAATATATTAGAGGATATAAATCAAGCAAGTGGTGGAACGAGGGCGAAGGCAGTAAAACAAACGCAGTCTAGTCGAGATGAGGTGTTTTTTAGACCTGCCCGAGTGAAGACAGGGCTTTGTGTAAATGACAAATATCAAATGCAAATGGCGGCCATGCCTGTGCCCTTTTGGCATCCCTCTTAGTATCATCATTGCCAGAGCCGCTGATTTATACGCTAGTTTGAGTAATTTATAACCCTGGTGGTTTTATTGTCTGCAACTCGGATCTAATATATTGCTTGATAAAGCCACTGCAGCGAAAAGTTTTCACTTTTCTACCAGAAGTTCGCGAGAATAATGCATCCGTGAAAAATGCCACAGTTTTTCTTTTGCTCGCTTTCCTTCGCGCCGATAAATTTCCAGTTTTACAATTTTTCAAATCTCCAAAACCATGTTAACTCTAATACAAGCAATAAGCGACCCATTTCGCTCTTGGATAAGACATGACGGATGAACACTTTTACTATACACGTATAATCCTCACTATGTATAAAACATTTACTGATGTTACACTTAATAGATTTCTCATACTATATATTCCTAAAGTTATCCAAAAAAATAAGTGCACAAGCAAACAAAATTCGACTAACATGAAACACACACAAATAGAAATAGACAATCAATATAAATAGTAGTATAAATGTATAAGATTAAACAAAGAAGATACGCCAAAACTAAACAAGTATAGACAGCAACAATAATATTAGAGAATCAATACCAAGCGGACAACATATGGCAAGAGTAGACAAAGAACACATGACTAAATTGATTACGCTAGACAGATAAGATGAAACAGACTGACTAAACTACATTGATCAAACTAACATACAAGATTACACCAATAATTATAGACATGTTACTATAAATAGACAAATTAAATAGATTCGTATTAAATTGAATTTTTTATTGACTATTAATTCCGTTTTCCGCATTTTCAAGTCATAAGATTATCCTATAAGAAATTCATCCGCTGCTGTGTAAATAGTATTTCAATCTTCCAGTTCGTGTTCTCCCTTTTCGTCGGTTTCTTTTTACCAATCAGTCGACTCCGGTTCAGACGTATATTCAAAGATTATAATAACACCGACAAATTTCTCATTCTCTTCAGCTACTCAGTATTTTTCCCCGTAATTGAAAAAGCGCACCAAAAATTTATTACTTTTCAAAGCTTATGCAATTATTTTGGTCTGTCTCGCATTATCTGTCTACTCTATTTAATACTGTCGGACTAGTCTTGTTTATCTATTATTTTGTGTCTATCTAGTCTTGTGTGTCGAGTCTTGTCTGTCTATTTTTATATATCTAGCTTCGATTGCCTAGTTTTGTTTATCTAGTCTTCTCCATGTAATTTTGTCGGTGTATTCTTGTCAGTGTAGTCTTATCCGAGTACTCTAGTATGTCTAATCTTATCTGTTAAGTATTAGCTGTATGTTTTGTCTACCTAGTCATGTCTATCATTCGGGAGAGCATCAGGGCCAGATGACCTCCACCCACAATTTGTCCTGGAGACAATGAAGTAATTGCTGGAAATTTCCCAAAGAAATGGAAAAGAGCGAGGCTAGTCCTGTTACGCAAGGGCAATAAACGAATGGGCAAACCTACTTTATATAGGCCCGTGTGCATTCTAGACACGCCTGGAAAAAAACAACTGTTACTGGGGAGACTAAAAAGAGGACTTGAGACTGGAACTGTATTATATGTATTAAAACTCGCCGAGGAGGCGAGGAGGCTACAAAAGGCACCAAAAGAGTAGAAATAATATATGCGCATTAATCACCTTTCACGTGCGAATGCTATTAGTAGTGCAAGCTGGAAGATTATCAGGTCCGGACTTAGAGACCCAGGGCTCCTAGGCACTTGATATATGGGCCCCCCTACCATCACGAAGCTATTTTGGAAATGTATCAAATTAAATGAACTAGTACAGAAGGTATGATTTTTAATCGACTTTAATGACTTTAATAAACATCAGAATAATACAGTCCATGTTACTGGTATGTACATAGTTACGTTATAGTTACATTATTCTATAAAATTTATAGAATCATACGACGAAATTTCTTCTGTGCAAAAGAACGAATGACGTTATCATAGTCAATTCACTGCCTTATTTCTGACTCTATGTACGCTACAGAGGGTCAATTGAGCCTGTTCTCTCCCATGTTAGATCTTAAGATTCTTTGCTCTCTTTAGCGCTTAAAACGACCGTTCTGCTGAGCTGTTTGACGCTGGTGTACACGAACAGCATTCAGAGCACAATTCCTAAGTTTGGATAAATGTCCAAAAAGCCTTTTTTCCGATAATTATTAGTATAGCTGCAGTGACGATAACCTTATAACTCTATCATTCGACGACAAATGAGCTTGCATTTGCAGACACTCGTTTTCCAAAGACCTATCCAAATCCCCCGGATAAAAAGGTCCTTAGATCCTTAGGTTATAAGGTCCTTAGATTCCAAACGATGTAGATTCGCAAGAAAGTCAAAATTTTGACTTAACTCTTCATAAGCTGCCATGATCTCATTCCAGGAGCGACATAGACTTCGACAGGCGTCAGCTCGAGCAAACCAAATCTTCTCTGAGAAAAACTCTTCATGATGGTTAAATTTGACTTCAGTTTCGCCGCCGGGGCCCCTAGGCTAGCTGGGCCCCTAGGCCTGGGCCTTGTAGGCCCAGGCATAAATCCGGCACTGAAGATTATAATGCATGCAAACTGACAAGAAGAGGCGTGACTCCTTATCTACTAAGCATGCTGAAGAGCTATTTCGGTGACAGAACTCTATTATTAGAAGCAGATGAAAGCTCAGTGGAGAGGGAACTGAGTAGTTGTGCCCCGTAAGGTTCGGTTATGAGCCCAACTTTGTGTAAATTATCTGTTTAGTTTTGTTTGCCCAGTGTTAATTGCCTAGCTTAGTATCTTTAGTTTTCTCTGTCTACTCTTCGATGTCTACGAAACAAAAATAAAAACTAGAATATCTGCAGGTTTATATTGGGCTTTTCAATAGGGACTACGAATTTTGTTTTTGGCCTTTTTATCGAATAGGAGTGAAGTTGTCTTAGAAATTCTTTCATATTTTGAAACGTCAATCTATGCCATTTAATGATGAAGAGATACACGGTTCAACAAAGTTTGCAACTTTTTTTATCAAAGTTCACCTTCTATCGCAACTACGCTGCGCGCGCGAAAACGCCAATTTTTGGTCGACGAAACCGTCTAACAAGACCGTTTTATTGAACGTTTGGTGCAAAAATTCGAAACAACTTATGCATTGCATAATATCCCAGTGCTTGTGCGACGGCGTAATGCTCAAAGTGATGAGAATGTGGAGGCCGTTCGAGAGTATATTCGTGCGCAGTCAAGGATCTCGATTCCACGCCGATCGCAGGCGTTGAACATCAATGTGACCAGTTTGTGGCGAATTTTATAGAAGGATTTGGCTTTCCGCCTGTATAAGATTGCGTTGACTCAAGAGTTGAAGCCATCCGACCATTGTAAGCGTATCGCACATTCGCTATTTGGGCTCTGGACCTGATGCAAACTGACGACAACTTTCACAAGAAAATCGTATTTACGGAACAACAACATGGCATTTGGTGGACTGAACAGCCTGAAGTGATGCTCAGGACACAAGTTTATGCGAAAACATTAAGTGTTTGGTGCGGTGTTCATGCCGGCGCACAGTGGGACGGAATCCCAAAAAGCTGGCCAAAAGTCGAAAAAGTATTTGATTCGGGTGAAAATCCTTACTTGGGTGTTTTCGGGGTCGCTGATCACGAATTCGAAGTCAAAATTCAGAAAAACAAAATGGCAGATCCAATATGGCGGAGAATTTCTTCAAAAACGTATTTGATTGGGATGAAAGTCTGTACTCGCTGGTTTTCGGGATCGCTGATTACGAATTCGAAGTCAAAATTCAGAAAATCAAAATGGCGGATACAATATGGCGGATAATTTCTTCAAAAACGTATTTGACTGGAGTGAAAGTCTGTACTCGGGGGTCGCTGATAATGAATTTGAAGTATAAATTTGAAAAAACAAAATAATGGATCCATATACACGACTTATATGGAAAAAACGTTTTATTTGTAGTAAAATAATGAGTTGCTTAATATTATATTAATACAGAAATATAAAAGTTATAATGATACATAGATACTATAGAAATTACCATCAAATTTTTGAATTAACATGAAATAAGGAAATTATAGGAAACATAAAATTCGAAAATGTTTATTCATTACATAATATAGTTGGTTACGTACAACTTTAGTAATCGCCAGAAGAATCATTTGATTCACAGTCGGTAGATTCAACTGGAAAATCGCTTGAGCTTCCCTCACTTGTTAAAATACTTGGCACAGTTAATAACTGTACTGCTTCTGGCAGCATTGATTTTAATTTTTTCAAGGTAATTTGTGCAAGCTAGAATTATATGGGTCAGATGATAATAGAAGCCTTGAAAAAAGAACATTTTCTGGTAAAATCTGTTCTGAACTTCTTAATGTACTTGTTAATACACTCTTGAGCATCTTCAGACATTTGTCCGATTGGTAATAGTGCAGAATTTATTATTTCCGTGCCATGGATTAAAACCTTATGCACTGAAGTTGGCATATAATACCACGGGTATTTGCAGCACGAGCTGTTTGTAGGGCATAATCTTGAAATCTAATCGGATTAATTTCGTGGCCACTCGAAAGTGCCTGCAGTATAAGATGAAAAAGTTTGATTAGATCTTGATTGACCCCTGTGATAGAAGCAGAAGTGGTAGTGTTTCCAAAAAATCGTCGAGCAGTATTACCATCATTCGAGCTACCACAACTGGGCTTCGGTTGATCGACTATCAGTCCCAATCGTAAACTGAAACCTTTGTGTATGCTTTCTTTTCTGATTTTAACACTTTCTTTATCATGTGAAGTACGTGTTTGAAACTTTTTGATGTCAAGTTTGCACCTTACATGCAAACAACACTCGAAGAATCGAATCCATGCTTGCAAAGTTGACAACCCAAACTGTATATGATCTGAAAAATTAAATCAATACAGATCATATACAGTTTGGGTTGTTACCCTACATGCAAACAACACTCGAAGAATCGAATCCATGCTTGCAAAGTTGACAACCCAAACTGTATATGATCTGAAAAATTAAATCAATACAGATCATATACAGTTTGGGTTGTTACCCTACATGCAAACAACACTCGAAGAATCGAATCCATGCTTGCAAAGTTGACAACCCAAACTGTATATGATCTGTATTGATTTAATTTTTCAGTATCGCATCAATATTGTTGAAGTCTTTTGAAGTTACTCTACACAAATAGCAACTTTGAGCAGATGCAGTTTTCGTGACTGCATTGCAAACTTTACCGTTAATCAAGGCGAAAGCAAGTTTGAAAGGAACGCTTATAGTTTTTGCGTTTATGACAGTTTTGTAAGGGACGAGGTTAGTCCCTTGCTTTTTTATGAATTCCATTTCGTTAACAGTGGCTTCAATATTTTCGTGCAAAAACTGAATCCTGATTAGTCGACAAAAACGAGGAGACGATGGCCTTGGATTTTTCCATAAAATGACTAAATTTTGTGTCTCTTCGTCGACTGATAAAAGTTGCAATGGAACGAGTGAAGTAACGAAAATGTTTGCATCAGACTTGCTTCCATCATCTTCGGTAAATTTTTGTTTATACATATTTTGGCCGGAAGTGCCATCACAACCCCACTTGCAAATTAAATTCAAGTTGTGAATTTTTTCGTAAGACATACTGTTAATCTCATCCCCTTGAGTTAACAAGATTCTTTCGATTGTGTGATATAGCAAAGCCGCCGTGGCGTCATCGGTCCATTTTTCTTTTTTGATGAAAACGGCGCACCAACAACCGACCAGCTCGACGCTATGGACTTGGACGACATGTGGTTCCAACAGACGGCGCAACGTGCCATACAGCGTACGACACAATCGAGATTTTTTTGTCAAAATTGTTTCTGTTCCAGTTCGACTTTGCGGAAATCTTAATAACATCCACAACTTTCAAAATTTTTCAATTTTGTGAAAAAAACATTAAAGACAACAAAATTATCTTCAAATTAATGTAAAATAGTCCATTGAGGTTCTTCTATCTCGTCCAGGAAACTGCAAAATGTTTGAACTTTACACAGGATTTTTTTTACAAGATTGTTTCTGACGGTGTTCGACTTTGAGGAAAATCTTAATAACATCCACAAATTAAAAAAAAAAATCAATTTTGCAAAAAGATAATTAAAGGCAATAAAATTTTCTTTAAATTGATATAAAATATTCCGTTGAGGTCATTCTGTCTCGACCAGGATCTTGCAAAATGTTCGAACTTTCTACAGGATTTTTTTTGAAGATTGCTTCTGTTCCGCAAATGGCCGGTTCGTTCGTGCGATTTAACCCCTTTGGACGTTTTTCCTAGGGGGTTGCATTAAATCGTTGGTCTATTCCGACAAGCCAGTAACGTTAAAGGAGCTGTAGGCCAACATCGAACGCGAAATTCATGGTATTTCGGCCGATTTATGTGCTTGAGTCTTGGAAAATTGGGTCCAGCGTATTCATTCGTGCCAGCACTTCCGCGGCGGACATTTGAAAGATGTGGTATTCCATAATTAATGGCATCGATTGTACTTTCATTTGAAATAAAAATCATTTACATAACTAACTCTCAAGTCTTTTAATTGAAAAAATAAAATGCGTCGCTCTTAATGAAAAACCCTTTATTATATATGTAATTATTAATTAATTAAGAAGATAAAATTTCCGAAGTTAAATGTTATATCTGTTACTGGTTTTTGTATTATTTTATTTAAGTAAAGTGTAAAATGAATTGAATTAGTTTAGAATAACTTATTTTATTTAAGTAAAGTGTAAAATGAATTGAATTAGTTTAGAATAACTTAGAAAGGTTTGTTCAAATAAGATGAAAGCTTATTTTCTCAGTAAATACTAGTACTTGTCAACATATAACTTGAATATCTCAAACGAAATATCCTATTAATAATAATTGCATGAATCTCATTACTAATGCTACGCAAAAAAGTCATTAGTTTTATGAATATTCTATTTATAAATATTCCTGAAATAAATTATAAATTCCGATTGAAATTTCTCCTAGTAATCTTCTCATAGATTATTCTCTTATTCTTATGTTTAAGTAAACTCGTTTGAATTTGATATCGATATAAAATATGTACTCACTTATATTTATGCTGTAATTGCAGATACAAATTAATTAACTTCCAAACAAGTTAATAAAAAAGTTTATAATTCAAGTTTATAAATAGGGAATCGAGGAAGTCGTTAAAATGTTTATCTACGACCACTATTGTACAGTTCGTGGACTATGTAAATACATCATACCACACACATATGTAACAATCCGCGATTAATGTTATGAAATAATACAAAATCACCCAAGCACGTTTGGTTTACGATTCGTTGATTGGTTGAGAGCTGCACGTTGATACTATTTTTACATATAGTACTCCGTGATTTCAAACATTTCAAAATCATTAAACGTCACAGAATTCACATAGAAGCTGTCATTCATTTCATTTTTTTTCACGTTTAAATCTAAAGAAAACTACAAATAAGTAGTAGTACTAAATAAAAAGTTATGTAGGGGAGACAGGTGCTAGTTGTCACAAAAATTACATTAACCTGTCAAGGTCAAAATAAGACGGATTTATTTATTTAAAGTTTTTAATCGTAATGTTTGGTTCATCAGTCTTTATAATTCGACATAATACGAAGAAATCAACTAGCGATTACATATAAAATTTAGCGAATTCGAACTTAAGTCTAGTGTGACAACTAACCCCATATTAGGGGTAAGTTGTCACAGCAAGAGGTCCATGTTGTCATACTGTATTGCTAATGCCACTCTCGTCCTCTGAAGCACAGTTTGGGCAGCAATAGAACAACAATTTCTGGCCCCCACATTTTATATGAGCCCAGAGTTTACATTTAGTACATTATACCCACTCTTCGTTTGGTTTGCTGGGAGCCCAAGGTTCCAAACAAATCAAACAAAGTACGTCTTCAGATTCATCCTCTTCGCTGCTGCTGATCGGTTGCTTTTTCGTTTTCTCTTGAACTTTTTTCTTTTTAGGTATCTTCGGCTTTATTTTTCTTATATTCTGTTGTTCTGCCAATTCATTTCTTATTGGAGTATCAGTCAAGATGGCACTCTTCCTTTTTCTTTTGTTCAACACAAATTTTTTTTGGGGAGCTTTTGGAAATGGTCTTATGTCTTGAAGTGATAACAAAGGTACGGCAGTCACACTAGATGCATGAGGTTTCATATTGAAATCTGGAGAATTCCTTCCAATAGCTAGGGTTCCAAAGGAACGAGTCTGCGTGCTAGTTCCAGGAGTTGGAGAGGGCGTTTTTTGGACTGGTTCTGGTTGTGCCAATTCTTGGGTAGTGTTGTTGTCAATTACTTTTGACATGGTTAATTCTGGTCGATCTGTTACATAAGATGGAGCAAAATCCAACTCTGTAAAAATATTGCGATTGAAGGGCCATATGCCACTCACTGTGAATCCAGACATAATGTTTTGAGGTTCTATGGCTTGTGGTAAACTTATTTTAACTATTGCAGGAATGTCATAGATCGTCATTGTCTTACCAGGGTGACTTTTAATCCAATTATCGCAGCCCGTGTTTACATATCTCTTTTAGTGGCCCATAAACACTGCGGTCCAATGGCTGTAGCTTATGAGAGCAGTGGGGCGGGAATGACAGGACTGCAACTCCGTTTTCTTTGCAATAATCCAAAGTCTTGATGGATAGGTGAGAATCATGATTGTCTAATAGCAATAATAATGGACGATCAACGCTGCAACGAGTTTGCCTGACAAAATGCAAAATGAAAGCATAAAAACAGTCCTCATTCATCCATCCTAACAGGTTTGCGCTACCGACCGATCCCGTTGGTCTGTTGTTAACAAAATGGTCTTTATAATATAAAAAGAAGAAAGGTGGTATACTATTCCCGGTAGCTGACACGGAAAGTGCCATGGTGACCAATGTGCCACGCTCGGCTGACGGTTAGGGCGCCAATCTGTTTCATACCTCTTCTAGCAATAATTCTTTGCAGCTTCTGAACAGTGGTAATACCTGTTTCATCTATGTTCCAGATATCACTTCCTTCAAACATGTATTTTTCCAATACATTAGACAGATTATCAAAGAACAGATTGACGTTATGAGGGTTAAAACTAGTTGCTCGAGCGAGACTGGTAGCCTCTGGCTTCCGGAGGCTAAGTTCTTGATGGCGACGTAGGTATCCTTTAAGCCATTCTTCACCCGCCATAGAATCTCTAGTCCACGTTTCAGGAAATTTACGTTTCAAAGCAACAGCATTCTGAAATGCCAATTTATGGATTTCCACTGGAGTCAACCCAAAATATTTATCTGCAGCCCTCTGTATATACTCTGATAACATATTCTCTTCAGCATCAGTGAAAACCTGTCTAATTTTTACATAACCCACAGAAATCACCTCAGTAGAGTCACCTTTTTCCTTTATTTTTTTGCAATAGCGAGAGAGTGTGCGATAGTTAATATTATAATCTTTGGCAACACTTCGAATGGAATTTCCAGGACCTACTGCCTTCACAGCTTGCATCATGACATCAGCAGACGTTTGGCATCGATTGGTCTTTCTTTTGCGGTTTCTAGGCATGTTCGATAGGTATCCAAACAAAATAACAAATTGTCTTCAGTACTTATAAACTATTAGGGCTAGTTGTCACAGTGACAACTATCCCCCGACCAACTGAGACAACATGTACCTAACCCACCATTAACAATAAACAAAACAAAATAACCACAACTAATTGCAATATAAACATAACACTATTTGTATGATAAAAAGGGTCAAATTACTTATTAGAATACACCAAAATATTGGCCAAAATGAATGCAAAGTAGTATGTAGAACAAATAATCAATTAGTATAAAATTTTACTCACTATTCAATATTTCGTATTTTTGTGTATTCACTGCGATCTGAGCGGCCGGCAACCATGACACTTTCTGAGGTTGGTAGCACTGGGATGCGTTTGGATATTACAACTTACGTGTATCTAAAATATGTGCCGTTCCAAAAATATAGACGTTGTGACAACTAGTACTTGTGACAACGAGGACACCTTTCCCCTAACCATTATGAAAGTATTTCTTTTCATTTCTATCAAGTTAAGTAAAGTCGAAGGTTAGATCAAACATATTTTCTTGTATTTTCTCATATATTTTCTTATTAAACAGAAACAAACTATTGTCGTCGTAGATAAAGTATAGTACATAATTCGAGTTATAAGGCAATTATGTACTCGCGGAATTAGTAACTGTTCCGTTCGTACGTAATATGCTTCTTACAACTCTCATTACGTAATATACTATTTTGCGTTAGGAAATTAGTATTATAAATATGAAATATAATTTTTAAATTTGGATCCTTGCAATTTTAATTAAATTAATTAACATGCAAAAGTATAAGTATAGAAAGTTTTAATTTGTGCAAATGTGTCGAACTAGAAAAGGCGTAAAAACTCACCGAATGCGTTTAATTCGTTTTTCTATTTTGCGTCTATAATGAAATATTTAAAGCACTCATATGGGTTCGTTAATGGCTCGCCGAGTTCGATACAATTTTCTCAATATGTGTCGTCGCTTTTTTTAATTTAGAAATGGCATAAAAGGGCGCAAAACAGAAAAAATAGTATAAAAAACTCATTCATAGGACGTTTTTCGCACTTTAGGAAACTCCTCGCTACGCTCGTCGTTTTGTAAACTTGGACGCGTGCTGAAAAATCGCGCTTATTGTACTCGTTCTTTAATATACTATTATACAAATATGATTCGAATCCAATATTAGATAAAAAAACGTTTATTGAATTAATAAAAAAATATTAATCACTTAAGTTTCAGTTTCACGCGATCTCACTGAAAACATTATTATTTTATTGATTTGTTTAAAAGAAATATCGATGTATAATTTATATTTGACGTAAAGTGTGAAATGAGATGAAAAAATGTTTAACATATTTAAAAGGGTTAGCAGATGGTAATGGATTTAAGAGAATGTGTGAGAGAGGGAATCGGACCTAGTCTCTTGACTTTGAGAATTCCCAGGATCCGATGCTCTAGAGCTGCTAAACCGCAGACTGAAGGACGTCGAAGGTAATCCTTCCAAAGCACATCCGAAACTAAACATGTCATGCGGTTCAGACCATCGCAACAAAAAATAAAATATCAGCTTTTATAAGCTTTCGCCGGAACAGAAGGATTTTACATTATTACATGCGAAATGTATTTAAGCCCTTTTGTTAAAATTTATTTATCTCGCTCGCAACCCAATCCATCCGGCTGAAGTAAATAAATTGGACGGATGTTAGATAAACTATACACAATAAAATCGCAATACCTCCGCGAATACACTTCAAGCCGACTGCAGACTATCGCGATGACTTTAAGAATTGCCGGTATCTGCGCTATGTTCCAAGGGAAATTATACTTTATAAATTATTTCCATTACAATCGTCTGCAGACAATTGTGTTCGGGTATAATAAACTTTTTAAGATAACATTTAATACTAGCTTATATTTCCGTTTATATCGGAATTTATATTTTTCATTATTACAATATCTTTTATTTATTAAAACGTTCGTTTTATTTAAGCTCTCGAATATAAATCTTAATTACAAAAGTTTTACAAAAATTAATAAAAACAAATCAAGATTTGACAACTTTGACAATAAAACTTCCATACACATCTGTAATTTCATCGGAATAAATACTAGCTAACTTCTACATATTTAAATATGAATGTGATTAGTAAGGGTGTATGTGCAATATATAAATGAAAGATAATTCAGTTTAAATGCTAAACTAAATCGTTAAGTGTAATTGGAAATCTGTGCAGATGTTGCTTAGATTTAATGTGATGTATACGCGGTCTTTATGAAATTATGGATGTATGTACAGAGAGCTGTATCTTAAGCTGTGGTACTGAGAGTAAGTACATGCAAGTGGTAAACGCAGCAAGTGGTGTTACAGACAGCAGCCAGACGTCTCCAACCAAGTCAACGACCGTTAGCAGTGCACCGACACCAACATACATCTACACGACATACCGAACTCCACTAATCTTAAACCGATTCAAAATTTAACAAATATTGCTTCATTTAAATATATACATTGATACAGGAATATATAGGGATAAGACTAAACTGACATAGTTAAACAATTCAGACTTGAGATACAAAAGTAACTAGATAGAAGACACGTACACGCAAGACTAGACAGAGGATTCGAGACAGAAATGAATAAACTAGACTAGAACAGAATAAACAGAGCAGATCGAAATATCCGATTAAACGGACTAGATGCACTGGACTAGACGCACTATGCGGACTAGACGGACTAGACGCACTATGAGGACTAGACGGACTAGACGCACTATGCGGAGTAGACGGACTAGACGCACTATGCGGACTAGACGGACTAGACGGATCAGACAGACTAGGCCTCCTCGGTGGTGTAGCCGACAACATACGCCTTTCAATGCGAGAGACCCGGGTTCGAATCCTGGTCGGGGAGACAACAACTAGGGCGGTTTTCATATAGAATATTCATCAATACAGAATATTCGATACGGGCGTATACTAAAAGCCAAGGAAACAAAAGACGGACTAGACGCACTAGACCATGGGTCGGCAAACTCTATAAACTTAAGAGCCATTTTTTTTTTTTAAATGATTTCAAACTGGATCAAGAGCCACGGATAATTTTTTTCATAAAGTCATATTTTATAATTTCCTTCTTAATTGCCGATGATTAAACGCCCTTGCCAAAATATTATTGGTTTGACTACCAAATCCAGCGTCGGACTGGTCATATATTTGAGGTAGCGTTTGCCAGCTGGGCCCTATCCTGCGCAACCCACCTGAATCTGCAAAGCTGCAAGTTTATTTGCATCCGATGTTCAAGACTGAATGCACAAAATATATATAAACAAAATATATAAGGAGGAATATCTACAAAACCAAGAAACACGACGAGTTATGCTAAGACGCAGTGGCAGTACTGGCTGCAGACGCAAAAAGATTCTGTTCTGTTTCTGTCAAGAAAGTCATTAATACAGATTTAGTTAAAATATATGAAAAATTCAACTGCAACGAATATTTATTGAAGGATGCCGCTTGTTTGAACAATTAAACTAATTAAAATGGCATTTCTAATACGCATTAAAGTGTCTCGCATCAATTACAAATATCGATCGAGAATTGCTATCAAAGGAACTAGAATCTTTTAACGGAGCGCGACGCGACGTAAAGTGATTTGACTTAAACTTAACGGTAAGGTATGTTTGTGAAATATCCATCGACATTTGCTTTTCTTTCTGTTGTTGTAGTTACTGGCTATTGCACAATATAAATCACCACATAATGCCACCAATCACAAAACCCAGTACCAATGTAAGTCTTGAATTCGATTGCATGCGCGCAAGAATCGAGATTGTTGATTGGCAAAAAGATTCATGTGAATCAGCTCGACTTAACGTAACGCGCAGCGAAGTTTGACCTTTGGTAGCTTTTACGTTGCGTTAAGTTCTGATATGTAAATCGCGTCGGCCGTATTCGGCCGCATATAAGACAACGTGTTTAAGTTTTACGTCAGGTCACGTCCCGTCGCGTCCCGTTACGTTAAGTTCATGGAAATCTGGCCATAAGTCTGTCAAACTTATATTCCCAAAACATGTCATAATTGGCAACAACATTCTTTGCAACTTTAGATAATTATGTGTATTTGTCTAATCAGTTATTATTAACCATTAAAGCTACATTTATAATTTAAATCTGTCAAAAGTGGTAATAATCGTAAAATAGTTTATAATTGTCAAATAACATTGGAATAACTGTCAAAATTGATAATAACTATCAAAAATGCTAATTACTGTCCAAAATGACGATAGCTGATAAAAACTGTCAAAAATGACAGTAAATTATATTATCATTCCTTTATAACCTGAACTTACAATTAGCAATATCCCGTACCGGGCCCCGGGTTTATGGAGAGCTACCCAGGCCCTTCCGGCCCAGTCCGACACCGACCAAATTCCTAACTTTACCCATATCTTCTGGAAATGTTTGTCCGCAAAGTGCTTCCTTGTGAATTATGCAATGGAAAGATAACACGTCATGATCAACTTTTTCTTTTAAATTTGTGACAAATCCTTTGGCCACCATACTTTTAGCTTCAGAATTGACACTATTTTAATAAGATCGATATGATTTTTATTCAGACATTCGTTCGCTCGTGTTTGACCCTTGATTGGCTTTAATTCCATCTTCTTTGGAACCAGCTGATGATATATGGCGAGCAAAAAGGACAACTTGTGCCATATCCTTTATGTCACAAGACTCATCGACAGCTATTGATATGACTGATGCTGATTTAACGTCCTCAACTTGTTGACATACTTTTAACATTTTTTTGTCCTATATGTTGTAGTTTCGGCATACAATGGTAAGCTTTTGATTTTATTCACAATATCTGGTGTATTTTTGGTGTATTTTAATTGTGTAAAAGAGTGACTGTAAGTTAAGAACTTGGCGGCGGCGCCGGCGGTCCTAAGAAAAGGGGCAATTCTGTTTCATTTTTTTGTGATTTTTTTGTTTCGATATGTTTTTGAAGAGCCATAAGCTCACACCAAAAGGGCCACATGTGGCTCGCGAGCCACACTTTGCCGATCCCTGCACAAGACGGAGTAGACTGAGTAGACGGACTACTAACAAAAAATTAAATAGTTTCGGTAAAATAAATAATCATTTGTTAGATTTTTAGACGTTTGATTCGTGGAAAATTGACAGTATGTTTTTGGAGGTCATCGAGACAATAACAATGTGCATTTTGTCATGTCTTGGTAATTCTATCAGATATTTCCGGTTGGTTCGAAGAGGTAAAACGGTGGAGTTTTTGGTTTGCCCGGGGGATGGATTCGAGGAATCATCTGTGTCTTGTATTAATTGCACGTTCGGTCGCAATTTTATGTGGATATGATTACGGGTTCGGGCCGCATTTCCGAAAAAACGTATAAATGTGAAATATTACGCAATTTCGAGAGGTCTGTTATTTTTGGAAATATTTTTTTGCGGTGTCGTTCGTGAGGCGCGGGTATGTTATTAATATTTGGCCTGGATGTATGTATATCGTTGAATAATGTATTTAGTGAATATGGATTTTTAATGAAGCACCTGCAGCTGTCGGGTAGTCAGAGACAGCGACTGGGCAGGTGTGGTAACTAGCATACAAGCATACTGCAAGCACCCGCGTCCCAAGGGCGACTCTCCTGCAAAAACCCGTCTGGATGAAGATTGCCACTTCACTTGTAGTACTTCTATACGGCTGTACAGAGGCCGACATTCACGTCTATCAGTGATTGGACGCGAACAACGTCTGTAACTTTTATTATAATCTCCGGATACACGTCTGAACCGAACTCGACTGATTGATGAAAGAGCACAAAAAGAACACACGAAAAGGGAGAACACAAACCGGCAGATTGAAATAATATTTACACACACACACACACATACACACATCTTTATACGAATGAATAATTTTGCAAATTTAAAACCCAAAGAGATTTTAAATTACAAGAAAAAATTATTACGATAAACATTTATTGTTTTATATATTTCTACGAAGTTGTAAATTTTAAATTTTTCAAGAAAATATTAACGTAAACAATATTACTGCCATACAAACACACTTAATAATAAATTATTTATAAACAAATATACAGAGGCTTATTCTAAATTAAAAGACTAGTCCTCCACTAGTCTTTTAATTTATAATAAGCCTCTGTATGTTTTGTTTATAAATAATTTATTATTAAGTGTGTTTGTATGGCAGTAATATTGTTTACGTTAATATTTTCTTAAAAAATTTCAAATTCACAACTTCGTAGAATTATATAAAACAATAAATGTTTATCGTAAACCTATCAACACCATAAAACATAAATTGTGACAAACGATGGTCCTACTGTCCTAAAAACATGTCCTACTTTCTAATCTGATTAAAACAAATAAGATTTCAACTTCAATCTGAAAATTTTGAAAATCAATTCTTTTATTATTTGTTTTATTCAGATTACAAACAGATCTGAAAAATCAAAAATTTGTGTCCGAAATCTAATTTAACTTCAAGAAACGTGTTAACACCTACAATTAGATTTGAATATCATCAAATCTGTTTTGAATCTAAAACATCGTATTTTGAGATTTTTTAGATTCTTGTGGCAATCTAATTAAAACAAGTTCTCAAATTTTGACTTAAATTATGTCAAATTTTTATTAAAATTAAGAAAATCGTATAAATTCGTATATACAGGTACATGGGATAAAAAGAACAGGACTAGATAGATGATATTGAGGCGTGATAAAACCAAATGCACAAGAATCGACAGACAAGACTGGACAGGCAAGACTAAGCAGACAAGGCTGAGCAGACAAGAAAGGACATAAAAGACTGAGCAGACAAAAAAGGTGAGACTAGACTGGACATACAAGACTGGAGGTACAAGGCTGGACACACTAGACTGAACAGACAAGACAGAACAGTCAAGACAGAACAGACAAAAATTAACAGACAAGATTGGACAGGCAATATTAGACAGACAAGGCTACAAACACAATAATGGACATACAAGAGTGGACAGATACGACTCGTCAGACAAGACTAGACACACAAGTCTGGACAGACAAGACTGAATGTACAGGGCTAAACAGACAAGACTAGACAGACGACATACAAGCCTAGACGGCAAGATTAGACAAATAATACAATACAGATGGCTAGAAGGACAAGACTAAATTAGCAAGACTCAGCATAGAAGGCCATACAGATAAGACTATATAGTTGTGGTGTGTGAGACGCCGTAGAAAAATGTATCAGTCATGGTTGGCAGAGGCATTTATTTACATGGACGACGGCTGCTGGCTGAGTCTGATTGAACTGGCTGGACTGAACTGATGTCTGGTTGACTGGGTCCACTGGCTGGACCGGTGCGAATGGGTCCACTGGCTGGACTGAATAGGACTCGTTGGTTGCGCCTCACTGTTGAACTGAACTGAAGTCGACTTGCTGACTGTTTGCGCCTGACTGTCTGGACGGAACTGCCTCCTTGCTCGGGGGTTCAGGTATTTATGTTATGTCCAGGTATACTGGTCTCTCATCTGGGGTTGATTATTTTCGGCTATTTGTGGCTTTGGTGATTATCGATTCTCGGGAAAAACATCTTGTCGTAAATTCCCCGGGGATTACACCACTGACCCTAATAAAATATTTTCGGAAATTCTTTTGAAAATATTTGGGTAATCACCGTAATGCCCTCGTAAAACTAAAAGAAGAAATATTTCTTTATCTGCTCGAGGATTACATTACCGACCCTAATCAAATATTTTCGGAAATTGTTCAAAAATATTTGGGTAATTATCATAATGCCCTCGTAAACTAAGAAATAATAAATGTACCGGCTCATTGCCGCTACATCACCCTCTTGCCAGTGATAACGTTATGTAGAGTTTGTTGCTGTTATTGTTTGTTTGTTCATAGACGTCTGGTAGATGGTTGAGTTCGTTACCGTAGACGTTGTTTGTTGTTGCAGGTTTCCTCGTAGACGATTGAATTCGTCATCGTCGTCGCTGTTGCGCTGTTCGAGGACGTCTGGTAGACGGTTAAAGTCGTTACCGTAGACGTTGTTTGTTGTTGTAAGTTTGTTGCAAGGCGTCCTCGTGGACGTTGTTTGCTGATAGGCGGTTTCCTATGCAAAACCAACTTTCACCTATCAGTCGCTGTTGCGGTATTTGTTCGTTGACGTCTGGTAGACGGTTGAAGTCGTTACCGTAGACGTTGTTTGTTGTTGGCCGCGTCCTGGTAGACGGTTGAATTCGTCATCATCGTCGCTGTTGCAGAGTTTGTTCGTAGACGTCTGGTAGACGGTTGAACGCGTTACCGTAGACGTTGTTTGTTGTTGCAGACATCGTCGTAGACGTTGTTTTTGCCGGCGTCCCCGTAGATGGTTGAAGGCGTCATTGTAGGGGTTCTTGTTGCCTGCGTCCTTGTAGACGGTTGAAGGCGTCATCGCAGACGTAGTTACCGGCGTCCTTGTGGATAGTTGAAAACGTCATCGTAGAGGTAGTTGTTGCCGGCGTCCTCGTAGACGGCTGAAGGCGTCATCGTAGACGTCGTTTTATTGTTGCAGGGCGGAAGCGGCATCATGAGGCGTACGAGACGCGGTGTTCGGACCAGAACTTTTGTCGGGCTTGATGAACTCGTCTCGCTATGTGGACCCATGTAAATGAGTCCACTGGCTGGACTGGTGTGTCTGAGTCCTCTCGCTGTGCGGACGCAACTGGACGTCGTTTTACTGACTGTTTGCGCCTGACTGTCCGGACGAAACTGGAGTCGACTTGCTGACTGTTTGCGCCTGACAGTTTATACTGAACTGCCTCCTTGTTCTTGGGTTCAGGTATTTATGTTATGTCCAGGTACTGGTCCCTCATCTGGGGGATTATTTTTCTATTTTCGGCTATTTGTCGCTTTGGTGATTTACCGATTCTCGGGAAAAACATCTTTTCGTAATTTCCCCGGGGATTACACCATTGACCCTAATAAAATATTTTCGGAAATTCTTTTGAAAATATTTGAGTAATCACCGTAATGCCCTCGTAAAACTAAAAGTACAAATACTTCTTAATCTGCTCGAGGATTACATTACCGACCCTAATCAAATATTTTCGGAAATTGTTCGAAAATATTTGGGTAATTATTGTAATGCCCTCGTAAACTAAGAAATAAAAAATGTAGCGGCTCGTTGCCGCTACATAGTTAAAAAATAAACGAACAAGAAACGAAGAACAACGAGACACAAAAGAAACGAAGACTAGACAGACACTGCGTAAGAAATCAACGTTTTCTGCCTCATGTTTTAATATTTTAAATCAAGAAAGTTTAAGTAATCACTAACTGATTTCTTAAACTTTCTTGTTTTAAAATATTTTATTACCTGAATATTAAAGTTGATTTGAAATTGTGTTATGGAAATAACGAATGATATTCACATTTGTAAAAAAAGCAATCATCACCCTCAATCATAGCCTCAATCAAGAAAAAAGTATCGAATCGAATGGAATATTTCAGCGGAGAATAGACAATGTCTATCATTACCTCTACTTGTATGCAACATGAGAAATAAGAGTTTTGCATGCATATTACATGTGTAGTCTTACAGGTTTTTATACATCCAGTGAACATAAACAAGTTGCTCCAATATCATCCATTATTTAATTCTCCTTTAAAAAGAAAAGACAAGAACGATTCAAGAACCCAAACCATTTCATGAATTAAAAATTTAGTTTTATACACGATTTAGATTCATTGCGATTTACGTACTTTCAGTTATAAATTTCGTAAGTTTAATAATGTAAATAGACTGTTGGAGAACTGCTGATTCGCACTGAGACTAGGATAGGCTCTTCGGGGTTAGGGTAGGTCAGCGGCTGGAGAGACCGGGAGGTCGGATCTAACAACTAGACATACCACATTCTGATCAAACCGATCTCTTCGTCTTCTAGCCAGACATCGTCGATTTATCTATCTGCGAAACCCTTCACTTCAGATCGATTTACGTTAGAGCGCTTGCCGCTACTCTCTCTTGCTGCTTTGCTTATTGCCTTCAATGCGATCTCATCATCCACAGACAATGGAAATCGCAAGGCCAATTTCCGACTTTTTTTATCACATAAATTACGTTTGATGAAAACGACATTTTTAAACATTCGTTTCAGCTTGTAATCAAGTCGGTTTATTCAGACTAGACAGATAATAATGTCTATTAATTAATATTGTTTTAGTGAAGAATATCGGAGTTAGTTTATATAGTTCACGTCGATATTTGCAGTTGTTAATGAACCAAACTCTGTTTACAAACAAACAAAATCTGAAATTCTAATGCAAGTTATCAGTTCCAAGCTAGTTTTGGGAATGCAATCAACTATATTGCCACAAAATAAATACGTGGCTGATTTTTTTTTATGTGTTGATTTAATAATCATTTTAAGGTTAGCATCTTTTTGTTAAGATTCGCTTATTGATAAATCAGCAACAAGTTGAGGCTAAAATATTATATATAATATTTTAAACAGTATACAATATTTTTCTGTAATTCAAATAAATTGGAAACTTTATTTTACAATTGCGATTCTATTTAAATTTGTTCATCTATTTTGGATGTTATTTATTGTTGTATTTTATGGGTCGAACGCGGGGAGAACAATTTATTTCGTAACCGCATTTGAATCGTGAAACCTTTTCGGTTTCGTCTTCTGCTATAAATTTTCGACGTCGAACTCGTGCGTTACAAAGTTCAACTGTAATTAATAGGTGCATCTACCAAAGGCCACTAACATTTCATACCCCATAAAACGTATTTAAAATTTCAATAGGAAAATAATAAAATTTAAATCTTTTTTTTTATGGAATTAAGTGAGATTTAAGTTTTAAAGACATTTCGTATTAACTTTTATGGATGTATTTTTTATGCTTCAAGACTAGTAGCAGTTTAACAAACTTTAAATCGTTTTATTTATATTATGAATATTTTAGTATAGGTTTTTTATCGGCAATAATTTGAACTTTGTACACCAGTCGAATATCTTAAAAACACGAAAAATGTAAATAACACCCTGCAAGTTTGCAAAAAAATCCGTCCATAAATAATTTTTAAAGGATATTTCCTTTTTCCACGCATGAATATTATTCCCTTTTTAAAATGGAACCATTTTCTCCTTTTATGTAAATTTCACTCGGGGAATCTACGACGAGATATAAAATGTTGCAATAAATATTTTTTTACGATACTTATAATATCAATTTTCTCTTTATTTATATACCCCAATATACGACCTAATATTTTATAATACACACTGTACTAAGACTACATAAAAGAAAATCTCTTGTGAAATATTCCTTCACTTTAAGGAAATTGATACAACAAAAAGAAAAAACAAACATTAAATATAACACAAAACGAACAAATTATTAAAGAGGTAGGAATAGACAGGCAAGAATGTATGGACAAAATTAAACAAATAACACGATAAAGCATTTCGAATTAGCATTCTATTTTGAAGGGTATTATGAACGGTAGGAGAACATGGGGCGATCTTCTGTGGAAAAGAAGTAAGATAAGGAAGTTAGAAAGGACATCAATGGATTGTAATTTTGGTGGTGACGACTTGTACCGCGCGACCTTCGTAGATCTATTGTACCCCATCCTTTTCCTCTAAACGTTGATATACTTACCCATTTGGAGCGCCTCCTCTAGTCCTGATTCCTGTATGAATTTCAGGATCTGGAAAGGATTCGAGGACTGCAACTCCTCTGCGTTCAAGCAGTGGGCCCCAAGATACATTTATCTCTTGCGGAGCAGTGATCCGCAGTCTTTGAGCAGTTGTATGGGGGTATCCTCTGGTGAACCACAGAATCTGCATCTGTCTAGGAGGACGTCAATAATATATCGGTAAAATATTTCTATAAATACTTACTTATTATAAATACTTTTGAAATTGCGGCAATTGGAAAAAATATTATTGAAGCAACAATTATGACACAGTACATAATTGTTGCTATATAACAGCAACAGTTTCCCCCTTGTAACAAATAGCAAACTTTTCTTGCAAAATGTTTATAAGTCGCTATTGAAAATTAGCTATCGATTAAAAGAAATCGTCATTGCGTAAATTTTAACATTGACTTTCTGAAACGAACATTCATAAGCCAACAATTTATACATCTGTTGGAATCCTTCAACGAAGTCAAAACCGAAAAAAAATAAGCCTTCCAGGCACAGGGATGTGTATTGATAACATTGTAATCAATACAAAAAAAAACTACAAAGGTCAGACAATGCAATGCCACCTATCAGATTACTCTGTCCAGAAAATAGCAATTGGAAATGGTTCCGAACTGAATTTTCATTTTGTCAGAATTTTCGACGAAGAACGTACGAATCAGTTCCATAATTGGGAAAAGGAAACATGGAACAACATTTTCAAAATTGAGAAAAGCGATATGAATACGCAAAGGAAGGAATTTATGGAAATTGTCTTTTCTTAAGGACTTCCGAGCAACGCGGCACTATTGCAACGGTCCAAGCGTCAAAGCCGCAGCGTCATTGCCGCAGCGTCAGTATCGCAGGCAGGCCCGGACTTAGAGACCCAGGGCCCCTAGGCACTGGACATTTGCGAAAAGCTTTTTCTGATAAGTATTTGTATAGCTTCAGTGACGATAACTCTATTCGACGAAAAATGATCATTCGACGAAAAATGAGCTTGAAGGTGCAGACACTCGTTTTCCAAAGTCCTACCCAAATCCCCCTGATAAAAAGTTATACGGATTCTGACTCCTTCACGGTTGTCTTTAGATTTTTTTTTTAAAGTTTGGTCCGATGTGGATGCCGGGTAATAACCCTTCAAACACTGCGGCCTACTTGTGGCCCATTGTATTTTGCATTCACATATACTTATAGGTCCAGAAACCTGGTTGTTATTGTAAATTGCGCTAATTAATATTTTGTTCTTCTGGTACAATTGCGGCCGGCACTGGGGATAGAACTTGGTCCCCCTATACTGTTAATTAGCGCTCTAACATGAGGCTACGAGCGTCACCTCTAAACTAGGGATGTGAAAAAATAATCGATTTTCATATTAATCGATTATTTTTTTCATATAATCGATTTTGAAAAGTTGATTTTTTTAATAATAATAATCGATTTTTAATAAATCGATTATGTAAATTACATGCTTTTATCGATTTTTGCGACGGGGATGGAAATGTGCAATTAAGTTCACCAACATGAATAAATCGATCAAAACACGGCGGCATTTGTATATATGTAAAAGAGTTTCGTTTCTTTTCAACAATTTTCTTTCTTTGGAGAGTGTCAATAATTATTTAACAATAAAAATGTCTTGTTAAACACCTAAAAGTGGCTGGCGGAAGTATTTTATGATGAAGAACGATAACACCATAGCACAATGCAAAAACTGCCCGAAAGAATTAAAAACATGTATTAATACTACAAAAAAACAGAAGAAGCGAAAACTCTCACTGTCCTACAGGCTAACCAGGTATCACAAATTAATATATTTTATAATGGACTTGTCATGGTCCATATGACAGCAAAATTCTGAAATATGTAAAGTTTGGTTTTCTTGCTTAAGTCATACGTTTTATAACCGCAACATTTACATTAAAAGCAAACGTGTCATGGTAGAATTGACATGAATAAAAACAAAACCCATGGCGCTACAGCCCAGGACGAGCCATGGTCTCCTCCCACGGCCTACACTTGTGCTTGGTGTCTTGATCTTACACACAAGTGTAGGGGAGTCCTTACAGTTTTTAACGTGGATGGCGAGCCACTAATCGGGGGGGTTTCGAGGCAGATGTAATGACATGAATACGTTTTTAAAAATCAATAGACTAAAATTAATAGAATAGGAATAGGTATTGAGTTCATTTGAAACTAACCTAAACATCTTTTAATTCAGTGAACAATTTGCCGGCCTGAAACTGCGCTAAACATCTTATGAATACTTTGTCTTCGTAGGTCACACTACCAAATTCTCTTTTCATGGCTTATATATTAATTACGAGAAAAACTTTGTCAAATTTTGAACGAAACGTAACAAAGGCGAACAATGTTCAATGTTCAAGTGATCAAGCATTGGAGCTTCTTTTTCGAAAATTTTAGCATTCGCCTCAGATGGAGATTAAAAATTATTTCAAAATTTCACCGAAGAAATGAGTGCGGAAAAATATGTTACAGCTAGCAAAGCCATACCAATTATCAAATGTTTGAGTACTAACTTTGTTAGATTATCAACAACGCTAACGACTGATTTCGCAAACCAATTGAAAATTTCTTGCAAACAGAATTAAATAAAAGATTCGAAAAAATCCAAAACGTGCATATTTTTCGGTTGCGACATTTTTGGATCCTAGATTCAGAAAAATATATGTAGATGAGGCAGTATCCTTGTTACAAACAATAAATTATATCAACAGATGTTGAATAAGATGATGAACTTGAATACCAGGAATGATGAAAATCCAATAGCGACTAATTATGAATCATTTGTATCATCTGGAGCGGCTGTCGAAAAATAATGGCAACTATAACACGTCAATAGCCAAAAATACAGAATTGGACCTATATATTTGCCTATAATCTCAAGGCAGATTCGCTTAATATATGGAGAAGTTTTGAATGAACTTTCCCTAACCAAACCGAATTGGCTCTAAAACCTCTCTGTGATGGCCAATTCCGCGCTAGCCGAAAGACTATTTTCCAAAGCGGGGAATATTGTCAAGAAAACACGATACCGTACTTTAGGAAAAAAAATATTTTAGTTTTGAAACCAGAAGTTCGTCCATGTTATGTTCGTCGATGATTTTTATTCTGATAAATTGTTAATACAAGACAAATCTCTTAGTTCTATGACTATATAGGAAAGCAGGAATTTTTTCGAATAATAAAAAAAAATCGATTTTAAAATCGATTATTTTTCTAATTAAAATCGATTTTTCCTAAATCGATTAATAATGAAAAGCAAAAAATCGATTTTTAAGAAATCGATTTTTTCACTCAGTGTCATATCCCTACCACTCCCTACCACTCGCGCCGGCATGTCTTTAGATTCCAAACGATGTAGCAGATCCGCATGTCCGTAGTTCTGTAATTAGTCTATTTATAATGACGTTAAAAATGGTAACTCTGAATCAGTCCCTATCAGAGAATTCGGTCTCGTTTCCTTTTACTTCGTCGAACTGGATTTTACGCTTACGTTTCCTCTGCATGTCATATGTTTATTTTCACAGGATTTTTTAATAACTTTCGACTCATAATTATGAAAGGTACAGATACTGGGTTTCCTTAAGTGTTATAGGAATATTACCAAAGCCTGATATATTTCAACGATCGTACCCAGGTCGATGTTAACAGATTGGATATATTTCCTTACTTGTTTAACCTTTCCAAGATGTCATTCCAGAGAAGTGACAAAAAGCAAGTTTCCATAGAGTCTAATGAATTCAGAGGACCTGAAGCCTCAGAGCGCGTGGATGGCTTTTCATTTGCATCATTGGCAATTATATGAAGAGCTGCCATGATCTCATCCCAGGAGCTACATAGACTTCCACAGGCGTCAGCTCGAGCAGACCATCTTGTCTGAGAAAGACTCTTCACGACTATTGAATTTGACTTCAATTTCGCCTCTATGCAAGCTGGGCTCCTAGGCTGGGACCTTGTAGGCCTAGGCAGAAATCCGACACTGGTCGCAGCGACTATGTCGCGAGATCAACATCTGAATATCGCGGCTTCTGAGTCATTCCTGGCGTTTGAAATAGTCAGTTTTTCAATACACTGTCAGTAGAATGGTTGTGTCGGTCTAGTATTGAGCCAGTTAATTGCAAATATATTAGAAGAAGAGGAGGAGAGAGAAGAAGAAGTTCTTGGTGTCTGTAGTATTTTTCACTTAAAATGTATAACATTGCATTCCGAGACACTAAATTTATTAGTGTTCTTCCTTCTTACCTTACCCTTACCCTTAGTTCTTCCTTCGCCGTAAATATACGTGGTCTGTTAAAAAAGTATCCGACCTTTAGCCGGTAAAAAAACTGGCATACCTGGAGCGTTGGAAACCTAATCACCCCCAAAGTAGTCTCCTTGGGGCTCCACACACTTCTCCAAAAAGCCTCTTTCTGAATCGACTTTAGCTCGGCTGTCGTTGCAGACATAATGTCCTCTCTTGTCTGAAATCGCGTTTGTTTCAATGGCTTCCTGACTTTGGGGAATAGCCAGAAGTCGCAGAGGGCCATATCAGGAGAGTAAGGAGCCTGTCGAACCAAAGGATTTGGTCTGGTTTTTCGCCAAAAAATTGTGAACCAAATGCGAAGAATGTGCTGCAGCATTCTAGTGATGGAGTCGCCAATTTCCCGATGACCACAACTACAGTCGCTTGCGCCGCACACCATCACGTAGGCGACGTAGGACATCCCTCATTTCACTTATCGTCATTTTATTTGCATTGAAAAACCGACGAGAGCACTACACACTATGTCACTTGAACACTGGTCGACAGCAACTGACGCTATCTACAGGCGGGAAAAAAATCACGCATCCGCACGAAGGTTCAAGGTCGGCTCATGCAAGCGCGCTTGATTCAAATCCATCAGGGTTTCAAAATAAAAAATTAAGTCGGATACTTTTCTAACAGACCACGTATTACTTTTGTCCATTTCTTATATGATATAAACAATTTATAGCTCCAATACCTAGTTGCGTTCGCAGCGGTCGTGACACTGTATAATGTGAGCGAGCGATCGGTCGCTATAGCAGAGCGTCAGTGTCGTGGCGTCACTGTCGCCGCTTCATTGTCGCTGCGCTCGAATGGCGCCTCATACATTTCCATAGTGCATAATACTATCGCAATATCGTCGCGTCAGTATCGCTGCGACAGTGACGCCAGACCCGGGTAACTTGTTGAACCTCCTTCGTGCTAGGGATTGGGGCTTGCAATTGTTCCGCATGAACGAGGAATTCCCACTAAGCGCGAGTCATAAGCTGGTGTTGATTAAGCCCCCGCCCTTTGTACACACCGCCCGTCGCTACTAGCGATTGAGTGATTTAGTGAGGTCTTTGGACCGGCGTCGCCAATGTACTGGCAAGATGCCCTGATGTTAACCATTGTGCAGACAGAGCGTGTATGTTGCTATAAGGAATGGTAAAATGTGTGCAAAATTGACGGACAACGGCTGCCAATTTTCTACAATCAGCGTCTAGAGGTAAGCGAGGAAGTGTTCTTCACTTAGGGGTCACTTTAGATTTAACACTGCATGCCAAACTGACTTGGAATCAACACTTTAAGAAAGCAACCAAAACACTTGACAAATCATGGAGACTAATACCGAACACGGTATAGTAGTTGTATACCACGGTAGTTAAACCCATTCTAACATATGGTTCCACGGTATGGTGGACCAAACTGGAGCAAAAACTGGGCATAAAGAAACTATCTAATGTTCAAAGACTGGCAGGCTTAGCAATTACGGGATCGTTAAGAACCGCACCAACTGCAGTTCTAGAGGTTAAGACAGGCCTGCCTCCCCTAGATATCTTCATCATGGATGAGGCAAGAGTGGGAGCCTTCAAATTCAGGTGTAATGGGACTAGGGAGGCTCTGGCGAGGTCAGGTCTAGAGATGAGCGTGGGATCCCATCGTCTCATCCCATCCCATCGTCCAATGGGATGGGATGAGTGGTTTTAATGTTGCTTGGGATGGGATGTGACGACAATTTTCTATGGGACGGAGTGGGGCGAGTTTTGATAATCTAGTAAATCTAGTTCATGCATAATTAATTGCTTATCATATTTAATTGCTATATCTAGCCCAGGAGATTTCTTTGATAACGATGTAGTTCTTAAAAAAATCTTCCGATCCGTTTGTCATGAAAAAGAATTAAACATTGTAAGATAAAGAAATTTTGGAAAAATTAAATTCGAACGAAGTATCGTTAAGAAAGTCTGAACCGAACAGAAAGTCTGCTGTATGGGAAAAATTGGGATGAACGGGACGGTTCATGGGATGGGATAGTGGGGCGAAAATGTGATGGGATTGTTCAGGAACAGGGATCCGTCCCACGGGATGGGATCTGGAAAGAAAAACTAGTCCCTTACGGATCTTTAGGGCACACCACGATAACGAATGTAATATAAGAGCGAAACCTCAATATTGAGGGAGACACAATATGGAAAAGGTTATCATCCGACCTACCCTTTAAAACACAACTACGGTGCACAAAAGGCTAGAAAACAATCTCATGTCAAGGTGGACTGGTATACTGAGGGCTCCAAAAAAGAAAGTGGAACTGGCGTAGGAATCTACGGACCGTCCCTAAGGTACAACTCATTTGTGCCCCTGGAATCACATACCAGAACATTCCAAGCGGAAATACACGCCATGGGGATCTAAATGGACTCTCTAACTGCCAAAGTAGAAACATTCGCATTTCCACGGACAGTCAGCTTGCTATAAATGCCTTAGCGTGCCATGAAATGAAATCTAAAACAACTTGGAACTACCTCCAGAACCTCAAGGCTCTGGCAAGACACAACAAGTTCACACTTCCTTCTGGGAGTGGTAGGAAACGAAATGGCGGATAAGTTAGCAAAGGATAGCCCGTAACAAAATACCATATCCCGTAACAAAATCTGTAAGTGGATAGCTACTAAGCCCCGGCTACAGTGGGATAAAACAAATGGTCAAAAACATAGCAAACGAATGCTAGAAAATTTATGGGTTTCTTTAACTGCTGATACCCTGCAACTGACAAGGAAGCAAATCATAATTGTGGGCGGCCTACTTACAGGTCACTGCCCTTTACAAAAACATCTGCACAAAATGGGGATCTGGAGAGATGAACTACTGTGCAGACTATGATACGGAGATGATGAAACTGCCTCTCATAAAATCTTCCATTGCGAGGCAATTGCACGTAGGAGACACGAGCTTGGCATTACGGCAAATAAGATCCCCGTAAAAAACATGGTACATAGACTCCTAGGACCTAATACACGTGCTGAATCTATTTACATCAGGTGTTCCCAAAGTTCTTCTTAGGCGGGCCAATTTAATATTACCGATTTTTTTGGCGGGCCAAATAATGAAAAAGTTCCAATAAGAATTCTTAGCATCGATATTTTCCTGTAATTCTATCAATTCAAATTTCATATGTTCAGAAACGTCACGCAGATTGCAAGAAAATGGATCTCAAAATAAAATGTAGTTATCCGCGTGACTCTTAAAATCATCGAAACGTTTGTCAAAGTTTTCAAAAAAACTGTATGATTTTGTAACACTTTTCCGATTGAAGAATAACTGATGGCTCGGTATTTTTCTTTACTAATATTCCACATCTTCCAAAATGACAAAAGTTACCAATTTGAAACTGTTCCTGTAATAAATGAAATTTTCTTTCCGTGGAATTTGCATATTCAAAAAGAAGGTCAAAATTAATCTTATCATCACCTTGCAGTTTTAAATTTAATTCGCTCATAACAGCAATTACGTCTACTAGAAATGTCAAGTCGCCTAACCAGTTAATTAATATCTTTTATATTTTTTTCAGTTAATAACGCTGTAATTTCTTTTCTTAAACTTAAAAACCTTTTTAACCCTTAACCACCTGCCATACGTCTCAGGTGGGAAAATTACTGCTTCTTTGGGTCTGAGAGACGTATGTCAGGTGGTTAGGTGTTAATGTTCGTCCTCACGAAAGCCATCTGATCTCTGAAAAATATATAACGTCTCCAAATTGAGATTTAAACTCTTCTAAAAGAGTTTTAAATTGATGCTTTTTGATAAAATTAACTGTCTTAATAACATCATTCATGACATTATTTATTTTCAACACCTGAGCTATAAGATTTTCCTGATGAATAATACAGTGATAACAATGCAATTTATTGGAATTGTTAGTCCTTCAACTCGTTTTTTAAAAAATGTATAAAGCCTTGTTTGTGGCCCATCATAGATGGAGCACCGTCTGTAGTTACTCCTACAAAATTGTCCGAATCAAAAGCATGTTCTACTGCGGAAAATATATCACAACCCCTTGTACTGTCTTTTAAAGTTTCCATTGACAATACCTCTTCAAAAATCATAAAATTTACAAACTCCACCAATAAATATTAACAGTTGTGCCGAATCGCAAATATCGGTGCTTTCGTCCAAATCAATGGAAAAAGCAGTAAACGATTTTGAAATATTTTGTAACTGATGTAAAATATGCTCATCACTATCTTCAATTCTACAAGTAATGGTCATTTTCGAGCAACTAATATCATTGAATATCGAATTTATCTGGGCACACTATGCACAACAACTTTCAGCATACAATTTTTAAAAAATTCTCCTAAAAATGGTTTACTATGTTTGGCAATTCCTTGCGCATAGCTAGGCCAAAACGGAGGATTCATTTTGTTTGAAAAGATTTTTAAACACTAATATCTGACCACTAAAGGACCACTAAAGGGATTCATATTTTATTTGTCTTAGATATGACATAGGCCTGTATTGCTCAGTGTAACTGGGTAGGAGGACAAGGTCTGGTGGTACAGTTGTAGTGTGCGGCACAGCGCACATCATTGAACAATACGATAAAATCGTTACTGACTCCTTGAAATTCTGTGTTGCATTAGATGCGCCAGCAATGATTAAAAAGTTCTGTATCTATTTGAGACTACTATATTATATTTCTGTACAAATGTGTAATAACTAGACCAGACATATTACAATATTTTTTTAAATATAAACTAAACAATATTTTATTAATACAAACCTTATGGTTAAAGTTATGTAAGAATTTTTTTAAAATATTAAAATATTGTATCTTATTTATAATATTTATTATTTATTTCACTATTTACTTATTTATTTTTTAATAAAAATGTAATATATTTTATCGAAATAGATTGCCAGAAGTCACAGGCTTTGCGGGCCTCATTTGACCCGCGGGCCGCACATTGGGTACCCCTGATTTACATGAATAGAACATTGTGGAGGCAAATATAACATGCCGCAGTGTTTTTTAGAGGTTACCCCCCCTGAACCCACATTGGTTGTCAAGAGAAAAAAATAGGCGCAAATTCAATTTTCTTTTACCCAGTTCATGTAGAAAAAGTGGTACAATCAAAGCTTTTAACAATTGAAAAGAATTAAGAAAATTCCTACGTTCTCTAATTCACTAATTGACTAATACCATAAATAAATATAATTACTGGTACGATTTGGTTCCTGCAATTACGTGCTATGAGAGGCCATGTGGGTTGCTAGAAAATGACATAACCTGATAAATAATAATAATTATAAACATCCCTAGACGCATTTCTATCTTTTGACTTCATCAGTAATTTGGCTTTTAAAAATAAAAAGTTCCGGCTATGACGAAGTGCCAATTGCAAACTTAAAAAAAAGTCAGCAAACATATATCATATTCGTTGTTGCATATATTTAATAAGCCAATTCAATATACTATTTTCCCAGATATAGTAAGTCTTTCAACAATAACTGCAGTAGGGGAGAGTTTTAAAAATCGTACCGGTCAGTTAAATCGTACCACCCGCAAATTTCTCTTAATAACAATTTTTCGTGTTGCTCAGCAAGTTCGTTTTTAAGTTAATCGATAATTGAAATAATCTTAGCCGAAATATTGATATAAAGTTGTATATAACAGCGGTGGTAGAGAGTTAAAAAAATAGATAACAAAATGTTATCTAATGTTAAATGTTATTATATATATATATATATATATATATATATATATATATATATATATATATATATATATATATATATAATATATAATGTAATGTGTTGTAAAATTTCAGCGTTGTTGTAATTGCGGTGGCCATGCTAATATTATATACATAATAAATATTGTTGTATTAAACATAAGCTCACATATTATACTAATTGTGACAAGTGTAAAATTAGCTTAGAATACACTCTGAAAGTAAACTATTTCCGAATATCAACTAGTTCAACGGGTTTCCTAAATCGTACCTCGGTAAGTTCTAAAGATTTCGAGGCAAGATCTCTTTTAAATAACTCACAAACTATAACAGAACCTGTTAATATAATAAATTAAGAATTCAACACTCGTGTAGAAACTGCAAACATTCCCATTCATGAAATTGGTCCACTTACAATAATCACGCAAAAAAGAAAAACTGTTCGATTGGAGGATATAATTCAATGCGTAAAATGTTTTATATGGGTACATGAGTCATTTGCCCATATTACAAAAGCTAGAAAAAAAAATTATTGCCCAGAAAATTAAAAAATCTACCCGGTACGATTTACAGTACCGGTTTTGAATTTGTATCTTTCTGTTAATTATTTAAAAAATAAAATAAAGTTACAGATATAATTTATATAAGATAATTGATATTGTACACATGTTAATTAAATGCCATTTTATAAAACTATTAAGCTAAACTCTCAGAGAGACTTACCAAATGTGTGCAATATAGGTTAAAATTTAAGTGGTACGATTTTAACTCGCCCCCATATAAATCCGGGGACAAAAGCAGTATTGATAACTACACACCAATTGACTAATTGTTACATTTCTAAAAGCTATTTGAGAAACTAATAGAATGTAGGATAACAACCTTTTTTGACAAATGTAACTGTGTAACAATAAGTAAGAAACAACACGGCTTCACTAAGGGAAGAAATGCCGACAAGACATTTTAGAAAACCTGTATAAAAATATAACCCAACTAAGATTCCACTAGATATAACAAAAGCCTATGATCTAGTACAGCGGTTTTCAACCCTTTTTGGTTTGCGTACCCCTTGGTAATTCATTATTCTAAATTGTATCCCTTGCATTAGAAAAATGTTTATATTTTAAAAACTTGTTCTTGTTATTATTTTAAACTTGTTCTAACACTAAATAAATGGTATTAAGGTGTCAAGGAATATGTTAAGGATTACCGATCGAAAATAAAAGTTATATTAATTAGTAATAGGAATTGTGTAATCGCGAGAAACGAGTAATGCATTTGTCACACTACCATAGACACACTATATGCCATTGGAATGCTAATACTAACTTTTGTGATGTGATTCCGAGAATTGTTACAAAAACCATAGCTATGCGCCAATAGAAATCATCTACCGACTGATGGTATAATTGTGTGCACGGTATCTGACCCACTGGTTGAGAATCGCCGATCTAGTATATCACATGATACTGTTAAAGTAACTAGAAAAATATGTTTTGCAATTGTAAGCACACAAAACTAAATAAGTGTGTTGCGGTGAGAACAAATCTTATAGCCCTAATTGAAAAACCCGTTAAATAATATAATATTCGAATTTAAAATTTGCATTTAGTTAATTGCCCGTAATTTACTATAAATGAAATCGTGTGTAATAAAATTAGTGGTGGATGTTAAATGAAGATAATTTATGTGACAGGTAAAATATGTAATTTCGATTAAGAATCCGAAATGAATTTTGTAAGATAAGTGATTGCATAAGTGCCCGACAATAAATGCGATCGAATGCAGTCGTAAAATAAAATATATGACCGAATAAAACGCAATTTGACTAAGTTTAAATTTATTATTATATTATATAACAGCCGGTGGCGTCGTAATAACGTTAATCCGAACTTTTAATTACGTTTAGAATAATTACTGGCCGTGTCCCGCAATTTTTAAAAATAATTTCATTATTTTCGGTTTCGTAAAACTTTTAAAACGCGATGCATCAACCATAGAGTTTGATTAACGAGGAAACAACATCAAACACTTTTCTAACTTGTGCGGATAATTTTGATGCGGATAATTAATGATTTAAATTAATTGTGTATATCGTGTTTGTTAGTTTTTGACATGACGTTTCACTAGTTAGTTTCAATTTGTTCCAATTAGTTTACAATTAAAAACACACAGCAATTTTCGTTCAACGAAATATTATGCTTCATTATGAATCGGAAAGCTAAGGCATTAAAACAATAATTCCTAGCAAGAAATTGCATTTTCTAAAAAAGTATATGTAGCTAAAAATAGTAACATTTTAAGATTTAACATTCTAAGATTATCACAAATTATAAAGATTATTCAGGCAAATTAGACGTTCAATTCAAACCAGAATATTACAGAATGAAACTAATTATGTTTAGAAGCCTATCATATATCATAGGACCTATCAAGGTAAAATTAGACGTGCGGGACAATGTAGATAAGATCAAACAAAACCTTGTTAGCTTAAGAGCCTATTATATATATCATTGGTTCTATCCCGATAAGATTAGAGATGCCAGACAATGTAAATAAGACCAAAAAAGCTTGTCCAATATTTATAAATAGACTTAACATATAAAACAGACAAATAGACTTCTATCTGTACCAATATTAACTTTTATATCACCATTGCATAAACGATACAAATGTATGCAACAATGAATGATGGATAACTGAACATATCTTGGTTAGTCTTGTATAAGACCATATAGTCTCTTCTAGACGTCTATAGTCTTGTCTGTTTTCTCTACTCTCGTACATTCTTGTCCAGTCTTGTGCAGAAATGTCGAGTCTTGTCCAGTCTTGTCCAGTCTTGTTTAGTCTTTTCAGACATTTCTAGAAACACTAGACAGACAAGACTGCAAACACAGGGCTAGACATAGAAGACTAGAGATGCAAGATTAGACAGACCAGACTAGACATGTAAGATTAGACAGATAAGACTAGACAAACAAAATTAGACAGACAAGACTAGACACACAAGACTAGACAGACAAGACTAGACAGACAACACTAGTCGGACAAGACTAGACAGACAACACTAGACTGGCAAATATATACAGACAAGAGGAGTTAAACAAGATTAGACACACAAGACTAGTTAAACAAGACTAGACAGACAATATTAGACAGACAAAACAATGAATAGATAATTAGACAGATCTTGTCTGCTCATAATTAGTCTTGCCTAATACCACCTAATCTCTTCTAGTCTTGTCTGTTTTGTCTAATCTCGTACATTCTTGTCGATTCTTATGCAAGACTGACCGTTAATGTCGAGTCTTGCACGGTCTTTTCAGTTTTTTCTAGAACACTAGATAGACAAGACCAGAAAAACATGGAGAGAAATATGGAGATCAAACAGACAAGATTAAACAGACAAAACAAGACAGACAAGTCTAGACAGGCAAGATTAGACAGACAAGATTTGCTAAAACAAAACGGTCAAGTATAGACAGACAAGACTAGAGAGGATTAAGCAGACAAGACAACACTAGACTGGCAAGGTTAGACAGATAAAACAATATACCAGAAAAATATAAACAGAAAATACCATCTAGTCTCTTTTAGAAATCTCAAGTCTGTTTTGTCAAGTCTCATACATTCTTATCTAGTCTTGTGCAGCACTGTCCAGTAATGTCGAGTCTTGTCCAGTCCTGCTCAGTCTTTTCCAGTCTTGTCCAGTTTTATCAAGACTTGTCCAGTTTTGTTTAGTCATTTCCAGTCTTTTTTGGTGTTATCCAGTCTTGTCCAGTTTTGTCCAATCTTGTTCTTATTAAGTCTTGTTCAATCTTATCCAGTTTTGTCCAGTCTTCTAATGTCGTGTCCAATCTTGTCCACTGTCATTCATTCTTGTCCACACTTGTTCAGTCTTAACTAGACTTGACTAATCTTGATTTGTGTTGATTAGTCTTGTCTAGTCTTGACTACTCTTGAGTAGTGTTGACTAGTCTTGACAAGTCTTGACAAGTCTTGACTAGTCTTGTCCAGTTTTGTCCACTCTTGACCAGCCTTGTCCAGTCTTGTCCAGTATTGTCCAGTCTATTCCAGTCTTGTCTAGCCTTTCCAGTCTCACTTACTTCTCATTCTTGTTCAACCTTATTCAGTCTTATCTAGACATTTTCTTCTTTAATAATATAGAGGGGGGCACGGAAGGAGCCTTCACGCTTGCATTTTCTCCTGTATATGCAGAACATGCCGGCGCCCCCTGGTATCACTGTCCCATCAGACAGTGGCCAATCCTTCCACCACCGGGCACGAAAAAATAAAGTGAGTTTGTAATATAGAAACTTCTCTTGACAGTACTTCTAGAACTCTTGAATACTTTTGGCTGCTCTAGTTTAGTTTTTCCTTATCTTATTCGTTGTTTCCAAATATTATCTTGATTTCCGCAGACATGTTGTAAATTTGGTTTATTATATCATATTATTTTTGTGATTATCGATAAATTGGCGATTTTGTTATTTAACTAATTAAACACGCTGATTATGTAATTTATGTTTTCTTCAAGAAATAACTTCTCAGTTTATTTGCAAGTTCATACTGAATATAAAAAACGAGAAATATCTAAACGTGTTCGTAAATAACTAATGGGTTTAACAAGTTTTTGAAACGTACAGATAACCGGCTATTTCCTATATCCTCGCTCTGAATACTAAAGGATATTCAACGCACAAACTGAATACATTCACTCTATAGCAAAACTAAAAATATATGATATATGCTAATAAGTTTCCTACGTGTTTTTCCACAAACTGAATTATTTAGTCATCTTTCTTCCTTTCATTTCACGAAACAACCTACACAGATTCAACACGCATAAAACGTATTAGAATAAAACAAATGATATCTTTGCAAAACATTTATATAGCCTCAAAAATATTTTTCTCCAGAAACAAATCTTCAAGTAATTTTTTTATTCATCTTTCTTCCTTTTATTCCACCATATATCGTACACAGATTCAACATTACGCATAAAAGATCTTAGATAAAAACAAATGTTACCATTGCAACATATTTATGTCTCATAATAATTTACTCTAGAAAACAAAAATCTTTTAAAATTGGGAAAAAACTTCTATGTGAATTTCCATATGGCAATAAAAGAATTAAGAAATTACTATGTTCTCTAATTCATTCATGACTTATAAGTCCAATATAATAATTTTTTTCTTGTAAAAATCTTTTAGTAATATTTTTTAATATTTGCTCGTTTCGTTTTACTAGTTTTTCTGTTCATTCTTACGTATTACAAAGACAAGTGAAACAATAAGAAGTTCATGTTTCTTTAATAAAACCGAATTTGCATCGTCTAACCTTAGAACGCTTTGTGAAAGCGTCACTTCAAAAGCTTCGCCTCGTCGTTGTCACTGCAGATTCATGCAATGTCACGCTTCGAGCACCTTCAAGTCCTTTATATCAAAGTTTCCAACTCTAACATTTCACCAGAATTTGCCCACATGTCTGGCGGAAACTCGACAGACGATTTTGGTCAAAGGCAAGATTGAGCGAACGAACATTCCCCTGCACAGGATATGCAACCACATGCTCATCATTTACATATTCATTTCCCTCGATTATCTCAGTAAATATTTAACTTGTAATTTTCATACCTACTTAAAATAATCGAGTTTCCGGTTTTATAAGCTAACTCTCGCCATTTATTATTTAATACGCACTAAACTCAGTTCGAAAACATCAGTATACTATAAGCGGCCTATATTGAATAATAAACAATATTAGACACACTGGATTAAAGAGTTAAGATTAGACAGATGAGATTAGACGAACAATACTAGAAAGACAAGACTAGACCGACAAAATTAGACAGACAATACGAGACAGACAAGAGTATACATACAAAACTAAACAGACAACGTTAGACAGACAAGACTAGACAGTTAAGACTAGATAAACAACACTATATCAGCAGGATTAGGCTGACAAGACTAAACAGAAGAGATTAGACTGACAGAACTGGACAGATTAAACTAGACAAACAAAACTAGACAGACACGAAGCGACAGACGAAAATACGGACAAGACTAGACAGACAGGGCTAGATAGACAAGACTAGACGGACAAAACTAGGCAAACAGGACTAGACAGAGCAAAACTAGATAGACAAGACTAGGCATGCAAGACAGCCAGACAAGATTAGACAGACATGACTAGATATACCATTCTAGGCATTCAAGAGTAGACAGAAAACACTAGACAGACAATACTATACAGACAAGACTAGACATACAAGGGTAGACAAATAAGACTAAAGTCAAAACTTGACTGACAATACTAGATAGACAAGACTAGACCGACAAGATTTGGCAGAAAATACCAGACAGAGAAGGCTAGTCAGACGGTACTATACAGGCAAGATTAGACTAGACAGACACGATTAGGCAGACAATACTGGACAGAAAATACTGGACAGGCAAGATTAAACAGACAAAATTAGACACACAAGATTAGACACACAAGACTAGATAAACTAGACAGGCAGGATTAAGCAGACAAGACAGAGCTAAACAGGCAAGAATAAACAGATAAATCTAGACAGATAATACTCCGCTTGCAAGACTAGACTGACAAGTTTAGACAGACAAAACTAGACAGCGTGTTTATTTATATCATATGATATACATGTATATGAGATGTTCGTATGTATCATAGCACTCCGCCTTTATGACACTATGTTGGTTTTGCTGGATAACATAACATAATAACAGTAATTAACATACAACTTAACTGACAACCAATATAATTCTTGTTAATCATTCAACTTTAGATAATATTTATAAGTCGTTATCTGTCGAATAGGACACTATGCTGCTTTTATGGCTTTTTTCTCTACTTTTCCGAGACTTTCTTGGGACCTGAGTTATTGGATTCTAAACTGTTTATCGTGATGTACGTCTAGATAAATTTTTGACGTGTCTATGATAGACCAGCCACCACCAGTCTTTCGATTTTGGTAGTGTTATTATTTCATCTTTATCGTGGGGTAAGACTGGACAGACAAGACTAGACAGACAATACTAGACAGACAAAACTAGACATACAAGACTACGCAGACAAGACTAGACAGACAAGATTCTGTGAATACTGTGTCCTTGAAGATAGCGCACGACACACCATCTTCGAATATCATCGATGGATACCAGAAAGAGAAACGTGGGAAAAGAAAACTCACCTCAAACTAGAGCTCATAGGCAATATGTTCACAACCAATATGTTCACAAACATCATCAACATGAAAGAGCAGGACGAGACGAAACGGCTCCAAGTAGAAAGCTATAGGAAACTTGACAGCACCTGAACTCCTAATCACTAGACATGAAAGGGGAACGTAAGGCGAAACTAATACAACGACATCTTGACGGTATGCGTGAAGCGGTTCCAAGATGCTCGAGGAGTTCATTCATACATCGCAATCATTCAGGGTAAACCGCCCTAGTTGTTACCTCCCCGACTGGAGACAGACAATACTAGACAAATAAGACTATGCAGATAACGCTACACAAGCAAGACTAGACAGAGAAGACCTGACAGATAAAACTATACAAACTAGACTTGATAGACAAGATTATGCAGACAAGATTACGCAGACATGATTAAACAGACAAGTCTAGACGAGACAGACAAGTCTATACTGATTTGAGTAGACAGACAAGACTTGACAGATAAGACTAGACATACGAGCAATGCCGGATTTCTGCCTAGCTCTACAAGGCCCTGGCATAGGGGCGCAGCCAGGCTAAGGGCCCCGGGTGACGAAACTGAAGTAAAATTCAACAGTCGTGAAGAGTCTTTCCCAGACAAGATTTTTCTGCTCGAGCTGATGCCTGTCGAAGTCTATGTTGCTTCTGGGATGAGATCATGGCAGCTCTTCAGATAATTGCCAATGATGCGAATTCAATAGAATCATGAAGGATTCATGAAAGATAGAAGGATTCATTAGAATCGATGGAAACTTGCTTTTTATCATTTCTCTGGAATGACATCTTGGAAAGGTTCAACAAAGTAAGCAAATTTCTCGAATCTGTTAATATCAACCTGGGTACGACCGTTAAACTGTATCAGTCTTTGGTAACATACCTAGAACACTTAAGGAAACCCAGTACCTGCACCTTTGATCAATTTGACTCGAGAGTTATTGAATAATCCGGTGAAAATAGCTATGCATATGACATGCAGATGAAACGTAAGCGTAAAATCCAGTTCGACGAAGTAAAAGGATAGAAGACCGAACTCTCTGCCAGGTACAGATTCAGAGTTATTATTCAGATTATTTTACCATTTGTAACGCCATTATAGATAGACTAATTACAGCTTATTTATTTATTGGACTTATAATCGCCAGCACTCGGTCAACAACATACACTGATTTAACATAGAATAGTCAATTTAAATTTATTAGTTTCTGGTGATGACTAGGTCATGATCCAATCTTCAAAAATCTGCCACCATTTCTTGTTGTTTTCAACTTCCCTTAACTCCTTCTCTGTGGAGTCTTGACCAGAAGCTTGTCTTGCCAGACTGTCCGCTCTTTCGTTACTTGTCAGGCCGTCATGTGCCCTCACCCAATGGAAGCTTAGATTAGTTTTTTGTGAGACCTCGTTATAGAGCTACCATGTGTCGAATAGTATCTCTGTTGGCGAGGCCATGTTTTGAAGGGCATCTAGAGCAGATTTGCTATCGGATAGTATAGAGCATTCATCAATTACGTCAGGCTTCGAAAGAATATATGCTAATGCCCGGTTAATTGCAAATTACTCTGCTTGAAAATTAAGTAGTTACTCAGTAGTACTCAGCCAAACCAAATGTTTCGAAATGAAACTTCTCTTTTTCATTGTATGCTACAAAAGCTGCTCCAACTCCTGCGTTTGATTTAGAGCCGTCTGTAAATATTTTTATTCGGTGTGAGTTGTAGACAAGGGAGCGAAAATAGGCGGGATGGATAAGATGCTCAAGGTGGGTCTTTGTTTCAACAAGGTTGGAGGATATGTTAAGGCCGGTTATTTCTCTTAGGGTCTGGTTTTCTAGGGAATGTCTGGGTTGATACAATGAAACCTCTTTTAGTCGGAGGTCGGAAGGTATAAGTCCGGAGATAACGCAGGCAGCCTCAGTGACCACCGCTCGGTAAGCTTTCGCCGCTCTTAATGTGCAGACTCGTTGTACGCCCAGGAGCTTAGCTTTTTCCCTAATTCCACAAGACTTACGCCAAATGGGAGCGGCGTATAGTAATCCGGGTTCAATTGCTCCGCTATAAATTTGTTTCAATGCTATTTTGCGTAAGCCCCATTCCTTCCTTGCCACCCGGCCAAGTTGAACGCTCAAATGTTTGGCCTTTCCACAAGCTATTTTGCTGTGTGGTTTAAAGTTTAGGTTTGTGTCTATTGTGACCTCCAGATGTTTTAAATTAACCTGACACTTGATCTGGTTATCTCCTAGAGTAAAAACTGGTCCACGCTGCCTAGGATTTTTCCAAAGAATATTGCTTCGGTCTTATTAGCATTAAAGATTAATTTGTGGTTCTTGGCCCAAGCTAATACAACTTCTAGTGCTTGATTGGTTTTCTCTTTAGACTAATTACAGAAATACGGAGACGCGGATCGGCTTATGAGGAGTTAAGTAAATAATTTGGCTTTCTTACGAAACTACATCGTTTGGAATCCGCGAAGGAGCCAGAAACCTTATAACTTTTTATCCGGGTTATTGGATTGGTCTTTGGAAAACGAGTGTCTGCAGCTGCACGCTCATTTATCGTCGAATAATGAAGTTATATGCAAATACTTAATATGAAAAAAGACTTTTTGGACATTTATCCAAACGTAGTATAATTGTGCCTTGAATACTTTTGTATACACCAGAGCCAAACTGCTCAGCAGAACGGTCATATTCAGCACAAAAGAGAGCAAATAATTACTTAAGATCTAACATAGGAGAGAACAGGCTTAATGCACCCTCTGAAATGTACATAGAGTCAGAAATAAGGCAGTCAATTGACTATTATGACGTCATTCGTTATTTTGCACAGAAGAACGTTCGTCGTATGATTCTATAAATTTTATAAAATAACGTAACTATAGTATCATAAACTGCATTATTCTGATGTTTATTAAAATCATTATAGTCGATTAAAAATTATATGTTCTGTACTAGTGCATTTGATTTGCTAAATTTCCTAACTAGCTTCGAGATGGTGGGAGGGGGGCCCAAATCTCAAGTGCCAAGGGGCCCTGGGTCTCTCAGTCCGGGCCTGCAAACCAGACTATACGGACAAGGTTAGAGAGAGAAGACTAGCAGATAAGACTGGACAGAATAGACTAGAGAGACATAATTTAAAAATTTTGAGAAAGTAATAGCCAATAGAACCATAAGCTTTTTAAATAAATATAGATTATTAAGTGAAACAGAACATGGCTATATTGAAAGAAAAAGTATAGAGATGGTATGCTTTGTATTCCTAAATTTCAGAAATGCTAGACAGGCAAGAAATATCGTGTGGTATTTTAATCTATTTGTCAAAAGCATATGATAAGGTTATCCATAACATTCTCTTTGAAAAATTAGAGAAATGTGGAGTAAGAGGAACTGTTTTGGACTTGTTTAGCTCATACCTCACATAATACAACAGACAAAACTACCTGGACAAATCCTGGACAGAGCTTTACGAAATCCAACATTACAAACATCAGATTGGGTATACCACAGGAAAGTATTTTGGGACCATTGCTTTTTACAATTTATTGAAATGATTTACATCTTGCTTTAAACGAATCAACTAGAATAGTAAATTACGATATTATGATATCACATTACTAATAAAGCTTGCAAAGTAATTGATGAAATAGCAACAAAAACAAATGAAGCAACACACACGATTAAAAAGTGGTTCCCAAAAAACATATTGACTATAAACGAAAGCAAAACGAATGTAATCATATTCAGGACAAAATGACCCCAAATATGTTTTTTACTGAAAATTCCAATATTTGAGGACAGAGAATTTGAATTAAAGAAGCAATTAACACTATTAGGATTACATATTGACCAACGTTTAGATTGGCATAACCATCTTAACTAGTTACCTATAAAACTAAACAAATTCATATACGCTCAACGCATACTAATGAGATGTATTAACACTGTACTAAAAGTACTAAAAATTGTATTCTTTACTAAGTTCTACTCCCATATGAGATTTTGAATAATATTTTGGTAGAGTAGCAAACATGGTTTAGACATTTTCAAACTCCAAAAACAAGCAACAGGCACAAGAATTACTTCAGGAAAAGTGAAAGCTGAAGGAAAGGAATGATTTATACCTATCTATTGACAGCTAATCTATCATTGTCTAATCTATTACAGAAAAAAGTCCATGTTGCCCAAACATTTAAAGAAAATCTTGGTCTAGTCCAGGGCTTCTTAAACATTTTTCATTCGCGACCCCATTTATGATTGTGATTTTTTTCGCAACCCAAAAAATATGAAATAAAGATAAATACATCCAGAAATAAGATGTATATCAAAAGGTTAAAGTTTAAGAAGAATATTGTTATTAAAGGACGAAACCTATGTCTGTCCAAGCTGTATTATCTATCAGCAATTTTTGAGAAATGTTTCCAATTTTTATTGGATATAAAATTGTCGATACTGGAAAACATTTCGAACGTACACTTTTCTACCCTACTTTTCCAAATGTTGATCTTTTTAATAAAACTTTCAATTTTATCATTCGAAGTAAATATATTACAATTTTTTCCTTGAAGAGATCGTTTAATTTCTCAAAAAATTCTGATAGATAACACAGCTTGGATAGCAATGGGTCAGAAAAAAAGTAGCAAGAGCACATGTTTGTAATCAAATGTGCTCAAATTTATAATCTAAACAGCATCCTGAAACACATCGTTCAATTCTGGAGATATATTTTTTTGTTGTGCAGGGGCCTCCGGATGAATAAGTGCATAAAAGTTTTATTATGATTATGAGCAGTTTGAAAAAATGATTTAAAACCAGTATTTTGACTTGTCATCGCTTTTGCAACGTCTGCGTTTAAAAATTCGTCAACTTTACAATATATGTTTTTTCCGCCATTTTTTGCACCATTTTGAAACTCTCACAATAGTATATTTTCCAACTTGGGCGGTAAGTTGTCAATTGGTCCCGAGAGCGAAATTGGGCGCACGAACGAAGTGAGTACGCACATTTGCTCGAGAAGGCAATTGACAATACCGCCCTAGTTGCAAATAATATTTTTTATTACTCATGCGAGGAGACGTATCTAACAAGTTTGGGATCCAGTGGTCATGAAAAAAATACTATATACTAATAATAAAAAAATGAAGGATTTACTTTTTCAATTGTTTCCAGTTGTTTAATTTTAATTTTTCTTTTGTAATGAAACAAAATTTCTGTCACTTTTATTTATTTTATTTATTTAATTGTTGTTTTTAATGTAACTTAGCGATATTGAATATTTGGGTGTGTTTAGTAATACAGCAAAAAATGGCATTTGTCGCACTAAAATACGTGCGCCAAGATAGAACTTTTAAAGCTCGAGTAATAAAAATGTATTTAAATATTTTGTATTAAAATCTTGCGACCCCAAGATTTTGCTAAGCGACCCATAGTTTAAGAAGCCCTGGTCAAGTCTAATCTATCTTGGTTTATTTAGAATTCAGGTATGAGCTCAGCGCACCAATTGCTCATAGAATCAATGCTAGTCTAGCTGAGGACAAATTTCCAAAAGTGCTAAAAATATAAAAAATTATACCAGAGCATAAAAAAAATACTCAAAACTACAGACCAATTGCCCTTATATCGGTATTAGCGAAAATTCTAGAATACTGCATGCAAACCAGATTAACTTCATTTATCGAAAGATATAATCTGATTCCTACTCTACAACATGGTTTTTGCAAAGGCAAAAATCCACCTAAACAGCTTTGATAGAATTCCACAGTAAAATATTACAAGAAGTTGATATAGTCAATCACCCGATAGGAATATTTTGCGACCTAACAAAAGCTTTTGACTGTGTTTCTCATAATATTCTATTAGACAAACTAAACAGTTATGGGATCAAGGGAAAAGCGGGCCGTTGGATACAATCCTACCTGGAAAACCGGAAATAGTCCGTATCAGTAAATATTGGAAATAGAACTGGAGAATCACAGACAATATGTACACCTATAGGGGCACCACAAGGAAGCGCATTTTCACCAACATAATTTTTACTATACACGACAGACTAAATGAACTACATAAGAGGACGATATTGCACTTTATATGCGGATGACACAAGCTACATTGTGACTGGGAAAGACAAAAACAACAATGTTGAGGAAGCAAACAGGCTCTTAGATTCAGTTAATACATGGTTCTCAGCAAATCAACTCCATTTTAATAAGAACAAAACGGAATATATAATTTTCCAGTCCACAACAAGTGTCTACGACGGAAATATTAACATTGTTATTAAAAATCACCAATTGGAAAGGGCTAAAGATAATATAAAATTCCTAGGCATACATCTAGAACGGTGGTTCTTAACCGGGGGTGCCCGCACCTCTGGGGGTGCGGGAAGATGTTTTTGGGGGTGCGGGAGGGTGTCATTTACTAAATTTTTGATAATAAAATATTTCAAAACTATAGTAGATCCCCCAGTAACGCGAAAGTCGGGACCGAGTTATTAGAATAGCGCGTTATTGGGATATTGAAGCTTTTAGAAAAAATGGGTTTATGTATTTTTCGCAAATATGCGCAGATATTCTAAAACTAAGAATAAAGTAAAAGAAATACGTGAATGAAATATTTATGCGTGATGAAATAGAACAAAAAAACCAGCTACGTTCATACCCTTTGCTTTTTTAAATGTGTGCTAAAATGAATGAATTCTAAGTAGTGAAATTTAATAAAATTTAGTTTTGAGTGCAATATCTGTGCGATCTGTACGATATCATGATTTTTTTTTAAATCATCGTATTTATATATATATACATATATATATATATATATATATATATATATATATATATATATATATATATATATATAAAATAAAAAGAAATTATAGAATGAATTTCTATTTTGTGAGCCACTGGAGTTGACTTCGAGAGGAATTGATGTTTTCACATGAAAGTATTTTTTTTTAATATCAATTACCAATGAATGCCATTAGATCAATATGCACTGATGGAACCCCATGTTAGGCAAAACATTTTTTCACACATGCAAAGAGAATTAACATAAGTTACAATAAGGCATGCATGTTGCATCGCCATGTACTTGTGTCGAAAGCTTTGCCAGAAAGTTTAAAACAACACGTAATTACTGCAATAAATGTTGTAAAATATATCCGTGGACGAACGCTTAATCATCGCATTTTTCATGCCTTTTGTAAAGAAATCGGTGCTGGTCATACTGTACTTCTATATCACACCGAAATACAATGGCTCTCTAAGGGCCGCATGCTTAACAGGGTTTTTGAAATGCGTGAAGAAATTATTCATTTACTGCCTAATCAAAACTGTGATTTAATAAAAGATTTTGAAAGTAAGAATGCAATTCTGAGACTAGCCTACTTAGCACATATATTTAGCCAGTTGAATTAATAGACCTTTATACGGTTAGATAAGCGCATGCGCATCCGCCAAGTTTGAAAGGCGGGAATATGAAAGTTTCGGGCACATATTTAGTTAAACGTCAAAAAGTTCGGGCACTTTTTGACGTATAACATAGCGGAAATTGACACATGTTAACAATGTGCAAATTTTAACCATGGAAAGGTCTATTAAAACTATCAATCCAAGGATTTGGTAAAAATAAAATAATAGCTAGTGAAAAATTATCTTCATTTATTAAAAATGGGAATTTTGCAAACTTTCCCTAACAAACAATTATACCCGATATTGCAATATATTTGAAACGACTGAGCGAATCATTCAATGGATATTTTTCTACTAGAAATATTACCAAAACTGAGAAATGGATACTTGATCCATTTCTATATAACCTAAATTCGATAGATGATAGTGATTTAAAAAAGACGATCTTATTGATATGCGAGACAAGCAACAACAGCCTAGCCATTAATAATAGTATATTTTATAACTAGGGCGAAAAGTTGTCAATTTTTCGCGAGAGCGAAATTGTCCGCACTACGAAAGTTTTGCGTACATTTGCTCGAGAGGGAAATTGACAATTTCACCCCAGTTACAAACAATATTTTTTATTACTCATGCGAGGGGATGTATCAAGTTTGGGATCCAGGGGCCATCAAGAAAAAAATGCAATCAAAAATGAAGAATTTGCTTTTTCAATTGTCTCCGGTGGTGTGGATTCGTCATAAGAAATCTCCTCAATCTCCGCTATCACCATAGAAATTTCACTTATTTTAAATTATTTTCTTTAATTTTTATTATTATTTTGTAATTCTGACATTTCACGTCACTTTTTTATTATCGCGGTCTTGAATGTGTTCATTTTATTTTTATTTATTTGTTTTTTTTGTGTAACCTAGCGATATTGAATATTTGAATATTTTTCTCGTATTAAATAATCTACGTCAAGTAGTACTTATCGCGCATGAGTAATAAAAAAATAATATTGTTTTGTATTTGATATGTAAAATGTACAATTTTTTTTTAAATAAAAAATAAATTTTGCAAAAAATGTATTTCTAAACTAAAAAATTAAAACAATTTTTCCAAAGGGGTGCGGAGATCAATTTTCAGATTTAAAGGGGTGCGGCTCACTTAAAAGGTTAAGAAACACTGATCTAGAGGAACATCAAAGATGGACAACCCACATACAAATCATCAACTCTATACTGCACAAGAAGGCATTTTTAATCAAACATATACATAAACTGTTAAACAAGGAAGATCTTCGCAGTTGGTATTTTCCTGAAGAACAAAGCTTATTAACATATGAAATAATTTTATGGGGTGCTTCTTCGCAAATAGAAGTAATACTGGAAGCACAAAAAACATTTATTGGAAACCTATTAGGTTTAAAAATTACGGATTCCTGCAAAAAACACTTCCGGAACCTAAAAATCTTAACAGTAGTTAGTTTGTATGTTCTAGAAACGACTGCAAACGATTCCAGAAAAATAACGACAACCATAATTATAATACGAGAGGGAAATATATTTTATACCCCCAAAAATCCAGCCTTTTAAGGCCCACTACGGACGGACTAGTTCCTGCTTTCCTACAAAAGGGAGAGAGAGAACTAATGCCGTATCTTCTAAATATCTTTAGAAGTAGCTTAGCGCTCGGATATATACCGGAGCTATGGAGAAGGGCTAAGGTGGTATTTATACCGAAGGTGGGGAAGAAAGACACCACTCAACCGAAGTCATTTAGACCCATTAGTCTAACATCTTTTATGTTAAAGACAATGGAGAAGGTGATTGATAATTACCTTAGGACTATAGTGCTGGTAGGTACATCACTACACAGGAGTCAGCATGCTTACAGAGCAGGGAAATCCACAGAAACCGCCCTGTATCAGCTGACAAACGAAATAGAAGCAGCACTAGAGATAAAGGAAGTAGCGATATGTGCCTTCTTGCATATAGAGGGAGCTTTTGACAACACCTCACACGAGGCTGTCAGGGCGGCCCTCGAAAGAAGAAATATCGACAGCACTATCTCAAAGTGGATGGAAGAAATGCTGAGAACTAGAACGGCGGAGACACAAGTGGGAAAAGACACCATTAAGATCTCCACAACTCGAGGGTGCCCACAGGGAGGTGTACTATCACCGCTAATGTGGAGCCTGGTAGTTGATGAACTACTGGTTAGGCTAAACGACCTAGACATCAAATGTCAAGGTTACGCCGATGACATAGTCATAATGGCCAGAGGAAAATTTGAGGGAACGCTCTGTGAAATTGTTCAGAGAGGCCTCAAAGTAACTGGTAGATGGTGTCAAACAGTGGCATTGAGACTCAACCTGAACAAAACCACGGTGATACCATTTAGTAGAAGAAGAAAACTAAACTGCCTACATCCCATACTCGTAGATGGGAAGGCAGTAGAATACCAACAGGAGATAAGGTATCTGGGTATCACACTAGATAGCAAACTCCTATGGAATAGACACGCTGAGGCAGTGGTAGGTAAAGCCAAACGCGCCCTAATGGTGTGCAGATATCTGGCAGGAAAAACGTGGGGTTGTTACCCCACTATCCTGCGATGGAAGTACACCATGATAGTGAGACCTGCAATCACTTATGGGGCGGTTGCGTGGGGAAGTAGAATCAAGCTGGCCTCTATGAGGAAACAGCTTGAGAAGATTCAAAGACTGGCGTGTGTCTGCATCACGGGGGCGATGGGGTCGTGTCCGACAGCAGCATTGGAGCTGCTGCTGGATCTGACTCCGCTGCACCTTGTGGTGGAGAGCGCCGCCAGATCGGCGATCGTAAGATTCAGCAAGGAAGGAATGGGCAGAGGTAAAATAATCGGGAGCAGAGACCGAAACAGCCTCGCTGCCAAGATCCCCTGGCTGAAAGTACCAAAAGACGAAATGGTATGCAAATACCACTTCGAGAAAAACTACACAGCAATGTGTAGTAGTAAAGCCGATTGGAGCGACGAATCCTCAGCATACCACATAGAGCAAAATGCCATCAAGTGGTATACAGATGGTTCGAAGACAAAGGAAGGCACTGGTGCAGGAGTGTTTGGACCTCGTACCAGATACTCCGAATCCATGGGAACATCCCCAAGTATCTTCCAAGCAGAGGTACACGCAATCGAAAGATGTGCACAGTTTAACCTCGACAGGAATTACCGCAAAAAACGAATTGCTATCCTGTCAGATAGCCAAGCAGCCATCAAGGCCCTTAGCTCATACACCATCAGATCCAAACTGGTATGGGACTGTGTGGGGAAGCTGAACAAGCTTGGCAGGGATAATAAAGTAACGCTATACTGGGTACCAGGACACACTGGTATAGACGGAAACGAAGAAGCCGATCACCTAGCAAACAAAGGATCCAGTATCCCCTTTATAGGTCCGGAACCCTTTTGCGGTATGAGCGTGAACACCATCCGCAAAAGTTTAGATGAAGAAATAAGAGGAAAATGGATGAAAACCTGGGAAGAACTTCCAGGGGTTAGGCAATCCAAAGTGATGCTGGGATCTTTTAACCAGAAGAGAACTAAAGCTTGCCTTAAACTAAGCAGGAACAAGCTCAGAATTCTGACAGGAGCCCTGACGGGACACTGCAGACTTAGGAAACATCTCAAGGCCCTAGGCCTAGAGGAGGATGATGGATGCAGATTCTGTGGCTCAGCAGAGGAAACCCCCATACATCTGTTCAAAGACTGCGGAGCATTACTCCGCAAGAGACAGATGTACCTTGGGGCTCACTGCTTGAACACAGAGGAGCTGCAGGCCTTGAATCCCACCCAGATCCTGAGATTCCTAAAGGAATCAGGATTAGAGGAGGCGCTCTAAATGGGTAAGTACACCAACACTTGGAGGAGGAGGGTGGGGTACAATAGATCTATAAAGGTTGCAGTACAAGTCGTCACCACCATATCTACAATCTACATACCCCCAAAAAACAAATCTAACCACGTGCAGCAAAGGATTCTAAAACCAAGGAGTGAAGCTATATAACAACCTACCTAACAGCCTGCGAGATGAAACATCATATAAGAAATTAAAATCAAAAGTGAAAGAATTTCTATTACTACAAAAACTCCCTTCTATAATATAAATGATTTTTTTAAATGTACATTTCAAAACTATTAGCTTTATGTATTCATTCTAACTTTACCTATAGATAGTGTTGTATCTCAAAAGGTAATTAAATAATTAATTAAATAATTTATAAAGCCGGATCTCGTTATTCCGTTCTTATTATGAATATCTAGTCAACCTACCAATTGCAGTTTTAGCATATTCTAATATATCAGACAAATATATACAATACTACACTTTAAAATGCCAAGTAATTCTAAATACAATCAAATTAGGCAAGACCAGTCGAATGTTATATCCAAAGGAGACGAGACCTGGCCAGAGTAGAAAGGCTACAATTTTCTATTCTTGCAAAACATTCTGTAGGTTTGTCTCACTTATTACTGTCTAGTTACTGTCTATTACTGTCTAGTTTTGTCTAGTCTTGCCTAAGCTTGTCTTATATCTGCGTCAAATTATTTAATATGTTACTCAAACATTTCTATAGAGAATAAATCAACAAATACCTTACAAACATAGAACCGTATGCAATAGAAGAATAAATTCTTTTATAAAAAATTCTTAAATAAAGAGACGCGAAATTTTTACTTTTTTGTTTTTGCTGTACATATGTATATATTTTTATATATTATTATTATTATATGCTTGAATTTTGAAATAAATTTAATTTGAATTGGATTAGGTGGACAACCGAACCTGATTAAACGGTCAAAATTTTAGACGGATTAGACAGATAATATTGGACTACCTAAATAAAACTAACAAGACTAGACAAACAGGACTGTTCAGATAAGAATACACTTGCAAGATAATTTAATCTTGTGAAGTTTTGTTATTTCCTTAATAAATCTGTATCCTGTCAATGTTAGAAATTTGTTCATCTAATAATATTTGTAGTATTATCTATTATTTTTCAAGTTCATTTTGTTTAAATGTATCGGCTACTTCTAAGGATCCAACTTATGTAAGCTTTAATAAAAAACACAATACTCTATTATTTTTTAAACCTTTATTTTTTACAATATTTACAAAACTGCGGAAGCGATTAAAGTAATCGCGTATTTATCGAACATTTCCGACATTGTATTAATAATAATAATAAATGTTGACCTTGTCACGTGCAGGCATGCATTTCATCTTTCTCACCTCTAGACAGCGCATAATATCAACTTATGCACCAATTTATTTATAAACACCGGACATGGGCCAGTCAGTCCCGATTACGCAATGTCAACACGAAACGTACTCGCGATTTCAAACAAACTAGAAACGAATTGCATTTGCATTTTTATGTGCTAGTTAGCGTGTATGCTACATACGTGATAAATACGTATTATGTATTCTGCATTATTATTAGCTGAGGTGGTTTTTATTGTCTTGAACTAGGTCAAACTAAATTGACTAGACTAAACAACACAGCTGATAATAAAATTATACTTTTCTTCTAATATTATGTTATGCAACTGAAATTGTCAACGTCTACATTATTAATGAACACAAAAACATTATAACTAAAATCTAAGACATATTTTAAGTATTAAACTGTTAATTATATTTACGTGATATACTTCTAATTTCTTAATCTATACTCTCTATTTTTTGTTTATTAACATTTTAATAGATGAATGCGTCACGTAAAATTTGTGTGATTCAAATGAATAGGAATTAGTGGAGGTTAAATGCGAAACTTGTATTTCCTTTCAAAATGTCCGTTTGATGTTCCTGCATTAACTGCATAATAATTTCAGTACCTAGTTTCACTTAGAGAGACGACAGACGACGGCAACATTTCATGAAATTTTATCTCGCCCTGCCACTCGTACGTCTGCAATGTCAGCCTCTTGTAAAAATATTGGCTGCAGTTTTATTTCATTGCTCAATCTTCTTGCTGACAAAATAATGTACTTAATTTACAATCCGATTTGATGAATTCAAACTTAAATTTAAAGTGGTCTAGGAAAATTAAATTAAACCGACAATAAATAAACAGAAACTAGCATAGACTTACATTATTAGACAAATAAGAATTCGAAGACAAACTAGATAAGACATACAAAACAGATTAGAATTGTGAGCCATTTTGTGAGACAAACTAAATAGATGTGTGTTAATTAAATTATGATTTCTCTATTTTATATTTACGTTGCAATATTACGTTTTTTTTTTATTTGGCTTCGTTCTCTGAACGTGAGCTATTTGTATCATACAGACATTCTCCGATTAAATGAATTTTATGCACGTTCCGTTTGCAACATATGACTTTGTGTATTATATCAGCCTTTCATCTTTAAACGAAATCATTTACTCAGTTTGTTTGTCTGTTAAAACCAGTAAAACTCGGAAACAGAAAAATAGCATATTCTCCTGAAATACAAACAACGTGCTTCAGTTGTAAATTTGTAATAATTGTCTATTTTTTTCCGGCGAAGTTAAATAAACACAACTTAGTCTAGTCTATCTTGGTTTATTTATCAAGCCGGATCTCGTTATTCTGGTCTTATTATAAATGTCTAGTAACCCTAAAAATTGCAGTTTTAGCATATTCTAATATATCAGACAAATATATACAAGAGCGCACGCTAAAATGCCGGATAATTCAAAATACAATTAAATCAGGTAAGACCAGCCGAATGTTAGATCTTAAGAAGACCAGATCTGGCCATACTAGAAAGGCTACAATTTTCTATTCTTTCAAAATATTGTGTAGTTTCGTCTAGTCTTGCCCAAGCTTGTCTTGTTTTGTTTTATCCCGTCAAGACTAGCTTTGTCGCCTCTTTTGTGATGTTGTCTGCAGACGCTTGGTCTTGTCTAATCATTTCTAGTCTTGTCAAGAAATGGCTAAGTCTTGTCTAATCTTCTCTAGTGCTTTCTAATCTTGTCTAGACATGTCCAGCTATGTTGAAACTTTCTTTGTGTTTTCAAATTCAGTCTTGCTATTCAATTTTCTGGAAGCTTTCGCGAAATTATTACGTTTTTTGAGATATATTTATTTTTTCTAATAGAATCCTTTTAATTGATAAAATGTGATTTACTAAATACTTATAAGTTAGGCAGTAGAATAACTTTATTTATGTTCTGTTAAATCTTTTTATATTTTATTTAGAACTTTCTTGTAAGACGAGAAAAGTTGAAAATATTTTTTGAAATGTGCAAATCAAGTCTGTAATAAAATTAATAAATGGTGTATGTGGCTTCTGGCCTAAATGAAATCTTACCGGTAATTTATACTTTGGTAATATAATCTGCAGAGTTCTGTCCCAGATCTCCCAGTCTGGTTTGCTCCAGACATAAAACGATGAAACAAAGTTACCTCGAACCATCGCCGGTGGTTTCTTTTTTCTTTTTATTATGGTGCATGACTTTCCAGCATCAACTTGATATCGAGGTGGCTATTATAAAGTTTTATTTTTTTACTTTTGCATCTTTCCTCGTGCACATACACATTTTTTCGCTTCTTCGTTACTTTTACTTTTTGTTTCGTACGGTAATGATTCTGTTAGATTATTATACAGTAGCTCCAGTTTACGATATTTTAATTGGTATATTTTTAGCTCGTGTTTCCCAAGAATCATTATTTTTCTGCAACAAATTATACGCTATTCCACGAAACCGGAATATAATTACACGTAAAATATTTTACGTGTAACCCTTTTGTTCGGAGGAAAACCTGGCTGGAGCTTTCTCATAATATATTATATACTTTCTTCAGTATAACAATACTCTCAGCTTTACAGACTACAACTAATTAGATGCTCTAGTTTCTTTATTTGCACAAAAACCTAAATTACAGAGAAAGGCAATTCTGATAATATTAATGTTAATCATTACACATAGTTTTTAAAACTGAGCTTTGTAGCAGATTTTCACGAATATCAACATTTCTTAAATTTAAAAACAACATTACAATATTTAATATAGTTACATAATAATAACAATTTTTATTGTACAAAGTTCAACTGGCTAATGAGCAGTGGTCTTTCTGCCAATTTAATATATTTATACATGATTTTATATTTATAAATATAAAGGGATCCTTCATGAGTAATAAACAAAAATTACATAACATCATAATAAGTATGCAGATTCTAAAATATTTGTATTACTTATAATTTCTATAAATAAAATAAATCAATAAATAAATATAAATTTTCAATAGTAACCTTTCATTAAACTATTTTTATTTATTTATTTACATTGTTTAGAGCAGGGGTTCCCAAAGTTTTTCTTAGGCGGGCCATTTTAATATTACCGAATTTTTTGGCGGGCCAAATTTTGTTTTGTTTTAAATATCTTTAACTATTTCTTTTTTTAGTATACTAAATTTAATATAAATATTAATCTTTAATTATATATTTATTAAAACAAAAAAAGTTGCTAAAAAACATCACGTGATTAATGGACGTCCGCTTAATACTGCTTGTAAATGATTATCACTCAATTTTCGAACTTATCTTAATTTCGACTTATTTATGCCCATAATTGGAAAAGTTTTTCGCAAATATATGTGCTCCCAAATAATGAAAATATTTGTTGAGCATGTTTTCGTATTTTCGGATAATTCACGAATGAATCCTTTATAAAAATCAATTAAGGAATTGTTCCGCTAAAATTTTTAGAATCGATATTATTTTGTAATTCTATGAATTCAAATTGCATGTCTTAAATGATTTCTTATATGAACAGTTCTGTGTCTATTTGAGACTACTATATTATATTTATGTACAAATGACTAATAATAATCTAGTTATTACTAGACATACTAAAATATTTTTTTAAATATAAACAGAACAATATTTTACTAATACAAACGCTTATCTTATTTGTAATATTTATTATTGATTTTACTATTTACTTATTTATTTTTTAATAAAAAAATAATATATCGTATCGATATCGCGGGCCGAATTCACGGGCTTTGCGGTCCGCATTTGTCCCGCGGGCCGCACTTTGGGATCCCCTGGTTCAGAGGATCCATAGAGGATCACATAAAGCAAATTATGACCTGACGCTGTTATTTTGCTTGTTCTTCCAGAATTGTTTCATCATCACGCTATGCTAAGCTCGACGTTCATTTGTCCATTTTTCTGTTGGTATCTTGGGTTTGTCCTCTGATATAATTTTCCAGCTCTAGACCTTATGTCTGAAGATGTTTCGATGTCTGTCGGTGAGATGTTGGTGTTTTTTCGATCAATTTGGACCTGTTTTACCCAGACTGTTGTCTATTTCAATTTCAAGTACGTCAAAATTCTATTCATAGTACGAATCTATTCATAGTGTAAAAACTCTTGATTCACTCGCACAAGAATTACATAAAATAGGATTTGACATTAGCTGAAGTGGGACATATCTTCGAGGGACGAAGACATGTATCGACAGTTCCTGTTAAGCTCATTCGGGCACAGACTGATCAGCAGAAAAGCCACCTAGATTGCAGTTTCGCTGAAACATCGATCCATTATTTGGAGACCATAGCATCAATACTTGGACTAGATTCAGTATTTTTGTATCTCAAGATTATAAAGCTAGGGTCCCTATTGGTGTAACTGCGGAAAATTAGCAAGCACCTCTTATGAATATGGAATATAGAGTCAAATTGCCTGATCACGACTGGGTAATCGCTGAGCGGCATAAATTAATACCGTCAGTTTATGCCGGTATCAAAATAACTTCCAGTATGCTAGGACAACCACAAGTTAATAATTGCAAAAATCTGCTTACGTAATACTTGAACGGCCCCAAACTCTCCCTGTTAGTCGGCTGTCACCTAGTCTCATAATCAATGTCCCTGTAAGCTGCGCGGTTGCGCGGATGCGCAGTAGTTTTCGTTTTGCGCAGACAAATTTATTTTCCGCGCACTTAAATTAGGAGAAGTTGATTTCGTCTTCGAAATTGGGAACATCAGATTAATTAATATATTATAGTAACCCGCAACATAATACTATGATCAACAAACAGACATACAAAGCCACGTCGGGTGAGTTCTATCGAACATCCCTTTGGACATGCCGATGTACATGCGACTCTTATACACACCTATGATAAATAAACCTATGCACACCTCGGTGATCTAATGAGAATAAAATTACATTAATTTATCAAATGGGCAAACAATTAACACCGAAGAAATTTATAAAGAGTGGATTAGTACAAAAGAGCTTAATAAATTAATGTTTCATTGGAAATATCCAAAATATTATTTTGCTATTTAATTTTTTTTTCTATCTTGGCCATCTAGGGACCGCGTTAAACAACTATTGTTCACTTCTGTCCACACTGTTCCTCAAGTTTTTCTCTTCTTCGCCTCAAATCTTTCAAAATTGAGAATTTTATCTTTCACCAGGTCTCTGTTTGTTATGCCTACTTCTCCAATACCCATGTCCACTAAGTCTGCTTTGACTTCTTTGAACCATGTGATTTGGGTTCTGGGATTTTTGTCAAAATACATGAATATTTTGTAGGTCAGCCTTTCATCATTCATTCTTTTAAAATGGGCCTAAAAGCTTAGCCTTCTCTTCCTCGTAGTATCTCCCACTTTCTTCAAACCATTTTTGAGTTGCTTCAGTTTGCCGGGCTACAAGAGCGAGTTAAGTTCCAAAGAAATTTATGGTGTTTTTCTTTGGTTTAGGAGATTTTGAATTTCTTGAACGACATGGTGTTTCAGGCTCTGCAGAATCCTTAGGTCTGATTGCGCCTCTGTTGTTGTCGTTGTTTCCATTCAAAGAAATTGACATCATGCATAATTTGAAATTTTGTTTGAAATTCAGGGGGGAAATAGCTCTTTGGGCCATTTCGAGGTTAGAATTAAACTGACTAGACAGACGCTGTTTGTAGCCTTCTCTGGAGTTTAGACTATTTGATACTATGGTTTGAATAAATAAGTATAAAAAAATTGCGCAATTTATTTTTAATTTAATTTTTTTGCTCACCCTAGACTTTGGACCGCACAGCACTAATAAAAATTAGAGGGATATAATGTGCCCGTAGAATGTTAGTCGTCGTTTTCAGAAATCGGTTTCAATGTTGGAGCATTTTTCTGTGACAGTGTGTGATTTTAGACGATATCCTTCGTCTGCGTGTTTTGGGCCAAGATAAGTCTAGCTGGAGTAGGGTGTTTTAGGTTTGATAACAGTCGTGTAGTGTCGAAGTTTTGTGTTAATATTTATGCATTTTTAATTGTAGATCCTCGCAACTTTCCCTTATGCTTTCCGCATTTTGAGTTTCCGTGCTTTTTGTGCTAATCTTTCTGTTCCTGTAGGTTCAACAATTTCGCCTTTTTTTTTTTCGCCTTTCGCAAGTTTTAATTTATTTGAAGTGACTAACTTGTTTATTGTGCCGTATTTCGTATTTACATTTTCTTTTTTGATGTGTTTTGTGGCTATGAATTCGGTTTTCGAAAAGGATATTTGTAGTCCCAATTTCTCGGCACATTCTTTGAGGATTTTGAGCTGATGGATTGTTGTTAGTTTATCTCCGGAAAGGATCGCGAGATTATCACCGAAGGACGTGTTACGTTTATGTTATCCTGTTGTTTTCCTAGTCTTATAGGTCTCCACAAATTTCAATTTTTCAGTTCTTGTTCCCATGCTTTGATGACTTTGTCTAAAACGATGTTGAAGAGTAATGGGGAGAGGCTATCACCCTGCCGGACACCAGTCTTGATGAGGAAAGTTTGTGAGATTTCTCCTTTGAATTTGAGCTTTGTTAGTTGTGTTTGTTGGGTTTGTTGGATAAGCCGTTGTGTCGAATCCAGGTTGTTTTCTTCGAGTATATTAAACAGGAATTGTCGGTTGATGGAGTCGTAAGCTTTCCTGAAGTCGACAAATATGCAGATGGTTTGGAGGTTTTGTGTAGCTCGAATTTTCAGTCTAGATTTCAGGTTGAAAACTTGTTCGGTGCCTGATCGGTGTAGTCTGAAACCTGCTTGATATTCTCCAATTATGGGTTCGAGTTGTTCTTGTGCGCGTTGTAAGAGGCTAGCGGAGAAGATTTTGTAAAGAACGAAAAGGAAGGACATTCCTCTCTAGTTATTCACATCAGATTTGTCTCATTTTTTGTGGAGTGGGTGGATGAGTGCGCATTTCCAGTCATCTGGGAGTTCTTCACTTCGCCAGATTTCCTGAATGATGTGTGTGATTTCCTGTACTAATCGCATTTCAAGATTTTTCAGTAATTCTGCGCTGATTCCATCTTCTTGATGTCTTTCCATTCCTTAGTTTTATGATGCGGTGTCGGATTTCTTCTTGTGTCGGTGGATCGGCGTCGGGTTTTGTGTTTCTTGTTTCTTTATATGAAACTATTTAAATATAAAAACTTTTCATAAAAACAAATGTATTTTGTAATAGCTTATATTTTGGGACATTTCACACTTTGCAAGCGATCAATTTATTGTTTTTTCTCTAGTAGCATCGGACCTCATGTGACCACAAATGTTATTCTTTTCAGAATATTATAAAAATTAAAAAAAAGTATTTTTAACCATAGTTTCTTCCCTATCAATTTTAGACCAACAATAAAATATAGCTGATATTCAAAGTTATATTTCATTTGCAAGCTTCATTTTTATAGTGCAAGTAAAGCAAGAACACAATCAACATGCCTGAACTAGACTATACAAGACTGGACAAGAGTGAATAAGGCTGAATAAAACTGGATAAGACTGTATGAGACTGAACAAGACTAGACAAGAAAGGAAAAAAAATCATTAATTTTTGAAAAATGTAGTGAGTATTCAAGTCATTAAATAAATTTAACTGCAGTGTAATGCGAAAACCGCAATAATATAATTGAGCCGTTTATTTTGAAAGTGGCCTAACTCCATTTTTCAAAAATATTGAGTTAGCTACCTTAATAGTTAGATTTTTACTTGATATTTCTATACCGAAGTAACTTGTTGCTAATATATTTAAAATCAGTAAGATTTTGTAACACCAAAATTTGCTGTGTTAATGAAGTGATGAAAAAGTTTATTTTGAAAGTGGCGTAAGTCCCATTGAGAGAGTTTCAAACCGATATGGAAAATATGTAATTAAAGTTTATGTGATCTAGTAAGCTTTATGTTTAATTATTAAAGTAGCAGTTGTCGTAGTCAATGTTCAATGAATTTATTATAAACAATTAAATTTCAGCTTCGATTTGCTAATGGATTCATATGGGCCTCTTTATATACCGTAATTTTCAGTAATTCGTTAATAATTTGTTTATAACAAATTAAATTGCAAAAAACTGTATGAGAATATGAATATATTAAATATCCCAAGAGAAAACTTATGAATCTTCAAATATGAATTTCAATGTGACAATTACAAAACTACAAAAAAATACAAACCTCAAATACAAAGAATTTTGGTATACCACCTTTGTATACCACATTGTATACCACCTGCACACAATAATTATTATGTCCCTTCCGCATACACAAACTGGAGAAGACTGAATAGTAAGTAATAAAACAATATTAATATTAATGTAAAAATTATTTAACTGTTAGTTATCATTCTTGATTTCATATGATGAAAGTGTTTACGATAACTATTGTACATGCCCATTATTGTACAGTTAGTGGACTATGTAAATACATCATAACACACACGTATGTTATGACTGATAACACACACGTGCGTTTGGTTTACGATTCGTTGATTGGTTGAGAGCTGCTACTACGTGCCCGTACGTTCAGCGCCCCTCGTGCCACAATTTAAACTAACGAAAAATTTTGCGTACATTGGGTTGCCTATATCTGTGAACCCAGTTTAAATTAAAGTTTAACCCAAATAAGTACTCAATAATAAGGTATGTAATTCATTTCTTTCAATTTAAAAAACGTCGAGTAACAGTTATATATGAAAATACATCTGTTTATTATAATGTTGAAGAATGATAATAAAATAAACATGACCTAATAAGATATAAATTTGTTACACCAAACATATTTTTCTTATTTAAACAGAAACAAATTAGTGTGGTCGTAGATAAAGTATAGTACATAACTCGAGTTGTAAGACAATTACGTACTCCCGGAATTACGCACTCCCGTATGGTAACTACGAGGGCCGTAATCATACACGGGTAACTGTTCCGCTCGTACGTAATATCCTTCTTAGAACTCTCCTTACGTAATATACCAATACATTTATCTTTATTTCAAGGAAAATTTATTTTGTGTATGGATGGACTTGTGCTTTCTTAAAAATTGGAAACGTAATTTCATTGATTTTTAAAGTGGCCCAAGTCCATTTACAGCCATGAAAAGCATATTATTTCTTAAAAACGTTAAATATTCTAATTGGGATGATAAATTTGACACCCTTAGAAACACCAAAACTTTATTCTACTATGTTATCTATTACCCATATTTTTTAATTTTATCAAACGCAAAACCTTTAATATCTCGATTCGAACATAAATGGAGTTAGGTCACTTTCAAAATAAACGGCTCAATTATTTATTTCTACACGTGCGAACACGATAACAAAAAAAATAAATGTTTAAAATATTGCAAAATTCCAATTGTAATTCTATTTATTCTGCATAAAGTACGACGTTTGAGAAACTTTTCCTATCATTATTCATTTTATTTAAATTTATAATAAATTTCTCTCGACAATTCCAAAAATTTCAAATTATTTATGATTTAGAATAAAACAATAAAAAATCGCGTGAATTTCTAAAATATGTTCTCTTAACAAAAATGGCAAAAGTTTAAAACTTTCTTTCTTAATTCATGCGAACGTGTCAATATTTTTAAATTTTAAATTTAACAACTATTCTATTTAAATCAAATATAAATGGTTTTAATTGCATTGTTTTTGTATTCATAAAAATCTTCTGTAAACATTGAATGAATATATTGGTTACCTTTTTTCGTATTGGTCGTGTTCGGTTCGACTATATGTATAAATGTTCTTATAAAACTTTATTTATCATCCAACAGGTATATATAATTAAAAATTGTGCAAAAGAAGCAACTGCTCCTTTATCTGTTGAAAGTTGAATCTAAGTAGGAAGTTAACTCTCTCTTCGAGATTTTGGAATTGGTGAAATGGCCTAAATACATCCGTATCCAAAGCAAAAGGCTGACCTCCAAAAGAGATTGAAAGTAACTCCACCAATCAACCAATTCACACAAACAATTGACAGACAAACAGCTTCCCAATTGTTGAGAAAATATAGGCCAGACACTGCTCTTCCAAAGAAGAAGAGGTTGCAAGTCAAGGCTGAAGCCAAGGTTTACAAGCGCCTAAATGTCCTTCATGCTGGTACCAACAGAGTATTTGATTGAATAGTAGAAAGTTCAACTTGTAGTTAACGCACAACATGTTGATCAATTGAGCTTGTTCTCTTCCTTCCAGCACTCTTAAAAATGGGTGTTCCATATTGCATTACAAAGGGAAAAGGTTGTTAAGGATTACTGAAAGACCTACATAGTTGTTGCATTGACTCGGGTTGAGAGTGGAGATAGGGCCAACTTCAACAGATCAGTTGAGACTTTAAGTTTAAGACTTCAATGATCGTGTTGAGGAAATCAGGCGTCACTGGTATAGTGGTGTTCTTTAATCGAAATCGGCCGCCCGTATTGCTAAGTTGGAACGTGCGAAAGTTAAGGAATTAGACTAAAAGCAAGGCTAACCCTCTTATTCATAGTCGCTCCTTATCTCAAGGATTATGGACGCCTTGATGAAGGCTTCATTTAATCTCTGAGATGTCCTCGTTTCATAGTCACGAAATAATGCTTCCTTCCAGAAGGAAGCCTTATTTAGGGATGTTTGGGGATATATGATTGCTTGTGGTGGCAGCACTAACTCAAATTACTCAAACCGCCAAGGAGATTGTAAATATAACCTTAAAATTGTTATTATTGATGAAGTAAAAAGTGTGCATTACACGAACCGCGAAAGACGGTTATTAGCTCAGCCAATTTCAGAAAAAAACGCAATCGACTGCAAAAAAAAAACGAGTGCTGTTGATTTGACACAAAAGCTGACGCGTGATAAAGGGTAATGAACAAATTTATAAGTTAAGGGTGTACACCACATACCAGCAAACAATTGAGAAAGTGCTGGGATAATTTGAAACAAAAGTAAGTGACAACAATTTTGTTCCTATCTAATCGAATTGTTGCATGATATTTTCTATTTCAAAATGCGATAATTTTATCAATAATAATTTCAGAAAACGAAAGTTGACAACTACAATGGATCGATGGATCATGGATTTCATCGATGAAACAAGTGTAAATATCGACGTGGAAATTGATTGTCGATTAGATAGCACATTAGCATTTGAAGAACTTGAGAAATTTGAAGAACTTTGAAGAATATGAAGAATTTTTATTATAAAAAGGAAAAATTTATTTGCATTCTTTTAACATTTTTTAACTTTTTCTGGTGACATGGAGTCGACGTCAGGTCTACATCAATTTTATGAAATTGCTTTTCATAATATTTCCCATGTAAAGATACTGAGGCTGATATTACTGCTAGAAGTGATTGAACAGCAGCAAGAGTTTCATTCAATAAAAAAAGAAAATTTCCAAAGCAGAAGAGAAGCTAGACTACTAATGATTCTACAATAAATTGTACAATAACAAATATTCCCTATCATATAAAAATAAACATATTTGAGCAAAGTATATTTCTTTCAAATATTTGCATATACAATTAAGCCCATAACTCTCATTTAAGTTGGTAAACTAGGTTTAATGACAATTTTTCAATAAAAAAATGTCATGAAACCCGGTTTGCCATTCAAAATGCAATGTTATTAGTAGCTGTATCAACGGAGAGACGGGCAACCCACGATTATTTAATTTCCTTAATTGGGTATTTACCAACGGCTACAGAAGTTCAACCACATCTCCTTTGCTGAACTAATATCTTCTTAGAAAAGGAACATCGTCCTACATTTTTCCTTGAGATAAGGAGCCGAATAAGGTTTCTTCAGCTGTCAAGGAAGGTCTATGAAACGCTAAATAAGGAACAAGGAATCCTTGTTCCTCAAGGAGCGACTATGAATACGGGGGTAAGACTGCCGAGACATCTAATATTTGTTTTATTAAAATTAAAATTATTATATTTTTTTAATATTTCATTAAAAAAACTCATCGTTTTATTTTCATAGATAAAAGGAAGAAAAGTTAAATTATAATTGAAAATATACCTTATCTTAATAACAATCAATATTTTGCATAAATATAAAATAAAACCTCTAATTTATGCAAATTTTGATTGTTGATTTTTTAAAATATGGAGTTTGCATTTACATTTTGCCTGGTTCCTTTTCGAAACAAATTTTGCGGGCGAAATTGGCACGCTTACTTTAGATTTGACTATCTTCATGCTTCCCAAATATTGTGCCTCCCTTTCCGCTCCATTGTATCAATTTCTTGGGGATGAGGCTCTTCTTCATATATCATATTTCATCAAGAATAACTTGCCTCAAGTAGCCCTTTAAGCCAAAATTTATTAATTTATAATGCTATAGTTATCTTCTAGCTAGGAAATGAGTTTTTGAAATGAGGTTGTACAACTATTATATCGGGTCTTCAAATAAGAGCTTTGATTTTGATATGTAAAAAAAAACAATTCGCACATTTGCGGCTTTATGTCCTCGGTAACTTCCCGAATTACATCTTTGAGGTCTTGAATCGATTGTGTGTCATTGGCATAGACCTCATCTTTCACGTAGCCCCAAAGAAAAAAGACTAGAGGTGTTAAATCACAAGATTTCGGTGACAATTTTATTGGCCTCTCCGAGAAATCACACTGGAAATCTCAGAGAAATCACTTTATGTAGCCTAACTTTTCATGCAAAAGAGCGATGGTATCGTTACTTGTGTGGCACGTAGCGTTGTCTTGTTGAAAATAAACGTCGTCCACATCAATATCTTCCACTTTCGGCCATACAAAATCATTAATCATCGTTCGATTGCGCAATCCATTCACCGTAACAGTTGCTACAGCCTCATTTTCGAAAAAGTAAGGTCCAACAATCCAACAGTCACACTTTGAGGATGAAGAGACTTTTCTACAATAATTCCAGGTTTTTCCGATCCCAAAAGGCGACAATTCTGCTTGTTAACGTAGCCTCCGAGGTGAAAATGGGCCTAATTACTCAAGATGATTTTTCAATGACCCAATTTTCAAGGACCCAATCAGCAAAGACACGACGTTGTTGATGGTTGATAGGCGTGAGTTCTTGTGTTAACTGAACTTTAAAAGCCTTAAGACCTAAGTCTTTTTGCAAAATACGGTGTAATGTCGTGCTGGAATGCCTAATTCCAGAGATCGACGAGAAATGGAAATACCTGGATTTTCCTCACTATAGGCTACAACAACCATATTCTGAGCGACGTGTACGAGTTCGGTTCTTCATAACACTAACTTGGTTAGGAAGGTGCTTCTCGACGACCCATAAATACTTTAGTTTTGCGTACTGTGACCACGAAATTTTCACATTTTTTTTAGTGAATTTAAATGCGTTATTGAAGCGTATATCGTTTCATTTTTATTAATAGCGCAGTTTTTACTTGTCATCTGTCAAGTAGTTCAGGTTGACTCATGACAACAGTTAAAATGGCGGGCTATTGAAAATGAAACCTCTTATTTTAGGACCCTGATTTTTTAATAAATATTAAAAAATTTATTATTAAAACGTTTTGAATATAATATTTTGATCCGTATACGAGTACATTGTAAAAGTTTACCATTCTACAACATAACTTTTTATAAGCTAACATGATTCCTCAAACATGCCTAATAGCATTATTATTGAATCCATTATAGTTTACTCATGAACCGCTTTGCACAATTGATAGAATGTGTATTGGAATTTATTCCCTTGATAGCAAACCTGCTATGCTGCTATATAGTGGAGTATTTAAATACCCAACCGTTATTGATGAAAGAATCCGAATTTCAGCTACCGTTGCAAAACAAAATGAGAAAATTGCTGTACCTGTAAATTGTGAAGACGCAATTATTTTCTAGATATTATTTAAATGAATTATATAATATTCTCATTTAATCAAAATATACCTTTGTAAATATTTTTACCTTTTGCATTCTAATATACTTTTACTACACATAAATGAACTTGAATAATAACATTAACAATGATTATTGTTATACAATTATACATAAATAATTAATTCTATTACGTTATCCGACGCTGAAAAAATATACAATCGCATGTTATTTACAAAGCGAAATACAATTTTCGTTTTAAGGTTTATTTACCCTTTCTTTCTAATGGAGGAAGAAATATCTCACTGTACGTAACATAAAGGCGTGGTGAATCGTGAATGTCAAATGTCAGAGCACGGCAAGTACAGACTCACATTGTTATATAACAGTGGGCAGTAAATCATTCCGTGCCTTCAGTTACGAAGATCTAATGAATAACGAATGTCTGCAACTTTAACGAGTTCCTGAGACGCGTTCTTGTTTATCCCTTATCTGGTGCAGCTTGCAAGAGACAAATCGACACAAAACTCTCAACAAATATTACAGAAACACAATAAAGAAACTGGATAAAGAAAGTGGAACAAAACAGACAAACCTAGAAAAGATTAGACAAGACCAGACAAGACCAAACAACAATATACAAGATTAGACAAGACTGGACTGTATTAGACAAGACTGGACAAGATTAGACAAGACTGTACAGGACTAGAAAATACTGGATAAAAGTGGACAAAACTGAACTACACGGGACAAGATTCAACAAGACTCGACAAGTCTGAAGAAGACTAAACAAGACTGGCCAAGACTTAACAAGACTTGACAAGACTGTACTACAACGGACAAGACTGGACAACACTGGACAAGACTCGACAAGACTGGACAAGACTGGACAAGACTGGACAAGACTGGACAAGACTGGACTATACTGGACAACACTGGACAAAACTGTACAAGAGCAAGACAACAGTATACAATATTATACAAGACTACGCAAGAATAGGAAAATTAGGCAAAACTAGTCAAGACCAGACAACAATATACAAGATTAGACAAGACTAGACAATATTTGACAAAACTGGACAAGATTGGACAAGTCTGTACTTGACTGAAAAATACTGACTTAAAGACTAAACAAGACTGGCCAAGGCTTAACAAGACCGGACAAGACTGTACAACAACGGACAAGACTGGACAACACTGGACAAGACTCGACAAGTCTGGACAAAACTGAACAAAACTGAACAAGATTTAACTAGAATGGACAAGACTGAACAAGACCGAACAAGACGGCTCAAGACGGGACAAGACTGGACAAGATTAAACAAGACTGGTCTAGACGGGACAAGACGGGACAAGATTAGACAAGACTGTACAAGATTAAACAAGACTGGATAAGAATGGACAAGACTGGACAAGAATAAACAAGACTGGATAATACTAGACAAGACTGGACAAGATTGGACAAGACTGGACAGACTAGACAATGCTGGACAAAACCAAGGGCAAGATAACGGTATACAAGATTTTACAAGATTATACAAAACTACACAAGAAGTTATTAAGAATTTAGAAAAAACTAGTCAAGACCGGGCAACAATATACAAGATTAGACAAGACTAGACAATATTAAACAGATAAGGATAAGACTGAAGAAGATTGTACAAGACAGGAAAATATTGGACAAAACTGAACAAAACTAGACAAAATTCAGTAAGATTTAACAATACTGGACAATACTGAACAAGACTGAAAACGACTGGACAAGACTGGACAAAATTGGAAAAGGCTTAACAAGACAGGTTAAGACTGGACAAGCCTGGACAAGACTGGACTAGACTGGACAAGACTGGACTAGACTGGACAAGACTGGACAAGACTGGACAAGACTAGACAAGACTGGACAAGCTTGGACAAGACTTGAACAGACTGGACAAGACTGGAATAGACTGGACAAGACTGGAATAGACTTTACAAGACTGGAACAGACTGGACAAAAACAAGACAATTTTTTAAATATTTTTTTAAAGCAATTGTTTTTAGAAATGCATTGAATATATTTAAGTAGCAGAATAATGCTAAAACCGCATTAAAATAATTTTTTATGTGTACAAGTGCGAGCAGTATAACAAAAAATATGTTTAAAACATTACAAAATTCCAATTGAAATTCTATTTACTCTGGACAGAGTGCGAAGTTCACGAAACTTTTCCCATTATAAATTATATTAATTAAATTTCTAATCAATTTCTCTCGACTATTCCACAAATGAATCTTAATTAACCCAACCCATTTATCAAAAAAATGTATTTAATTTAAATTGATTATCATTTATTTATTTTTTGAATATCACATCTACATTTGATTATCTAGTCGTTTCCAGATTAAAATTCAAATATGTGTTAACAGATTAAACTACTAACTCTATTACAACTAAAGAAACCAAAACTAGAAGAGAATACAGGCGCAAACCCACATCGACTGGAATATATTAACAGAAGATTAATTGGAATTAACCAAGAAGATTATGACAAAAATATGTGGAATAAAATGCAAAAAAACACATTGAACCGATTAATAAAATGTAAATAAGTAGACGTTTAACATTAAGAGATAATTTAGATTATTTAGAGATTATTAACATAAGAGTCCATTTGGATAAGCTGCACAGTCTGTGCGGATAAACTGAACAGGCTGGAAAAATCTGAAACGCAGTAAGAAAAATGAAACTTGGCATGATACTATAGTTCATTTTTTTAAGAATGCAGTACAGGGAAGATAGGGATTATTTGACCTTGTTCTCTAATTGGCTTAAATCGATTAGAAGTTCACGCCGTCGATATTTACTTCTCCATATCTCTCTTTTCACATATATTTGCAGTCACTGGCGTAGAATTTGGTGATATGTAATAAAATGAATATAATTCTACAAATAATTTCTAAATATAATAGAACGTTAAATTATACTACTGCTAATAAGTACTATATTATACAATAATGTATTATATATAATTTAATATTCAATTTTAAATTTAAAGACAAAAAAATTAATAAACTCCAAGTATATTTTTTCGTACGCCAATGCATGTTGAGCTTTTAGTTGTTAATGGCTGCCGTGTCAATTCTCAATAGACCTTTTTAAGGTTAGTTATGGGCATGCGCGTCCGGCATGTCTAAAAGGCGGGAATTTGAAAGTTTTGGGCACATTTTGTTATTTACGTTATATACGTCAAAAAGTGCCCCGAAAAACATGGCGGAAATTAACACATGCGGACAAAAAAAAAACTATGAAAAGTTGTGAAAGTTGTTAAACAAATTTTAAAGTTGTGGTTTTCTGGCGTCTATGAATTTTAGGAAAGGCCTCGTTAAAGTATTTCAAGAAAATGTCCGTGAACAAATTCCATTGCGTATCAACATTATACAGTCAACTTCATACAATTCGTCCCATTCTATGCTCTCCACGATCTGTCTGTGGTGTTTCAAGTTTTCTGCATTATACAATCTTACCGTCTGTTTATTGTTGGTATATGCATCCTTCTTTCCGAAATCCAATGTAAGCAGTTGCGCATAATGAGCGGAGATATGATGGTTACTGGTTTTAATGCTGAACGGAATGTGAATGTTAGCAATAATATTATCAATACATGTTGCATGTCTAGGATGAGAAACTTCATTTGAAAGGAGTTTCGCGTTATAAGATTCTATCAATGACAAAAATTGCTTGACTTGTTCGTGATTTTTAAAATATTTATGTTGTAATCGAGAGCTATTATATACCGACTATTTTTTGTTGTGGAGCAATATTAATAATTCTTGTAGTTTAAGGAAAAAGTTTTTTTATATCATTCAATGAGGCTCTATAAATACCTACTATTATTATTACCTTCTCATTAATTTTACCTTGACACTTGGACGCCCTCCTTGCGTCCATGCGCAGTAGTTCATGTTCATGTTCAGTAACATGCGCTATAATCAGCAGTGATTTATTCACTAGTGAAATAAAAGTCTCTATGGCAACGCATCAAAATAACTCGCTTACGGGCTCCGTAAACATAATCCTAAATGTTCGCTGATGTTCTTTTTGATCGCCAATCACACAACTTATTATACCTACATTTTTCTTGCACAAATCTCAAGATTTTTGCCGGAGTAATCTTTCCGCGTCACCATCTCATAATAATTCTTCGGCTGTATCGAGTTACGATTAATAAAACACAAATTCATTAAACACAATAAATTTTCTCAAGAAAATTTTGACGCACGAATCAACAATTTTATCGTTGCCATGACAACACCACAATCATGACCAACTTTTCTTTGAATTGTTTCTTGTTGAAATAAATGCAAAATTGAATAAATGCTTATATTTCACTCGCGGATAAAGTTAAGGCTTAACTCGCGAATTTAAATTCTCGTCAATTCTTAATATTATACCCTTTGGGTTCGTCCATTAATCACGTGATTTTTTTTAAGCCCCTTTTTAGAGCAACTTTTTAAGCATGTTTTAAGATAAATATTACAATTGTAGACAGACAAACTAGTAAGACCATTTTTACACGTCTATATAAGGTTTATACAAGACTCACAATATTAGAATTATATAAGATATATGGCTTATACAGGACTCAGAATATTAGAGTTATATAGCTATATAGAACTATATAGAAACTTATACTATATATACTATATACTATATAGAACTTATACAAGGCTCACAATATTAGAGTTATAATATTATAAATACAAGACCATTGAGAGAAAATACAAGATTATATTTTTGATTTAGTTTGTTTAGTGAAAATTATTAGCACGAGTTAGACATGGACATGATTTTACTAGCAAATATATTAACTTATAGAATATTTAATAAATCTAAGAAGATATATCTATATAAATAAATGAAACTCTTTCTCTATGTTCATAAAAAGAGCTTTTCAAATATGTGCTTCCAATGAATATTAAATTTCAGTTTTTGTCGGTTTTATTTTCCCAAGGAAAGATGTCCTGGCACAAGGAGCATGATATAAAATTAAAGACACGCGTTTGCATGCATACAAATTCCTCCGATAAATTTTCCACCCTTTGTCGAACCTAACAATACTAAATTATTCGCCGAACGAAAGAACTATTTAAATTAAACGTCGATGATTAAGACTAACAATAAATTTGCTCCCCAGACGGATATCGATGCGTTATATTCTCCATTATTCGATTTTTGCCCCGTCCTATTACCTTTTTTCCTCTTGCAAGTTCAAGCGGGATTATATAATTTATCTATCCTTGAATTAAAACTGTCGGATCGGACGGATAGATTCCCGTTTTTCTTTCATGTTTAATCGGGAAGATATTTTTAATTAAATGGATTCTCTAGGAAATTCGATGCCGATGTCTGAGATTCCGTATCAATTTAAATTCCAATACAAGAAAGTATGTATTAGGTAAATTTACGTGCATTGCGTTTAACTGAACCGAATACGCGGACAAAAACTCTCAATGGATAGATTCCCAATCTACATATTCACCAAAAAGGTAATACAAGAAATATAAGCTATAAAAAATATATCTTATAGAAACTGTCTACGTTACAAATTTAACAAATTGTTTTTTTTGTTGTATCCAGTCATTTTTTGCAAAATAAAATTACATACATTTCTATGTTTAACACGTTTTAATTATTCTAGTGAAATTGTTAGTAAAATCCTTAATATTCCTTTCACTTCAAACCTAAAAGTCCTTTTTAAAATATCATTGGGTATTTTTTAGCTCAGTTAGAAAATAATTGGATCATTTTCTCATTTTTACTGTTTATCTATGTAAGAAAATTTAATAATTTATTGTCTCATCTCTTTATAGTAAAGGATTTCCAAGTTTTTAACAGTTTAAATATATAAGAATAAATATATAAGAATAAAGAAATATGCTGTAATTTTACTCAATATTAGTAATCTGTTCTGTGAAATGTATAATGGTAAATTGAAAGCCTTTATGCCTTTGGAGAATATAATGTTGTGGGAGTTGGCGGATTAAACTGTGGATTATCGGAAATACGAGGCAATTATTTTTTTCTGTTTGCTCCTTTATTGACATTGCATGGAGGGTTGCAAAAGAGGATTTTTTTATTCATGCGAGCATATAATTGCTTCGAAATATACAGAATGTAATAGCCAAAGATTTATAAGGGCTTTGCCATTATTTAACGTTCTAAATTTATTGTTAAACTGAACAAAAAAATACATTTAAGGATTCTTTCTAATAAGTCGCAATTCAAGCTAGGCAAACGAAATTTAGGCATTATCAAGCTTAATTATGTCTCTTTCGTGATAATAAATCACATTATTGATTGCCAACAGATATTGTTTGTATTTGATAAACAACATATATTAAATAAAATATTAATTTTATTCTTATGTTTAGTTGAAGCGAACACATGGACAGTTTGAGTCTGTGAATTTATCAGGTGTTTTATAGGTGGGGCTCCCACATACTTTATGCCAAAAAAAAGGCATTTTTCGGAAAGAAAATCAAACACAACGAAGCAATATTTGTCAATAGCGATGATTCGTTCAAATTACTGTCGGTACACAGTCGGTACACATTGTACAAATCGTCGGTACAAATTACTGTCGGTTTACATCAAGTGAGAATAAATAGAAATGTCTATCACAGGTTCTTAAACTGGGGTCCGTGTAGCCATTGTTGGCGATGATATATTGCACACGATTAAGTTCTTTTTACTACTATTCTTATTCCTTCTTCTTTTTTCGTTTTGCCCATTCAAAGAGCGCGTTTATGCGTTCAGGCGATAGTTGTTTCGCCTTCTTATCCTCCCAAAATCTCTTCATGAATGCACTATGTTGTATCTTGCGTTCTGTCGAACTCTTCCTACCAGTTTTCTTTTTAGGTTTCTCCAGAAGTTTATGTTTGGCTACTTTTGTCCTAAATGATCCATAGTTTGCTATGACGTCGTGTGTGATATTCATTTCTTGGAGGTCCGCCTTAGTTTCTTCTAGCCATTTTATTTTGACCTTCTTTGAGTTGATTACTTTGAATATTCTTTGAGTTAGTCTGTCGTCACCCATACTATATATATATATATATATATATATATATATATATATATATATATATATATATATATATATATATATATATATATTTATATATATATATACATATATATATATATATATATATATATATATACATAGAATGTACATAGAAATTCAGGCGTCTCTTCCGTACGGCATCAGTAAACCTGTCACTGAAGGAATAAAGTTCCGCTGTTCTTCTCTTAATCCAAAATTCCATTTTCCAATTCCAAATTCCAAAACATTTTTTTAGTAGAATTTTCCGCTCATGCTTTTCGTTTTCTATAGTTTTAGAGTGACCACCTAAGCATATGGCTTCTGAAGCATATGAAGCTTCTGGAAAAACAATGGTCTTGTCGTGTCGTATTTTTGCATTACCCGATATAACTCTTTTGTTATAATGATTCCATGTTAGCCTGTACGCCTTATGGAGTTTGGTGGCTCTTTCTACGTTGGCTTTACTGTCTAGTCCTGATGGTATTATAATTTCTCCAAGGTATTTGAAAGAGGACACTTGTGTAATTGTGCCGTTTTCCATCTCTAGCGGAGTTTTTGCACATCTCTTGCTGCAGATTTTCCATATACTGAGTTTTTTCGTATGATATCTGGAGGCCTGTCTTTGATGCTATATTGTGTAGTCTCTGTATGGCATATCGTTTTATCCCTGGTCTTAGTAACGACTGCTAAATCATCAGAAAACGCTAAAGATTTAACATTGACCTTGCTTCCCGAGTTTCCAACCCACACCCTTCATATCCTTTCATGTTTCCCATTCTCTAATAACTTTGTGAAATAAAACAGTTAGTTAAAGTTAAACAGAATAGGAAGAGACCGTCACCTTGACGAACGCCCGTAGATATTTCAAAAGGCGCAGAGTCTTCCACAAGAATTTTCACTTTAGACGTCGTATTCGTGAGAGTCTGCTGGATAATAGCTCTGGTCTTCTTGTCCACTTCAAGTTTTTCTAGAGCAGTGGTTCTTAACCTGGCTTCGACCGAACCCCAAGTGTTCGGGAAGTCAGTCTCAGGGGTTCGGCGGAGGTCAACCACCCGACGTCATCGTGACGTAGAAACCGTATTGGTTTCGGGAACTAATGCTACAGAAACGACCTGCAAGACTGTCAAGCAGACACCTTCATACGTTCGAGATGACACGCCCCACTCGTCAATCATTAGCTGCGGATGATCACGCAACATCGCTTGGCGTTTTTATGCTTCAGGAAATTTGGTGCTCCCAGTATTCGAATTGTGACTGTCCTGATTGTAGGTCGTGTGATTTATTTCTTAATATTTTAATCCCTTCATACTATGTCGAGCAAAAAAAGAAAGTGGTCGGATGAATATGTACAATATGGATTCACATGTATAACGGAACGTGATGAATCATGCAATTAGGAAGCTGACTCCGTCTTAATTGCATGATTTGCAATGCCAAGTTGAGCAATTCCAGTCTAGGACCGGCAAAACTTAGAGAACACTTCGTTAATCTGCATGGAAATTACAAAAATACAACACTCGCTGAATTCAAGGAAGAGGCACAGATTTATTGGAAAGGGTACTCTGCCTGTCGTCGGCTTTATACCCATCGACAAACCGATCCTTACAGCATCGTACGAAGTTGTTTACCTTATTGCAAGGCAGGGCAAACCACACAATATTGGGGAAAAACTCATAAAACCAGCCGTGTTGAAGATCATGCTGGGAAAAGCGGCTGAAGTTAAGTTATCCCAAATTCCTCTTTCAAATGACACCATCAGTGACAGAATAGACGATATGAGCAAAGATTTCTTGGTCCAAGTAGTTGCAGATCTGATTTCAAGCCCGGAAAAATTCAGCCTTCAACTCGACGAAACTACAAACGTTTCTAATCTAAGTCAGCTTGCGGTATTCGTGCGCTGTAAGACGAATACCGCACGCTAAAGACGACGTGATAAAGGAAGATTTTTTGTTATGTAAGCCTCTTACAACAACAACTAAGGCAGCCGATGTAAAGAAACTAGTGGATGATTTCTTCAAAGAAAATAATCTTTCTTGGGATATTGTTTCTGCAGTTTGTTCGGACGGAGCTCCAGCCATGCTGGGAAGAAAGTCTGGTTTTGGTGCGCTAGTGAAAGCCGATGTACCACACATCGTTGTTACTCATTGTATTCTTCACAGGCATGCATGCGTTGGCAACAAAAACCATGCCTCCAAAACTAGCAGGTCTTAAATACCGTAGTGGAATGCGTAAAAACTATGTGCGCAATAGTGCGCTGAGGCACCGCATCTTCAAGGAGCTGTGTAAAGAAATGGCATCTGAATTCGAGGTACTTCTGTACCATTCAAACGTTCGGTGGTTATCCCGGGGACAGTTTCTGTATCGTGTTTTTGCCATACGTGAGGAACTAGTCCTGTTTTTGCAAGAGCACTAACATAGTCATGCAGATTGCTTCAAAAATTCTGAATTTATTCTCATGCTTACGCACATGGCTGATATCTTCGCAGCTCTCAATCATCTGAATCAACAGATGCAGGGCGGTGGTGTTAACATCATCGAAGCGAAAGAAAACCTGAAGGCGTTTCAAGAAAAGATACCGTTGTGGAAACGACGAACAGAAAACGGTAACTTTGCAAACTTTCCCCTGCTAGACGAATATGTAAATAGGATCGAAGATGTGCCTGGAATCGGAGATATTTCTGTATCGGGGGAACTGAAGCACACAATTTCCATGCACTTAGACGAGCTTGCAAAGTCTCTTGAAGAGTACTTCCCTTCAAGAGAGTTATATCCAGTATGGGTGAGGCAGCCGTTTACGTTTGATGTTAAGGCAACAGATGTCAATGATACATACTTGGATGAAATCATTGAAATTCAGCAGAGCCGGGTTCAACAGCAACTCTTCAAAACAACAACGCTCTGATCGTTTTGGTGCCACCAAATAGTAACGTATCCTATTGCGAAGAAAGCTCTGGAGATTACAAATATATGATATGAAATATGATAACAAATGATACCGTTTGTGACAACATATCTTTGCGAGCAATCCTTTTCGAGGATGCTGGACATTAAGACGAAGAAAAGGAACTGACTTAGTTTCGAAAATGACATGCGAGTGGCACTTGCCAAGGTAAAGCCTCGCATTTCCGAACTGGTTTCTAAAAGGCAACAACAGCAGTCACACTGATTTGCAATTTTGTTCTTTGTTCTTAACGTTTTATCCTTTGTTCTTAATGTTTTGTTCTTTGTTCGTAATGTTTTGTTTTATAATGGTTTTGTTTATTTTGTGGACCAATAAAATATATACCTATGTTTTGAATTTGAAAAATTATATTTTATTTTTCCAATTAAAAGGGGTTCGGTGAATGCTAATATGAAACTGATGGGGTTCGGTACCTTCAGCAAGGTTAAGAACCACTGTTCTAGAGTATCAAAAAATGTTTGTCCACAGAATCATACGCCTTCTTAAAGTCCACAAAAGTGACGATTGTGCTGGTACTTCGGCGAATCCTCAATATCGTTCAATATTTGTTCTGTACAAGATCGACTTTTCTGAAACCCGCTTGATACTCGCCAATCAGGTGATCTGTTTGTTTTTCTAATCGGTTTAAGAGAGCTTTTGAAAGAATTTTGTTTGCAATCGTTAGTAGAGATATGCCTCTATCCTATCCTATATCCCTCTATAGTTGTCACCTTTCTTGTATAATGGATGTATTAATGCGCACTTCCAATCTTGCGGGATCGTTTCCGTTTCCCATATTTCTACTAAGATTGCATGAATTCTGCTTACACGGTAATCTCCAAGTTAATTATAATCTACTATTTCTATTCATTTTAAGTGTCTTATTCTATATCCTAATTAATATGCTTGTGTTCTAATAACTTATGACCATTTATTAAAATAACCAGAGATACATCTTTGCCAATATTTATAATAAGGAAGTGCCTATGAGATTATTGAGCAAGAAATCAAGTCTAAAGAACTACGTGAAACGCCTATGGTCGGGGTGGCGTCCGCATAACAAAGTTGTTCAAGATAGGGTCCGCAAATAAAAATGTGTTCAAGATATCTGGGGGTCCCCAGACTACATAAGTTTAAGCCACTAATTAAGGCAGTAATAGCTGGCCTAGATATATAAAACTTCAATTAGTTTATTTAGAACAGTGTTCTTCAACCTTTGTCATTTGGGGAAATATTCAAAAAATGTCTTTTGCAATCCCGTTAAATGATCCAAAATATGATTTTTTTTTATTCTGGCCGAATTCGATACTATTGTTTGCCAGGAAATCATTTAAATTAGGAAGAAACATTCTGTATTACTTTTCGTGATGCATTCCTCCCAATCCTTCATTTTCGATTTGATTGAGTTTACTTTGCTATTGACCTTAAAACAGCAGTAGTTGGTCCTAGAAGTTAAAGATTAACTTCCTTCATGTACGAAAATATATCTGCAAGATTTTGAAGTCAATTAGTGTCAGTAAGTTTTCCAGAAAATTGACGTTCAGATAAAAAGATTCGAATTTCATAATGCAAGTCCCAAAGTCTGGTCAGAACCTTTCCACTGGATAATAATCTTACTTCAGTATGAAGAAGGAGATTTTTATGTGAGTTTCCTAGATCATCGTACAATAGGGCAAATACCTTCGTTTTAGGGGTCTGGATATTAATAAAATTAACTATTTTAACGGCCTCATTGAGAACTTCTGCAATGCTTTTGGTGTCCGTTTAACAGCGAGAGCATGACGATGAAGACAGCAATGGCTTGGTTTGATGTCTGAAACTAGTTTCTTTAAACGTGCTATTACGCCCTTTATAATACCAACCATAGCTTTAGCTCCATTAGTGCATATATGATGACATAAATTCCAAGAAATTGAATGTTTTTCAAAATATGCATTAAGTAAATTAAATATTTCTTCACCTGTTGTTGAGTTGACAGAGCTTTGCGCAAAAAAGCATATCTTCCTGAAAATTGGATTCGTTTATGTATCTCACGAAAACTAACAAAATTGTTAATCGAGCCACATCTGTAGATATGTCTGTTCATTTGCAGAGTGAATCCATCTTTGGGATTTTTCAAACGACTTACTAGTTCCACTTCGCAGTAATCTGACATATCTTTAATTCGTCATGAAGTCGACAATGGGACGAGGTCAATTTTGTTTGCAATTTTTTCATCGATCATGTATTTGATTAAATCTGATTAAATTTGAATTTTGTACAAGTTTTAATTAATTTTTCTGCATTCGTTTGAGCTTCGCGCAAACTAACTAAATAAGACGCTTTTAGAACATTTTACAACATCGTCACGAACATACCTTACAGATGAATTCTTTTTCTGCTGTAGTTAAGATGTTTTCTTTTGAAATATTCGCTTTTACCTTTTAAAGTCGGATGTTTATTTTCCAAATGACGCTTTAACTTTGCAGGATTTAAACTGCTGTTGTTGACTACTTGCTCACATATCACACAAAACACAATTGGCTCATTTTTATCGCCAATCCAGGTAAATCCAAAATTCAAATAACCTTCATCATACTTTCGTATTTGTTGGCTAGTAGATCCTGATTTATTTTCTTCTTCAATATCAGCTCCAATGTTGAACGGAAAACTGGTGGAATTTTCAATACAGCAACAAGCTTTTTCTTTGGATTTTGATTCCAATTTCCCAGTTTTAAGTCAATTCTGCATTATATTTCTAAAGGATTTTAGGATAAGTTCAAACAAAACTCAATTTATTATAAAATACTTAACTTACTACCGTTTGCATTTGTAAGACTTGATATGAATAGTTCCGATATGAAACTCCAATCGACACACGTGTTCCAGAGAGCGGCGCAACGCATCTTCTATAGTTGTAAACGCCGCGCCGGTTAAAGTTCAGATTATTTTAGCATTGATTCGCGGAACCCCTGGATGTTTTAGTGGAACCCTGGGGTTCCATGGAACACCGGTTAAAGAACACTGATTTAGAACAAAACAAATGTCTTACTTTCTAATAAAATATACAGTGTGTGAGGTAAACATGCGGCAAAAATTCAGGGGATTATTCCTTGCCCTATTCTAAGAATATTTTTATGATTTCTGAAAAACACTTAGATTCGAAGATACAGGGTTAACAAAATTTGTGACAATAACAACATTTTATTATCAAAAAGTACATGTAAAGACTTCCTCCAGCCTAGATACAAGCATTCAATCTTCTAGTCATTAAGAACCGAACTCTTTCAAACACACCAGGGTTGTTTCTAATTGAGTTACTCCCAGCAATTCTAATCCGAATCGATTTCGCAATTCGTCCAAATTCTCCAGTGGAGTAGCGTAAACAAATGACTTTAAATAGCCCCATAAGAAATAATCCAGAGGGTTAGTTCTGCGGACCAATCCAGCGATTTCCGTATCTTGCTGTTAAAAACTCACGAGCAACCAAACTGAAATGTGGCGGTGCACATTGCAATTCTTGTCGCCATTGGTACATCCTGCAGAAACTCGGTCAGTGTTTCTTCCAACAAGTTGCGATACATCACGCCAGTAAGTCTTGTTGGTAGAAATACCGGTCCAATTACATAGTCACCCACAATTCCAACGCAAACATTCAAGGAGTACTGATGATTGAAATCGATCTTCACATATCTTATGCGGGTTTTCTTCTGCCCACACATTGTTGTTATGAAAATTCCTTATTGTATTCTTGAGAAACTGACTTCAACGGTGAAAAGAACCTATGTTATGAATTGAGGAATTAGAACTAATATTTGCAAAAGCTTTTGACATAACGCAATACATGGATGATAATCAGCAAGTAGTTGAATACGTTGAATGTGATATGGATACAACAAATTGCCTTTAAGGATATTGCAAACTGTCCAATGGCTTACATTCAAAGTATTGGAAATTTGTCGCGTAGAAGTACTACTAGTAAGTATCTTCCTCTATCATGTATAGCACATTCTGTTCCAGTTGTACCATTCTTACAGTCATTAATCTTCCTGGTCATCCATTTTGTTTCAATGTTCTTGTTTCATGAAGACGTCCATGAATGTTTTCGAAAAGTTTTCGGTCGGGGATATTACGGCTAGGAAACCGTTCAATGTACAATCGTCTAGCTTTTAAAGAATTGCCATCAGCAAGTCCATACATGAAATGCATCTCAGTCCTCTCGGCGCTCGTATACATGGTAGAGGACTTCAGTAACTATTAAAGACACGTCAAACAACCAAACGTGACTCAATGTAATCAACTGTGACCGATAATGGTGATGATCACTGATGAGACGTATTCAAATGAAATTCACTTGTACGTTAGTTCCGAGCCGTTCCAAGTTATCGTCAACAACTTTTTGTATTTGATAAACTCATTAATTTTTTGTACTTGATAAACTCATTGGCTTTCGCAATACATTTATTTACATTAAAAATTTCAACAAATATCGAATATGGTTGCCGCAAATTTTGTTCACCCAGTATCTTCGAAACAAAGGGGTTTTTCAGAAATCATCATAAGACAAAATATTCTTAGAATAGGCCAAAGAATATCTCCTTGAAATTTTGCCGGATGCTTACCGAACACCCTGTATATTTCTTAGGAAAGTAAGACCTTTGTTCTGTTTTTTTCCCAATAAACTAATTGAGGTTTCATATATCTAAAGCAGCGATTCCCTTTTGAACAAATTTTTATTTGCGGAGTTTCTCTTGAACTTTTTTTGCGGACCCTACCCCATTCATAGGAATTTCACTTAGTTCTTCTTACTTAATGTGTTGCTCAATAATCTCATAGGCACTAAGTTATAATACCTATCACCCTATACCTATCACTTTGTTGACCTATCACCCTGTATATTTATTGATATTATAAATATCAATAATATTTAATCTTTTCAATCTTCTTATTAGTGTAATAAAGCTGATATTGTTTTTGATTTTGTGGCTATTAATATTTATTTAATATTAATGAACATATTTTTTATTTATATTTGCATGTGGAATCTGTGTCGTGTTTCGTGATTGCTTTGATACCAATTTAGTAATAAAGAAATGTATATTTTTATTATTTGTGTCTAGAAAATCCGACGAAACAAATAAATACAATTTAATATTTCGCTCAGGACATTAAATAATATCCCAATTAGCAAAAAAACCGCAAGAGCCCCAGACGAATATTAATGAATTCAAAGAACCAAGCGGCGTAAAAAACAAATACAAAATCTAAAAAAATGGTTTTAATTTTTGCACCGGGAGAAAATACGGTAAAAAAACATCGTTCGAACGGGGTAGTTATTCATCCTGTTCCCTTTTCCTGTAAAAAGTAAATCACTTAACAAAAGACCAGTATATTTAATTTACCCTTTTTAATGCGCGCCGGCGAAAGATAATGCGATAAAACGGCCACGTAGGGAAAACCCGAAAAGATGTTACGCAACAAACCGCGAAACCGGGCGCAGTTTTTCATAAGTCGTATCTCCGCCGGGACTCGAACGTGTACGCTATCAAAATGTTAAAAAACCTTAAAAAAAATTCGAAATGGTTAATTCTCGCTCAACTAACCACAAAGCGAAACTTTAATAATTCAACACAAAAAAACTTTGGAGCACAAAGAAATAATAATGTGGTTGACAATATTGGACACAGTAAAATTCCCATAAATATACTTGACTAGATAAACAAAACTAAATAACAAATACATTTGACTATATAACCAAGAATGAATCGGCTAGACCAGCGGTGGCGAACCTATGGCACGCGTGTCATAGCTGCCACGTAAAAAAATGTATAGGCACGCAAGAGAAATAGTTTTACATTTCTGAAAAATTAATGCATTTTCTTTATTATAATGAATTAATAATATCAAATTATATTTATTCAAATAAATAAGTGGCTTATTAATATATAGAGGCCGCCAAAAGTATTGCACCAAAGGATGTAGAATTAATACGCGTGCGATTTAAAGGCTTCTTCAGACCGGCGCGGATCGTTTGCGTCGCGAAATTTCGGCAGCCAAAAATTCGCCAGCGGCGCGGCAACGAAATGGCAATGCCCACGTCAAAACGCGATTTTTACGTGTATAGTAGTCATGATTTCCTTAGAGGAAGAAGCTGAAAAAGATGAAAGATGTTATTTTGTATTTATTTTTAATTTCTAGAAGACAAAATTCATTTCAGAATTAATAGAATAAGAACATAAGTTCATAAAATGAACCATTTCAAAACACAGCGGCAGCGAAACCAACCGCGCATGCACCATCCTTGTCGGACAACGCTGCACTACCGCGACTATGGCGCGCTTGTTGATCTGAACATGTACATAAGCCGCTGTGTAAATCGGTCCGCAGCGATATTGCACCGGTGGCGGCAGCGAAACTTCCGCTCCGGTCTGTGAGATCCTAAGAAACGATATTTCAAAGTTGCATATATTATACCAGACCATATTTTGACCATATTTTTGATTTGTTAATAACAATTATTTCCGAGTGGTGGAGGTCCATACATTTTTTAATGACAACATGGGTCGTTTTTGGTATCATTGGATAGGGGTATATTGGACATGTCATGTCATACAAAATTTTCAAGACATAAATCAAATAAATTGAAAAATAAATATTGTATTCATTCTACGTACTAAATTACTACAAATTATATAAACATTTTGCAACCATACAGGAGGGATAAGTTCTATTTCGTTACGTATTCCCGCTTAAAAATTTAATGTCCTCAACAGAAATAATCCGAATAATCAGAAATAATCGGTGTCATGTCGGGGGAGTGTGGGGCCACTCGATATATCCTCTTCATCCAATACATCGTCTAGGAAACATTTAAATACTTACACACTTCCCTACCAAAATGTCCTGGTACATCATCTTGCTGAATAATATATCCCAAATCCCTAATGATATAATATCCCAAAGCACACATTTATCTTTTGCGGATATTGCGAATGAACTTCAATTTTTACGTATGGATTTACTTGATGTAAGTATCTGCAGTTGTGTCTATTCACAGAACCGTTCAATTGAAACGTAGCTTTATCAGAGACCACAGTGTTTATAAAATTATCGTTATCATTTATTAGTTGAAACATTATCTCTGAACATTCAACCAAATTTCAGTCAAAATATTATAAGTTTCAAATAATTCCTGAAGTAAATAGGCTTCGTAGGGTTTAAACTCATTTCTTTAATATTCTTTTCGCTAACGAGACGTTTCAGAGACATTATGGTCTGCAGAGAGCTAACTGATGGTCAGCAAATCTGTGGGCGTTCGGCAATATCCAGCAAAATATATAGTGTTCTTCTATCTACATTTGTTGCCGTTCTAGCTCTATCAGAAGAAGTAGGATTTTTCTTTTTTTTCTTCAAACTTTTGAATAGGGCATGTTAATGATAGGGATTCTATTTGTATGAGTGTCATTAATCAACGAGTATTCTATTATGCTATGCTTTCTGATTTTGTTAAATTCATTTCTTAAACTTCATGAGGCAACGGCATACATACTTAACAAAATAGATAGCACGTATATCTAACTATTTCTATTCACCCTGGACTGGAGCAAAGAGAAAATTATAGTAAAGATAATAATAATAATGATAATAGTTATTCACTGACAAGTTATAATTTACCAACCGCTCAACCCGCACATGGAATATATGTTATAAGCAGGGGTGGGCTGGAGCCGGCTCGGTCCGGCTCGCGCGAGCCAGTTGTTAAAATTTTTGAAACTCGGCGAGCCGCTTGTTAAATTACCCCTAAAACCAAAAAAATAATCCATTTTAATAGTATGTTTATGCAAAATATGCACATTTGAGCCGATGTGCCACACACTCGCAAACATATCATGTGCGCAACACACTACACACATCATGTGCGTACGTAAAATGGGTTTGATAAAAATTATTTACAAAGAAATCTCAAAATTCTGTTCACATGGTACATCGACAATGTTAGGAAGAAAATCTGCAGTAGCCACAAAAATAACTGAAATGTGTCCAAATATAATCGTGTGGCATAATAGGGTGGATAATGGTGATAAGAATGACACTGATAACTATGAAAAATTTGTGCAGCTCTTCGAGATTTTAGATCCTTCTACCTGGTAATTAGATAAAATTATGTCACCATGGCTAGAAGGTGAATAAATGGTTAGAAAATTATGTGAACTTTTAAAGTTTCAAGTAAATGTTAATGATTTTCATGACTTTATAGACGCAACATACAAGTGAAAAATGTTCAGTTACTTTATTCAATTTTAAGGGATAAATAATAGCAAGCGCAATTGCTATTAGCACTTCAGAAGCTGAATTACGCAATTACTGTACTAAAGTAAATGAAGACAAGTACTCATTTACCGTATTTTTTTTCTTCGAAATAATAGCGAGCCGGTTGTTCAAAATTTGGCAGCCCACCCCTGGTTATAAGTGGCTATTATTGTTACACTATGTATGTGAGTACTGAGTTAGCAAAAGGAACACCTGCTGTTGTTTGACATTGTTTTAACCTTATTATTTAATTCTTATCTATCGTTTTATCATAATCTACTCTTTACTATTTTTATACAATATTTAAACAGAAATGCAGATAAATCAGGATGTTATTTAGGATGTTATTATTCTCCATCTAACAGTTCTTTTATAATTTTTTGAAATTGATGAATGGCTTATTTTTAATTTCTGTTGGTTGGTGATTGTAAAATTGTATACCTATAAGAAAACATGATTTTTCATATAAGGTTTTGTTTCTCTCACCTCCACGAGTGGTCAACCCTGGTAACCTGACCAACTCCACTGAAGACACGGAGAGCGGTAAGGGAAAGCGGTAAGGCCTAACGGGAGCGGAAGCAATGTCCCTCCGAAAAGGGGGTTGGGCATAAGTCCAACAAACCTACCCCGTGAATACCAACAGTTACGAAACCAAATACGCAGCTTCGGATCGGATAGATTTCAGGAAGGTGACCACGACTACTAACTTTTACAGATAAATGTGCCCATTTTATGAAAGTGGTCGAAAGTCAAAATTAAAAAAGAAAATATTTTATCAGTTATTTTGCACAGCATTATTTTAAACTATTTATTCAATGTAATTTTTACGATATCGTCAATAATGAACCATTAGGTAGTGGTTGTAATTTCAAAAATATATGGAATTCATTTAGTGTTAATAATGTGGTGTGAAATAACTGATGAACTCATTTTTTTAATTTTGACTTAGATAACTTTCATAATTATTGGCACAAATATTGTAGGCAGCCTTATTAACTTAGGGAACGTACCCATACTATGTGATCCATTTTTTACATTTTTTACTCTACCTTCTACCCTGTGAAACATCCGGGCGTAGTGTTATACATTAACGCACAAGCAATGATGGAAAAATTTCCGATCCGACTTAATCTGGGTCCGTATACCAAACGGAGAGGGTTTTGCGACATCGGAAAAGGTGCCGGCAAAAAGCCTTGGTACAGAATTCCTTAGTGCACTGCGGATTCTTTTTGTAGCCATTCCTTAAAGGCACCAAAAATGCATTTATCTTTTGCACAACCGATCGTACAACGACATTATTGTATCGACACGAACTCTCGACGACTTGCTGAACAATTGCACTGCACTGCAAACTGTCCGTTTTAGGACAGCTAACGTCCCGGTAAAAATGGGTTTGATAAATATGTGCGTCAGTGTTGCCACTTGTGACTTTAAAAAGCGCTAAATGTTGCGCGCCATATTTGAATGTAGCTTGAAAAAGCACGAGATTTCCCTAGAGGGCCTAGAGGATGTTGACTACGTGACGAAAACCCAAGACGGTCCCACCCCGACCCTGTAACAAAGCGTGCTATTTGGAAGACCTCCCTCCTCCCCTGAACGGGTCACGTAGTATGGGTACGTTCCCTTATTGTTCCTGAAGCAATTCCCACAACTTTGCCTTCGCTTTGAAATAAAAATAACCTCTAGAATTATTGTTTGTAGAATGAAGCACATATGCATACTACTCGTTTCCCCACACTAACATATTAAATGAAAGGTACGAATAAACTAATGCTTAGTAGAAGATTAATGAGGTGCTGGAATACATAGATTTCTTCATTTGATATATTGAGAAATATTCACGTGAAAGTTATTTGCAGACCACATCCGTGTAGTTATATCCGGTTAATTGTGAATCTATCAACACCCCAATGCATCGAACAGAATTGGATAGCTTATAGCTTTGTTTGATTATAATTATGATAAGATTGGATATAATTATGACAAGAGAAATAGTTATGTGAATTTTCAATATTACACGAAAAGAATTATATGAATTGTTATATTATAATGTATTGTTCGTTATCTTATTTATATAGAGCCAGGAACAGACATCTTTTAGACCACCACGTGTGCTTGCTGAACTAGCGGATAATATAACATTTGGAGAAATTGACGTCGTTCAAATTCTATGTCAAAGCAAGTGACAAGAAAGGTTACTTTGCTTTGACGTTACTTGCTTTGACGTAGCGAAAGTCTCACTGCATCTTGGGCGCTGTGTGCTAAAGAGTAACAGAAGATTTCCGTGTCCCTCCCTTGATTTAATATAACTTAATACTTGATTTAATATTAACTTATAACATAACTTTTCAATTTTGAGTAGGCATTGTCTATGTGACTGTATAAATAATTAATTCCAATTAGAACATTACTACATTCTTTTCTTCCAATTTTGCCAATAGGCAGAAACGCATCTATGGATGTTCATTATTATTAATATTTATCAGGACATCATCAGGAGTATGTTTTACAACCCACATGGTCTCTCGTGACACGAAAGTGCAGGAAACCAAATTGGGCTATAAATAATATTTATTTGTTTTAAGTCATGAGTGAATTAGAACGTAGTAATTTCTTAATTCTTTTCTTGCAATAATTATGATAGTTAATCATAACTTGATTAAAAATTAGCGGAGAAAATTTTCTTTCGCCAAATTGCAGACACAAGTTGTTGCAATTTAATATACTTAAGCTTATTTTTGGTGCAGCTTTTGTTAAATTTTGTTACAACTTCTACTGTCTTCGCATGTAACTCCTAAGAACTAGTTTCTACAACTGAAATTGTTGTATCATCTGCGAACAAAACAAATTAAGGAATTGAAAACTCTGGTGGATCATTTAAAAATAAAATTAAAAAGAAAGGTCCCAGGCAATATCCTTAAGGTACATTTATTAAGACATCCTTCGTATTTGAAAAACAATAACTAACAACTTTAATTTGACAATTATTTTACGATTTGTTTGAAACGATCTTAACAGATACGAAAAATTTCCTCGAAATACAAAACATTCAATTTTGTAAATTATCTTTTTTTTCATAGGGGAGCTGAAATGCATTATTACACGCACTTGAAACTTGTGTGGGGCTCTCTGTCCAAGTTCTTAGGGGTCAGCATACCCACTAAAACCCCTCCGCCTAGCTCCACTCCGTATCGTATAACACATACTTCAAGTGGGTGCTCCCTCATCCTGCGCCTAAGTTACGTCTCCTTCCCTTAATTTCGGAAGAAGAAAGATGCCGTTGGGTTATCTCAAATTACTGCTGCCGTCCAGTTATTGCATGATGTTTAAGTTGCGTGTAGTTTCTCAGCTTTCTGCCTACTGCTCTCGCCTTTCTTTTTGCAGCTGATAATGTCGTATATGGCTTTGTTGATTGAGCTCTATTGTGTTGAACTCCATTGTGTTCCGTGGCTCTATATCGTTTGGGAATGCTGTCCTCTTCGCCGCAATATTCACACAAGCTGTTAGGAGCTTAGCCAATCTTGTGGAGGTAATCTCGCAAACAGTCATGTGCGCTGAGGACTTGAGTTAGGTTAGATCAGCTCTCCGTACTTCCTCTCTACCCATTCTTTCTAAGCAACTTTGTCCATTTTCCCATTTCACAGGCTTCCCACTCATTTTGCCACACCCGGAATAGTTCCGACCTTCCTGTCTTCTTTATTTCATCTTTGGGTTTTTTTTCTGGGTTTTACTGCGTCTTGCTGTGTATATGTTTGATCGCTCCTGTACTAACAGCTAAGTTGGTGCTATGCCAGCTATGACTAAGACCGCTTCTCTGGAGATAGTTCTATATGCACTGCTTGACAGCATTTTTTCAATCGCTCCAAACTTGCTCCAACGTTTATTTATATCTACGCTCGTAGCCCTCGCCCATACGGGGGACGCGTAGAGCATTGCAGAGTGGAACACTGAGCATATCAGTTTTCTCTTGCTGCTTCCTGGTCCTCCTACATTAGGCATAAGCCGTTCCAGCGCAGACAAGGATTTTTTGGGCTTTTCCAGCAGCTTTATCACGTGCTCTTTAAATACCATATTCTTATCAATCAGTACGCCTAGATATTTAATTGAACTCTTTGGTTTAATGGCAGAGTCTCTGAGTTTGAATATAACCTCCCCAACTTTTTTCTTACCTGTTAAGTCTTTCTATCAGAATCGGATAGTTGCCTAACTCATGTATTGTCTAATTTATTATCTAATCAGTTTTGTTTATTGCCTCAGATGAAGACAAATATAGTCTGTAAGAGTCCATTCCGTCTGTCTGACTTATTTATGCGGTGATTAAAATGAATTGAGACTCTATCTGTACCAAAAATGTTTACGAGTAAGCACCATTTTTTTTTGGGCATAAATAACATTTTTAATTTTCAATTCTAAAGGGAGATCTAAATTTCTATAATACAAAAATGTTGTTTTCTAGAGCGGTACGGATTGATTATTTCTAAATCTTGATCCAAACACCTTAAAACTCCAATTATTGGAAAATTATGAACACGTTTTTCTCAAAGTCTATTTCCTTGCTAATCATCAGACTTCCATCAAAATGACGAGCATGTTTGCGGGCTAGGGCGGTACGTTACTACTGGCGGTACTACTAATAAAAGAATATTATAATAAAAGAATATAAAGTAAAGAGTAAACTTAATTTATTTTTATTTTAAGAAAATTAATTTATAAATATATTAATTTTCTTAAAAAAAAGAGTAATAAAATAAAGTAACAATAATAATAATAAAAGAATTCCTATTTATAAATATATAACAATTTATTTTAATAATTTAAAAAAAACGCAACCAACATAACTTTTGCGCTTATTTCAACCACTTGCAGAGATTTATAAGCAATCCGTTACGATAACACACCCCGAAACAGGAACGTGCGCAGAGGACAAGGAAAAAATATAAAAATGCCAAGTCATACGGACCCAACTTCCATGTACAAAAATTGAATACAGAAACCATATTTTTCGCAATTATTGCAATAAAATCAAAGAATTTACTAAATGTACAAAACTTAGTCCGAAGATACGGTGTCTATTTCGTTTTGCGGTTCCGGACAGCAATAATTAGTGCTGCTAAATTCAGAAAAAAACGAAAATAAGTCTTAAAAATTGGAAGCTTTACGGAAAATTTTGGTTTGAGAAGTAAACATACTAAAAAAAATTTCACGCAAGAAGAAAATTATTTATCAAGCAGATAGCGATTACGGTACACCTACAGTTAGGGCTTTCAATACCGGAGCAAAAATGAAAACCGGTATTTTGGTATTATTCGTTTTCAAAACCGGAATACCGGTATTGATACCGGTATTACCAGAAAAAATATTTTCGACTGATTTTTATAAATATTAATGATAATGGTGATTTATTAAAAAGAAAACAAAGGAAAAACTTAAAAATATATTTATTTAGTTATAAACTATACAAAAAAATATTTTAACGAAATAAGTATAAAAACTAAACATTTGTTTACACCTTCTGTATATAAAAAAACAAATTATTTATAGCAAATATTCGGAACAAAGTTATCATAAACATTACTACATTTCGCAATTTGAGTTTGTTTTTATTAAAATATGCTCGAAAAACATAAACAATCAATTGTTTTGTCGTTCAGACTGGAGCGAATCTTTGTATATAAGTGACTTGCTGCAGAAAACGCCCTTTCCGATTCTACACTTGTTGGTGCAATTGTACTTAATTGGTCGTACATCAGTGGCAAATATTTTCCTCTTACTCCTGTTTTTCCAAAAATTTCGTCTTTTATAATTGGTTCTACCCCTTGCACTTTTGTAATTTTAGGTTGAACTGAAAGTTTTTGTTGGATTGCTGATTAAAGTTGCAGTTTTAATTTGTCATGGTCATGAAAAGCAAAGTTGGAGCCAGTCCTTAATGTATTGGTCAGATTTCTTTCGAAGGATTCTTCGGAATTTTCGTCTTTATCTGAATCTGATCCAACATGTTCTTCTGCGGTTTCGGGCGAAAGTCGTTTAATCAAACGAATTATTTAACGTATTAAGTGACTGTGGAAATGTAATTTGAACTAAATGGCTATTATGTTGTTCTCCACTATGTAAGTACTGAAGTACCTGCGATAAATTATTTCGTCTTTGTAATATGCGAATTTTTAAAGCGTCATAAACTTCTTTAGCAATTTCAAAATTTTGATTCGTAAGAGGTTCCATCATAAATATTATTGTTTCATCTGCTGAAAGAAGATTAGAATTCTGGTAACATAATGCATAAACTGCTAATTTTATAGGAGTAAGGGAAGTGATAATTTCAGATAATAAATTAAAGTATGGCTTTCAAACCATTAAAGCACTAAACATCGGCTATAGCATGGGCGGCAGAACTACAAACATCATCTGTTACGCTGAAGACGCAGTGCTCTTAGCGGACAAGGAGGACGATCTCCAGCGTCTACTATATAAGTTCTCCCAATCAACAGCAAAGTATAACTTGCAGATTTCAGCCGAAAAAAATAAAATGCATGGTCATCAGCAAAACACCAATAAGATGCAAGCTGCAGTCTGCGAACAACATTATAGAACAAGTAAACACATTTAAGTATCTTGGGGTAGACATAACGGACAGCAAAAGACTTAAAGAGGAGGTCAATCAACAACCAAAGCAGCACAAATATCCGGAGGACTACATAACATCATTTGGAAGAACAAATATATGTCCTCGCACAGCAAAGTCAGAATTTACGAGGGCTAGAATAGTAAACGAGGGCAGAAATCAACCCAACTAAACAACAAAGGTGCGCATTTAGAACCCATTTTTAAAAAACCCAAATGAAGACACTACGTGCAATATCAGGCGTGACTCTTATTCATCGAAAAAGAAGTAAAGAAATCAGGGAAAATCTGAACGTACAGGACGTGGTGCGATGGACCAGAGCCAGACGAAGAGAGTGGGACAGACACGTCGACCGGATGGGCCCAGAACGACTGGCAGAATGGGCCAAAGTAGCAAAACCCAACACAAAACGACCCATGGGAAGACCACCAAAGCGATGAAACGAGTAATGGAGCTCAAGGTCGCAAGAGACGAGATATGCGCAAAGAAATAGAACAATGTCCTAAAAAGAAGTAGGAGGAGGAGGAAATTAAAGTCTCTGTCATAAAAATTAATTCCGGAATTTATGTCAATAAGGGCTTTTTGAACACAATATCTCAATTGGTAAAATGTTTCTAAGATAAGTAACATGCTATTCTATCTTGTTTTACAGTCTAATTTTAAAGCAATTTCTCTACCAAAATCTTCTTTTACATATTTCTGTAAAAAATTATCATTTTTAGTATGTGAATTTATAAATATTTTGACTACCTTTCTTATTTTTTGTTACAAGAGGAGAAATAGTAGCATGACTAATACGGTCAGTATTAGTATCTACTAAATTAGATTCTATAACGACGCAGTCAACATATTCTCCATTCTCATCATCTTCTACTTCAACATTCATGCCGTTATCCACAATTTCATCGTTTGGTTCTGAGTCAGAACCTAACGATGAAATTGTCAGAACTTCCGACTTTGACTTATCAAGTATATCGGTTATTGCTACACCAAGCAGATCTGATGCTCAGCATCAATAAGTTAGCCTAATTTAACCACAACCGATGCCCCATTAGTGGTTATGCTGACTATATCTTTAGAAATACTGAAGCCAAATTCTTCTAACTTTTCTCTAACCAACATTAAACACTTTTCTGTTGGCAGAATTCCAAATGCTCGTACTAGTCCAATACTAAAAAAAAAATCTCCAGCAGTATGTATATTTATATTTAGATATCGTCGATTGCGAATCGATGATCATTAATCAAATGTTACACTGAATCGTTTGCCTTTAGATTTAAGCTGAGCTATTTCATCTTTTATGGTAATTCGAATAGTTTTATTATATTCGAGTATAATATTTCTTATTGTACATGCTGATTTTGGAACATCTTTAAAACCACGAGCAATTAATCCTTCTCTAATATCAATAGATGTTTTCAAAATATTAAATAATAAGCCGTCTCGAGCTGCCATTCGAGCTAGTACTTTAGCTAGGCTTCCGTTTTTATTGCTTTTTAAATAACTTGTTATTAAATTAGGATTTTTAGACTGACTTGGTTAATCTTGATCATTGTTATCATTCAAAGTTACCTTACTGCTTTTTCTTAGATTTATTCCATGCATTGTCCTTAATGAGTATGTGGTCCACTAGTAGAGCCTACACCACATTTTATTTCCTTTGAACACTCTTTACACCTGGCTAGATGAACATTTGTTTCATATAAAAAATAGTGCCAAACCGAAGATGCATCGTTGCCCTTTTGTGTTTAAAGAACTCCTTTTGTGTGGACGTAGACATGGCGTACGATACGCCGCGTATCGTATATGTATATCCAAAACTTAATAAAACCATTATAAAAATTTGATGTTGTATAATAAAAAACTTACGGTTTCAAACAACAAACATTACACCAATTTACAGCAAATAATAAATTCAGAAATATAGCTTATATCGTTGAATGTATGTGTTGTTAATCGTGTGCGTGTGAGATGAGAGATGACGCGTAAACAGGAAAGCAAGTTTCTTTTTAACGAAATTCAGTGACTCACTTCACTATGCATTGAAGAGGTTTAAATACGAATTTATTATTCTTGTTCTTATTCTGTTCTGCTAATTGAAATAACTAATATAAATAAAAAGTAAGATATTTTACACAAATACCGAAATACCGGTATTTTTCTTGTAATACCGATTTTCTAATACCGGAAAAAATAGACTAAAATCCCGGTTTTCGGGATCCCGGGATTCCGGTATTGAAAGCCCTACCTACAGTTGAAGATGTAAGTGTAGATGAATTTGAAGTTATTAAAAATGAGTTTTTGACTAATATTGCAAATGTCAATTACGAAGAAATTGAACAAAATACCCGGGGACAATCTTTAAATCCAAAATGGCTTGAAGAACGGATGTATCGATTAACCTCTAGCAATTTGGGAAAAATTTGCAAGCTTCGACCAACAACTTCGACTGCATCCACTCAGCGCCGTATCTTCAATTTTCTCGTGGCGGGGCAAAAACTGATAATGCCGCCCCCCCCCGCCCACCTATATGTTTACCATTATCAACATCATTTTAGCCATCAGACGCCCACTGATAGACATAGGCCTCCCGGAAACAACTCCACAAAAACCTATCTATCGTTGCTCATTCTGTGTTAAGCCTATTTATTTACAAATATACGTAAGTACATGAACGTGTAGGACATATATATTATTTAGGATAGCACAGGATGGGGTCTGAAATAAAACGTATGATTTAAAATAAAAATCAATTATGTATGTTATTGTATTGCAAATTGAAATTACAATTTTACTCTTGGAGCCTTTAGTTCTGCAAATAAATATATGGCCTTGTCATAATTAATCTCATGTGCCAATCATAATTAAACTCGATAAACGTTCCTTGGTCATAGTGGTATCCTACACAACAAACGTGATCCCAAACAACGTGATGATTGTCTGTAAAGGCATGCTAAAAATCATGCGCATAGATTCATTGCAAGATAAAGAAACCCTTAGCCTTTTCTATATTACCAAATAAAAGTGGAGCTTGCTCTTTAAAAACGTAGAGTGCTTGACAGAAATCAACGGCGATTAAATCTCTCTAGTATTTTCGAGCCAGATCTGTTCCATGCTTTTGCAGTTCTTAAGTAAACATATTTAAAACTTCAGTACCTTTGAGAAATGCAAAATTCAGCATGATAGCACAATTATACCTCTTTTTAATTTCTGATATGATTCGATCAAATACCATCATTATTTTTTTACAAAAGCCGAGCAGGTTGAAATTTGCGTAATTCGTTATCACACATCTCATCAAATTGTTTTTTGCATTTCGAAATTCGTTTATTTGTCAGAATAGGCTCAACGCCAATTTTGTCAGCAACTACTCTTTCAACCCTCTTTTATCCAATAATCAATTTAATTTTCTCATGCCAGCAGAAGGCCAGCCATTAAAGCGACGGATTGCGCAGGGTTATATCTTCTTTTTAAATTTTGATATTTACTCGATTGATTTTGCGGAGAATATTTGCCCAAATCCTCAAATTCAGAACAAATTTAAGACTCTTTACAGCAATTACGAGAAGACCTGCCTTGTATTTAGCTTCCAGAACATGAGAAGTTTCCTTAACTTCTTCCAAGGCTTCCACAACTTTTGGCAAAATGTTTAACAGGGCATTTACAGCAACATGTTTCGCCGACCATTTCGTCTTTCTGCTTCCTTTTAAATTGGTTTTAACATTTTTTTTTTCATAATATCCCACTTAGCAGTGGTGCCGGCAAAAAAGTAATTTACTTTTTGAATTAGTCCAAATACAAGATTTAAGGAGTTGGGTCACTCCTTAAATCACGGTACGAACTCTTTTATAGATGCTAGCCATTGGACCCATACTGTCATTTTTCTATAATCTGTTGACAAATGCACTCTCCGTCTTTCCAACAACTTCTATAAAATCAATGAAACTTTCTTTTATTTCACAGACATCACCAGTTTTTTTTACATATCGAATTACCTGGCTCATTTGTCCTGTATAGGACACATCTGGAGTGCAGTCGAACATAATCGTGTAGTATTTGGCTTCTTTGAAGTCATTTAAAATTCTATTTCTACCTGTTTTTGCCATTCTATGAATAATTTCATTCCGTATTGTCTTTGATAATTATGATACTTGTCCCTTTTTTAAGTGTAAATATTCCATGTTCGGTTGATCGTTAAGAACTAAATAATAAACCCAAACTGAATGTTTGAAACAAAACAGTGCCGTGGACGGATATCGACGAAGGAGTTTCCAAATATATTGATAGATAGTTCAGTCGATCGGGGAAGAAATAGGCCCCTAGTTTACAGTATCGGCAGAAATGAAAAACTTTATATTTTTTTATATTTAAGATCAAAAGAATAAAAATATAAAAATAAGATGTTAATTAAAATATCTCGAAAACTATTGAGAAGTTTGAATTTGCCGCCCTCTGAAATTGCCGCCCTCTGAATCTGCCGCCCGGGGCATGGGCCCCGGCTTGCCCCCACCTTGAATTCGGAGCTGCATCCATTGTAAAAAGTTTAATTTATAATACAAACAATAAACTACCTCCGTCGTTTTAGTTGCCAGCTTCAGCTGTTATTAAGTACAACATCTATATTAACTCTATCAAACGCCTTAGTTAAGTCAAAAAATAATCCATTAATGTGATGTCCCGTGTCAAGTATCTCTGAAATAAATATAACGAGGCTACAGGAAGCTGTTTATACTGTTTTTTTTTTTTGAAACCATGTTCTTGACAAGATGTGCCATCATTCTATTATAAATCAACTTCTCGAAAATTTTTGAAATTGGTCTATCTAACATGCAGCGATCCAATTTTTAGAAATGGCACTACTAACTATACTTATAGTTAGAGAAGATTTGCCTTCATCAATCGACTTATTTTAAAGCTGTACAATTGGATTTAATAGCGGTTCAAGATTCTTGATTAATTTGATTGAGAAACCATCGAAACGTGAAGAGGGTTACAGTTTTTGGAAACAATATCTTCTATGTTAATTGTGTCTATGGGTGCCTTTTAAAACGAATGGATTGGTCTAAGAATTGGCAGAGTACATTGTCGAGACGTTGTTGATGAAAAAAAATGATTGATAGTGTCCAACGTTATGCTGGAGAAATAGGTAGGAAACTCTTCTGCAACTTGACTCGCCTCCGTAATCAATTTTTCATTTACTTCGAGACAAATACTATTTGGTTTTCTATTTTGATTCAAAATGTTATTTCTAATTTTGCAAGCTTCTTTAGATCTATTGGCGGCGCACTGGATTATGTTAAAAGACTAGACAAAGTAAGAAAAAATAAGCCACCGTCCTGTACATGGCTCTGCAGTAGCGTAACTATAGGGTGGCAGGGCTGTCAGAATGCCACGGGCGCCCGGCTCGACGGGGCTCCCGAGGCCGCGAGCTCAGAAGTAACCTAACATTTAAAACAAACTTTAGTGTGAATTATAAATTTGATAAGTACTTAAAATCAATTAAAGTTAGAAACAACTAAAGACCATATACCAATTCAAATAATTTTTTAAGATTTATTTTTTTAAGATATAAACGCATTCATAAGAAAAGGATCAATTTTAGTACGCATACATTGGTTGCTTCAACATTTAGATGGTTAGATATCAACATGTCCAGTTCTCAGTGGAAGCCAAAAACGAAAGAGAAAGAGGGAGTCTGAACAAAAAAAACTTACCTAAAATTAGTCAGTACTTTAAGAATGATGACTTTATTGATAAAAACAAGTGAACAGTGCTTCGAAAATGAAGATTTGGATATAACTAAATGATACAGTATAGTAGATGCAGCACCTGACAGCAGTGTATATCTAGATCCAGAACAACCACAACAAGGTACTATAGCAAAAATCAAAGTGAATCATATTTTTTAGAAGAAATGCGTGAACTTTACCATTATTGAATGATCGAAAAAGACAAAAATGGAATCCCGAAAGCGCTCGTATTAAGAGTCATTTTTAGGATTACATGAAGTTAAGGACCAAACTGCCTTAGCAATGACAATCCATAAAGGACAAAAAAATACCTCTAAACAAGTGTCGAGGACTAGGATATGATGGTGGAGTTCAAAAACTCATTAAAGATATCAAGCCTAATGAATGAAAAGTCGTGTATTAGATCAGGGATGTTATGGAGCTCCGTAACCGTAACCGAAACTATCGGATATCCGAAATAAAAGTTTCGAATATTTTCGGATAATTTTGATTGATATGTTGTAATAATTCCTATAAAGATATTTCGATATGCAATAGAAATTATATAATAGAAAAAACTAATACATTTGTTTTTGTTTATTATAATTTTGATTTTGTATTTTTACGTAGATAAAACTTAAAAATCATAAATACTTATATGACTTATATGATTGTAGTACCTACTTATATTGCAGTACTTACTTGTATGACATATGATTGTAGTACCAAATAATAACAAAGAAATAAATTCAAATTGTTTGCCAATTAGTATTCTACTTTTGCAATTCCTTAGAAATCTAATATCCGTAACCGAAACTATCGGAAACTACAGGATAATCCGAAAAAAATTCATATCCGTAACCGTATCCGAAACCGGTATAATATTATTCCAATATCCGTATCCGTATCCAGATCCGAAATTTCATATCCATAACATCTCTGTATTAGATAAAGTGACCACATTTTCATTGAGATAAAGCGGGACAAATGGGATGAAATGAGAATTAAAATTTAGTTATGAAAGCAAACCATTAATTAAACAAATATATTTTATCTACTCACCCACTAAAATGAAACTCTAATACAGGGCTGAGCAACCTGCGGCCCCCGGACCGCATACAGTGCCTGTGGCTTCCCTTCCCTCTGAAAACTGCTCTACTGCCTCAAATTTTAATAAACGGTACCTATATAACCGACTTACTTTGTGTAGCCCCTATACTCGAACAAATAATGGTAATTTAGTTATAGTTCCAAAAAAGGTTGCTCTAATATATTTTTGTATGTGAAGGATGCCATTATTATAATCGTGTGTAAAAGTAATCAAATTGAGCGTAAAAATCCAATGTAAATCAAACGGAGTTTCATTATTAAACGATTTCTGTTTGTTATTACTATGGCAACAACTTGCGTCACTAAACAAAAAAACATAGACTTGTGTGAAAATATGTATATATATATATATATATATATATATATATATATATATATATAATGTAAATATATATTAAAGTCCTTCTTCACACACTTGTATCAACTACTATAATTGTATACATTCATATACTTGTCTATAAATATACAAAAATGTATTTATTATTAATTATTGGTAACCATAAAAATATTTGTAAAAAACAATAATTTGAAAATTATAATTTTTAATTAATTTAAATAAAAATAAAAATAAAAATTTAAAAAAAAATGATTTTCTTTGACGGTCAAATTTTTGATCCGAGAGAATTGGTCAAATAATTTTTTACGCTTAATATACATTTTAAATATATTTTTTAAAGTTTTTATGTTCAGCTGCGTTTTTTCAGTTGTCCAAATTTTATTGATACTAAAAAAAAAACTTTTTGTTTTTGCATTTGTTCCTGGAAGGAAGAGCGCGTATTCTACCATTTTCAAAATATTTTGATAATCTTAATAAAGTCGGAACACAGCCTGAATATATAAATATATTAAACCTTTCCGGAGCTCTATAACAGGCACCTGCCAGTTTATACCTTCGTAGTACAACAAAAACCAGAAAAATAACATTGTTGTTTAAGTTCATGTCTTTCCGATACCTTCAGTGGACATGCTGTACACGCGTTTCGAGATTTATCTCTCGTCAGTACAGCTTTGCTTTTATGAACAACAATTTGTTGTTCATAAAAGCTAAGCTGTACTAATGAGAGATAAATTAAACCCTTAAACGACCGGATTTTCTGAAAGAATTATGATTTTTTTATAATAACTTCTTGGAATATCTTGAAGAATGGACAGTTCAATTTTAGGATATTAAGAAATTTCAATGGGTGACACTAAAAAAAGGAGATTCTATGGGAATATGTGAAAAAATTTTATTTTTTATATTACAGTACATTTAAAATGCAGATTAAAGTGCAGATGTTTTCTAAAAAGCGGGCCATTTTTAAAAATCGGCGGGACGCGGGACAGTCCTCCAAAACCCGGGACTGTCCCGGGACAAATCGGGACGTGTGGTCACTTTAGTATTAGAGAACTTGCTGATTTATTAATAATAAAGAATCATTTTGTCATGCAATTCCTATGACTACAGCTAGTGCTCAAAGATCATTTTCAAAACTAGTATTATTAATAACGTATTTAAGGAACTCTATGGAACAAGACAGGCTACGTAACTTGGCTATTCTGTCTATTGGAAATCCTATGGACCGATCGTTAAACTTTGAGATTGTTATTGATACTCTTGAGGAACAGAAAGCTCAAAGAAAAAAATATATTGTTAAGATTAAATTATTATTTTAATTATTTTTTTTTTTTTTTTTTTTAATAATAATACTTTATTGTCCAACAGAGCGAACCCCAATGATATATATATATATATATATATATATATATATATATATATATATATATATATATATATATACATACATACACATACAAGACACACACATGCATACACATATACAAACACACGTACATACATACACCTATATACATACATATACACATAAATACATAAACAAATGGTGTAAACCCATACAAGTAATACAAGTAATAAATATCAATATACAAAACAGTAAAAATGATTACATAGAACAAGTAAATAAGTATATAAACATTAGTCTTAAAATATATCCTGAGATGCTTCGTTAGCAGCTTTACACATTACGAAGATAGGTGCTCTACGTAGTAAGTTAGTCCTTGGAATCGACAGACGAAAACTGGCGGTAGATCTAGACGATGATATGGGAATATTGATTGGAATTTTGCCCAAGAGAAATGAACAGTCTATCTGACTATGCAAGGGCTTAGAGGTATATTGTGCACAGCAATGACTCCTTCTGTCTTCTAGAGAAACCATGTTATGTCTAATTAACAATTGTTTGAGACTAGTTCCTATCTCAGGATAAACTCCATCAAGTCTGTAGGACAGGTATTTCAAAAAACGTCTATGAATTCTGTCAAGTTTGAACGCGTGTGATGTATATAAAGGATACCACACGAGAATATCGTACTCCAGTTTGCAGAGGACGTATGTACAAAAAAGTTGCTTCATTAGGTTAGTATCGGTGAAGTTGCGACTAACGCGCATTACAAATCCTAAGGACTTCGATGCAGAGGAGCACACGCTATCGAGGTGGTCGAGAAATGTTAGGCGAGAATCAAATATGACACCGAGATCTTTCATTATTTCCTTCTTGGCAATAGGGCTACCATCAATTGTATAGGTAGTTTGTATTGGAGAAAGAGTTTTTGAGTACGAAACATAACAACACTTGGTGGTATTAAGTAATAATTTGTGTTTAACACACCATCTCACAAATGAGTCCATGTTATTTTGTAAGTGTAACATATCCCCATGGCACTTAATCGATTTATATAATTTTATGTCATCAGCAAATGCTAATACGGGACACGATATCGTGGACAGTAGGTCATTAATGAAGATAATGAATAATAAGGGACCCAAGTTAGAGCCTTGGGGGACACCCGATGTTGCTAGAAATTCAGTTGATACGAACCCATTATAGTATACGTAACAAACTCTATTTTCTAAATAGGACTTAAGTAGTGCTAAAGCTTCACGGTTTAAGCCTAGGTTGTAAAGTTTTTGTAAAATAAGGTTGTGTTGAATCTTGTCGAAAGCTTTAGATAAATCAGTATATATCACATCAACATGTCCGCGGTTATCAATTTCTTCCGATACGTATTGTGCAAATGTTGCTAAATTAGTACATGTGGAACGACCATTCACAAATCCATGTTGTTTAGGAGAAATAAAACTTTTTACTTTATTATAAACAACACGGTAGAGGAAAATTTCAAAAACTTTGGCAAAGTTGGATAAAATGGATATCGGCCTATAATTGGAGATACAAGACTTGTCGCCATTCTTGAAGATTGGTGAAATGCGAGCGCGTTTCCACCTATTCGGAAATGTGCAAGTTTTAATGGATAGATTAAAAAGAATCATTAAGGGTTGAGCGAAAACAAACCTACAATCACGTACTAAAAATGAAGGTATAGAATCATCACCAGCTGTAAATTTATTAGATAATTGGGACATAATTAGTAGAAGGTCCTTTTCATTAACTTCAGGAAAGTTAAAAGGAACAATGTTATTTAAATATTCAGTAGGAGCAGTAGCATCAATTGAAGAGAACAAACTTGAGAAAAAGTCAGCAAAAGCGTTAACTATGGTGTTAGGCTCAGAAAACTCGGAATCTTCATTATGAAGCGTACCAGGAATTCTTGAGTGACCACGCTTGTTATTTAAATATTGCCACACGTCAGTTGGATTTTTCTTAATATTGCTTTCCATCCTAAGGATATAAGTTTTATAGCAATTCGCAATTTTAGCTTTACTTTGTCTGCGTAGTTGACTGTATTTGTCATAAATTAGGCGATCACCAGTTCTTGACCATTGCTTCCTATATTTGTCTTTCAATCGTAAGAGAGACCTAATTTCGGGGGAATACCATATAGGATACTTTGAAACAGAGTAAGATTTCTTAGGCACAAACTCATCCAAGCATTGATATAATGTGGTATAAAAGGAATCAACAGCATCATTGATGTTATTATACTGTTCCAATGAAGATGACCAATCAATATCGCAAAGGGATTGATACAATAACATTAAATTAGATTTACGAAAATTATACGCCATTTGGCTATTAGACGGAAACGAACGAAAATGATGTGATTCGAGAATACATATATTAATGTCTAGCGCAGGATGATAATTATCTTCCTTAACTAGGGGAGATATGGAGTGTAAAACAGACAAATTGTGATTTATATTGGCTAGCACTAAATCTAACAAATTATTGCTTAAGTTACTGACGCTATTATATTGGGTAATGTCGAGAGCATTGTTAAATTGTTGCAAACAGTGAGCTTTATTCGAAGCTGGAGTACCAGCTCTTGAAACATCAGGAATGTTAAAATCGCCAACAATAATTAACTGATGATCAACAAGGAGTGTTTCCAAGGCGGACATGAAGGTTTCGAAGTCTTCATTTGGAATATCAGGGGGTATGTAAACTACACCAATAATAAGCTTCAGTGAGCCGATGAAGCACTTGCATAATACAATATCAACGAGGGGAACAATATTAATATGCCTGGAAATATCCACTGGTATGATCTTGATTTTATCACTAAATGCTGCTAACACTCCTCCACCTCTAGTTCGACTAACTTGCTTAAATTTGCGGTCGCAGCGCACTATCTGATAATTAGACGGAAATAATTCAAAATCAGCAGAGTTTCACTCAGCAGAATAATATCAAAATCAGAGCTACAGGAGTTACAATAAAAGTTATCAGTCTTAGAGTTCAAACCTCTTACATTTTGATAGTAAATTGAACACATCTCAGATTTTGATGCGCTGTTGGACACCTGTTGGTTTTGTTTTGAATGTTTCAAGAGATGGTTCTCAGCTTCCTTGATTATTTGAGTATCTGTTGGGGATTTTATATTTATTTTAGCATTTTAGCTGGGGCCCTTTCTAATCTTAATAAAAAATTATTGATGCAGGCATGACGCAACTTTTTACAAATCACCTGATCAATATTTTTATTTGAGAGATATGTGGTAATATCTTCCTCACTTAATTGGGGGTCTAGCTTGTAAACATGGAGATGTTTATAGCGCATTGCTGCTTTTATCTCAGTTACGTCATCATTAGTTCCATGAATTACATTAGATTTCCGTGTATCCCTTTTCCTATGTCGCTGTACCGCCCATGGTTGTTCTTGAGATATATTTCCATTGATTTTATTATTTCGAGTAGCTGTATCTATCTGCGGTTGATTGTATAGATTTTTTGTGGTGCCCTCGCCAATCTCGATCAAATTCGCTTTTTTGTCTTGATAGCGCGGAGTGTTGTCACTGTTATCGTCAAGTTCCAATGCCGAATCTCCTTCTTGGGATTTATTTTTGGGTATATTAGCAGTTTCCTTCTCAACAATAGTTTGCTGGGTTGAGATTTTCTTCTTATCTTCACTTAACACTTCTATTTGTTTAGATAGTTCCGAGATGACAGTAAGCAGCGGTTGTACTTCTTTTTTTACAATTTCAGATATAAATTCACCAAAATTTTCACTTTGTAGGAACGCAGTTAATATTTCAAACTGTTTTGTCGACGGGATGTTCGATCTAAGTTCTCTGGACATTTTAAAAATTTTAATAATTCGATACTATACTCTGATAATAATAAAGTGTATTCTAGAAAAATAGCTTTCGAAATACACTTTATAATAATAATTCACTCACACTTTCCGCTAACTGAATACAACCGCACGCGTTGGATGTCGACTCTCGAATCGTCGGGTGTCGACTCTCGAATTATTATAAATATGTGATACCTATGCTTTTGAAAATTAAATTTATTAGAGATTTAACTAAAATGAACACAATATAATACTATTATTACTAATTAGTAATACTATTTAGTAACTACTTCAGGGATTTATTAAAATAAAATTAAAATGACGATTTTTACTGGGGCCCCCATCCAATGAATTTCTCAGATGGTATAGTTACGCTACTGTGGCTCTGGCAAAGTCATCACAGTTAATCTGCCAAGAAACCTCCCCTAATAGTGGCTAGCCACCTACGTTAGAAAGTGTAAGGCCTCCCTATACTTGTGTCTAAGGTTAAGACACCAAGCACAAGTGTAGGCAGAGGGTTCTACTTAGGACTGTAGACCACTGAAGAATAAGAAGATTAGGCAAACAAAACTAGACAGGTAGAATTAGATTAGACAAATTTTGTTATAGGTAGGAAATATTAATCGGTAAGATAATTTGTAAGACAAAACAGATTAAAAAAAATTGATACAGACCACTAGAGCAGCGGTCTGAATTGTTGCAGTAATTGCTAACATTTTGATATATTTTTTACATTTTGATATGCGTGTTGTTGAAGTATTTGTATTTAATCTACAATAATCTAAACGCTTAGATAAAAAAGTTTTTAATATGTAATGATTATTAAAATTAGATAATATTTGGATGAAGTTTGTCTTTACGTAAATGATACATGTTGACGGAATGTTGAGCGCATCGAATGCATATATTTTGTCTATATTTAAATGTTTTTCATTGTGTATAGTAAATAATGCGGGGACATTACATAATCGACGGTTGCCTATCCAGCAACGCGCGGTCTCGCCTCCCAACGAGACAGACCGAATCCGACTCGTGTTTCTGTCTGGCCAGACCTGGAGTACACCGTCTCATGGAGACGTCAGTATGTGACGACACACCGTAGAGGAGTGTTGCATCAATCCGCTTAGTTAAAAAACCGCTGCACTTGCTAATCAAATAGAAAAGAGAGGAAAATAAATATATTGTATAGTATTTGTAATTATAAAATCAAGTGCATATCGTTAAATAATTATTTAAAGCGTGTGATAAAATCTAGCGGTTTAAATTTGCTTTAGTAGTTTAAATAATTTCTATCAAAGCTCGTAATAACAATTAAAAGTAAATTATCCAAGGATTTTTCCGTTTATTTTTTGTTTATTTAATTAAAGTAATAATTAAATCTTAATTTTGTTGGGTTTTTTGAAGAGGCGCGTTTTACGAAGTGTGAATGTATATTTGACTTGGATATTGCGCTCTGACCGGGCTCTTTTTGGCGAGCTGCTCAGTCGTAGACCGCGATTTTCAAACGCCAAATGTTCACAGTGTTTCAAGTGCTGCTCGTATGACACCCTGGACATGGGATATGCAACTCACAAAGTACGTTTTAGATATTTTATTTTTGAACGAAACCGCTCCATCCAATCAACAATCGTTTAATCCACTCACGTTCTACCCTCCAAAATTAATTATTATTTATTATTTTGTTTCTTCTTGTTTTCTTTGCGTCTGACATTCACGTATTTGACGACCTTGGACATCAAAACAATTCGTTTTTCAGGAGATTCTATTTCATTCAGCTTTTCGTACGACATAAACAAACTCAACATAAACATAAACACACTGATAAATAAACACAACAAATATTTTACTCCACTGAACTTTCAATTAATCCTAATCCTATTATAAACAATATGTTATGTTTGTTTATGATCACATTAGGATTAATTGAAAGTTTACCAAGAATTCCGACACAGGATGATAAATTGATAAACAATCACAGACTAAACATTCTCAAGAATTTACTGCACAATATTTTTTCCCGAAAGTTTCAACGTAGTAAATCCGACATTTAAAATTACAAAACTTTCAGACCTAAAGGGACCACTAAACATTTTAAGGACAAAAATTCTGTGTAAGATCTGTCTGTAAACTATAGAATTGGATAATAAAAACCAGAAAAAACACGATTACAAGAAAGTTTTATTAACATTTATGGGTTTGATTGTATTTCATCCAATCTTAGTTTCGTAACTGAACTTTGTACGTTCATTCAACAAACTTATTGTTAGTTTATAATAATATGAGTTGTTTAAAATTAAGAAAAGATATTACGCTTCAGAATAAAATAAAACTAAATCATGTTTGAATCTAATACTGATAGCATCTGATTTGCGACGGGGCTGGGTTCCAGGCAGCAGGCTTGCAAAATTGTGTCTTCTTTACCTCTAATACATTTATTTATTTATTGTTTTCAAATATATGAATTATTTTTTGCCTTTCAGAGTATTTTGAGTGTTTTTTTTTTTTGAATAAATATATTTGTCATGTAGCAGAAAAACTCGTTAACAGTCCTCAACCTATTGAGAATTGTTTATTACAGCCTTTATATGTTGTCAAAACATAAAATAGACATTACAATTCATTAAGATCGTTTAAACGCGTTCAAATTAAATTATATTCTGTGATACATTCTCGGAAAATGAAAGTAAAATGATATGTAAAATTACAACCAATTTATACCAATAATTCCAGTAGCTCCAGAATTAAAAATAATTGGCGTTATAAATCACAGATTTCCATGAAATTGCTAAATTTTACTTGTCTAATAAGAATTACAAGTTTTCAGGTTCTCCAAGACTGCGTTTCTCAAAAATAAATAAACATACGTTATTTATATTTATTTTTGAAAGTTTCTGTAATAAATTCTGTTAGATATTATATAGTATAAAGTTTTGAAATATATATGTAGAATTATATTAGATGGGTCATGATAAAACAAATATAAGATTAAACTATAGAAAAGTTGAGACGATATTTGATAGACGTGTCTAGAGGAAGCCAGACAGACGAGTCATAATTAAACTAAAGAACTTGAGAAATGAAATCTGAAATTTCTTATTTGTCTGTAATTCGCTTATATCACATTTCTACAGTCTCATCCGTTGAGTTTGTGAAAACATCAAATAGTATCTGAACTACTTACATTCATGATTTTTCTCATAAAATAAAAACGACATAGAATGAATTAATAAAATGTTTAAAACAGTATATATAGAGAGAAAATATTTATTGTATACTTTATGCATTATACAAAGGGCTATCAACCACAAGGTCCTTCCGTAACTGCCTGTAAAATAGTATATTTTTCATCGAGAAATTTCAAACTGAAATTTAACTAGATGTCTTCGAAACGGTTGCAGATAATCAAGAACGGATTGCGGCATCGTTTTCAGAAGCTCATTTTCCTATCAGTACACTAAGATTGTCCGCGTGAAATTCGCGACTTTTCGAGATCTCTACTCGAGCGTCGAAATTTCTTAAACATTGCTTCAATTCTTGCGGGCGGTAGTGAACGGAAAGACCGAGCGAGAGATAATTAGCATATCTGTAATCAGCAGCAAAAATGCTTTCATAAACGTTTTTAATTTTTACTGTGACTAAAAAAATAACGATTTTGACTAAATCGATTTTCTCGCATTTCGTCCTTTTCGCGGTCTAGACTACCCGTGTCGATGGTATTTCTTAACTGAAAGCTTCTTAGGGAATATTGTATACGTTTTCAGACTACTTTTGGGACGTCGAATCTATTGGTGAAGACTAGAAGTCTCTGTGGTGAGCCGTTCAAAAGTTATGACCGCGCGTAATCAGACTGAAATGCGAGATGTGCAGTGAAAGTGCAGGTGTACAGGGAAAAAATATGTAAAACTTGTTTATTTGTAACCTTAGAGCGAAATAAACTGGAAAACCGTTTTCAGCACTTCGATTTCTTTCGGGTAACCAAAAAAAATCACGAAAAAACTTTACAAAAAAAATTTCATCAAATATTTTCCATCATTTCGTTCGAAAAATATGTGCTTTTTCGGTTTTTTTCGATTTTCTCGAGAACGGTAAAAAGCGGCGATATCATTTTTGGCACACAGAAACTACACGACAAGACGAACAATTCTATGTGTAAATTGTCCGGAGAGAATCAATAATTCGTCGAAAAATTTCATACTGAAATTTACTCGATTTTAGATTTGCTAAGTAGATATCTCGGAAGCGGTTGCAGATAATTAAAAACGGATTTCGGTATCGTTTTCACAATGTTATTTTCCTATTAATACATTAAGATTGTCCGGGGGAAATTCGCGACTTTCCGAGATCTTTACTCGAGCGCCAAAATTTCATAAAAAAATCTTCAATTCTTGCAGGCGATAGTGAACGGAAAGAGGTAGCGAAATATAATTTGAATATCTGCAATCAACAGCAAAAATGCTTTCATAAACGTTTTTAAATTTTGCTGTGACTCAAAAATAACAATTTTGACAAAATCGAATTTCTCTCATTTCGTCGTTCCTGCGGTCTAGTCTCGCCGTGTCGATGGTATTTCGTAACGGAAAGCTTCCAAGGGAATATTATATATGCTTTCGGACTAATATTGGGACGCTGAATCGATTGGTGAAGACTAGAAGTATCTGTGGTGAGCCGTTCAAAAGTTATGACCGCGCGAAATCAGTCTGTAATGCGAGATGGTGTGGAAGGAAAAAATATGTAAAACTTGTTTATTTGTAACTTTGGAGCGAAATAAACTGGAAAACCGTTTTCAGCACTTCTATTTCATTCGGGTAACAAAAAAAAAATTAGGTAAAAAATTTCCAAAACAAAAATCAACAAATTTTTTCCATCATTTCGTTCGAAAAATATGTGCTTTTTCGGTTTTTTTCGATTTTCTCGAGAACGGTAAAAAGCGGCGATATCATTTTTGGCACACAGAAACTACACGACAAGACGAATAATTCTATGTGTAAATTGTCCGGGTAGATTCAATAATTCGTCGAAAAATTTCATACTGAAATTTACTCGATTTTAGATTTGCTAAGTAGATATCTCGGAAGCGGTTGCAGATAATTAAAAACGGATTTCGGTATCGTTTTCACAATGTTATTTTCCTATTAATACATTAAGATTGTCCGGGGGAAATTCGCGACTTTCCGAGATCTTTACTCGAGCGCCAAAATTTCATAAAAAAATCTTCAATTCTTGCAGGCGATAGTGAACGGAAAGAGGTAGCGAAATATAATTTGAATATCTGCAATCAGCAGCAAAAATGCTTTCATAAACGTTTTTAAATTTTGCTGTGACTCAAAAATAACAATTTTGACAAAATCGAATTTCTCTCATTTCGTCGTTCCTGCGGTCTAGTCTCGCCGTGTCGATGGTATTTCGTAACGGAAAGCTTCCAAGGGAATATTATATACGCTTTCGGACTAATTTTGGGACGCTGAATCGATTGGTGAAGACTAGAAGTATCTGTGGTGAGCCGTTCAAAAGTTATGACCGCGCGAAATCAGTCTGTAATGCGAGATGGTGTGGAAGGAAAAAATATGTAAAACTTGTTTATTTGTAACTTTGGAGCGAAATAAACTGGAAAACCGTTTTCAGCACTTCTATTTCATTCGGGTAACAAAAAAAAAATTAGGTAAAAAATTTCCAAAACAAAAATCAACAAAATTTTTCCATCATTTCGTTCGAAAAATATGTACTTTTTCGGTTATTTTCAATTTTCTCGAGAACGGTAAAAAGCGGCGAAATCATTTTTGGCACACTGAAGCTACACGACAAGACGAATAATTCTATGTGTAAATTGTCCGGGTAGATTCAATAATTCGTCGAAAAATTTCAAACTGAAATTTACCCGATTCTCGATTTGCTAAGTAGATGTCTCGGAAACAGTTGCAGATAATCAAAAACGGATTTCGGCATCAATTTCACAGTGTTATTTTCCTATTAATGCAGTAAGATTGTCCGGGGGAAATTCGCGACTATCCGAGATCTCTACTCGAGCGCCGAAATTTCTTAAAAATTTCTTCAATTCTTGCAGGCGATAGTGTACGGAAAGAGATAGCGAAATATAATTTGAATATCTGCAATCAGCAGCAAAAATGCTTTCATAAACGTTTTTAAATTTTGCTGTGACTCCAAAAATAACGATTTTGACAAAATCGATTTTCTCGAATTTCGTCGTTTCCGCGGTCTCGACTCTCCATGTCGATGGTATTTCTTAACTGAAAGCTTCCTAAGGAACATTATATACGTTTACGACTAATTTTGGGATGCTGAATCGACTGGTGAAGACTAGAAGTCTCTGTGGTGAGCCGTTCAAAAGTTATGACAGCGTGAAATGAGTCGGAAATGCGAGATGGTGTGCAGCGAAAAAATATGTAAAACATGTTTATTTCAAACTTTAGAGCGAAATAAACTTTAAAACCATTTTCAGAACTTCAATTTCCTTCGGGTAACAAAAAAAAAATCACAACAAATTCTCCACAAAATTTTTCAACGAATTTTATTTTATATCATTTCTTTCGAAAATTATTTGCTTTTTCGTTTTTTTCCGATTTTTTCGAGAACGGTAAAAAGCAGCGAAATCATTTCCGGCACACAGAAACTACACGATAAGACGAACAATTCTATGTGTAAATTGTCCGGATAAATTCAATAATTCGTCGAAAAATTTCAAAGTGAAATTTATCCGATTCTCGATTTGCTAAGTAGATGTCTCGGAAACGGTTGCAGATAATCAAAAACGGATTGCTGCATCGTTTTCAGAAGGTCATTTTCCTATTGATACTCATATATAATAAATAATTTATTAATATAATCATTTATTTATAAGTAAATGAATTGCTGCTAATTAATAATTACCAATACAACATATAGTATAGTCTCTTCTAATAAGAATTTGTTAAGAAGTTTACGCGTCAACCTTCGGCATAAATTCTGACAAACAGAAAATGTTTGAAATTAAAATATTTACGTAAATTTTGATTCTCATACATTTTTAAACCGCTGCAGTTGTATAACGTGGAGGAATTTCTTTATAAATAAAATAAAACATATTTAAATATTTTAAATTTTAGAGCCTGGAATAAACCTGGAAACATTTAATCCATTTTTTTTTTGGGTTTAATCCATTATTTATTTTATCGACGTTTTAAGAGAAACTCAATAACAATTATTACAATGCAATTAAATAATATTTGCTATTCTAATTTCAAATGTGTCGTAGTAGTATCTTTATTGTTATCACTTGCAACAAATTGCTATCGACCCTAGGCCTTTCTGCCATTCAAATTTGTATTTAACACAAGGAACATTAATTATGAATTTAATACATTAAACAGTCGTTACATAATAATAATAATAAAACATATTTATTGTTATAAATAAATACAAATATAAAAATTGGCCATCGACCAGCCATTACATTTTATTGGTTTTTGAGATAAAGTTATTTAGAATTTAAATTATGAATGTAGTAACACATTATCATTATTTGCCATTACCTACATAAAATAGAGCAAGCAAATTTAAAATAAGAAACATATTATAATCCTCACAAATAAATCGACTTTACTAAAGCATTCGACAGTGTTTGTTTGGCACGCCGGACTGCTTTATAAAATGTATCTCCTAGAAATCCCTTCTTACATACTCCATATAATCAAGAATATCTTTCAAAGTAGAACCCTTATTAAAATTAAAAATTCCTTTTTTCCTGAATTTAGTAATTTTAAAGGTCTCCTACAAAGTTTTCTACCCTTCTCCTTTTGCTATACAATATATTTTGCCATTACATTTATAATTTCAACCTTGACGACAAAACCCAAATTAACCTTTCCTCATATGTCATACAGTTCCCCGACGACACCGCATTAACCTCAAAAAGAACATTGACCAACTATATATCCTTGCAGATATAACCTCATGGTTTTATCGATGGAAACTTTCTGCCAACCCCTCCAAATACCAATTCCTTATCCCCAACCATAGAATATCTCCTAACTCTCCTGAACTCCACCTTGGCATATAACACCGACACCACATGTTATATACTTAGGACTGTCTCCCGACTATAGACTTACCCTCAAGATCGTCACTACACTACGAAAAAAAGTCGGTGCAAAGAAGCAAATATTTCCAATGTTTGCTTTTCTGTAACAATGGGATCTCCATAAAAACTGCCAGGAATATATATAGCTATATGCAGACATATCCTAGACCACGGATGGCGAATCTATGACCCGCGGGTCAGACACTGACCAACACAGGCTTTTTAAGTAACATTCAAAGGCATTGATTTTAGAACTTTTAGAAATAAATGTCCAATGAACACTATTATTTTTTTATTAAAGTTTCTCAACCACAAATATTAAATATATCAATAAACAATTTCTTCTCAAATTATTTTATTATCAATATTTTTTAGTTATTACTAGGGCCCGGATTTATATGTAAATACATATTTTTTATTCAAATTATTTTCGGTTTCATTTTGTTTTCCACACAAATTATCACATTTGGAACGAGAAAATGTAATCTTTATTTCCAAATATCATAATTTGTGTAGAAAACAAAATAAAGACCGAAAATAATTTGAATTAAAAATAAGTATTTACATATAAATCCGGGCCCTTGTTATTACCCTGTAATATCGCTGCAGTTAAAAAAAGAAAAAACAAACGATACATGTCCCAGATCACACTAAACAGAATGTTTTGATAAATATTGTGTGATTGAAGAGAATAAAATGATGTGCGTAATTTGTTACGAAAAAGTTACTTCACGTACGTAAAAAGACATTTTGAAAAGTGCATCCTAATCTCTGATTTTCCACAGATGAAGAAAGAAAAACATGTTTTTCATCAAAGAAAGAAGAGATAAAAGAGATTGTGTGTTGTAAAAGCGTTTTTGATTCCAAAATAGTAGTTTATGATACAAGTGGGTGAAGAAAGACTCATTGCGATTAAAAAAAAACTTTGCAAGTCATGCACAAAACTCTTTCACACACGTGAAACATACATTATTTTATCTACCAAGCATTTTCAAATACCGTTGAATCTACAAACAAATATTTCTTTTTTACCGATAATTTTGAATAATTGTAATTTTGAGACACAATATGGTTAGAACATTCAACGCCTCCGTGGCAAAAATTGCTTACTAGTAAAAAGGGACAGTAAAGGGGACACTATATGGTTTTACACCAATTTGGTTTTTGGTTTTAATTCTTCACACACTTGTATCATAAACTACTATTTTGGAATCAAAAACGCTTTTACAACACACACTGATTCTCTTCTATGAAAAATGTGTTTTTTATTATTGTGGAAAATCCGAGATTAGGATGCAACTTTTCAAAATGTCTTTTTACGTACGTGAAGTAACTTTTTCGGAACAAATTACGCACAGTCTTTTTATTCTCTTCTATCACACAATATTTATCAAACTATTCTGTTTGGTGTGATCTGGAATATGTATCGTTTGTTTTTCATATATCAACCGCACGTTTTTTAGACTTCTTGATTCAAAATAAGAAAAATTAATTCAATTTATTGTCGTTGTCGATGTAGTCTAGGCTAACCTAGATTTAATCTAGATTAGGTTATGGTTAGGTTAAGTTATATTAGAGCCAGATAATTCCAGACTCAGAGGCCGAGACTTCTTGATTCAAAATAAGAAAAAATAATTCAATTTTAATACACGTCAGTTATTTTCAATACGTCTTTGTATTTTCTTCAGTGAGGTGAGTTGTTGCCATAGTAACAACAAACAGAAATCGTTTAATAATGAAACTCTATTTGATTTACGTTGGATTTTTACGCACGATTTGGATACTTTTACACACGATTATAATAATGGCATGTTTCACATACAATAATATACTTAGTAATGTGTTTATTTTGGTGTGCCAAAGATAAACTACCATTACAGCTGCTAGTTTTCAGTTTGCCCATTACATTGCTCGCCACGAGAAACATCTTTCAGAAAGAGACTTTGTAAAACAAGTGTTTTTAAAAACAAGCGTTTGGAGTAGCACTCCACTTTATTTCCAGATTTTAAAGACAAAGACTTGATTAAAAAGCGTATACGAATTGAAAAAGAAAGCAACCGAGGCGCTAAAGGAGAGAGGGACGAAAGCAAGTTAGAGTGGCTTTATAGAAATGAAGAGAAGATTCAGAGAAAAATGCGGAGAAAAGAAGAAACAGAAGTGAAAAGAAGAAGAGAGAGAAATAAAAGCAATATCATCAGATAAAGAGGTGTGGAATTACTTAAACAGGGAGAGAAAGAAAAAATGAGCGAGGAGATAAAGATGAGAGAGTGGGAAGAACATTTCCTGAGACTCCTGGAAGAGAGTAAGGAAGACGAGGAAGCATAAACAGCAATGGGGAAGATGTAGGCAGCTCCATAGGGTACAGAAATCACATTAGAAGAGGTAGAGAAGCAGGTGAAGAAGCTTTTTCTTTTTCAGCTTCTTCTCCTGCTCCAGAGGGTACAGAAATCACATTAGAATAGGTAGAGAAGGAGGTGAAGAAACTTTTTCTTTTTCAGCTTCTTCTCCTGCTCCAGAGGGTACAGAAATCACATTAGAATAGGTAGAGAAGGAGGTGAAGAAGCTTTTTCTTTTTCAGCTTCTTCTCCTGCTCTAGAGGGTACAGAAATCACATTAGAATAGGTAGAGAAGGAGGAGAAGAAGCCTTTTCTTTTTCAGCTTCTTCTCCTGCTCCAGAGGGTACAGAAATCACATTAGAATAGGTAGAGAAGCAGGTGAAGAAGCTTTTTCTGTTTCAGCTTCTTCTCCTGCTCCAGAGGGTACAGAAATCACATTAGAATAGGTAGAGAAGCAGGTGAAGAAGCTTTTTCTTTTTCAGCTTCTTCTCCTGCTCCAGAGGGTACAGAAATCACATTAGAATAGGTAGAGAAGCAGGTGAAGAAGCTTTTTCTTTTTCAGCTTCTTCTCCTGATTCTTCACCTGCTTCTCTAACTCTTCTAATGTGGTTTCTGTACCCTTTGGAGCTGCTTACGTCTTCATCATTGCTGTTTATGCTTCCTCGTCTTCCTTTCTACCTTCCAGGAGTTTCATTAAATGTTGTTCCCACCCTCTCATATTTATCTCCTTGCTCACTCTTTTTTTCTTTTTTCTTTCTATCACTGTTGGAAATGGAATGCAGAACGAAGTGCGGATGTATGGGACGAAGGGAGTGATAGAGTGGCTGGTGTAGCTAATGAATGGGATGTGGAGAGGGGAGAAGGTATTATGAACGATTTATAAAAAAGGAGAGAAAACCAAAGTAGAAAACTACCGGGGAATAACTCAACACAGGGTACAAGTTGTATGCAGCAATTTTGAATGATTTGAGTACGATATATGTGGTAGATATTGAAAGAATTTATAAGAAGGAGCAAGCGGGAGGGTGTGTGATAGGTGGAGAGAAAGTATGGAGTCTGGCGTTCGCGGATGATGTGGTAGTTGTGGCAAGGAGCGATAGGGAGATGAAATAACTGATGTAAAGCCTAGGGAGGTAGGAAACTTGAATTTTGCAAAAGCTTTTAAAAGTGAGAACAAAAAAGTAGTCTTTGACCTCCCTCCTGTTTTACCGAATGATGCCACTGACATGATAACCCACGAGCTAGTACGAAAAATATATTGAACAAAATTTGATCCACTACTCATAAAGGTTAGCCATCCCAGCTTAAGACTATGGACATATACTTATGACTAACGCACGTAAAACGACAACAGACATATTTAAAGTAGCTGAAACTACATAGATATCGACCAAAATTCTAAATATCTCAGACTGCCATAAACAACTTGTATACACTTTGAATAATACGCGACCTAAGACACCACACACGCACACATCCTTCAAAGACTGTATACGAAACACTATATGACGTCCATGACGAATATGATAGGACCTTGTGGTCGATAGCCATTTGTTGCTGTTGACGGCAATAAATGTTATTATTATTATTTTAATTTACAATTCACAGTACAAGTCTGGTGGCGGTTTTAAGCAAGTTAGAGAAGAATTATCTTGGTCTATGTTGCGTTGAGGAACTTGCGCACGATTTGGCAAGTTTTCATAATAGTGGCCCTCTGCATTTGTTTAATCAGACCCTCAGGTAGGGATAAATCTTGTAGAGATTTTTTTAGTTTTCCAGTCACTATCCCTGTAGCAGTTTAATTATTGGTATCACTCTTACATCTGGTAGCCGCCAAGTGTGTCGATCGAAAGATTTTGATATTTATTTATTTTTTCACTTTCCGTCTTCTGTATGTTGGTGCTGAGCGGGCAAGCAATGTAGATTAACCAACCGCGTTTTTCTTTTTTATTGATTATAATAATATCCGGTCTGTTGTAGTCGACAGTTCTGTCAGTGAGGATTGTCCTGTCGCAATACATTCAAGTATCGTTGTTTTCTAGTACTGCGCAACGTGTGCTTGTAGTATGGCGGTGGGTTCTCAATTAAGTGATGTTTTAGGGCTAGTTCTCGGTGTATGATTTTGGCTACCTCATTATGTCTTGACAAATACATGGTTTGTGTTAGTGCTAAACAACCAGCAATTATGTGTTCGATGGATTCGCCCGGAGATTCACATAATCTACAGGTATCCTGAATTTCAACATTCTTTACGATGTGTCTCATGTAGTTGCGGGTGTGAATAACTCTATCTTGTATGGCAATAATGAATCCTTCTGTTTCGGGGTATAGAAGGCCTCCCTTCAGATACCATAACGAGGTATGTTTGTCTATTGGCTTGTTGTTTAATATTGTGGGGTATTTTCTATGCAATATTTTGTTTTCCCGCGATGTGTATGGTTCACTATTTATTCTATCTCTGAAGTCTACTTCTCGGTTACATACATTTTGTGGGGTGTAGTTCTTATTATTTGGGTTAATTGTTTGGATCGGTGGGTTGGTAGATTCTAAAAAGTATTTGCGCATTTTTTGTTCTATTGATTTGCACATGTTGAAGATGTTTATTAATCCTCTTCCACCTTCATTTCGAGGTAGGTACAGTCATTCGACAGCACTATTGGGGTGATGGAATCTAAATTTAGTTAGTGATGTGCGAGTCAGTATATCTAGAGCATGAAGGTGTCTGAATGTTTAAGGATTCCGAAGGAGTAGGTGAGCGCAGGGACGGCATATGAATTGATAGCAGTTACCAGATTTCGTGAGTTGAGTTTTGTGTTAAGCAATTTAGTAAGACTAGTTTTGTATCTATTTTTGAACTCGGTTTTAAGTTTAGTGTGGTCGATCCGTGTATTCTGTTGTATACCTAGATATCTATAAGAGTCGTCCGGAATTGACGGAATTCTTCAGGAACGTCTTTTATTTTTTATTTTTTTTTATATATTTATTCATTTTCATTATTATCATTATTATTATTAAAGATAGTAAAAATTATATAATTTAAAATTCGAAATTACAAGTTCTAATTCAATTATTAATTCAGTCTTACATTACATTTATTTCAGATGTTTCTGGAAAAATTGTTTTGAAAATTTAAAAGATGAAAAGCATTTTTAGATGCATTACCGCACATTACTTTGCATTCCTTTGCATTACGTAAGTATTACACCACAGTACACAAAGTACTCTTGCATTCCTGGAATTACTCTTGCATTCCATGAATTATGTTCACGTTATATTCGCATTACGACCGCATTACAGGCACATTAACTCCCCACTACACCCGCATGAGCTCATCATGCGCCTCGTCATGCGCATGATAGTAGGACTCCTACTGCAGCACGGTTAAAATTTTATTATTAATATTATACTACCTAATTTTAAACCAATTTCACTTTATTTCAAATGGCATCGGCTTCTTTCTATTATGAGGAGTTTGGTAGGAGCTCACTGTCCTACTGTAGGACAGTGAGATTTAAAGGTAAATATTTCAAATTTCCTTCCTTTATGTGGCATTACTTTGCAGTACCTAAGCATTTCAAAAATTATCTGACATTATTAAGCATTACGCTTGTGGTTTCTTCCAGTACTTCACATTAGCAACGAATTAGCATAACTACAGTGACATTATTACGCATTACCCTAGTAATTTCTTCGAGTACCTCGAATTACCAAAAAAATCAGTATTAAAAAAAATTACTTTATATTATTAGTAAACTCATTTAAATAAGTTTTATTTTTCAAACTATTGTAAGATATTATTAAAATCGTATTTGTATAATGAAATGAAATTGATAAGGCTGAAACTTATGTACATCTAGAAGGGAATTACAAAAACATAAAATTACTTTTTGTTCATGGATATTCCATTACAGTTCATAAACATAAAGCTAATAATTAAATAACGCATATAATTAGCAGTTTATTAGTTACTGGAGCTAGACATGTTTGTTTATAAGTAAACAATGTATATAATAATCGTTAAAAAACAGGATAGACAAGACTAGAAATTATAAAGAATGAAAAAATTTGTAAAGTTGACAAACAATATGTTCAATTATAATTTTATGTTTTTGTTACTTACATTTCATTGTGGGCATGGAAGGAAGAAGAAGAAAAGTCTTATATCTTTCTGTACAAAAGAATAGCATCTGGAGGTCTTTCCGCTCTGTGGCTTTAATAACAAATTTTTGATCCATTTTGATCCCAATGACAGAGGATTAAGTAAACCTTTGTTTAATTAATCGGTGAAATTAGCATATTTGCGACTGGTAAAGTGATTGTTTTTTTAGATATATCTGGTTTTTTTTCTTGTTCTAATAATATTTGACCTAATATTGTATGCAAAAAATAGATACAGAAAAAAAGTATATTATTCTAGCAATAAATATCATTAAAGAAAAGGAATTTGAAATGTGCAAAACAGTGTCCGTCAGTAGAATGTAGTCCGTTGGCTCTCAATTTGTTAGCTGTAGCAGACGGTAGCGAATAAAGATATTTTTAACTCGAGAACTATTTGCTTGTTTGCTGCCAAAATGTTTGAACTATGGCAAATAGTTCAGGTTCGTTTACTACAAAAATTGCTTTATTTCTTTACGCGGCCACTTTTTTTCATATTTTTTGTACGTATTTACATCGCGGGACCGACGCTCTTTTGCGGCTTCATTTACCAAAATTGCAACACTCGAAAATGAGACGCAGACTTTACAATTAACGGCTATTTTTAAAACGCCTTTATTTTTGGTACGCGACAAAAATGCAAGCATAACAACATTCGCTCATTTCAAAAATTACAATCCATTTTTTCTCATAATTCAGAAACAAGCACAGATATAATAAAAATACATAAACAATGTTAAATTAAAAATACACAGACAAGATTATTTATATATTGAAGAACATTAACATTATTAAATACAACAACAAAAAATAATTATTGAGGGATTTTTTATACATATTTATTGTCTAATAGAATAATACGAAAATTATAGAAAATCTGTAAAGCGGGCAGAAGGACCTTGTGGTCGATAGCATTTTGTATAAAGTATACAATAAACATTCTCTTTCTATAAAGCAAATCTAGACATTTTATAATTCTAAATATTCTTAGATAATATCAATCAAATGCACTTAATATATGTGTGGAATATTAATCATATCATGTGAAGAGATTATTTTGTAATGAAACTAATTACATAACGTCTTTTAAGTTAATTCGAGCTTTAATTGTAACCTTGGTCCAAGTCTATTATACATGCATAACATTATAACTTTGCACGCTTTGCGTGATGCCGTTGCGTTTTGCAGAAATCTAGATACTATTACACAACTTCAACGAGCAAATTTGCTTTATCTCGGTATATTATATAACTACATTTTACTATTATTATCTTATCTATTTGTATGTACCTCTTCATACCTGCTATTATACCTACAGTTGTGATTGGTTAGTTTACTTTACCGAGTCTTTTATTGAACATTCGTAGGCAGAATGTTTTCTTGTCTTGATATAATTACCCAATGTTTATTGAACTTACGATACGGTTGTAAAAAGCATTACAAGGAATATCTAAAAAATGATAATTTAAGAATGTTTAAAAATTAATAAAAATATTCTAGGAAAGTTCAGCTTTTGACTAAAACTAACCTAAATTTTGTAGCTTTGACAGTTCTTGAGTTATTAAAAATTTAAGTTTCTTTGCAATTTTGCTGATAACTATTTTGTTCGTTGACATATTTTCTTGTTTGATACCGGAATATCTTACTTAAACCACTTTTAACAATAAAAATCTTTGGTGTAAATACCTCCGCTCAATTCTTCGCTCCAGAAACTCAACAGTTGTATTTGTTAATGTTAGCAGAAAATATTCGCTTGAAAATTACCAATGTTGTAGGAATGTTCAGTTTTTTAATTAACCTAACCTTAATTTTGTAGCTTTGACACTTACATTATTACAAGTTATTAAAAATTAAGGTTGTTTAGCAAATTTGCTGATATCTTTCTTGTACCTCGACGGATTTTCAAATTTGATACCGGAATTTCTTCCTAAAACTACTAGATTGTGGATTGTAGATTTGATGGTGACGATTTGTATTGCGGCCTTTATAGATCTATTGTACCCTACCCCTTCCTCTAAGCGTTGGTATAATTACCCATTTAGAGCGCCTCCTCTAATCCTGATTCCTTTAGGAATCTCAGGATCTGTGTGCGATATTTCAAGGACTGCAACTTCTCTGCTTACAAGTAGCGGGCCCCAAGGTAGATCTATTTCTTGAGGAGCAGTGCCTCGCAGTCTTTGAGCAAATATATGGGGGTTTCCTCTGCTGAACCACAGAATCTGCATCTGTCACCTTCCTCTAGGCCTATGGTCTTGAGGTGTTTTTTAAGTCTGCAGTGTTCCGTCAGGACTCCTGTCAGAATTCTAAGCTTGTTCCTGTTTCAGCTACTGTTTAACTAATGTTAGAACTACTAGCTTTAACGTTAATAAACTTTGATGAAAATACCTCCAACTACTTCTTCACCCCAGAAACTTAACAGTTGTTAAATTTTTTAAACAATTTTCATTCTCTGTTTTCATGTTTTTCATGTCTCTTATCGTCACAAATAATTTAAAATTATAACGTCAAACTTTCAAGAAGCTTCCTGGAAGGTAAAATGTTCAAGAAATATACACTATTTCGTTGAGAATCGACAAATAAATCGCCTATGTGCTAATCGATTTGTAAAAAAATTTACCCAGAAGGTCCAATATCGTCGGCGTAACATCTAGAATCTGCAGGTTTGCAATCCTCGCAGACATCTCCTTGTTCTGAGCATTCTGCGGCGCTGAGACTGATGACTGTTTTCTCTCAATAAATACAAAAAGGAAACATAATGTTAACTGTCTGATATTGAGTGAATCTTCAAATTTGTTTGAAGATTGATCGGAGCCGAGGCCGATTGAACAAAGGATTGCTTGTGTAGAGCATTTAATTAGAACGAACTCCATTATTCAACCTCGAGGTGGCTTCGACAACAGTTTAATTTTGCAGCGCCGCCAAATTTCAGGACAATGTGTCGAAAATATCGTCGTAACAGGTAAAGAGGAAAAAACTGCTAGAACAGAAGTGAATACTTTGCAAGATACAGAATTGAAGAAAATTCCAATAAATTCATGAGACATTTATCGCAGCAAGTAGGAATTTCACGTGAGTCGGTAAGAACAATTTTAAAGAAAGTTTTACTCCCTCGGTCTTAGAAATGACGAAAAGCCCAAAAAACTTCTTCGGATAGAGCAGAACTCACGTATAGAATTCAGTCGATGGATTTTGGACAGAGAGGATAATTTTGTCAATAAAATAATTATGAGTGACGAAGCACATTTTTAATTGCATGGGGAAACGAATAAACATAATTAAACGTTACTAGTACGTAAACGTAACTAACGCATAACTAGTAACGTAAACGTTACTAGTCCTGCGAAAACCCTAGAATTATATTCGAAGATGAGCTGCATTCTCAAAACTTAACTGTATAGTGTGGAATTTGCTCAACTGGAATATTGGGACGGAATTTTCTTGTACATGAAATGGGAAATGCAGTAGTTATGATATAACGAAGTACATATGAAAACATGTCAAAAATACAAAAATTAAAATTCTATATTCTGGCTACATAAGAGAAGTTCGACAGAACAATTAGATAAGTATAAGTAATTAGGCCGAATAGTAAATTATTCAGATCACAGACGTGGTTTGTTCGAGGGAATTCTTTAACACTGTAACAGGCTTTGTCAGTTAAAATATCCTTCAATTTTCTTCTAAAAGCTTTGGTGTTTTCTTGCTTTAAGTTAGATGGGATACAATATGCCTTTTTGCATAGTTGAAATTTTTTATGCTCATGCGTCAATTTTCGCCATGTTTTCGGGCACATTTTTGACGTCTGACCAGCAAAAATAACAAAATATGCCCGAAACTTTCATATTCCCGCCTTTTAAAAAAGGCGGACGCGCATGCGCTTAATTAACCGTAAAAAAAATCTATTATATATTAATTTTCCTATTATGATTGGGGCTTTCCTACATATTGTGAGGTTTGATCTATGCGTGATCGTTTTGAATTTGTTCCGTACCTTGTGTTGTGGTTGTGTTTGTCATGCCCAGTCGAAAACTCACTTTTGTTTTTGTGAATATAACATGCTAAGTTCCATACATATAGACAAGTACGATTTGCAGGAGGTTCCTCTACTAACTCCACGAGGTATCGGATAGCCCTTTTTGAGCCTTTAACACCCTTTTCATGTGGGGGGAAGCGCTTCATATCATGATTCCGTATGACATCACGGAATGTATCTCCGAAAAATAATAGTGAATTACCACCGCACCATTGACAACATTCTTGAGCATACGAAGCATGGGCAACCTACAGTTTACCGCTAATATTGTAGCTCTCACAATAGCTGAGACAGTTAAATACCTGGGCTGCACCTTGAATAAGGACTGGGATAACTCTCGAGATACAAGATGCCGAATCGAAGAAGCAAGAGGTACATTTAACAAGATACGTTTAATATTGCCATACCAGAATAAGAATTTTAAAATGCTATGTACTCTCGTCGAACCTATATGGGGCAAATGCGTCATATCGTAGACTCTTACCGATACCTCATGTAGGCGCATAGATGCATTTGAGATGTGGTGCTATCGCCGGTTACTCAGAATCCCGTGGATACACCACGTGCCAAACGACACGGTACGGCAACGCATCGGTGGACAACTGGAATACCTACCAAACGTCAAGCGCAGAAAATTGGAATATTTTGGACATATCATGCGAGGTGAAAAATACAACCTTCTTCAACTCATCCTACAGGGGAAAATAAAGGATCGAAGGTCAGCAGGACGCAGGCGAATATAGTGGCTGCGAAATTTACGAACATGGACCGGCATGACATCAACAGCTCTATTCAGACAGGCAGTGAATATAGTGATTTGGACCAAAATTGTAGCCAACATCCACAGATGATAGGCACTGTAAGAAGAAGATACGAAGCATATCTGTCAGTGGTGTATTTTTTGTGTGGGATTTGTTCCTTGTTTGGGTGTTTATGGGGTGTTGTGAAAGTCGCAGATGTCCGTAGAATGATCTAAAAGGATCCCCGTCCGCAAAGTAGCAAGTGGATTAAACGCGGAGCGGTCGTTTTGTTCGTGGCGGGGTAGCCATTGTAATATGATTATTGTTTCTGAGGGAGAATTATCCAAACTTTTTGGAAGGTTACTACACATTTGGAGAAAAATTCAGTGGAAGTTCAGTTCGTGGTTACGGTAGCTTGAATTGGAACAAGACCGAGCAGTAAATGGCCAGTCGTCTAATCACATCCGCTGCTTGGCTGCGAGGTTACAGCGGACTAGGCTACACTTTACTCATCACCTGCACCCCTGACCACACCAACGTTAAAAACTGAAGTGTAAATACATTTTAGTTAGCAAAATCTACCAGTCCTGCCAACAGGTTGCTTCGTGTACCTCTGCAGGATTTTGCACGTAATTACATAATGTAATTTACGAATGTAAAATTTTACTGGTTAAATAAATACTAAATACTAAATATAGATCTTACTATACATTTTATTTACAATTGTCTCTGTGGTGATATTCCATGAGAGGAATTCTTGGAAGATAATTCCTAGAAATTAACTAACTAACTGGTATATGCCATCTTTGCCGTAGTAACTCGTCTTTGCCAATTGCCAGTAATAGGTTGGGTTAGGCTGACCTCTTTCTAAACGTTTGGAAAGTTACATATTTGGAATTTTTGTATTTAGGAATTATTTGCGGAGAACCAATAGACCTTTCATAGTTGAAATTTTTTGCGCATGTTTTTTTTTCGTCATGTTTTGCCCGAACTTTTTGACGTATAACCTTATTATTTTCCCGAAACTTTCATATTTCCGCTTTTCAGATTTCAGTGTCGATTTATGAGTTCTGGGAAATTATAAAACTTACATTATCCGCATTTAGGATGAACTGTTTGCCAACTAAGTAATGAATGAGGTCAGATGCGTATAGACAGAAAGAGTCGGAGCAAGTACCCTGCCCTGTGGAACACCGATGTTAATATTTTCCTAATGGATACCGTCTCTCAACTCTGATTAATAATAAACGATATTTGGTATCAGCAAGATGGTGCATGTATGCAACACGTCTATTGAAGTATTACAAGAGTTCTTTCCTGGTCTTCTGATTTCTCAATATGGAGATCAGTTATGGCTTCCTAGCTCTCCGGATTTGTAGGCTTTAGATTATTTCTTATGAGGTTATTTTAAATCTAAAGTTTATCAGAACCGACCTGAAACCCTGGAAGACTAAAAAACGAAGCATTCTACAAGCTATTGGTGAGATTTCGCCAGAAAGGTGCCAGCGTGCAAGCAAAGCGTTCATCGTTACATCGATCTCAGTCATGCGTCGGCGTCGAAACAAACGGAGCTTATCTAATCGATGTATTTGTTAACTATTATTTTTTAAATTAGGATTAAGCATTTAACTTGTTATTAAACTTATGTTTTACTCTATAATATTCAGCAAACCATTTGGTGTCCAACTGATTTCGGTTTTTGATAATTGCGGTAATCAGGACACTCTAAATGTGTGACCTTTTAAAAAAGGGTCACAAAATTGAAAATATTTGAAATATTTGAACTGAGAAAACTTTAAAACTGAGCGATAAATTATGCACACGGGTGTGTTTAGCGTACTTCAGTTTCAAGACATACAATTCTTGCATTCGGGATTTATATAGAAAATGTTATTTAAAATGTTTGATCAGATTAAAAAAAAACTGATTCATAAAAACAAATATAAAATTGATGGATTAGTTTTAACTACTGTCTAGTCTCATTTGTCATTTCTACAATTTGTCATTGTTTCCCTAATCTTTTTCTTCAAGAATCTTGCTAGTTTGGTTGGCTGTGAAGACTTAATTACTTCTTATAGTTAGTTTAGATAGTTATCGTAACTAGTCGTTTGTTTTCGTTCTAGTTCTATCCCATTAGTTTTTAAACTAAAATTAAATTTTTTTTTCGATCTTAGCCGTCTATGGACCTCATTAAACAACTAATGTTCAATGTACATTTCTCCTATTACTTTCATCCTCTTTTCTCTTCTGCCAATATATCTTCATTCTCTCTCTTTGCTGCTCCCTTCGTTCTTCAGTCCACACTGTTCCTCCAGTTTTTCTCTTCTTTGCTGCTAGCTTCGTTCTTCAATCTACACTGTTCCTCCAGTTTTTCTCTTCTTTGCTTCAAATCCTTCAAAATGGAGCATTAATCATATCTCTCATCAGGCCTCTGTTTGTTATGTCTTCTTCTCCAATACCCAACTCCACTAAGTCTGCTTTGACTTCTTTGCACCATGTGATTTAGATTCTGGGGTTTTTGTCAAAAAACCTGAATATTTTCAGCCTTTCATCATTCATTCTTTTTAAATGGGCATAGATGCTTCCTCTTCTCTTCCTCATAGTATCTCCCACTTTCTCAATTTTATCATATATTTCTCTAATGCTTCTTAGCTTCCAAGTCCCATTTTTAAATCTCGGTCCAAGTACTCTTCTTGTGATTTTTCGCTCCTTGTTTGCCATAGCTTCCATTTCTTTCTTAGTGTTTATCGGTAAACATTCAGACGCATACAGACACACTGACTTCTTGTTGTACACATTCTTTGTTAGCTGCAATGCCATTTCCATTTTTAAATTAAAACATAATATTGAAAATACTGTGAATAATAAGAGTGAACTTCAATATTAATAATAATCTTTTATTAACATTTTCAATTACATCTTACTTACAGAAAAAAGTGCTAAGAATAAATAATTGCAGTATTATATCTAATAACATAAAAACATTTCTAGATGAGATTTAATTTTACCGCGTTTTTGTTAGCTCGCTTTCTTGTCTGCCTGTTATCAATTTTTGTGTGTTCTCAACCTTCTCCGAGCAATTTTAATCGCTTTTAATCTAACTTTCCGATTAGCTAGAAACTTGAAATTTAAAACATAGCTCAGAACTGGATGACGGTTTAGAAATGCAATTCAATTTTAATAATGTAGACACTTACAATTAGTTTTAGTTTAATTATTTCATATTAAATGTAATTATATTTGTCGGAGACCGTATAGATGGGTGTATTGCTTATTATAATAAATGTTTATGTTAAGCTCACATAAATATTTATATAAAGATTTAAATTTTATCAACCAGGAAAAAATTATTTTATCCTTTCTAGTAGATTGTAATAAAAACAAACTTTTTAAAAAGTTTTTTATATATATTTTAGTATTTTGTTCATTTTGTTTCTATGTTTAATTTTCATACGAAATTTAATTTTTTACAAGTTTTATTTAAAACATTTTTCGAAATTTCTTTCAGTTTACGAGTTATTTTCGAACATTTAAGATAAAAAATCTGCATTATTTCAACCAAAACTAAAAAACCGAAGTTTAAGGGGATGGATATTTTTTCATCATTTTGGTGCATGATGATTAAGAATCATAATTTTAGTTTAAATAATCTGTGGTCCAAGAAAACATTTTTTTTGAGCTGTTTTGTCGGTCTTGTGTTGATTTTATCTTCTTGACGATTGAATCTTATTAATCGCGTATTTGCCACAACATATTCTCTTATTTAAATTATTTATCGAATCTAATCATGATGAAAATCATTTTGATTGTATAGATTTATGAATAAATAATATTGTTGTTGTAAAATGGGGTTAGAATTCCAATTTGTTATTTATATTTTTTTTGGTCGAAAGCACGTTGACACTACGTATACACACGGTGGACGGGTGGATTCCAGAGGTGTGTACGCTGACGAACACATGCGCCACGCGGACTTCTGGCTCGTCGCCAGTGTCAGTTTTAGAACAGAAGCTCCAGACTATGGCCTGCACGCCCCTCGTCCAAGACGCACGTTTACATTGTAATATTCAATTATATTTTGCATGAATTCAGATCTCGGCACGTATTATTAATTGGTATAATATTATAATGATGGCGTTTGATAAATCGCGTGTTCGTGGTAGACTGTCCAACATATTTTCGTGATTATCTTGTTTATTGGAATTTCTTGTTACTCTTGCCAAATGTTTACTCTGCCAACAAATGTGTCTAGAGCTGTTTTTTGACCATATAATGTTGTTATTTTAAATAATAACTTTTATCAAACATTAAATAACCAACATTTAATCTATTTTAGCACATTTCTAACAATTGTAGGTTTTATGCAGTTTCTTAAGCGATTTTGATAAAATAAAAATATGCCAAAAATGTTTTTTATATGATTTTAATTAATTTTGTAAATTTGTTTCAGGTATTGTTATGTTGAAGAGAATTAAGGAATAGAGAAGATTAATATTGAATGTATGAAGTAAGACTGTATTAGACAAGTATTTTTGGACCAAGATGGTTTTGGGTACACTGATGGTGAGATGCAATGTTCATGCAAAATTCTGTCGAAGAAGTGTGGCCAACTGGGATCCGACGCGCGCGCCTCGTATCCGGTAGAAAAGTCTCATCAATAGAAGAGATAAATAAAAAGTCTGCTTTTTCCGGCATTGGTCACTGCTGGATAATAATTGTCGTTGTAACGCTGTTATTGGCACAGCATATTACTAAGACTGCTTCGTTAAATTCGTGTTCAATTGAAGAATTTATTGGAGATCTAAATTGCCTTTACGAGAGTGTAATTAGTGAAGAATATAAGGTTGATGATAAAAAACCGCCTTTTTGTGTAATTTGTGGTATTATACAAATTTTGATATCATCGCTTCGAGAAATAATAGTTAAGGAGTTTGATACTTTTATACTATCGAGACTTTTCTTAGACTTATTGGACAACCAACAATTTGGTTTTCCATCGAGTTGTTTCGACGTATCCGTTGTTGTGTTCACAGTGCGTGTGCTGTATGCAGGGACCTTGGTCACTAGTAGGACCACGGCCCCTTGTCATCACAGCCCTTTCCGAATATACTCAGTCCTGCTGGCCGCCCTGTGTCTAATCCTTGCCACTTTGACGATAGCGGCAAGGTGCTATGCGTCCACGAACACTTTACAATCGATAGTCCAATTACCCCCAAACCCTCAGCACACCTTTAGTCCAATTTTTATAAAATATTCCAATTCCCAACATACTTCCAGAATAGTATTAAGTAGAATCTTTCCAAATCCACGAAAACATGTACAAAGTGATACTAGTGTAATTGAAAATTCTAAACAATTTATTTATAATCAAAAAAATATCAATTATAGGCGGAAAAGAGAGTACAGAAGGAACTATCCGTTCGAGAAATTTTATAATTACAATCAAGAAAATTCTTTGGATTTCGACGGGAAGAATCCAGTATTGGGAACCAACGAGATTCCTCACAAGACACCAGAAAGTCTAGATAATCAACACTCCAATAACGTTTTAATCAACCAAAACACTCCTTCACTGCTCGACGAGCGAACTCAATCCAACCAAATTCCAAACCGAGTTCTACCAACACACAAATATATAGTTAACTTTCCAAAAGACATAAGTACTGACAATCCTGATATAATCCCAGTGATAAGTGTAAGTTCGCGGAACAAAAGTGTGGTAAATCCGTCGCGTGTGACAAGTACGTTACTAGTTGAACAACAAAACGATCCAAGTTTCGATCCAGTTTTCGGAGAAAAACCTTCATTTGGATCTGCAACCAAGCGGCCCATGCCGCCAGCGCATGACCACGACAACAATTCATGTAAGTACACGCACCCATTAAACATCTTTACATTTATATTTATGTCCGTTGAGAGCAGAATATAAACTGCTGTTGTCTTGACCGAAACGCTTCGCCTAGCATTGGCCAGTTTGACACGTTCTATTTGGAGCTGTGACGTTACTGCTCCTATTCGTCTGCCGAGATCTCAAGACTCCTCTCACTTTATTTCTCTCGCTCGCTCACCTATACATTCATTACTACTAAATCGTTATTTTTAAACTGAAACACTCTTTTATCGTAATTTATTTTCTACAACAAATTTACTTATTTCTTTCTTTGATATGTTAATCTATATAATCGCATTTTTATTTTTTCTAAATGACCTTATAATCATTTACATATGTTTTCCTAAAATTATTTGATTCTAAATTTATTTACTCACACATTATTTATTGATGTATATAAAAACTAATAAAACGCGTGAATTCAATTAAATATTAAATAAGCAACAACTATTTCAGAAAAAAACATGAATAGTATGTATAATAAAACGCTTCATTGAGCGATCCTGAAACAAAGTTATCATACATCGAGAATATTATGCTTATATACAGAAAGTGCAATCTTCGCTTGTTTGGTATTTTCTATTTGTGGATTGCAATGTATAATTAGAGATATTTGAAGAGTTGTAAAAGTAAGACATTGTCCTGTGTGTATATATATTTTGTGAGAGATATTCGCGTTGCATTTTATACCAGATGATATAAATGGTACATTGCATTTTACTTAATGCCGACAGGAATAAATGGGAAATCTGGAGACACACTGTTGCTAATTTTATATCACCACATTGTACTGAATCGCTTTAAATTATACAAGCTTAGCACCTGGCAACGCTGGTTTTCTTGATTCACGTACAGAAATAATAGGTCTCCTCTACGCAGCGATTAATATAACTCGTTGCCCAGAAGCTACAATAATATGCACACCCGGTGCATTCGTTTAAATTCCGCGAAGAACTGCCATTTTTTTGTTTTACTTTTCATTTTTGTGCTTATTTCATCCTTAAATTCCAACGAAAACATACAATTATCTACCAAGAATTGTTAAATAAAAGCATTAAATTTACTGTATGAAATCTTAATGTTTTGTTTACAATATTTTTCCCACCATAGACTTATATTTTGCATGAATAATTACTTAGGTATTAACTAACTAAAAATTTCGATAAGTATTAACAAACAACTGAATATTATGAACTAAAACTGAGCCCTACAATCTTCATACTAGAAAATATCTTTAAACTTATTTAAATTAATTTGCTAATTTCTTTACTTCGACCCGGTTCGAATTAGGCATTCTGTGTTTGGTCCAAATGAAACAACTGCAGAAGGCCCTCATCACATTTGTAACACACATCCGTCTCTCTGCCTAATTAGGAAAACCAGGTGTTGAACACATTCGGATGTCACACTTTCTTGCTATCACCCCAACCTAGGTTGGTCAGTTGTTACTGAAAAGGCATCTCTTGATATCTGAGAAGATATGAGCCGTTGCGAATACGAAGTGCGAACTCAACATTGGGTCATTTTTTTTTCACGGATGGGATAAGAACCCTCTCGAGAATCCGCAGGTATAGGGTTACAATTGTATAAGTTCGTCATAAGTTCATCAAAATCGACATCAGTTGTCAGTTCGCCTTTTATATCCGCAATGGATAAAAAAAATTCAAATCCGTTTTTTCTCGAAAGTTCAGTTCGCCCTTCGTATTCGCAACGCCTCATATCAACCATTACGATAACAGTGTGACTACCCATGCATAACAGACATTTCAAAAACTTCATATCTTTCTGCCGGACGTTGCACTAATACAAGAATAATAGGACATACAACTACGGCCGGAAACTCGAAATGGTTCTACGAAAAAATTTATCTTTTTCGGAAGGAAAAAGGAAGGCTAGTCAGACTAGTAAGACCTGAATAGGTTAGGCCATGACCCCGACTTTCCTAATAGCATCCGAATTTCTTATGCCTAACTTCGATAAGCCTTTGGTCATTGCAATTAGGTGTTAGATGAAAATTCCAAAGTGTGTCTAAGTTAGGATATTATCTTGAGTTTCCGCATAACAATCTAGTTTGGAATGTTTTTGGCATGCCCTGTTTCGGTTTTCCTAATTGACAAGGTTAAAATTAGGCTTGCCATAATTCGGAAGTCCTCATTAGGCCCAAATTGATCTTTCTGCATGCCTCATTGGTATTGCTAGTCCTAGATAATATAATCGTGCATTTTCATTCAGGAGCATGATAATTTCTATATAATGCGTGTGGCGACAAGAGCGAAAAATTTAAATTTTAATTCAAACACAGTTTTGATTTAATCATAAAGTAGACATGAGGGAATTATGTATGAAACAACATATCCTATAATTGCCCTCCTCGGCTTTGCTGCCACATTTGCGATCTTTTTACGAAATTTTTAATCAAGGTTTAGCATAACTGTCGCTGAATTTCGGTGATATATTGCCTAATCTCCTCTTCCAAGGCCTCAGTCGTTGTGAACATTTTAATATCTGAAACCTTTTGACTTCCAAAAACCTTATAAAGATAAGTTCGAAGGTGTTAAATCGCACCATCTAGGCGGTTGCCAATTCTGGTTGCCCAAACAGGAGATTACACTGCCAGGGAATGTCTCATGCAATAATGGCATTGTTTCAATTAATGTGTGGCAAGTTGCACTATCCTATTGTAATCACATTTCTTCGAGATCCATTTTATCCATTTGGAGCACAAAAACTGTGTTATCATGCCCTGATACCGTTCGTCATTGACTGTTCGTGCATTCCCGATAGTGTCTTCGAAGAAAAATGGTCATATGATGTAGATGTAGACTTGTACTGCGACCTTCAAAGATCTATTAGACCCGACCCTTCTGCTCTAATTGTTGGTATACTTACCCATTTAGTCTTGATTCCCTTAGGAATTTCAGTATCTGGGTGGGATTCATGGATTGCAACTCCTCTGCGTTCAAGCAGTGACCTCCAAGACACATCTGTCTCTTGCGGAGCAGTGCTCCGCAGTCTTTGAGCAGATGTATGGGAGGTTTGCTCTGCTGGGCCGCAGAATCTGCATCTGTCATCTACCTGTAGGCCTATGGCCTTGAGGTGGTTTCTGCAGTGTCCCGCCAGGACTCCTGTCAGAATTCTAAGCTTGTTCCTGTTTAGTCTCAAGCAGGCTTTTGTTCTTTTCTGGTTAAAGGGATCCCAGCATTACTTGGGATTCTCTTAGCCCTAGAAGTTCTTTCCAGGTTTTCCATTGTTCTCTTATTTTTTCATCTAAACTTTTGTGGATGGTGTTCATACTCTTGCCGCAAAAGGGTTCCGGACCTATTAAGGGATTACTGGATCCATTGTTTGCTAGGTGATCGGCTTCTTCGTTTCCGTCTATATCAGTGTGTTCCGGTACCCAGTATAGCGTAACTTTATTTTCTCTGCCAAGCTTGTTTAGCTTTCCCACACAGTCCGACACAATTAACAACTCAAGCCTACAGACTACACACTCCAAAGAGAATTCGTCAATTCGCTCTTCTTCTTCTTCTTGTTTCGAATAGGCCTACTTTGGACCACGTTTGTTCAACTGTTGGGCTTTGATCTTTGCCCAGTATTGTCGCATCTTCTGCCGGGGTAATTCCTTTCTCTCTTCTGTCCAGGGGGTACCTAGGTACTAGGGGGTACCTACTTTGGTTCGGGGTTTTTCCTGAAATCCACGACTTGCTCCTGAAATCTACAACCAGTCCATCTTTCTTACGTCCCAGGTAGATACCACTCTGAGCACCCAAATTGATCAGTTCCTTGCGCCATTCTCACATTTTGGATCCAAACCAGTTTGGATCTGATGATGTATGAGTTAATGGCCTTGATGGCTGCTTGGCTATCTGACAGGATAGCAATTCGTTTTTTGCGATAGTTCCTGTCGAGGTTAATTTGTACATATCTTTCGATTGCATGTACTTCTGCTGGGAAGATACTTGGGTAGATTCCCATGGATTCAAAGTATTTGGTACGAGGTCCAAACACTCCTGCAACAGTACCTTCCTTTGTCTTCGTACCATCCGTATTCCACTTGATAGCACTTTGCTCTATGTGGTATGCTGAGGATGACTCCAATGGGCTCATATGATACTTCCAGCCCAAAATCCAATGCAAACAGTAACATGTTTGGAATGAAGTTCTTTTGCATGAAACACATGAGGGTTTTCGTTACTCCAAATGAAATAATTTTGCTTGTTTATTAAGCTATCAATATGAAAATATCATCAAATATCACTGAAGATGATGACTTGTTTAATGATTGAATTGACGAATTCTCTTCGGAGTGTGTAGTCCGTAGGCTTGAGTTGTTGAGTGAGTCGGATTTTGTTGGCATAAGGACGCAAATCTTTAGTAAGAATACGCTACATAGCGCTTCTTGGAAAGTTCAGTTCTTGAGCACGATTCCGAATAGATGTTCTCGGATTCTCGGCTACATTCTGGCAAACAGCCGCGATGTTTTCTCCTGAACGACCTGGGCGATCCAGTGTCAATTGTTTGACATCAATAATTTACCTTGTCTCCTCAAGTTTTCTAATTATTCTCTTCACAGTTGATGGATGCACAAAATTGAACACAATTTGCAAATCGTAGCAATCAAGTAATCACCATTTTATTGTGATATTGTGTCCAATAACGTATAATAAAATAATAATTCAATTGTAATGACGCCTATTTACCTGTCGAATAGCGATTAATTCATTTTTAATAATCTCTATCTATTGCGTATAACAGGTGGTGGTGGCTCAGATAGTTAAGCACTTGGCTCTCTAGTCAGACAGCGCGGGTTCGAATCCCACGCTGAACTAAAGCAGTAAAAATTAATACTAATGGCTGCAACCCACCACACTCAATTCCCCAATCCGGCTTATGCAACCGTGGGGTCTCACTGCCTAACACCTTCTCTGAAAATTTGTCGTTCGGATTCGACGTTAAACCGCTAGGTCCCCCCATATTCAATCTTAGTGCTGAGGTTGATATGTGGCAGAGAAGAGGCCGGTGCCCAGCAGTGGGACATAAAGGCTAATAATGATGAAAATGTTCCTTAAGTTAGTAGATCAATATTATTCTTATGGTGTTTTTGAGATATTCTTGATATAGAGCTTTGTTTTATTATTAATTTTATAATTAAGTGAATAATATTCTCATGGTGTTCACAATATATTTTTGATGACATGTTGCTTTTTATTGCATTTTATTTTTACGTAAGTTCCGTTTTCAGAAAAAAATTTCTTAGATACGATAAGTTAGTTTTGATGAATATTATCCCTATTTGTTAATAATATATTTTTCGGCATGTTGTTTCATTTTCAATAGCCGGCCATTTTAACAGTTGTCATGAGTGATGAGTAACTACTTGACAGATGAAGTAAAAACTACACCATTAATAAAAATGGAACGATATACGCTTCAACAACGCATTCAAATTCACTACAAAAATGGTGAAAATTTGGCGGTCACAGTTCTCAAAACTAAAGCATTTTTGGGTCGTCGTGAATCACCTTCTCGGCCAGCAATTGTGAAACTAGTGGAAGAGTTTGAGCTGTTGGGACAAGTTTGTGATGTAAAGAACAGAACTAATGCGCGCGCTCATGAACTGAGAATATTGCTGTTATAGCCCATAGTGTTGAGGAAAACCATTTCGCGTCGATCTTTGGAATTGGGCATTGGGCACGACATCACACATTTTGCATAAAGACCTGGGTCTTAGGGCTTTTAAAATTCAGTTAACATAAGAACCTACGTCTACTGACCATCAACAACGTCGTGTCTTTGCTGATTGGGTCCTTGAAATGCATCAAACTGACTCGGAATATAACCGAAAAATAATTTTGAGTGATGAAAAATCACTTTGACCTCGGGGGCTACGTTAACAAGCAGAATTGTCACATTTGGGTTTAGAAAACCCATGAATTATTGTTGAAAACCCTATCCATCCACAACGTGTCACTGTTTGGTGCGGTTTTTTTGGTCTGGCGGGGGTCATTACACCTTATTTTGGGGCACCTTACTTTTTCGAAAATGGGGCTGGAGCAACGTGTCACTGTTTTGTGCCGTTTTTTGGTCTGGCGGCGGTCATTACACCTTACTTTGGGGCACCTTCCTTTTTCGAAAATGAGGCTGGAGCAACTGCTACGGTGAATGGATTCCGCTATCGAACGATGATTAATGATTTTGTATGGCCGGAATTGGAAGGTATTGATGTGGACAACGTTTGTATTCAACAAGACGGAGCTACGTCCTACACAAGTAACGATACCATCGCTCTTTTGCGTGAAAAGTTTCCTCACCGTGTGATTTCTCGAAGAGGCGATCACGATTAGCCAGCGAGATCTTCTGATTTAACACCTCTAGACATTTTTCTTTGAGGCTACGTTAAAGATAAAGTCTATGCCAATGGCCCACAATCGATTCAAGGCGTCAAGGATGGAATTCGTAAAGTTATCGAGTACATAGAGCCGCAAATGTGCGAATTGGTGATGGCAAATTTCATGCAAAGAATATGGCCCTGCAAGTAGGGCTTCACACAAGACGAAATAAGACGAGAGTTTCAAGAAATCTCGTCTCGTTCTCGTTAGTTGAAAAAAATCTTGTCTTAGTCTCGTTCTCGCTCTCGTACCCGTCGGTCTCGTCTCGCTCTCGTAACCGTTTGTCTCGTCTCGTCTCGCTTCATCTCGTCTGATTAAAAAAAATCTAGCTTGCCACAAGGGTTTCTCTGTCAAGACAAAACAGAAAAAATGCCGTGATATATATTTTCTACTCTTGTTGGGACACCCTTTATTATTTAGCTTGCCAACTGCCATGCAAAAATTTGCAGCCATGTAAAATGTTAATTGAATTCAATTAGTTTGCTTCTTTATAATCTCACCGTTTAAATTATTATTTTAATCTGGCATTATATTAATGAATATAATTATTTACAAAATATTTGGAAAAGTTTGGTTTTGTTAGAAACTTTTGAAAGCTTACTAGTTGATATAAGATGTTTGTTTATATATACTTATTTTTATAATTTTAGAAGGAAAAAACTACATAGAGATTTTTTTTAATATTTTTAACACAGCAATATTTTATAAATTGTATTCTTTATTTTATGATGAATAAAATCATATTGGAAGAGGCAGTTCATAAATTTCACGAACACAATACACACACACTTAACTAAATTACACCGAAATTTATATGCGGAGTGTTTTTGAAATGGTAAATTGTTAGTAATAAAAAACCAAATTTTATTTCGACGGAGTGGATCGTAGGCCGGCCGAATCGAGATAAGAGCTAAAATCATAAACATTTGGCCGTATAAAGGAGCCTAATAAAAGTAAATGACTCAAAAAAGAGAATCTACAAAGATACGCCTAAAATATAATACATAAAATCCCATGCTGTTTAAGAAAATATTAAAGCTAAATGTTATTAACTTTGATAATTAATGTGGATTAGGTACTGCGTAGGATTATTATTTCAGTTCTAGCCTCCTTTGTACACAGAACATTAATTACCTCATCATAAATAAAATTTAATTAATAATATTTTATTAAAATTCCTATATTGTTTGAAACCCTTACAATTTATAAATCCGTTCAGATCCGTTCATTATTTTATGGCAGCGAACTGCTTGCTATCCATATCAACGCACAGCCGAAGTCGTTTTACCTACAAACGTGGAGTTTTGAATAAACGTTACTCTTATGACCTCAACATCCACTAAGGAAGGGTTTTTGCAAATTTCGTTTCTAAGGAGGTAAAAAGGGCAGCTAAAGTTTTTAAATAAAATATCTATATCTCAGAAACGGAAATTGTTACAAATATGAAATTTGGTATTAAAATGCGTTTTTTTAAATAAAGAAACCCGTGTTCACTAGTTTTTGAATATCTGATTAAGTGGGCTGAAAATTGGAGGTTGAATAGTTTTAGAAACTAGGTATATCTCTGAAACCGAATATGCCACAATAGGAAAAATTGCATGAAATGGTAAAATTTCTCTCTGCATGAATTTGGAATATTTCTATCTCAAAAACTGCAGATGTTAGAGATGTGAAAGTTGGTAGTTAAATTCTGGTTTAAAAATAAATAAATAGGGGGTGGTAAATGGTGAAACAATCACCGTTTGGGTTAGAAAATAATTATTTAAAGAAATAATGCTCATTTACAGATCTTACAGTTCTCTCTCTCTCTCCCACACACACACTCTTCTTTGACACAGTCTTTGCTGACATTACAATTTGCCTCCACTTGCTGCGGTCCATTATAAGTTCTTCTGGTCGTTGGACATTTAGGGTCCGTAAGTCGCTGCAATATTATCTTTCCACCGCATCCTTAGCCTTCCCAGCGGCCGCTTTCCTACCGGGGTCGCTTCCCACACCAGTTTTTCGACATGTTGGTCTTGTCTCTTCACATGTCCGGCCCATCTCAATCTCTCTACCTTTATTATTTTTACTATATCTGGTTGGTTATATAGTTCTTGCACTTCCCTGTTAGTTCTAATTCTGTATTGTTGTGTGGCGTTGTCCTTGATTGGTCCACATATTCTTCTAAGAATTCTTCATTCTGCGATGTTTAGTCGGTTCTAATTTTGTTTTCATGTTTCACATGGACGATGACAAAACAATCCATTTTCCATCGTCCAGTTTCACATTATAGGTCTTATAATTGCATGATAAATTGTTACTTTCGTATGCCGGGTTACATTTTTCGATTTCATTATTTTGTGTAGTGCAAAACAACAGCGATTGGCTTCCTGAATTCTGTTGTTAATCTCTTGTGTTATATGGTTATCTGAGGTGATTGTAGCTCCCAAATATTTAAACTCTTGAACCCTTTCAAAATTATAGTGGTCCATTGTTACATTTTGTCCTATCCTGTCTCTACGTTCTGTTCTTGTTGTAGTCATATATTTTGTTTCATCTTCGTTTATTCGTAGGCCAACCTTCTTTGCAGCATTTTCCAGTTTGATGAAATCTTCCTTAACGTTGATAGTTTAACTTTCGCTGATGATTTAGATATAGACTTACTTACAGTTGGCAGCTGACATATGCGTACTAGTTACAACTTAAAAGGCAAATTGAAAATAGAAATGTAAATGGTTTGATAACTCCATATGCAATCTACATATTTCAGCCGATGGATCGTGTCTATTTTTGTGATACTATCTTACGTTATGTGTGGAGTCTAAATCTAGATAAGGAAGTACATGAGCAAATAGTTGATAATGTTGAAAACTGGGATTAATTCTCTATAATGTCTCTAGTAATATGATAGTAAAGAATAAAACTAGATAGACTGGTTTAAAACGAAGTCGAAATTTAGAAAATTTGTCTGCTACAAGCAATAACTCGAAAACACCGACTCGATTGCGTTCAAGCTTATTAATATCTTTAAATTGGTAAAAAGATTGATTGAAAAGTAATAAGAGTGAATGGTTTGAGTAAAATCCATAAGAAAATGTTGGGGAAAATAAGTTATGCAAATGTATATTTTATTTTAACTTGATTTTATCTGGCCCTAGTAATAATTTTGAAATCTTACGGTCTATCTTGATAATAATAATACCATTACACAGGGAAAACATCTATCTGAGATTTTAAACGGAAAAATAAAACAAAATAAACGGAAATACGTCAACGACCAACTGAAGTCAATTGAAGACAACTTCAAAAATTACAACACACATTATTTCTACAAAACCTTTGCGAACGAAATAAAAGGGTATTCCCCACATAACCTTTGCTTTCGGAAGCAAGATGGTAAACTAGCCTTGACAAATAAGGAAAATTGCCAAGAATTAGCTACATATTTTTCACAGCTTTTAAATTGTCCCGAACCCAAAGAGAGATTTCAGAAAGTACAGCCAGAAATCACACCGGAAAATTCGTCACCACCAGTGCAAGAAGAAATTTATTCACACATCAAGAAACTTAAAAGCAACAAAGTATTAAGGGAGGACGAAATTGTAGCTGAACTGAAAAATTTAGGTCCAAATTCGCTCAAAGAAATTTCACAAATAATCCAAAATATTTGGCAAACCGAATCTTCTTTCCAAGTTGGCAAACCGAATCTCCAAGGCTTCTTAAACTGTTTTCACCCCATTTCTGATAGTTGTAAAATTGTATTTATTATACTTACAAAAATTATATACCTACCCATTTCTCACCAAAATATATTTTTTTTCAATAATGGTATGTAGTCGACACTTAGTCCGTTCGAATATATTCGAGCGCAGCCGTTAAATAGACCTTTTCATAGTTTAAATTTTTTTATGCACATGAGTCATTTTCCACCATGTTATACGTCAAAAATTGCCCTAACTTTTTGACATATAACCTTAATATTTGCCCGAAACTTTCATATTCCCGTCTTTCAAACTTGCGCTTAACTAACCGTAACAAGGTCTATGGTGAAGTACTGCATAACAAACTAAATCTTGGTGCAATATTTGATATTGCTGGATGTAAAATCTCTTCAACATTTTTTAGGGATGAACGATATTGGGATTTTGAAATTCAGTTCTAGTTCCAAGCCAAAGCTTTTTTAAAAAATCTTGTTTAAGGTTTGAGTCACTCGAATTCCTCTTGAGCTCTATATGGGAGGTGATCAATTTTATCTAAGCGAATTAAAAATGGTTTTTCAATCCAATATAACTTTCTAAAATCAATAATTGACATAGAAAATTTACGAAACTGAGTTTCTAACGCTTTTAAGTGAATATAATAATTTTTGCGATAAAAGTTTTACAATGATTTTTCTCGGAAATAATATTGATACTGGAAAACATTTGGAACGAATTTTCTACCCTACTTTTCCAAATGTTGATCTTTTTAATATAACTTTCAGTTTTATCATTCCAAGTAATCATATATTTTTTTTCCTTGAAGAGACTAGTTGAGATCATTTAATTCCTCAAAAATATCTAACAGATAACTCTAATAACGCTTGGATAGCCATATTAGCGTTCAGAGTAAAAGAAAAGAAGTGACGCAAAGCGCAACTCACGAAACCTATGACATTTGAAACTTTCACAAATGTAATTAAATATTTTACATTAAAATCTCGCGACCCCAAGATTTCGCTAAGCGACCCTATTTGGGGTCGTGACCCATAGTATAAGAAGTCCTGCTCTAATCAATCCACTACATAAAAAGGCTTGCTGCTTTAGATATAAACTACGTTAGATATAAACTACTATAGAGGAATATCTCTTGTATCTGTCACCTGCAATACTCTCAGCCTGTCTCTTGAATAGAGCACAAAAGCAATTAGACCCCGAACTATCAGAATACCAAGTATTATTCAGACCAAACAGACCATGCCCAGAACAAATTATCAACCTCAAAAACCATACTCAAACTACTAGCCCTCCGATAAAAGCTCACAGTATGCACATTTGTAGACTTCAAAAAGGCATACGATTCGATAGACAGATCCTCACTATTCCAAATCCTAGAAGTGAGAGGACTAGATCCCAAAACCCAAAATGGAAATCATAAAACAAACACTCACTGGTACAAAATCTTAATTGAAATTTATGGGTAAAATTTCAGAAAACTTTGACATTCGAGCAGGTATGAGACAAGGTCTCTCTCCTATTCTGCATGGACTCTCTCCTATTCTGTTTAAAGTCGTGCTAGACAAGGTTATGATTGAATGGGAGAAGGCACTGAAGAAAAGTTGAGTCTTGGAAACTGATCCGACTGGGCTTTCCCAAAAACAACCTTTACATACCATACCTCGCTTTTGCGGATGATCTGGCGGTACTAACAGTGGATGAGGAGACTGCCGTCAAACAGCTTGAGATTACAGATCTCATTTTAGAAAACTAAATTTTTCTGTTCAAAGACAGATATCACGAGAGTGATATATATATATATATATATATATATATATATATATATATACATATATATATATACATATATATATATATATACATATATATATATACATATATATATATACATATATATATATACATATATATATATATATATATACATATATATATATATATATATATATATATATATATATATATATATATATATATATATATATATATATATATATATATATATATACTCAAAACTGCTTTCTACCCGCTAGGGTGTAAGCTAGTTCCTATCTATTTTACATTCTTTTTAATTAATTTCTTCCATTTCTTCCGGTCCTTCGCCATCTTCTTTGCTTCATTCACCAGTAACCCCCTTTTTTCTATCAATCCTCGCACCATCTCGTCCCATGATTTCCTTGGTCTCCCTCGTCTCTTTAATGCCTTGTGCCTGGGAACAAATTACGGTAAAATCGATAAGGTCCCGTACTTTAAATACCTCGGAGAATTCATTGAACCAACAGGCCTTGAGAAAATCTCAGAACAAAACCGTCTTCAAGAAGGCATTATGGTTAGTCCAAGACATCTATAACAAAAAAATCTGTGTCAAGACAGACAAAAATTCGGCATTACTACACAGTCATAAAACCAACAGTTCTTTACGCAAGCAAAACATTGGCACTTAACAGAAAACAAGAACTAGGAAAAATCAAAAAGGGAGAGAGGAATATCTTCAGAAAAATCCTAGGAGCAAGATAAACCCAAGACGGCTACAGGCTACAATCAATTAAAATAACAGAAAAGTTTTCAAACATGGAAATTGACATTAAGAAAAGACGAATGAAATTCTTTGGACATCTAACGAGACTAGAAAATCGACTGTCAAAAAGGATTAGATTATGTTAGCTCACTAAGGCCGGGCGTATACGTACGGTTTCCGGATTCGGTTTTCTGATTAGGATTCCTGATTCGGAGACCCGAATGCTTGCCTTACATATACAATGTTGAATTGGGCGCACACGTTAGTACATTATCCGAACGAAAAAAAAACCTGGCGTTCATTTCGGAAACAAACCGTGCGTTCGGGTCATTCAGGACGGGAAAAACCGAATGGCGTCATCTCGAACGCAATGCTCGCATACATTTTTTTATAATCCGCCGCTCACGATCGGAAATTTCCGTTCGGAACTTTTCTTCCGCATCCAAACATAACCTCATGCACGTATATTGTTTTTTAATTTTCTCTTTTATGCCATTGTGAAGTTCGTCAAAGGATTTCATTGACATCCTATAGAATTTGAGGAACTCTTCGGGGTGTGCTCGCAATTTTGCTCTTTTCAGATAGAATTGACTCCCTTTTATTCTTTTGGTGTTTAGGTGTACCCAATATCGACGTTTCCTTTTTTTCTTACTTAGTGCCAGTAAAAGTGAAATAGAAATTAATTCGTCGTCGTCCACCTTGCTTAAATCAGCAAACATGCTTTCACGAAAGCGTCTCTCTACCTCAGTGGTTCTCAAACTGGGTGCCGCGGCACCCTGGGGTGCCCCGAGCGTATGCCTGGGATAGCGCAGCAATAATCAAGGAATTTAAGAAAAATGTTAAAAGAAAATTGCATGAGGAGGTGAACGTGAATGGGTCTTTAAAACGGAAAGGTGATGACCTCACTGAAGCTTATGAAGCGACTGAAACAATGACAACCAGCATCGTCGGAGGAGACGAAATAACCCAGCAGACACCTGCGACTCCCTAGAGTCTAAATCATTTAAGTTCGTTTGCCTCAGTTCGCAAAAATGCAACTCAGGACCAAAAGATAATCCGAGAAAAAAAAAGGAAATATGATCGTAGCTACTTCACACTGTTTGGCTTTGTTTCTGTTGGGAACGAACAAGCAGCGGAAAAGCAATGCGTTATTAACAGCTACTTGGTTCCATCCAAATAAAAAGGCATCTGGAATGCAATCAATCTTAGTATATAAAGGTGATCTTCAATCGCCGCGCTTTATCTCTTCAGGCAGGGTAATCCATGGTGGAGCGAATTTTAAAAAATGAAAACGCCACTGAAGCTTCATTTATTGGTAGTTAACACATAGCAAAATCTGGAAAGCCGCATACTATTACCGAGACACTGATTAAACCTTGCGTCAAGCATGTTGTGAGTTGCATTTTGGGTCCAGACATGGCCAAGAAGATTGATACGGTGCAGCTGTCAAATAACACTATAAGCAAGCGAATTTTCACAATATCAGAATCTGTGGAGAACGAGCTTATAAGAAGGTTGAAAATTTGTATTGTTTTAGTTCACAGCTTGATGAAAGTACCGACGTTACGGTATCCATTCGAAATGCAAATAGAAGAACTTTTGTTGAGTGAATTGCTTGAAACTTACACCACTGGCGAGGAAATTTTCGACGAAGTTATCGACAAATATATACAGAAAAATTATTTCAATTGGATCAAGTGTGTTGATATTTGTAGCTATGGAGAGGCTGCAATGGTTGGAATAGTAAAGGGAGCCGTTTCTAGAATGAAGCAAATGGTAGCCAATGCCACCAGCAGCCAATGCGTCTTTCATCGACATTCTCTGCCAACTAGAAGGATGCCGCAAGATTTAAAAGTCGTATTTGCCCGACAAGGGTGCCGCGACATTGTTTTAGCTCGATAAGGGTGCCGAAGCAAACAAAGTTTGAGAACCACTGCTCTACCTACTGGCAGTGTAAATTCCTAATAGAAAAAACTCGTACGTCTGCGCTAATCTCGCTGAATTCCGAATCAGGAATCCGGATCAGGAAACCGTTCGTATGCAGCCAACCTAAAGAATTAGACACCTTGGTTAGACAAACTACGAAAGGACATCAGAAACGCAAACATATGTACAACAGATACTTTAGAAAGAGACGCGTTTAGATACACAGTAAAAAAATGAAAAGTAAATTCAATAAGAAAAGTTACATCAGAGTAACCAAAGCAAAAGCAGTACAGAGCGAAGTGGTCGGAAGAACGTAGCCTTCGTAGAACAAGCCTTCTCGCAAGTAATGAAAGCTTATTGGAAATACAAGAAGAACTCAAAGAAAACTTGATTGAGTTGTTTGCTCTTCCACTATTTTGTATTTTGTAATAGCTTATATTTTAGGTCATTTCATACTTTGCAAGCGATCAATTTATTGTTTTTTCTCTAGTAGCATCGGACCTCTAGTCTCTAGTGCTCTTCCACTATTTGGAGACTATGCTAATAATAATATTAATACTAGTTATTCATTGGACAATATAATTATTGTATAGAATTTGTCAAAGATACGTAAAAATAGGGCAGGAAATTTTACATTTAGGTAAACATGGAATTTTAAGTAATTTAATATACTACAATACATCTTGTATAATATTAATTTTAATCTTACAAAATAATCAATATTTTATAAACATAACTGACATGAATTAATTTGACTGATTTGACACGCGAGCGAAGCCGCGGGCTATAACATTTTAAACTAGTAAATTCTCCTGAAAATTGATATCGAAAACAAAGTTATTTCAAATGTAATTAAATATAGAATTTGATACACAGTTTGAGTTAAATTTAGCTAGAAACATTGTAATTTTAATTGAATCGAAAATATTTCAAAACATGATACAAATAGATAGTTATAATTTACATTCAGCTACTAATAGAGCAATGCATTTATAGCCTGCAATCGCAAACGATGAAACTAAATTTGTCTTCCAGTTAGCGCGTACTCAGATCGAGACATGTAGGACTGAAGCAATAAATTATATCAATTACATATTACCGATGTTACCCCATCAATCACAATGCTATTAACTTGATTAATCTCTTACAAAAATTATCAAAATCTAATATATTTACTTTACTACATTTATATTCTATAATATGGATCCAAATTGTATTATTATCCATTAAATTAAGTTTATATTATTAATTCTATTATGTTAAACTTGTCTTAAATAGTCTAATCTAGTAAATCGGAAGTAATATTAGATTTGAATTAATACTAAAATAATATATCTATTATAGTTTAAATAATATATATTCCCATAATGTTTACACAACAAACCAATTATTCAAAATTCTGGCCATAATTTTAATTTTAAAGCTGTTAATTATAATACTAGTTACAATAGAATTGACTGCATAAACTTAATTAAATTTGTATGAATAAGAAAAGATCAGACTAGACAGATAAGACACTAATACACGGCTTAACGACTTATCTATCTAGGCAGATCTTTTCTTTTCCACGTCACAAGACCAATTGAAAAAAGCAACTTTGATATTCATACTATATTTATAACATACTTGTTAGTAGACTATTCATCCTCATATTTGGGTTATACACGTGCCAGAAAGTCCTTCCAACACCCTCTGGATGCAACTCCTCGTTCCGCTATTCGAGTTTTCGCATAATACATACACACACACATATACATCAGACCTTTCTTCTCATGAAAGGCACGGAATTAGGGTCGTAAAGAAGTGAAAAAAATGTTATCTCGTGCAAGAAAGAAACAACTTGTTCTAAATTGCAGATGTGTGTCTCTTTTTTATATTTAAAGGTCGCGTCTAGACAAACTGGTTTTGTTTAAATGGACGGGAGTTCTTAAATCACAATGTGGTTACAGATGAAAATATTAACTTTTTAAATTCGCTATTAGAAATTCTATAACCTTATTTTCTAAATTATTAATTAAATGCTTAATAGTTAATAGAGATTTAAGGTTAATTCCCATATGCGCGACACTCAGCTACGCGACGTCGTGCGACATCGCCTGCCAAATAATGATTAAATTTGTTAAAATTATTATTTTAAATGGGCACGTCGTGTAGCTGTGCGTAGCCATAGTAAGAGCGTGGCCATTTAAAACCATGTAATCATTATTTGACAGGCGATATCGCGTGATGTCGCGTAGCTGAGTGTCGCGTATATGAAAATCGTCCTTTATTCTTTACTGCAATGCTTTAAGTTGTTTTTGGTAGATCTATGACAAAGTGGGATTTTCTTGTTTTTAAATCAGACAGAGAAGATTTGCAGCTCAATTTAGTCTTCTGAAAACATAGGGAATGGCTAATTTGTTTGTGTTGTGTAATACTGTATAGAAAGTAAACTGTTTCATTTTCTTTTTATATACTTAGAACACAATATATTGACACAAATAACTTATCAAGCAGTTAGCTAAGTACTGAAAGTGGGTATAAACAGGCTAAACTGTTCCGAGTATTAAAAAAACAGGAGTTTGGAATCAAAATAATTCAAAAGGAAGCAAAATCTTTTCAGTTATTCTACATTGTGTAGTTACTAAATATTACTTGGATGAAAATAAATACGTGGTCTGTTAGAAAAGTATCCGACCTTTAGCCGGTAAAAAGAACTGGCATACCTGGAGCATTGGAAACCTAATCACCCTCAACGTAGTCTCCTTGGAACTCCTGACACTTCTCCCAGCGGTGCCGCCATTGTTGGAAGCATTCCGAAGAAGTTTCTTTCGGAATCGACTTTAGCTCGGCTGTCGTTGCGGCCATAATGTCCTCTTTTGTCTGAAATCGCGTTCTTTTCAATGGCCTCTTGACTTTGGGGAATAGCCAGAAGTCGCAGGGGGTCATATCAGGAGAGTAAAGAGACTGTCGAACCAGAAGAGTCTGGTTTTTCACAAAAAAATTGCGAATCAAGTGCGAAGATGGTGCTGGAGCATTGTCGTGATGGAGTCGCCAATTTTCTGATGACCACAACTCCAGTCGCTTGCGCCGCACAGCATCACGTAGGCGATGTAGGACATCCCTATAGTACATGTTCATTTCGGCACATTGATGACCCACCGATGTGCGACCGTCTTTAAACCGGTTGTGCCACTCCTTAATCTGTGTAATGCCCATAGAATCGTCACCGAAAGCCGTCTGAATCTTCCGAATGGTTTCCATCTGGTTGTTGCCCAGTTTCTGGCAAAATTTGATGCAGTAGCGCTGCTCCAGTCGTTCCGTCGTTTTACTTGCATTGAAAAACCGACGAGAGCACTACACATTACGTCACTCGAACACTACTCGACAGCAACTGACGCTATCTACAGGCGGGAAAAAATTCACGCATGCACACGGAGGTTCAAGGTCGGCTCATGCAAGCGCGCTTGATTCAAATCCATTAGGTTTTCAAAATAAAAATAGGGTCGGATACTTTTCTAACAGACCACGTATTAATAAGCAATCTAAAAATAAGCAGCCAAAGCATAGAGATAATAGGAACTAAAATTAGTGTGCGACGTTAATCATTTGGCAGATAATAGGACGAGTCATTGACTTGAGTATTTTATTCCTATTATTATTTTATTAATATGTATGGATCTTCTTCCTGCTTATTAAAAGTTTGAATACATTTTTTTAATAATTATGAAACTAAAAACCATCAAATAAAAACGTTTAATTAATATTTAAATATTTCTTTAAATATTTACTTTTCTATTAAGTTTTCTAATTAAGTTATTAAGTTTTCAAAATATTTTTGAAACCATTTGATATTATTCAATACATTTCAAACAAAACAATATAATCCAATTGGAATCTATTTTTGTCAGGAATGAAAATATTGTGCTATATATGAACAAATCAAAATATATTATTTACCAAAACAAATGTGCAAGATCAAAGAATAACCATTTAGCTTTAGTTTAGTTTTGCATATTTATTATATCAATAAATATACCAGACGATTAAAAACGATATTCAAATCAAAATGCGTGCACATTCTTTAAATTGCATCGAATTTAGAGACAACTCGCACACAAAACATTTTTTTGGGGCAAATAGAATTCTTATCAGATTGATAAAAAAAATCAGGTCTTAATCCGGTGCGCAATAAAAACGATACGACGTACATCGTGCAGAACAACACACAGGTCAGTTGAGTGCTGTGTTTACGTTTTAAATATGTTTTTCTCCGCCTCTCCAATGAATTCCGCAAAAAAACTTAAGGTATTTGATACAATTTTTTAATACAAACATCCACTTTCTATGTGATAAATATTATAAACTACATATTATGTACTAAACACACCAAATAACATGTAGTAATAATTGCTCTGAAATAATATTTATATCATAACACTGAGCATTGCCTTGCAAACTGAATGAGACGATACATAAACAAGACTGCAAGGAAATTAATAATAACAAAATGGGTGGATACATCAAAACATAAACAAGATAAATTGTACACTATACAAATAATTTAAATTTAAGATTTCCTGTTCCTGCTAGTCGATCTATTCGCGATGTCTAATTAGAGAATGTTTATTAAATTGTAAAAGTATAAGAAATTGGACATTATTAGACAAACTATTCTTGAACTACAAGGGTTTGCAGCATTGGTCTAGTCAAATATGAATAGATCTGAAAGACCAAAGAAAACCTACGATTAACCAGCTGAATAGAATCAGATAACAGAGACCATACAAGGAGCCATACAAGACTAGACAGACAGGACTAGACAGACGGGACTAGACTGACAATACTACACAGACAAGACTAGATAGACAAGACTAGACAGACAAGACTAGACAGACAAGACTAGACAGACAAGACTAGACAGACAAGACTAGGCAGACAAGACTAGGCAGACAAGACTAGACAGACAAGACTAGACAGACAAGACTAGACAGACAAGACTAGACAGACAAGACTAGACAGACAAGACTAGACAGACAAGACTAGACAGACAAGACTAGACAGACAAGACTAGACAGACAAGACTAGACAGACAAGACTAGACAGACAAGACTAGACAGACAAGACTAGACAGACAAGACTAGACAGACAAGACTAGACAGACAAGACTAGACAGACAAGACTAGACAGACAAGACTAGACAGACAAGACTAGACAGACAAGACTAGACAGACAAGACTAGACAGACAAGACTAGACAGACAAGACTGAATTGAATTGAATTGAATTGAATTGACTAGACAGACAAGACTAGATAGACAAAACTAGACAGACAAGACTAGACAGACAATATTAGACAGACAAGACTAGACAGACAAGACTAGACAGACAGACAAGACTAGACAGACAAGCAAACTTCATGACCCTATTCCGGCAAAAATGGATAAATAATCTTAAAATAAGTTGAAGAATTCCTGTAGGCTAAAGATTCATTCCCTCAACAATAATAGTTTCAGCTTTTTTTTTCCAAAAACAGTATTTTTCTTCTCGTGCTTACTGGTAGCTTATTATAATGAAGACTCCATAGACGGTTGGAGATTTGCTATTGATTGTAAGATTGCTCATAGGGGCATAGAACTTTCTATGTCCTCTTGTGGAATCGTTTGTCCATGTTTCTTTGTAAATTGGCTTTGTTTTTGTGGATTAGGCAGGCCGCTTCCAATATATAAAGACTGGCGATTGTTACGATCCCCAGTTCTCTAAAGTGTGTTCTATATGAAACTGTCCTAAAAATACCCGTTGTTACACGAATAACATTTTGCTGAGCAATTAAGGGAGTTTCAGTTTTGTGAGAGGCTCTCCATGCTGAATGACCGTAAGATAGTATTGACTGAACTTCAGCGAAGTAATAGTCTAAGATGTCAGATCTATCCAATAATCAGAACATTATCTGATTAAGTAAGCCTATTGAGTAAGTATCTGCAAATTCCATGTTAAGGACTCCTCAATTTGTAGTCTTAGGAACTTTCTAGCCGGAGCTCAATTTATTTGAAAGTTATCAATTCCTATGGAAATGTTATCTGCTCGGAAGCATCTTGGAGTTAGCGTCCGATACTAGAAAGCTAGAATTATCTACATATGTGGTGCCAGGATTACTATTTATAAAACGTGTTAGGTCTGTCAGATACAGAGGGAAGAGTGTGGGGAAAAGAACTCTTCCTTGCGGAACAAATAAATTTATACTTATCGGTCCAGATTTAAATGTTCAGTCTTGTCAGTCCAGCCTTGTCTGTTTATTCTTGTCTATCTGGTCTTGTCTGTCTAGTCTTGTCTGTCTAGTCTTGTCTGTCTAGTCTTGTCTGTCTAGTCTTGTCTGTCTAGTCTCGTCTAGTCAAGTCTTGTCTGTCTAGTCTCGCCTGTCTAGTCTCGTCTGTCTAGTCTCGTCTATCTAGTCTCGTCTGTCTAGTCTCGTCTGTCTAGTCTCGTCTGTCTAGTCTCGTTTGTCTAGTCTCGTGTGTCTAGTCTCGTGTGTCTAGTCTCGTCTGTCTAGTCTTGTCTGTCTAGTCTCGTCTGTCTAGTCTCGTCTGTCTAGTCTCGTCTGTCTAGTCTCGTCTGTCTAGTCTCGTCTGTCTAGTCTCGTCTGTCTAGTCTCATCTGTCTAGTCTCGTCTGTCTAGTCTCGTCTGTCTAGTTTCGTCTGTCTAGTCTCGTCTGTCTAGTCTCATCTGTCTAGTCTCGTCTGTCTAGTCTCGTCTGTCTAGTCTCGTCTGTCTAGTCTCGTCTGTCTAGTCTCGTCTGTCAAGTCTCGTCTGTCTAGTCTTGTGAGTCTAGTCTCGTCTGTCTAGACTCGTCTGTCTAGTCGCGTCTGTCTAGTCGCGTCTGTCTAGTCTCGTCTGTCTAGTCTCGTCTGTCTAGTCTCGTCTGTCTAGTCTCGTCTGTCTAGTCTCATCTGTCCAGTCTCGTCTGTCTAGTCTCGTCTGTCTAGTCTCGTCTGTCTAGTCTCGTCTGTCAAGTCTCGTCTGTCTAGTCTTGTGTGTCTAGTCTCGTATGTCTAGACTCGTCTGTCTAGTCGCGTCTGTCTAGTCGCGTCTGTCTAGTCTCGTCTGTCTAGTCTCGTCTGTCTAGTCTCGTCTGTCTAGTCTCGTCTGTCTAGTCTCATCTGTCCAGTCTCGTCTGTCTAGTCTCGTCTGTCTAGTCTCGTCTGTCTAGTCTCGTCTGTCTAGTCTCGTCTGTCTAGTCTCGTCTGTCTAGTCTCGTCTGTCTAGTCTCGTCTGTCTAGTCTTGTCTGTCTAGTCTCGTCTGTCAAGTCTCGTCTGTCTAGTCTTGTGTGTCTAGTCTCGTCTGTCTAGACTCGTCTGTCTAGTCGCGTCTGTCTAGTCGCGTCTGTCTAGTCTCGTCTGTCTAGTCTAGTCTCGTCTGTCTAGTCTCGTCTGTCTAGTGTCGTCTGTCTAGTCTCGTATGTCCAGTCTCGTCTGTCTAGTCTCGTATGTCTAGTCTCGTCTGTCTAGTTTTGTCTTTAGTCTTGTCTGTCTAATCTTGTCTGTCTAGTATTGTCTATCTAGTCTTGTCTGTTAAGTCTTTTCTGTCTAGTCCTGTCTGGTTAGACTTGTGTGTCTAATCTTATCTGTCTAGTCTTGTCTGTCTAGCCTTGTCTGTCTAGTCTTGTCTGTTTAGTCTTTTCAGTCTAGTCTTTGTCTAGTCTGGTCTGTCTGGTCTGTCTGATCTGTCTGGTCTGTCTGGTCTGTCTGGTCTGTCTGGTCTGTCTGGTCTGTCTGGTCTGTCTGGTCTGTCTGGTCTGTCTGGTCTGTCTGGTCTGTCTGGTCTGTCTGGTCTGTCTGGTCTGTCTGGTCTGTCTGGTCTGTCTGGTCTGTCTGGTCTGTCTGGTCTGTCTGGTCTGTCTGGTCTGTCTGGTCTGTCTGGTCTGTCTGGTCTGTCTGGTCTGTCTGGTCTGTCTGGTCTGTCTGGTCTGTCTGGTCTGTCTGGTCTGTCTGGTCTGTCTGGTCTGTCTGGTCTGTCTGGTCTGTCTGGTCTGTCTGGTCTGTCTGGTCTGTCTGGTCTGTCTGGTCTGTCTGGTCTGTCTGGTCTGTCTGGTCTGTCTGGTCTGTCTGGTCTGTCTGGTCTGTCTGGTCTGTCTGGTCTGTCTGGTCTGTCTGGTCTGTCTGGTCTGTCTGGTCTGTCTGGTCTGTCTGGTCTGTCTGGTCTGTCTGGTCTGTCTGGTCTGTCTGGTCTGTCTGGTCTGTCTGGTCTGTCTGGTCTGTCTGGTCTGTCTGGTCTGTCTGGTCTGTCTGGTCTGTCTGGTCTGTCTGGTCTGTCTGGTCTGTCTGGTCTGTCTGGTCTGTCTGGTCTGTCTGGTCTGTCTGGTCTGTCTGGTCTGTCTGGTCTGTCTGGTCTGTCTGGCCTGTCTGGTCTGTCTGGTCTGTCTGGTCTGTCTGGCCTGTCTGGTCTGTCTGGTCTGTCTGGTCTGTCTGGTCTGTCTGGTCTGTCTGGTCTGTCTGGTCTGTCTGGTCTGTCTGGTCTGTCTGGTCTGTCTGGTCTGTCTGGTCTGTCTGGTCTGTCTGGTCTGTCTGGTCTGTCTGGTCTGTCTGGCCTGTCTGGTCTGTCTGGTCTGTCTGGTCTGTCTGGTCTGTCTGGTCTGTCTGGTCTGTCTGGTCTGTCTGGTATGTCTGGTCTGTCTGGTCTGTCTGGTCTGTCAAGTCTGTCTAGTGTGTCTAGTGTGTCTGGTCTGTCTAGTCTGCCTAGTTTTGTCTCTCTAGTCTTTTCTGTTTAGTCTTGTCTGCCGAGTCCCCGTCGGTAGTGTAGTTGACAACATATTAGCCTGGCAATGCGGGAAACCCGGGTTAGATTCCTGGTCGGAGATGCATCAACTAGGGCAGTTTTCACTAATTGTCCTGGCTGCCCACCCTTAATGAATGCGAAATAAGTGAAACGGGATGGCGCATACCAATAAACCGAAGTAGAAAAATTTTTGTCTGTCTAGTCTTGTCTGTCTAGTCTTGCCTGTCTAGTCTTGTCTGTCCAGTCTTGTCTATCTAGTCTTGTCTCTCTAGTCTAGACAGGCAAGTCTTGGGTGTCTTGTCTAGTGTATCCAGAATTTTCCTCTTGTCTTATTTTATTTGTTTTCTTCTGTGTGTCCTTGTGTCCAGGTTTTTTTCTAATCTAATCTTATTAGTCTAGGATTTTTGATGTATGATATGTGTAGTCTTACATAATTGTGGCGTGTGTAGTCTTTTTTGTCTGTCTGGTCCTAAATATATAATAGTCTCTCTAGTCCTGTTTGTCTAATCTAGGCTTATATATCCGAGCCTATCTATGTATTCACATGGCTTGTCATATATTTAGTCGTGTCGATTTAAATTTACATAGTTCTGTTTAGATAGATAGATCTTGGTCCAAGATATTGATCTTGGTTTAGTTTAAAATATAAATTGTAGAAGTAACAAACTGAATATTAATATTCAACAATTTATTTAACTCATTTGAGATTTATTCAGTTGTCTGTTTCAAGTTAGCTGTCTGTATAATAGCTTAATACATCACGTGTTAAAAGAAAACTCATAACAAACTTATTCAAATTATTGTCACAATAAATATTATTTCAGTCTTCATTCTGCACAGTCTCGGCGCTTCACCGTCTTCTCTAAATATTTGCTAGTTATGATATATTTCTGACGTAAATCTTATCAGACACCCGGGTATTTGTCACTTATAATTAAGCATTCCGTTAAAATTAATTCTCTATTTCTATTAACGGCAGTAATACCGACCGAAGTAAATTTATTGCACTTCCAAGCAAAATCATGCAAGTGGATTTATTTCCATCGATTGCCAAACTCAATTAGTGCGTTATTGCTATAATTAAATTTGTTTGTGTGGTTTAATTTTAGTTTAAACATAAAACGGATCAGTTTTTGTTACATAGATCAAAATTTTCGTTCGTTTCAATTTGTTGAAACAATCAAATTAAATGAATCCCAGACGTTACATTTCAGAAATTGAAATAATTTTTGCGAAACTTTCTCGTGTTTCCCCCCTTCTCGTTTCTTTCATTTCATTTTTGTTTGAACGAAAACTGTTATTGGTGTACGTTTGTACAATTCGGCCGCAGTGTAAATATTTAGAACTTGTTTTTCTTTCATTGAATTTTATCCTTTGCACCATCAAAGATCTGAAGTGAGCGGTGTAGATAAAACGATTTCTCTTCTGTCGCCCCTACCATTCTTCTGTAAAGTGATAGCTTTTCGAGAATTTCCTAAATTGAATCGTTATTGTTTTCCTCTGTATATACGTCTTCGTTGGTTTCTTTGCTTTTTTCTCTTGTATCGTTAGGTTTCTTAAAGAAGTAAAAATATCTGATATACGTATATAAAAGGAAACGTGGGATATGTAATAGCATTCTGAATATAATAATTACATCTATAAATAGGGAAAACATTATTTGTGGATTTGACCACCTTGAAGGTTAATATTTGTGTTTTGCTTTGTTAATTCTTAATTTACTTCCTTTTCTTGAAGTAAATTAAGAATTAACAATGCAAAACACAAATAGGAAGACTATATAAACAACACGAAAAGGATTATGCAAACAAACTGGACTAGACTAGACAGACAAAACTGAATAGACTAGTCTAGGCAAACAAAACTGGATGGAGTAGACAGATAAAACTGACTAGACTAGTCAGACAAGGCTACACTTTGTGAATTATCTGAAGTATGAATTAGAAATAGTTAAGAATTTCCATAAATATTTTTCTCACGCTGATTATAAAGAGAAATTTAGTTTAAAAAAAAATGGTAGTAAATTTAGCAACTCTAGATTTATATAAGCCTATGTAAATATATCAAAGGATTTATCTAGCTTTAGATCCAATTACGCGAAAGATATTGAATTATAATTTAAATGTAAATTGATGTGAGCGAGTTTGCATTCGAAATGATTAGTAAGCGAGGAAAAGAAAAATAAAGGCTAAATCTAATATTAAATATAGTAAACAAGCATCGAGATATGTCCTGTAGTATGAAGCATCATTTATAAACACAACTAATTATAGAATTTAAAATAAAATTGGGTCATGCAGACTATAATATCTGACGCCTGCTACTAAAATAATCCCAAACACTTTTCCACGTCACAAAAAATTAATTATAAAATGAAAAAAATGTGATTACTTAAAATTAATTTCCTCCGCATCCTTGAGTTTTAGGCGCCACAGATTCGGATTAATCGCATTTTTTTTAACCGTGAATTCGTAGAAAATAAAATTTGTTTTATACGCTGCGCGCAGAGTCAATCACCTCCTTCCATTACATAACACGAACCCGCGTTTCGCTCAAGGACGTCGCTCTGTAATTTATAGGACTTTAACATGAAAACGATTATCTTACGAGGCGATTAACATCGCGGATTCGTCAAATTTGCTTTTTTTGTCCGGATTTTCTGCAAACTTATCAACAATCCCGGAAATACTAAACATGTTTTTTTGAAGTGTTGCAAATACTCGACTAAATTATATCTTAATTCGTTTTATTCCTGATCCACAAGACAAGAAGAAGTGCACAAATTACAGATGCTTGACGATTATACAAACAAAATTATTAGGTTAATAATACTTAAATTATACTTTATTTTTTAGTTTTAGTTTTTTAGATTAGATATATATAGTTTTCTAATATTTTGTAGAATTACTCATATATTTTCATATATACATTTAAAATACACATTTCACCCTGAGAACAAGAGCGACACAACTCAAGGATAATTAAAAATAGAGAACTAATAATTAATTTGCATGTAACACAAAAACTAGAGCTGCTAACAAAAAAGCATCCATTACATATATTTGCAATATCGATCAGTTCTTGTTGAGATTGTAATATTAACAGATATACCTAAATCCCAATTATAGTTCTCCCTATTTAGTTTTTTTTCTGTTGATTCTGTCAGATTTTTGTTGTTTCCGAGATGCGATATGAAGAATATTGAAAGCTTATAATAATATGAAATATCTAATAATAATATACATTGAGTACTCGAAGACTCGTCAATCTGTGACTCGTCAATCTTCACGCCTGGAAGGGAAAATTGGAAGTTCATCTTTTACAGACATTTTTTAAGGAGTGTTAGAATTAACTTCTCTACAAACATATTTTTTAACTCTTGATGAAGTCATCAAAATCACAAACAGAAGAGTGAGTGGTATTCAAAACGTTCTAATTGTCACACACTAAAGAAAATACAGGCCATGATTTTAAATCAGCAAATTGCTGTGATGGCACATTCTATATCATTTTGAGTGTTCTATTATAAATTTTCCTTGGAGGTAATATAATTTGCAGAATCTTTACTTTATTAAATTAAATTTTGACTTTTTAATTTGTTACAATAAAATTAAAATATATATTGTTTGGACAGGCTGAAGGGCCATAAAACTTAGATAAAAGAGCCGCATGCGGCTCGCGAGCCCCGTGTTGCCGACCCCTGGTCTAGGCAGACTAGACTAGTGTGGCCATGCTAAACAGATAAGATTAGATATACAAAAACATCGAGACAAAACTACAATAAGAACGAGTATAGTTAACATTTCTGAAATTTTTTTATTTATTTATTACCAGGATATACAATATATGCGCACTTACATACTACATAAGCATGCACCTATAGAGGTGAGTTACACCTTACATAGGCCTGAGAAGTAATTTATTCATATAAATAAACTTTGCCGATATCATTCGATTATATTATATAGGTATAAATAAAATACAAAAACATATTATAATTGGAAATAATTGTACAGACATATATAAAATACAGACAAAACTTAATAAATCAAACCCAGAAAGGCATTCCAGGCAGGTTAGATTCAGCTCAGGCAGTCGAGCTCAAACACACTAGACCAGATCGACATAACAGGACAGCTAGATTAAAAAGAAAGAACAAGCGAAACTAGACTGATAATTCTAGATTCAAAAATCAAGTCAGATTAGACTAGCTATTCAAGACTTTTTTGATTTATTGACATCATCCAAGCACACGGGAACGAAACAACGTATGACATTGGGGCTGGTTAGAATCAAATATTATTTAATGTAGACTATTTTTGCTAAAGTTTATATCTTTTTGCCATTTTTTCTCGTCTTCTTCTTCTTTTGTGCTGATGATAAATTTAACAAGTTTATGTATCTTGTCTGAGTTTTCCTTGCTCTCTAACATGTAGTCTATAACATTTCTGGGTTCGAAGCTTTTGTACATATTTGATTTTTGGAGTTCCCTATCTGTGGTCCATCTATAGCATTCAAATATTGTATGGATCTTCTTCACCGCAATTTTGACACAGATTATCAGGTTTTGCTGTAAATAATCTTTATAGCAGTCATGCCCAGTAAGAAATTGGGTTAGATGGTAATCAATTTCTACGTGTTTTCTGCTTTTCAACTATTTTGGGTGTTAGCAGCCTCGTGCATTGCCCTTTATCTGACTCCCACCAGTTTCTCTGCCCAGCAGTTTTCTTGGAATTTTTGCTAGAACCTGCTTCATATAGTTTCTCTCTCTCTATATATTTGGCCAGTAACTCAAGTGGTGGTATACCAGCAATTACTAGGGCAGCGTCACCAGACACTGTTTTATATGCGCAACAAATACTTACTGCTAGTTTTCTCTGGACTATCGACAGTTTGTCGATAACTACCTTTGATGTAAGATAATGTGCCCATATTGGAGATCCATATAGCATCACTGACTGGACCACGCAACTGAGCGCTCTACATTCACAGCTCTTCGGCCCCACGTTAGACATCAGTTTTTCTATTGCTGCCATTGCTCTCATACCTTCTGTTGTGGCTTCTTTCAAGACTAAATATACAAGATTAGTAATTCATGCTTACAAATTAGGGCTTCACACGAGAACGATATTTTTCTCGTCTCGTCTCGTCTCGTAAAAGCGAGACGAGAACGAGACGAGGCCGCATGTAGTCTCACTCTCGCGAGAGCGCATGTGCTCTAGTTCTCGCTAAACACGAGTCTCGTTTCTGATCCCTGTCATACTTCTTCTTCAATCTTTGATTCTAATACGGGCAGCCGTAATATTTTCTTGCATAAATTTGAACTACGGGCTCCGGCAAGTTACATTTCAATATATAACAATTAAAAGAGTAGATTTCGTAATATGAAATAGATGTCGTAGACAATTTCAAATTATGTTCGTTTTTATTATGAATTTTAAATCGTCAACAAAATAGAAGGTTTATATAAACAGACATTTATGGTGCGTTATCGCTACATTTCATGTGGATGGAACAAAGCGAAATTAGAAGATATTAATAGTAACCAAATAGAAAATAAAAATATGTAAAGAGACGGTGATTAGTTTACAATAAAATGAATGATTACCTCGTTTTGGACTATCTTAACAATAAGTTCTGGCAAGAACGATATTTGGCGAGATTAGACGAGACGAGACAAACGGTAACGAGAGCGAGATGAGACAAACGGCTACGAGAGCGAGACGAGACTAACGGTTACGAGAGCGAGACGAGACTAACGGTTACGAGAGCGAGACGAGACTAACGGTTCCTAGAGCGAGAGCGAGACTGAGACGAGAGTAATTTTTTACACAACAAACGAGAGCGAGACGAGATTTTTGAAACTCTCGCCCTATCTCGTCTCGTGTGAAGCCCTATTACAAATGTCTAGACAGACGAAATTAGATTGGCAAGGCTGACCCGGGTTCGAATCCGGGTCTGGGAAGCAACAATTAGGACGGTTTTCACTAACCGCCTAGGCTGCTCACCCTTAATGAATGCAAAATATGCGATATCGGGGTGGCGCATACTAAAAGTAAAGTGGAATATATTGGCAAGGCTGGACAAATAAAAATAGATATATGAGAATATCGAGACAAAACAACAACAAAAACAAGATTTAACGTTTCATCATATTGACGTTTATGAAATGTAATTAGGTGTTACACAGGTCAAATACAGACATCACTAGATAAACCAAAACTAGAAAAGCATGTCAGGCAGACTAGATTCAGCTCAGGCAGTCGAGTTCAGGTTCACCAGACCAGATAGACGTTATAAGGCAATTAGATTAAACAAAAAAGATACTACACGGATGAAGTCTAGATTAAAAAGTCAGACTAGACCAGGGGTCGGCCACTGGTTTTAAAAAAAGAGCCATTTTCTTTAAACCAATTTAAGAAATCTTACAGCAGTTCCGATAGTAGATATACGGCACAGATGATAGTATTATAAGGTACTGTAGATCAGCTATTCTCAACCGCTGGTCCGGTGGACCACCAGTGGTACGCGGAGAAATTTTACTAGTCCGCGTATAATTTTTTCTATAAGCGAAAAAAAATTTACAATTAACTTATGTAGTAGTTTTTTAATACCTAGTAAAATTTTGTTGTTAAAAAAGTATCACTGGTCCGCGAATTTTTTTTACAAATTTGACTGGTCCGAGGGCCAAAAAAGGTTGAGAAACGCTGCTGTAGATCATTTCTCTTCACAAATGTTTTTAAAAAATGTATAATAACGTTCTGATTGTTTAAGTTTCGTTAAATGCTAAAGAAAATACAGAAACAAAAAATATATAAAAATAGAAAACCAAAGAGAATTAAAATAGTAGATTTTGTAGCTAGGGCGAAAAGTTGTCAATATGAGTCGAGAGCGAAGTTGTGCGCACGAACGAAGTTAGGGCGCGCAATCGCTCGAGACGAGAATTGACAATTTCGCCCTACAATCGCTACAAACAATATTTTTTATCACTGATGCGAGGAGTTGATGCGAGGAGAGCACTGTATCTTACAAGTTTGGGATCCAGGTGCCATAAAAAAAAATGGAATCAAAAATGAAAAATTTTCTTTTTCAATTATCTCTGGTGGTGTGGATTCGTCATAAAAACTTTCCTCAGTCTCTGGTATCACCATAGAATTTACACTCACTTTAAAACGTTTTCTTTAATTTAAATTTTTACTTTGTTATGAAAAAAATATTCTGACACTTTTCTAATACCGACACTTTTCTTTTAATACCGATGACTTGATTGTGTACATTTTATTTTAATGTAACCTTGCGATATTGAATATTTGCAAGCGTTATTCGAATTATGTAAAATACAACTAATATTTTACATTTATCGCACTAAAAAAACGTGCACCAAGATGGTACTATTGTGCATGAGTGATAAAAAACGAGTCATATTTGTAAGGAAACAAATTTTAAAATCATTTTGAGTAATAAAGATAAATCTGTTTATTACCTCTTTTGTTTCAATATAAAGATTATTCAAGGTTTAAATCAGAAAATTGCTATGATGACACTTTTTTGAGTGTTCTATCATAAAGTTTCTTTGGATAAATATTATAATAATAATATAGGTAATATAATTTTTTAGGTACTAAGATAATATAACTTGCAGAATTTTCATTTGTTACGTATGTTAAACTTTAATATGTTAAACTTAGATAAAGGAGCCGCATGCGGCTCGAGAGCCGCGAGGTGGGGGCGTCTAGCCTAGACAGACAAGACTAGATTGGCAAGGTTGGACAGATAATAGCTACACAAGAATATCGAGACAAAACAACAACAAAAATAGTTTTCTGAATTTGAAAAAACAAAAATAGTTTTCTAAATTTCTGAAATGTTAGTCATATAAAAGTGGTAGTCAAATGTTAGTCATAACTAGATAAACCAAACCCAAGAGGCATATCAGGCTGATAAGATTCAGCTACAAGACAGTCAAGATTAGGTGACCAGACATGACCAGATCTCTCTAGCCTTACCTGTATAGTCTAATCTGTCTAAACTTGTCTAAGCCTGGCTCTCTAATCTTGTTTGTTTAGTCTTGTACAGCTAGCCCAATATGAATTGATTTTTTAATCTAAAGTCGCAAAATTAGATAAACCAAACCGGAAAGGCATATCAGGCAGACAAGATTTAGCTCAAGCACCCAAGTTGACGCAGACCAGACCAGATAGACGTAACAAGTTAACTAGACGAAAAAGTCTAAACGATAAGTCTAGATTAAAAAATCAAAATAGATTAGACTAGCTGTACAAGTCTAAACAGACAATATTAGAAATTCATGCTTGTCTAGGCATGCGAGACTAGATTGGCTAGGCTGGACAGATAAAAATAGATTTTCAAGAATATCGAGTCAAAACTTCAAGAATAAGAGTGTCTCTCTCTATCTCTCTCTCTCCGTCGGCCCGTGTTCGTCCATTCCTGGACATAGGCCTTTCCATTCGTATTTACATTCGTCGTCCATCCTGTTTCCATTTGTCTCTGTCCTGTACTTTTTGGTGCCAGTCTTTTCCGGCGGTTTTCTTGATGTCATCGATCCATCGTTTTTGGGGTCTTCCCCTACCCTTTTTGTGTTCCTGGGTCGCCATGTCGCAATTTTAGCTAAAGAGCGTTGATCAGTGCATCTTGCGACATATCCAGCCCATTACCACTTTAGTTATGCGATTCTTCGTATTGGGTCTTTTACCCCTGTTCTTTTCCTGACTTCTTCGTTAGCGATTTTGTCTCTTAGCGTTATGCCGAGTATGGTTCTTACCATAGCCCTCTGCATCACTCTTAGTTTGTTTGCGGTTGTTTTTGTTAGGGCGGTTGTCTCTAGCCCGCAGGTGGTTACAGGAAGTATACATGTATCGAAAACCTTTCTTTTAATATTTATGGGTGTGATGTTGTTTTTTAGTATGTATCCTACTTTCCCGAATGCGGCCCATGACAGTTGTATTTGTCTTTTGACCGGTTCTCCTTCCCCAACACTATTATTTGGACCAGATAGTTTTCATTTTCAAGTAGAGTACGAGTTTGTTCTCGGGACTCATTATTTTCGTTTTGTTGTAGTTCATCTTTACCCCTATCGTCTCTGGAGCCTGGTTAAGTTCTTTAAGCATTACAGTGAGTTAGTCAAGGTCTTCTGATAACGTCATCTGCAAAACGTGTGTGGCTCAGGTATGCTCCGTCGATTTGAATTCCTTTGTTCTCTCATGCGAGTCTTTTGAAAACAACGTCCAGGCACTTTTGAGCAATTTCGATTTTGAGAGATTGTGTCTCCCTGTCTTATTCCTCGTTGTGCTTTGATGGTGTTGGTCAAGTCTCCTTCGTTAATTCTTACGTGTAGTAGGGCGTTTGTGTATATGTTCTCGATGAATGCTATGTATCTGAAGTCAATACATTTACGTACATTTTCCATAGATTTCAGTATGTGCCAAGTTTTGAATGTGTCGAAGGCTTTGTGGAAGTTGATGAAGGCCATATTAATGGGTACGTTGTATAAGATCATGTCTTTCTGATACCTTAAGTGGATAGCCATCTGTGGACGCGTTTCGAGATTTATCTCTCATCAGCACCGCTTTGCTTCCATGAGCAAGAATTTGTAAACCACTTACCATCTGCCAACTTGCCATCTATGGACGCGTTTCGAGATTTATCTCTCATCAGCACAGCTTTGCTTCCATGAACAACAATTTGTAAACCACTTACCATCTGCCAACTTGCCATCTGTGGACGCGTTTCGAGATTTATCTCTCATCAGCACAGCTTTGCTTCCATGAACAACAATTTGTAAACCACTTAGATTTCGAATCGTTTGTAGATGGTCGGTTGTGCTAAAGCCCTTTCGGTATCCGGCTTGTTCTACCCGTTGATACTCGTCAAATTTAGTTGTTAGTCGGTTGGTTATTATCTTTGCAAAGAGTTTATAGACGTGGGATAATATTCCGCATCCCACATCAAGAATAGTATGACAGGATATTTTTATGTGACACTATTCGGACAAATACTATTAGACTAGCTAGTCTACACAGACAAGAAGCTTTAAGACATTATTAATTCTCTAGGACATAGAATATTAAAATCAGACTGGAAATATTTATATATAATAAATATTTCCAGTCTGATTTTAATAGACTTATGCAGAAATACCGTATTAGACAAACATAACGAGACATATAAAACTTAACTTAAGAGGTAAGATAATACTAGAGTGAAAAGACGAGGTAGGAAAAAATAAACAGCTTAGACTGAACCGACTAGATTAGAATGGCAAGACTAGATAGACAAGAATAGACTTGTAAGGCCCCATAGACAAAACTAGACTGGAATGATAATACTAAGAAAACAAGAATAGACAGAGAAGACTTAATTAGGTTAGGTTAGATTAGATTAGATTATTTTGTAGGGAGTTGGATCAATAGTTTCCATCCATTTCAGTCACAGTTAAACTAAAATATAGTTAGAGAAAACTTAGCTAGTAGAACTAGTTAAGTAACTACTTAAAACTTAGTTAGTGAAAGCTGTAGAAAAATTGGTTCCAGAACCAGAACCAGACTTTAAACCGAGCAAGTTACAACTAATGCTATATTTATTTGTAAAAAAATCTAGTTAGAAAATATTACACAAACAAGTTCGCATGACTGGTACTTGAATTTAAGGTTACGATAGATTAAATAGAAAATAGCCTTAGCCTTATAGCCTTATAGCCTTAGCCTTATAGTCTTAGAAAATAGACTTAGACAATAACAATAAGCACGTAACAAGTAAAAGGTCTAAAAAGTCTAGACGAAAACAGATAAGACTGGAAGAACAAGATTTGATAGACTGGAAGATACTAGACAGAATGGATAGACACGATTGAACAGATATTGTAATATCAAATAACAATACAAACACAAATTATTTTAGACTTATAGAAAACTTTCAAATAGTTGTTGTTAAATTCTACTTTCGCAACTAAATGGCCGTCCAAGGCTAGACGATAAAAAGTTGACAGATAAGACTTGGATATACTAGTATAGAAAAACTAGATAGATATGACCTGGGCATATAAGACTGAAAAAACTAGAGAGACAAGACTTGGATATGTAAGTCTGAAAAAACTAGAAAGACGGCTTGGATATGATAGACTGGATACACAAGACTAGAAAATCAAAAACTTTGATTAGACTTCCAAGTCTAGGTATATGAGATTAGTCAGTCTAAGTTGGGCTGACAAGAAAAGATAACTAGTTAAATTATAGAAAGATATAAAAGAAAGATAGATATTTTCATATTGAGTTTAATAATTACTATTAAAAATAATTATTAATAATCCATTATTGAAAAAGAAGTTTCAAATTGTTTATAAATGGATGTTATACATTCCACATTTCTCTCTTTCTCAATCCGAAGATTGGTTGGGAGCAATTCTTCTCCTCCACTCCTCTCTGTTCTCTGATAGTCTATTCATTTTTTCATATGTTTTACTTATATATCTCCTTGAATTTGTTTCATGTATTTTAAGCAGGGTCTTCCTCTGCTTCTTTTGCCTTGTAACATTCCTTCCATAACATTGATTATAAAATCATTGTGCCTATACAGATGTCCTATTAGCTGGTCTCTTCTCCTCATTATTGTTTTCAATAGGGCTCTTTTTTCACCAACTCTTCCAAGAACTTCTTCATTTGTCTGCCTTGCTGTCTACGAGATTTTCTGCATTGTCCTCCAACACCACATTTCAAATGCTTCTAATCTTCTCTTATCGCATGTGCCAAGTATCCAAGTTTCTGAGCAATATAATGCCACACTCCAGACATAGCATTTTATAAATGCTTTTTTAGTCTCTGCATTTAAGTTCCTTGATGTAAGAAGCACCCGTTTGTTGTTGAAGGCTATTTTTGCTTGCGCAATTCTGCTTTTTATGTCTGCTGAACTTTTGCCATCTGATGTGATTTTGCTTCCTAGGTAGGTAACGTATTAACTTGTTTCTGTGGTGCATCGTTAACCCTAATGTCGGCTGTAATTTGCTGGCGGTTGCACACCATGATCTCTGTCTTCTGTGTGTTGATTTTCATATTGTACTTTTCTCGCAGGATCTTATTCATTCTTGTTAACTCTTTTTGCAGATTTTCTTCATTCTCTTCAATGATAGCTATGTCGTCAGCAAACCTTTGTCATTTTAATTTCTTCTCCATTGATCTTAATTCCTCCCATAGCCGGTTTACATTCATATATCCTTAATTGCCTCCTCAATATACAAGTTGAATAGTATTGGTGATAATTTATTCATTCATATATCCTTAATTTCCTCCTCAATATACCAGTTGAATGGTGGTACTGGTGATAAATTTCATCCTTGGCGAAATCCTTTTTGGATGTATTCCTCTTGTAGTTCACCCTTTATATTTATAATGCCTCTTTGATTTTTGTACATTTTATGTACTATCCGTCTGTCTCTGAAATCTAGACCAGCATTTTTTTTTTAAAGTTTGGTTCGATGTGATTACCGGGTTTGCCGATCCTTCGAACATTGGGGCCTATTGGTAGCCTATCACATTTTTGTATTGTATTCTATCACATTTACTTAGGCCCAGAAACCTGTTGTTATACTAAATTGCGCTAATTGCCATTTTTCACATTTGTCTTTCTGGAACAAATGCTGCCGGCGCTGGGGATAGAACTCGGACCTCTATACTCGTCAGTTAGCGCTCTAACATGAGACCACGAGCGTCACCACTATACCACTCGCGCCGGCTAGACCAGCATTAGTCATAATTTTCATCAGCACATTTCAATTCACATTATCGAAGGCATTTTCGAAGTACACAAATGCAACAATCAGCATTCTTTTTAGGTCCAGCATTTTATCTACAATCTGTCTTAACTTTGAAATAGCCTCCCTTGTTCCTCTATTCAGTCTAAATCCAAACTGATCTTGATCTAAATTGGGATTATGATGCACTTTTTACAGTCTTTTTCCCGTATTTTTCCCGTTTCATTTATTTCTTTGATTAGTTTAAATTCATAACTATGTGTTTCATCATCCAATCCTTTTATCATTTCTCCAGTTATTTCACCACATCCTGGTGCTTTCTTGTTCTTCAGTTCTTTCACAGCCTTTGAATATTTCTCTTTGGTTAGTGAGGGTCCTAAGTGACCATTTGTTACATTTTCTTCGTTTTCCAGATTACTCATCTCACGTGGATCTTCATATAATTTTTCTATGTAACGTTTCCATCTCTCTCCCACCTTGTTCTCAGTGATCTGTTTTCCATTTTCATATAATATGTTATTACTCGGCCATTGACTTTCTTGAATTGCTTCCTAATCAGGCTGTTTCTTTATTTCCCTTCTTTAGCTTTTCTTTTACTTCCTTGCATTGTCTCATTATATATTCTTCTTTAGCCTTCTTTGCTTCTCTGTTGACTATGTTTCGGAGTCTTTTATAGTTTTTAATTCCTTCTTCACTTTTTGAATTTAAAAATTTTCTCTTATCTTCCATAACTTCTAATACATATTCAGTAATCCATGGTTGTTTTACTTGTTTCTTTCTCTTTCCTATTTCTTGACCAGCTGCTTCTAGAACTGAGTGTTTTAAACCAATGCATTTCTCATTTACTGTACCATTTGGTATTTCTTTAACTTTCTGCTGTGCCAGTTCTTCATATCTTTCCTTAACACTATATTGTCTTAACTTTTTGACATCGTATTTGCGGTATTCTTTAGCACTATTTTTATTTCATCTTAATCTTAGGTCAGATTTTAGCAGTACTAGATTGTGGTCACTGGCGACATCAGCGCCTGGATAACTTTTGTATTGTTTAACTTGCGGTATCTTCCTCTTACCATTGAATACGTATTTGGTATCTTGCTCTGTCTCCGCGTGCAGTCCACGTATATCTTCTTCTCTTAGGCTGCTGGAACCATGTGTTTGAAATTATTAGTCCTTGCTCTTTACAAAAGTACATTCCAAATGGAATGTATTAATTTATAAAATCCGGTAAAATTTGTATTTAACCAAAGTATATTACCAAAGTAAAACCAAAGTATATAAGTATATTTGAAATCAATGGAAAAATACGTTGGAACCAATACTTTCATTTTCATTAAAACATTTACATTTACATTTTCATTAAAAAATTTCTTTATTATCAGCAACATAGAAACCAAATACATGTAATGTTTACGCTTAATGTCAGGCAATGGTTCGACAATACCAAACAAACATTTAGAATTATACAACCAAATACATGTAATGTTTACGCTTAATGTTTGGCAATAGTTTGACAATACCAAACAAACAATTTGAAATTTACAAGCCAAATACATGGAATATTTACGATTAATGTTAGGCAATAGTTTGATAATATCAAACAAACAATTCATCTAAAACAATTGGTTTACATGAATTATAGTCTGGAATGCTAGAGGAGATTCAATATTGTGAAATGAGAAAGACGAAGTAAGCATTATTAGAGAGAAAAACTAGATAAACATAGTTCGACAGCAAGATTAGGCGATATAGCCAGACAATTAAAATTGAATACACAAAACCGTAATTATAGTTCTTTTCTATAATACATATAAACATAATATACTAGACTAGCAAGATATCTTGGAAAATACTAGATGGACAAGAGACGGTTGAGTTTATACCTATGGGTAATATTATACAGACAAAAAAAAATCTAGATTGTTGATGCAGACAAAGCGAATAAAATCAGAAGAATGGAACTAGACAAACCATAATAGACAAAGCCTATTGAACATTAAAATATTTTTCTTTTACAGTTCTCGTTTGTGTGTGTGTGCGCGTCGTCGTTATTTATGTTTTCTTTGTTCTTCTGCACAGCATTTGTTCTAATGTTTATTATCGATTCGATTAAATCTTCTCGTTTCCTTTGTGGATAGGCTGTAGGGTTTGAGTTCGGTGACCCTTAACTGTGAGTCGATAGCGAAAGTAGAAGCGTGACTTCGCTATTACACGATCCTTTAATATCCCCTGTTATTTATTTCTTGTTTAGCTATTTTTTCATTTGCTCCCTCTTTATTGCAAAAACGACATTTTTCCAGTTTATGTAATAGTCTTTGATTTAATTACATTCTACAGATTTTACATTAAAATAAGGTTTATGTGCTTAGCTTTTATCCATCAATTCTTCTAATTGATCTATTTATTCATCAAACTCACGCACACCAGACCAGATAGAAATAACAAGAAAACAAGATTAAAAAGAAAGGACGAACGAAACTAGTCTAGATTAAATAATCTAGTCAGATAATACTAGCTATAAAAGACTAAGTAGACAAAGAAGTCATGCTTAGACAAATCTAGACAAACGAGATTAGATAGACAAGGCTGGATAGATTTGAATATATACACGAATATCCAAGGCTGTCACAATAATAGATCTACAGGATTGTATATAAGACCATTTAGACAAATACTATTAGAATAACGAGTCTACACAGACAGAAATCTTGAATATATTTTTAAGTGTATAGGAATAGAATATTAAAACCAGGCTAGTAATATTCATCATAAATATCTATAAAGACAATATTAGACAAACAAATCGAGACATTGAAAAGTAGACTAGAGAGTTAAAATAATACTAAAGTGGCAATACTAGACAGGCCAAACCAAACAGACTGTACACAGGCCAAAGCAAACAGACTATACATAGGCCAATCCAAACAGACTGTACACAAGCCAAACCAAACAGAATGTATACAGGCCAAACCAAACAGACTATACACAGGCGAAACCAAACAGATTATGCACAGGCCAAACCGAACAGACTACACTGAGCTGTTCCATATTGTATAATAGTAAAATTGTTTCTTGAAAATGAATGTTTGTTGTTAAATATGCTTGTAAAAAATTATAAAAAAAGTTTATGAAAAGAATCGAATTATTTAATTGTGATTAGTACTAAATCGGACTAAAAAAAGGAACTAAATTAGGACTAAAAGACGTGAATCGTAACAATTTGAATAATTGTCATCGATTTTTTTTTGTTTCTTTCGTGGTATTTTTAAACAGAAAAAAGAACTGTTGTATCTTCCATATATTTTTATGGATGGGAAACAAAGCGAGTTGTGAAAAATGGTTAGGACATAAATCTAAATGAGGACGCCGCTCGTCAGTCCGCAGACTATTAATTATAAACATTTGGGAGCGACACATATTTCGATTTGGTGCACTGAAACTCGCTGTGAGAACAAAACGTTCACTATTCACTATAACGATTAGTTATAACTAAACACTTCAGACGGAAGGGTAGATAAATAATTGTCTTCTACTTACTCCACTGTAATTATTTTCTTATATATGTAAACTTTGCTATATATGTATGTAAACTAAAGGACTATATAGGATAATAAATAGGATAAACTAAAGGACTATATGTATGTAAACTAAAGGAATATAATGTCAGATTCTGGATTTTGTTCATATTTGGATTAATTGTACTTCCTTATGACTTGAACGAATTTTTATCATTTTTAATACTGCGCGAAAAGTATTCCTTGACGCATGTTTTTTTAATACGAGAAATGCCACTTGTCATTGTATGTTCACATAACTTGTGTAACGCACGCAAATATTCAATATCGAAATAAACGAATCGAAAATAAACACAATCGAGACCTCAATATTAAAAAAGTGACGTCAAACTGTCCGAATTTTTTTTCATTACGAAATAATAATAAAAATTAATGAAAACGTTTTAAAATGAGTGTAAATTCTATGGTGATACAGGAGCAAGTTCTTAATTTTTGATTCCATTTTTTTTGGATAGCCCCTGGATCCCAAACTACAAAGATACATCCCCTCGCATGAGTAATAAAAAATTATGTTTGTAACATGGGCGGTATTGTCAGTGGCCCTCTCGAGCGAATGTGCGCACTTCGTTCGTGCACCCAATTTCGCTCTCGCGTCAAATTGACAACTTACCACCCTGGTTACAAAATATACTATTTTATTTCTATGAAGGCTCATTGCCAATTTATTAGCCTTTAACCCTAGAAGCCCAATCATATTTTACTGGTTATAAAGCCCAATACGTTGGTGAGTAGGTGAAAATGACCTAGATTGGGCATCTAGGTGTTAAAGAATTGACGAAATTTGAGGAATTGATTTATTGAATGCTATTTCTGCTATTATCCAAGAATATGGAAAAAAAATATGTAATGTTTTTTTGAGAAAACTGAATGTTCTTCTTGAAAGTTATTACAAATTCGATTTTTTTTTTCGTATAGAAAAGTAAAGTTGAAACATTTAAAAATCGATTTTCACTTAACTTCGTTATTTTTTATTATTTTTATATAAAAATGTAGCTTGTAATATGCAAATAATACTTATAAAGTTTTAAAATTAGATCTGCATTAGATTTGGAAATAGATTAAAGTGCGAAGGCGTCGTACTGAGCGCCGCACTGGCGATTTTTTAAGTCGACTGGTGTACAAACACTGATGCAAAAATTCAAACACTGCAGCGTCAATATTAATGCGTATTACAACAATGCTTTTGTAGTTTGTTACACTTAATATAATAATTTAATACAAATTTTGCTTGTTTAAAGTTATAATGATCAAAATGAAACCAATATGTAGTCGAAAAGGAATGGTTTTAAATTGTAATTTTTACAGATTTACAATTCGCACTATAACTTGTCTGTTTAACAATAAGACAATCGGTTGTTGATATAAAAGCGATAGGGCTCGCGTACACCAAAACCGATTTTGTCAGATAGAACTACCCGGACGAATAACTCGGATGTGTATATGCTTACACTGCAACAGTGTTACCACTTGTGCCGACATTGGACGTTGCCGGTATTCTGTAGCTGACTGTGTTCAGTGTTGCTTAACAGAGTGAAAACGCGTTTTTTAAATGGAGGAATTCAATATCTATAGTCGTAGATAACAACAAAATTGATATTATTAATTATATTAATTATATTAATTATATTAATTATATTAATTATATTAATTATATTAATAATAGTTAATAATATTAACCATAAATACACTTAATTTGCACTGTAGACGCCGACACACTGGCGAGAAATCCCAACAAGTTCGGACTCGACGGTTTATCGGCCATTTTCAGGGTCATCGGACGATGACGGTCTTATTTGTGTACGCGCTGCGCTCTCTCTCTCTCTTTTGCAAGTGTTTGATTCAATTGTACGAGTTCGGCCGTCGTCGTCCGAGCAAACTTCGGCCGATGACGGATTAGGTGTACGCGTGCCGTTATTCTTTTTAGTGCCAGGAATAGTCACGGCACAATCAAAACGTTGTTGCAGATAAACAATCGTTTAGATTAAAGCTGATTTCGCCTATTCGTACAACCTTTTAGGGGTACTTATTGCCCAATTGCTGTCAACTGTAGACTTGCGCCTTTTCAGCTACATATTGTTTGATTTTGTTTTAACTTACGAATTGACTACTTAGGATCACGACTACAATTTCAATATTTTAGTTGTAATTTCCTCTACCTCCAGTACTCCTTCACACAATTGCTGTGCTGATGCCGTCCAAGCTCTTTCGGTCTTCGTAGCTCGTCTCTCGTCATGAAACCCTTCCAAATTGTGTATTTTGTTTCGAAACATACACCTTTCCAACATTTAGGCCACTGGTATGTTAGATCTGTCGAGGTCTTTCGGAATTTCTTTAATCCATGATGTAGTTGATTTTTCCTCCAGAAGTAGTCAAATTGCTAAACAGCTTGGTTCTGGATTTGTCTACTATGTACATGTGCCCAAGTAATATTAGCCACCGTTTCCTCATGGTCGCAGAAATTTTTTCTACATTCTGGTATACTTCGGCGTTGCTCCGAAGAGTTCATCCAGTTGCCGTCTGGATTGGGCCAATGATTTTCCGGAGGATTCTCCTTTCCAGGACCTCCAACTTCTCTAGCCTGTAGTTCACTGAAACACATTCATATATTCTGTTTTGACTACAGTTTTGTAGTGCTTTATTTTGGCGTTCCATGACATGAATTTCTTGTTGTATATGTTTTTTGTAAGCCCATATGCTCTCTCCATTTTTGAGATCCTATCGCCTACCGCAGCTTTCTCTAGACCATTGTTCTGTATCGTTTCACCTAAATATTTAAATTTCTTTACTCTCTGAATCCGGCCTATTTCCGTTACAAGGATTTTTTTCATTTATTTTGCTTTCTCTATCGAGAGCCGAAGTCCCGTCTTATTGGAATCTATCTATCATAAGAGGTTAATCTGAGTGATCGCTCCCCTTGGGCTTTCCGAGAGTGTCGCAAAGTCATCTGAAAAGGCCAAACAGCTGACTTTAATTCCTCCTGATTTCCTCTCTAAGCAGATTGGGTTTATTCCTTGATTTATAAGCTATGAGTTCCACATTCATACGATCTCTACCAGAATGCAGTTGAATAGTATGTGTGAAAGTCCGTCGCCTTGTCTTACACTCGTCTTGATTTCAAACGACCGTTCTCCGACAGTTCTCCCATGAACTTCACTTTGGATTTTGTGCCAACTTGGCTTTCACCCCAAATTCTCGAATGATACCGTCCAGGGTTTCTCAGTCAAATGCCTTTTTGAAATCTATGAAAGATACAATAGAAAGATACTACAATTTTTTGGAGCTTAGCATTCTATGGCGAATTATTGATTTCAATTTGAAATCTACTCTGCACAGGAGCGACCTTTTCGGAACTCTCCTTGGTACTCCCCAAGTTGTTTATCAAGGGTCTCCTTTATACTATTCAGCAGTATCTTTTGAAAAATTTTGAAGGCGGCCGGAAGTAAGGAGGCGCCTCTATAGTTATTTACGTCATTTTTGTCCCCTTTCTTATGAATCAACGCTGCTTTCCATTGTTCTGGTATCTTGTCTGTCTCCCATATTGTCTGAAATATTTCTGCTGTTATCGGGTCTTCGCCACTAGCCTCGTTGTTTTTCAGACTTCGTAAGTTATTTTTGATTTCTTCCCTAGCTGGTGGTAAGTCCTCTCCTTGGTCTTCCAGTGGCGTCAGAAGTTCTAGATTGGAGGTCGGTGGTGGGCAATTTAAGAGGTTATCAAAATACCTTGCAAGTATCTCGCTGTTTTCTTGGTTGTTCAAACTGATTTTTCCATGTTCATTTCTGAAGCTCATACTTGGTGATTGGTATTCTTTGAGTTTGTTCTTAAAGGTCTGATAAAAATCTCTGGATTTGTTTCTGTTGAAATTAGTGTTCATTTCTGAAGGTTATACTTGGTGATTGGTACCCTTTGAGTTTGTTCTTAAAGGTCTGATAGAAATCTCTGGAATTGCTTATGGTGAAATTAGGTCTTTCAACTGTACCTTCTCAAATGATCGTTTTGACCGTCGAAATACAATGGATGTTTCTTTCCTTTGACGCCTGAATTGTTCCATTTTCCTGGAACATTTCCATATTCTCCATTTCTCAGATCTTTCCTCGAGTGCTTCCTCCTTTCCATTCTGCAAATGAAATAGTGATAGTAAGGGGTAGGAATTATATTCGAAAGTAAGATCAGATTGTTAGTCCGAAATGATTGTTTTTTCGTGGTTTACTCCACTAGGTTCCTCCGCTCTCGCCGCCCTTGAGAATTTCAATTTTTCATCCGCCTTTGAGGCTGTTGACCATTTTCACCTAGAAGCCCTAGGCAGACGCCCTTATTGAGTACTACCATACGGAGCTAGGTGGACTCAGGTTTTTTCAACGAGGTTATTACTCCTCTCCCTCCTCCTTCCACACCTCTTGCATGATGAGGCTCCGGGCTTGGGAACGGCAGTGTTGTAGTTATATTGTTTGATTATTATTATTATTTATTGTTCATCTGACGTTGCTGTGCTTTTTAAACTATTGGCTTGTACACCAGTCAACTTAGTAAATCGCCAGTGTGGCGCTCAGTAAGTAAGGGTCCTTAGCTTAGTTACCACTTTAGTTCAGCTTTCTCCAAAACGAATGCAGATTCCATTCTAAAACTTTACACGTATTATTTATATACTGCAGGTTATTTTTTTGATAAAATATCCCGAAGTTAACAAAAAAAAAAAGTCGAATTTATAATAACTACCAAGAAAACATTTTTTCCATCTTTTCTGATATTTTTAATGGCAACAAAGCTTAAAAAATCCATTCCTCAAATTTCGTCAATTCTTTAAAGGCTTATAAATTGGCAACTAACTTCCATAAAGAAAAAATGATATGAATCTATAAAATTCATCGTCGTCATCAAACATTAGATATTTTTAAGATTCTGTTAGAGTTTACATTTTTAGTATGTAGTATAAATTCTTCCAGGTTGTAGATTGTGTTGGGGAGGAGGATGTCCTTTGTTGCTTTCCTAAATTTTTTATAGCATTTTTCCTCTGTTAGGCTGATTGATAGTTTGTTATAAATGAATACTCCCTGGTAGTTTGGACCTCTTTACCACAGTTTGTTAGGTTTGTTTTGGGCCTGTATAGTTTGTGTTTGATTCTTGTGTCGAATTGATGTTTATCTAGATGGTTCTGGATGATGTGTTTCTGTTTATGGATGTAGCATGTTAGTTCTATTATGTATAAACTAGTGACAGTGAGAATACCCAGCTTCTTGAAACGGGGTCTACAGGTGTCACTGATCTTGATACACATCAGGATGCTGATAATTTTCTTCGGCACTATTAAGATGGATTCAATTTGTGACGAGCATCCCCAAAGCAGAATACCATATCAAATTATTGATTGGATCTCTGCAAAATAGATTGTAAGGAGATCTTCGAATTTTAGATATTGTCGTTACCTTATTTGAAACAACATCCTATGTAGTTTTGAGCACATAACTTGTATGGTGGTGTTCCATTGAAAGTGTTCCTCTAAATAAATTCTCGGGAATTTTGCCATCGTTTATTTTCGTCGTTAATTATTTTCAACTGGATGTCTTTGAGGTAGTTGCTACATGCTGTATGGAACATTACGTATTCTGCTTTATTTATGTTGAGAAAGAGACTGCCATTTGTTGAGTGTATCCAGGAGCATGTTGGCACGCAGTGGGTTGGCACGCAGTTGATCTCCGATGTAGCTGACCAGGTCTGCAGTGTATAATAGGGATAGAGTCGGAGCCAATACACTGCCCTGCGGGACAACCATGTTTAAACTACTGAAATCGGATTGGCCTGTTATCGATCGGCATTTCACTTTCACGAATTCTTTCACGGTTATTGGATGCATTTTTTTCGGAGATGATAAAACTAGCGTCATCAACATATAAGGTGCAGTGTTGATCTCTGATGTGACTAACCAGGTCTGCAATGTATAGTAGGAATAGAGCCGGAGCCAATGCACTGCCCTGCGGGACACGCATGGTTTACACAGCTGAGTCGGTGACAAGTTATCGATCCGCATTTCACTTTCACAGATCCCGATGATACAGAAGTACAATTAATCCAAATATGAACAAAGAAAGTCAAACAAACAAAAATCCGACATTATTTTCAGTGTTCGCTTCAGGTGAAACGATGCCCCTTATATCAATTATAATTTATTTAATAATATCATTGTTCATCAAGCGGTAAAAACTTGTACTGTAACTGTAGCTAAATGTGTATATTAGCGAAACATTTTGATATTGCACCTAATGCCTAATCTGATTAATTTACATGCACTTTCTCAGAACATTAGTGATCTTAATTTAAATTACCTAGCCGTTTTATCAAATTTTATGTTTGCATTTTATAAATTGCGTTAAATTCTACTAGGCTATAATTATACATTACCTAGTCGTTATATAAAATTTTATGTTTGCGTTTTATACATTGCCTTAAATTCAACTATAAAGACATAATTATACACTTTTACCACTAACATAATATATTTTATTACATATAGAAAGATTTTAACAGATAAATTGCTGTTCGTTATATAAATTTGCTGCAATATAGAAAAAAACATGTATATATAAAAAAGCGTAGCGTTCCTGATGGTCCTATTACACGGAACACTCTCATCCGCCGAAGTTGGGGTTCGCTGTGACGTCATTCATGTTGCCTCGGCAACAAAACCAACCTTCCCCGACGTTGGGGCTGTATTTTAAGCGGTCGAAACTTTTCACGGGACAGATAATCTCTTTTTTGTTCCTATGTAGATGCAAAAAAACCGAGAAAAAATTAGAATCCAAATCACACAGCTGTGCTGCAATCATTTACATCTACTGTGACCATTTAATTATACCATCAAAACTATGTTGTTCACATGTTCAAACGAACACACAAAAAACCTTCTATTCTCTGTAATTTAGCACCGTGCGGAATCCAACACTAGTTATTTGAAATTTAAATTTTTTTATATATACATTTCAACCGGAAAAATAGAAAATGTTTTATGCATTCCGCCTTCGCACGTATAATTACGACGCGCACGCATTTATATGTGAACTCTTTCAACAGGGGGAGATTTTTTTTACGCCGGTGCGTATTCAAGTGCACACAGGGGTGGAAACGTGACCTACTTTGTATACGCGTTAATAATCGAATGCGTTTCCATATACGCAATGGTTCAAATTGATGGAGTGGATTCTGCTGCAATCACAACTCTACCCCTATCAAACGAAGCCTTTGACCACGTATTAAAAATACGCTCGAAAGGAACGTTTTATGCGAATCTAATTTCTGTTCTCTTCTTGAATCAAAAATATTGCTGATTCCAGACGATACTATTATAGCTTTGATTATTTGCAAGATTCAGGAAACCTCACAGATATGATATATAAGATATGTCAAGATTATACATGAATACTAGTTTTAAAAGATTCAATAAGCAAGACAGGACAAACAGGCAACATTAAATATACGAAGCTAAGTCGACAAGACTAAATGAACGAGACTAAAGAGACAAGACTAGGCAGAGGAGACTAAACAGTCAAGACTATACAGACAAGATTATACAGACAATACTGACAGGCTATAGAGTGAAAACTAGTCCTACAATACTATACAGGCAAGATTAGACAGCCAAGATTTGATACTTAAGACCAATTTCGTTAGAGTCATGTCTGTCCAAAATTTTAAAATATTGCATGGAATACAGACTAATTTATTTTCAAATCCAATTTAATTCTACAGTAACAACATGGATTATGTAAAGACAAATCAAAGACTACTGCTTTAACTGAGTTCTACGAAAATATTATCAATAAGGTTGATGATGGAAAGTGTCCTGTCGGTAATTTCTGCGACCATAGCAAAGCGTTTGATTGTGTTGATCACGACAAATTACTAGAAAAGTTATATTTATATGGTATTAGAGGAAAGGCAGGTCGCCGGCTCAAGTTTTATCTCAGCAACAGACAACAATATGTCGAAGTTGAAAATGCAGGAAAAACAGGCTTATCAAAAAATTGTGGTTCCGCAAGCAAGCATTCTATCACCCATCTTATTCTTTTTATATACGGGTGATCTGGTAAAACACATAAAACACATCGGTGGTTAACATTGCACTTTGTATGCTGACGCTTTATGCGACACTACCATCGTATTGAAGGCTTCTCAACTTGAAACCATACTTGAAGCAAATAAAACACTAAAACAACTACCTAGGTGGTTTTGCGCAAATAACCTACATCTAAATTTGTCAAGGACCAGCTACATGGTTTTTCAATGTCACCGAAAGAATTCTACCGATGATTTCACATTACAAATTGGTAACGTTCGACTAAAGAGAACCAAGATAGTAAAATTTCTAAGAGTCCAGGACCTGGAATATAATGACGGATTTTATCATCAGAAAATTAAACAGCAAGGCTTACCTAATTAGTAAATTGCGTCAAACGGAGGGCCTTCTGACTGTATATCATGCCGAAATCCAGTCGGTTTTAACCTATGGCATATTAGTTTGGAGAGCCTCCTCATTTATACAAAAGGGTTTCCTGGCTCAAAAGCGAGTCATTAGAACTTTAAGCTAATATCAATGTATCACATCATGTAGACCATTTTTTTTTAAAACTAAACATTTTAACGATAACCTCCATATACATATGGTATATATTTAAAAACAAACATTAACTTTTCAGCGCAGAGGAACGACCTAAACTCAATACGAGATATTGGCTCTTTTGTAAGATTTGTAATTTTTTTTGAAGGAAAATGGCTTTTTAGATGGAACCGGTTGCCGACCCCCTGGCCTAGAGGATACCTGCTAGACTAGATCAAATTGGTTAAACGGACTACTGATATTTGATTATTCAGACTAATTTTCACATAAATGAAGGGAAGATCGTGTGTCTGTGACGTAATGTAACATTTGCCTAGATAAATCAGACTAGACTATATAAGCTAAACTATACAGGCTAAGCTAGATAGATTAAGTAGTAAGCTAGATCTAACAAGATAGACTAAACTAATCTGGATAAACTAGATTTATCTAAACAGACTAGATTTAACTAGTTTCGACTAGGCTTATTGTTAGATAAACAGGTGCCCGCGGGCACCATTGGTGACGCGTGTAAAAACGGGTGTAAAATGATATCGGGCGCCGCTTATCATTTTACTTGTGCCCGCCATCGTGCGACCACGATAAAAAAATTAAGTTTTCAATAAATTGTTTTGAGAAATTTTTATTGAAAATTTTGGGTATATACTACTATTGGATATAATAACTTGAAGCAGTAGAGAAAAGACTAACATGTAGCTGTAATGATAGGGTCTGTAAATTCGTTTAACGCTAAACTGGTTCTGTGAAATCTTCTTCTGGAATATAGTTGACTGATACAAAATTTTAGAAAAGAGCATTATCAAACAACATCCTTGTGAGAATCATAGATTTCAATTATTTAGTAATTATTAATTATACAAGCCAAGATTTGTTAAATAGCAGTTTATATAAAAAGTGTGTGAAGAGGGCTTTTGTGCATGAGTTGCGAAGTTTACAGCACGAGTCCAAGGCGAGTGGTTTAATCGCAATGAGTACACCAAAACCTTTCACCCACGTGTGTCATACATAATTTTATCTACGAAGCATGTTAATATACTGTTGAATCTACAAAAAAATGTTTCTTACGGATAATATTGTAAAACTTGTGATTTTGACAAACAAAAACGTTTAGCGATTCCGTGGGAAAATTAAAAAAATGTCTCAAAATAAGAAAAAAAAATCTATTTTAATATACGTCAGAAATAGTTATTTACATTAGAGTGCGGAAAAGTTTGATTTTACAACGCGACAGTTCCTTTTTTATTAAAAAAATATTTTTGGCCTTCTGAATTGTAAAGGCCGATTCTCATATGTCGCGTATATGAGAATCTCGCATATATGAGAACTCAGCTACACGACGTCACGCGACATCGCCTGTCAAATAATGATTACATTGTTTTAAATGGGAACGTTCGAACTATGGCTACGCAACGTGCTCATTTAAAACAATATAATCATTATTGGACAGACGATGTCGCACGACGTCGCGTAGCTGAGTATCGCGCATATGGAAATCGACCTTAAAGCTAGCTTTGATATCGTGTATACGTCAAGCCAAACTAGATTTTTACACATAATGTTGCAAAGTACGGCAAAGTAATGTAGTAAAGTAAAGTCCCTTTACTGCATAGCAGCCGTACTTTGCACATTGTGCCAAAAAAGATTAAATAATTTGCAATATTGTACAAAATTTGTGCCTAAATCTATTTGTTTGTTAAATAATAATTGTCGGTCAAGAAATTTGATACAATTTTCTTGCGATTTCACAACGCTCCAGCTAATGGGAACTCGCCTTTCGGTCTCGCCCAAACACTGTCGCGTTGTAAAATCACTATTTCACTACGTCTATGTTTTTTTTTTTAGTGACGCAAGTTGTAAAATAACTATTTCACTACGTCTATGTTTTTTGTTTTGTGACGCAAGTTGTTGCCATAGTAAGGACAAACAGAAATCGTTTAATAATGAAACTCCATTTGATTTACATTGGACATTTACGCACGATTTGAACTTATATCTCACAATCAGTTAATTTTAACGCAATTTTATTCTATAATATCTCATTTTCTAGGTAATATGATCTAGTTTAACCCTTAACTACCTGCCATACGTCTCAGGTGAGAAAATTACTGCTAGTTTGGGTCTGAGAGACGTATCTCAGGTAGTTAGGTGTTAAACACATTATTAGCTCATTTAAATATAATCAATTTGTACGGAGAAATATTAAATTTGCGAAATTGTTACGCTTATGTCATGTAGAATTTTCAAACATCGATTGTCACCTAAGTATTAATACTACATGGACTTATTTTATATCATTTTAGAGCTAATTTAATCTAGTTTAGGTAGTATTAGTAGTGGCTAGCGAGTTAGCGAGCCACTATCTGCCGACCCTGCACTAGGCTGACAAGATGAAAAAGTCTAATCTTGTCAATATAGCGTCGTCTTGTTATCTTCCAAGTTATCTTGTTTAATATTTGTTTTGATTAAGAAGCTGAAAACAAAATAATCGATAAAAACAACTTGGAGATTAACTCTTTGAACGAAGGGCGAAGAGGTGTTTCATGTTTTAATTGAGCCGGCTAGGGATATCTGCCGACCCCTGCACTAGACTAACAAGATGAAAAAGTCTAATCTTGTCAATATAGCGTTGTTTCTATAGTGTTGGCTGTCTAGTCTAGCAAATAGCCTTGCTTCTCTAGTCTGTCTAGTCTATTCTCTACTATTGTTCATCCAGACTTGTTTGCCCAATCTTGTCTAGTTTTGCTTTGTCTAGTTCTGCATCTGTCTAGTATCGCATGTCTAGTCTTATCAATATAGTCTAGTCTTGTATAGATAGTTTTATTTGTATAGTTTTATGTGTCTAGTTATGTCAGTTTCTGTTGTCTAGTCATCTATATTTGTCTGTCAAGTATTAGTGTACATTAGTGTACTGTCAAGTATTAGTTAAGCATTAGTGTACGCTCCAGATAATGGGGAACTCGCCCTTCGTTCTCGCCCAAACGCTGTCGTGTTGTAAACTATCAACTTTTCCGCACTCTAATTAAATAACTGTTTTCACTACGTCTATGTTTTTTGTTTAGTTACGCATTCTGTTCCCATAGTAACAACAAACATACATCGTTTAATAATGAAACCCCATTTGATTTACATTGGACTTTTACGCACGATTTGGATACTTTTACACACGATTGTAATAATGGCATCCTTCACTTACAATAATGTTTTTATTAATGTGTTGATTTTGGTGTATGAGTGGATAAATTATATTTATGGAATTAAATATCTTGAATTTATTAATAACTATGTCCAACTTTAAATACCTTGACATAACTTGAAAAAATATATAGTGTACACCCTCCAGCCGCCATTCTAGAATGTGCTCTTAGGTGCAAAAAGGTTGGGAACTCTTGCACTAGACTGTACAAGCTAAATTAGACAAACCATGATAGACAAATTTACCTAGACAGAGGGAACCGAATAGACAAAAAAAGTGGACGAGACTGATACAACTAGACTATACTGTACTACTGGACTTGATATAACAGCCTAGATTGGGTAACCACCCAATTATTGGCACTTTAAGAGTGAGCTTCGTGTCAGTCTGAAATTAAATTACTATAAAATTTCATTTACAAGAGCTAGTAGACAAAACATGTGCCAGTATCGAAGAAAATACTTTAATCTTTGTTTTTATAACCGTTTTTATGTTATTGAATAGTATTGAATAAACATTTTATACTTAAATCCAAAAGACTATAGAAAATCCCATTATTAGCTTAGAAATCTTCAATATGGGCATCTATTAGTCTAATTATTGGCATGTAGTTAAAGTAGGAGATATGTATCATTATTAGCTTTTATTTAGGTATTAAAGAATTTAAAGTTTTAATAAAATTATTTTAAAATCAACTTTTATAATATAAACAATTTCTCTTATTCTATTCGGTTTGGCAGTCTCACTTTATCAGTACTTAAATGTATATCCTTGAGATCTTATAACCTTAGTACTTACCTACCAACAAAATATTAATCATTCAGCGTAATAAAATCCTTTTAGTTACTCATTCTCGAAGTTTCCGGTATTGCTTCACTTTCGCGCTTATTCTTTATATTCCTCCCCAAGTATTTCGAATAGTCTATAGCTGTTGAGTCTCATGGAAAAAGACCGGTGGAAAAAGCCCGGTGGAAAAAGCCGGGAAACAATTAATAATTGTATCTGGTTTTAGGTATTTATGAATAGTTTTTTTGCAACAGTGGCACAAAATCAACTTTTGTAAGAGCTCAAAATGGGTTGTCACGCCGCCACTCTAAGACGGTCTTTTGCCAACCACCTTTTAGTGGTCTAAAAGCTGAGACATCTGCAGAATGAAGCAATCGAGTGCAATTGAGATAAATTGCTATAAACAGAATATCCAGTGAGGAACATCACTGACGGCATAAGTGAGCTGTTTTTTTTTAATAAATTCTGTTACGCTATTCAAAAGATCTTCTTTCCGTTTAGGAAAACTCTTTGCATATCTAACATTTAACCAATTCTTTAATTTATTCTATTCGTCTACGTTAAGTACTAGACTTGGACCGGGCTGAGGTTTATGATCTGGTTTCTTAATCCGAAATTGTAACGTAGCTCGAGGAACCAGATATTGTTTCGCCGCTTGCTTTTTGGCCATGCCATTTTTAATCGCTTCTCTTTTTTACATCCTCACTATATTGTTTTCGTTTACTTTTTTCTATTCTTTCAGAAGACTTCTTTTTATCGGTTTCTTTTTCATTTCCTTTCTTTATTCTTTCACGACGTTTTACGTTTAACGACGTTTACGACGTTATCTAAATGAATAAAAAGCCCATAATTAGCACTCAATATTCTATTATGGGCACTACTGCCAATAATTAGCTTGTGCTATTAGCACTGTGGGCCAACATTTGGAAATTGCTATTGAAGAAAAAAAAAATTCTATGGAGAAACAATCATTTATTTAAAACCTTTACAAATACATCATAAACTCGCTGGTTGATAATATTCGAAAAATTCCTATTATTGGCACTAATGTCAATAAAGGGATTTTGTTGAAATTATTGTTCCATATATTGGCACATGTAATAAATTAAATGTGATAAAGATATTCAAAAAATAATCATAGAATCTGCTGCCTATAGGTATAATTAAGTATATCAATTTATTTCGAAACTATCAATTAGCGAATTGTTACGATGTACTATTATTAATGAAGCGCTCACCTTAAGAAAAAACTAAAATAACTACACCATATCACCAGCACAAAATGTTAGTTGTTGTTTCTAAAGCACCATATAGGTTATTGTAACATTGTTGTCAATTTTTAACAGAAAAATAATACTATTTTACTCTTTAATGCACACCAAACTAGAATAATCTATTGTTTCCTTATTTTTTCGACCTAAACTCTAAACTGCCAATAATTGGAGGAGTGCCAACGATTGGGTAGTTTACCCTATATCAGCATATTAGACTCGATACAGTCTGGATTTATAAACTTGTAATAAAGAAGTGGGAATGTTAAAAATTCACATAAGTAAAGTGACAAGCATTCTGACTAACATTTATTAGTAGCTTAAAATAATATCCAGTAAATCAGTCGGTCGAGCAGTTACTTTTGCCTTGACTACTTGAAAAATTATAATTTCGGGCGTTTATATTCCACTCCAAAATAAATTGTTCTTTGTTTGTCCAACGAAATTAACCCAAAGAACTATAGAATATAATAATTACTGTTTCTACCACGTTTAACAACATACATACTTTAGAATTTATTCCATTGAATAAAATATCAACACAAAATGTTTTGTTGATGTTTTGTTGTACGTAACATCTTTTTAAAGTGTATCTAAGTAATTATAACTCTATAATTATGGCTCTTAACATAGAATGTTGTTATCTTTGAACTACTTTTGCCATCGGTTTATTTATTTATTATCGTTAATGGATAAAAATTCCGGCTGCAGACATAAACTGCGCACACACTATTAGTGTAATGTTATAAGTTGTTTTTCGGAATTATTGTTTTCCTGATCAATTCCACCCACGAAAAGCCATTACAGATAATAATGTATGCCTATGCCTGAATCTTCGTGTTAAAATAGGTCACGTTGGCCAAGTCACGCAAGGGTATATCTACTATCCTTGACACGTGCACTTTTATTCACAATATAGATTTAGAGTAAGAAATGTAGGAGAGCGACAGATAAAAATAAAAACACGTGTATTTGAGGCGTATCAAGATGTATTTAATGGATAAAGAGAAGAATTTATTTCTTTTGAAAAGGAAGATTGGAGTAATAATTTGTTTTTTAATAACCATTATATTGTTTCTGTTTGTTTGTTTGTTGGTCTAATCTTGCGGTTTAAGTACATTTCAGAAATCATGATTTTCTTTTCGTTTGAAGAGACAAGTTGACTGAAAAAGCTTATAATTTATTTTGGCCTTCAGAAAATCGTAAAATTCCATGCTTGAGAGAGTAGGTGGCATAATTTTTAAAGTGTCGTTTGCGTCGCTATGGAAGACACTTCAATGTAATTTCACCTTGTTGATACACTCCCGAATATTCAGATCGCCGAGCATGCTGCTGAAATTTAAATTAAGGTCGAAAGGTCTTCTGCCAGACATAAGTTAACAAAAGAACCATATCTCGGCAGCTTTACCGTACGGATAATGTCGAGTATGCCGCATGAATTTCGAAGAAAATTACTTTTTTAATAAGCGGAAAACTTTCTAGACAACAATTCACAATGTTCACTACACAAATCTCTAATAAAACTTTACAGCTCCTTCTTCATCTCATTCACTATTTAATACTTATCTTGTCAACAAAAATAAACAATAGAAATGTTTTAGAAATAAAGTATTATATCTTAACTAATTAATTGAATCTATAATTATGTATCCACATTAATGTTTTTATCTACGACCACTATTGTAAATGCCCATTATTCTATGGACTATGTAGATACATCATAACACACACGTTCCGCGATTAATGATAAGTTAAGATTGATAGCACACACGTGCGTTTTGTTTACGATTCGTTTATTGGTTGAGAGCTGCCATTACGTGCTCATACGTTCAGCGCCCCCGTGCTACAATTCAAACTACCGCAGATTGACATTGCGTACATTGGGTTGCCTATATATATGAACTTTCTTATTCTAGTTTAACCCAAATAAGTACTAAATAATAAGGTATGTGACCATTAAGAATGTATTTCTCTTCATTTCTTTCAAGTGAAATAATGTCGAGTAACATTTATATATGAATATACAACTGTTTGTTTATTCTAATGTTAAATAATGATAATTAAATAAACATAACCCAATAGGAAATAAAATCAAACATATTTTTCTTATTAAACAGAAACAAATTAGTGTGGTCGTAGATAGAGTATAGTACATAACTCGAGTTGTAAGGCAATTACGTACTCGCTGAATTACGTACTCCCTGCTAGGCGGGTCGTGCGTAACTGTTCCGCTTGTACGTAAGCTTGCCCTTGCTGTTGCCACCTCGTGGAAAGCAAGGGCACAGTAATTCTGCCTAGTAAAATTCTCAACTAGTGCCGTTCAGAACCGGCGATACACTGCTAGGTCCCTTATATTAGTGGATGGTGCGTTCCACAAGTTTGAGCGCGAGGTTGCCTAAGCTCTTAGAGAGTACGGCACCTTTAAGAAGAATATATTATGTTTGCTCCACTCGGATTCCACTCGGTTAATTTAAACTTATCTTACCTAATAGTCTCCTGTTGGGCTATTCTTCTATATCTAGTCTACTTCGTCTACTTCACTTTAATGTCTTAGTATCTATATAGCTTAGTGTTTTAATCTAAAATATCTGATTAGTTTAACTAATGTAGTTTGTCTTATTCTGTAGCTACATGTCTATCTTATTAAAGCGAAATAAAGCTTCAATATATAAATATGTTCAACCTATCCGTAACTCTATAAAAATATTAAGACTCTTTAAGACTACAAAACAAATCTCATCTTGAAACAATTACTTCCTTTGCTTATATCACACAGGATATTGATTTATACCACAGATATTTGTGTTATTTACTGGCCCCCAGTCCATTTTCGTGGACCAAAAAAAACCAAACCCATTGTCCATTGGATAAAGTTCTACTAAAAGAATTATATAAGCAGGCTCGACTTAACATCAAGCGGAGTGTAAGATCGGATAAAAGAACGTGGGTGGACAATATTTCAGAAACTGCTCAACGTGCCGCTAACCAAAATAACCTGAGAGAATTGTATAAATCCACCAAGCTGCTGTCGAACAAGAAAACTACAAAAACAAAGCCAATAAAATCAAAAGATGGGAAACTACTGGTTACAACAGAAGAACAACTCAATAGATGGCAGGAACATTTCCAGGAGATACTCACAGGAATAACTCAAGAACAAAACAACAACGCAAACCATCATGCAACACGAGCACAACTAAACATAGACACAAAACCTCCAACCAGAGCAGAAATAAGCAAGGCCGTTAAGGAACTAAAGGACGGGAAAAGTCCAGGCATCGACAACATCACATCTGAAATGATGAAAGCTAACTGCATGACCACAACCGAAATGCTGGCACCTCTAATAAATAAAATCTGGGAATCCGAAACACTACCGAAAGAATGGAACAATGTCTTCTGATAAAGCTCCCCAAAAAAGGAGACCTGAGCGATTGCAACAACTGGAGAGGCATAACACTATTAACAACTGCATCGAAAATACTCTTCAAAATAATACTCACCCGAATGAGCAAAGCAATTGAACCTACGTTGAGAGAAGAACAGGCTGGTTTCAGGCCGGGAAGATCCTGCGTAGACCAAATCAATACGTTGCGAATTATAACAGAGCAAGCAGTAGAATGGCAAACCACGGTATTTCTATTATTCGTAGACTTTCAAAAAGCTTTTGATACTATTAAATGGGAAAGCATTTGGGCGGCTTTAGACCGGAGAGGCGTCCCACCCAAAATAGTAAACATCATAAAAGCATCGTATGCGGACTACTCTTGCAACGTGGTACACGAGGGGAATCTCTCAGAAGCGGTCAAAGTGTCTGCTGGTGTCCGACAGGGTTGCTTGTTGTCCCCGCTTTTATTCCTAATAGTACTAGACGAGGTCATGACGAGCGTTACAATACAGCCTCGAGGAATACGCTGTCGATTATCAAGCAGGCTAGAAGATCTCGAGTACGCCGATGATATCTGCCTCATGTCCCATACACTCACCGACATGATGGACAAAACAGCTAAGCTACAACAAGAAGCTGAAGAGATAGGCCTGCACATAAACACCAAAAAAAAACAGAGGATATGCGGATTTGCGCTACCTCTAGCAGGGACATACAAGTAAACGGCGTAACAGTAAAAAGATGCGAACAGTTCTGCTACTTGGGCAGCATCATAGCAGTGGATGGAGGGGCCGACCTAGACATCGCCAGAAGAATCAACAAAGCGAAGGGAGCGTTCGCCCAACTGAATAACGTTTGGAGCTCTTCAATACTTTCCCGTAAAACGAAACTCAAACTATATAATAGTAACGTCAAATCCATCCTGTTCTACGGCAGTGAGACGTGGAAAGTAACTAAAAGCAGCACAAACAAACTGCAAATTTTCACAAACTGGTGTTTGAGGCGGATCTTTGGAATCCGATGGCCTAAAGTGATATCGAACCACCATCTGCTTCGTTCTACAAACCAACTTTTAGTAGACGTTGAAATAAAGAGAAGAAAGTGGAACTGGATTGGAACATCCTACGGCGAAATCCACAAAACATTGCAAAACAAGCATTGGACTGGCATCCCCAAGGCAGTAAGCGAAAGAGAGGAAGGCCAAAAACAACATGGCGACGCACAATTTAAGCAGAAATCACCTCCACCGGCAAATCGTAGAATGAGTTGAAGGTCGTGGCTCGAAATAGAGTCAGATGGCGACAATTAGTAGAAGCCCTATGCCCCACTGGGGGAAACAGGAACTAAGAGAGAGAGAGAGAGAGGATCCACTTTCGTGGCACTAAACAAGAACTAGATAAATAACATTGTTTTAAGATCATATGTTTCTCTTTAAGTTAAGTGAATAGCCATCTGCAGACGCTTTTCGAGATCTATCTCTCATCAGTGCAGCTTTGCCCTTTTTATTATAAAATGGAAAACACTTACATTAACTTGAGCACGATGTGCCGGGGCTATCGATATTTCTCTTTAATAAGTTGGTATGATTGTATCTATAATTAGTATAGTTTCACCACAATATTCAATTGCATGTCTATCTTTTATTGTTGTTCAAGAGTTGTAGTGTTTTATATCAAGTCCAGAATAATATTTATAGTATAGTTCGCTATTATTACTATTATCCTAACATGTACGATCTAACAAGATGGATAGGCAACTCTGGACCTGTTAGAATATACAGGTTATGTATATTCTAACAGGTCCAGACTTGCCTATCCAGTCTTTTACGTTTAGTTTTGTGCTTGTAGTCTCAACCATACTATTCTACTAGTATTCCATGTTTTCTTTTCTGTCTCATCTTTAGACTGTTTAGTGTATCCTTGTCTACCTTGTCTACCTTTGTCAGTGGAATCCATTTCATTCATAATTATATAATTCTTGAAATATTTGTCAAATCCAATTAGCTTTCCTTATCGTTACATTTACTGGGTTTAAAACTCGATTTTTGTGAAGGGTTTTGTGGAGAGTGTATGAACGCGAGTAATAATAAGGCAAATCAGTGTACAAATGACAGCATTAAGAAAATTGCGTTTTGTATATACGTCTATATAGTACGTATGGTAAGGTTTCGGTCGTCTCACTTTTAATTAAGCATAATACTTACATTGCAATCTTGCTGTGCACAATGGGACTAAATTGCAACAATAATAAGCTGCATTGCTTGATGGGACAGCCGAGAAACGTTTATGATCGGCGTCACGGACCAGACGGCGACTTAATACAATTACCAGTTGCACTTCATCTAATTGTCTGTGACCTTTGACCCAAGTGTTTGCTATAATTAACTCGAAGATATACGATACTCTATGTATATTTATCTGACTCACACTTTTTTCCGTCTCTTCCATTTTTAGTTTCTTATTCATATTTTGAATCTCTCTAATTATTTCATTTTCTAGATTACGCTCAAATGAAACAATCTTTGACTAGTCTACTAATTAAGTTAATCTATATTCTCACTGATAAGCTAAAGTTTAATTCTATTAACAAAACGCTCCAAAATTATTTGATTTAGAGATAATGTACACTAATACTTAACAGACAAATATAGATGACTAGACAACAGAATCTCGCATAACTAGACACACAACGCTATACAAACGAAACTATGTAAACAAGACTAGACTATATTGATAAGACAAGATTTGTGATACTTCACAGAGAACTAGACAGACACAACTAAGCAGGCAAGACTAGATTAGCAAGACTACACAACAGTACTAGATGAACAATACTAGAGATTAGACTGGACAGACTAGAGAAGCAAGACTAGGTAGGCTAGGCTAGACAGCCAGCACTATTTAAAGAACGCTATATTGACAAAATGACACTTTTTTATCTTATTAGCCTAGTGCAGGGGCCGGCAGATCTCCCTAGCCGCATTTGCGGCTCAATTAAGGGGCTATACCACTGTGACCGCTGAAAATTTGAGTGATTTTCGCGATTTTTTTGGAAGAAAAGTACTCAATTAAATGTTTCAGGAAATTGAGAACATATTTGGCTATATTTGATCTTCATTACATAATTTTTTCATAGAAAAATATTAACATCCAAGCGACTTATGCGCTGCCTTCTGAAGCGCAAAAAAAAAGTTCCTCCACTGCCCGCCTCCTTGAAGCTGATTGAGTAGCTGAACCGAAAAAAATATTATATAAACTAGATACCTTCGATAGACTAGAAGGTATTTTATGTACCATGAACTAGGATTACCGAAAAATATTAAAATCCGACAAAATGGCGTAGTTATGAAAAAAGTCAGTTTTTTTGCCTAAAAAATGGTCGTTTTTTAATGCCAAATCGTCAATTTTCATCCAAACAAAAATATTCTAGTTGACGGTATAGTAAATATATTCAAGAGCACTCAGACCAAATTTCAAGTCAATCGGACAATTTCTTTTTGAGTTACAACATTTCAATCCATAATAACAGCCAATTCTTATTTTTTTTCCTTTTTAATTCCTGATCTACTGAACATGGTGTAAACTGTCCTAAGGAAGGTCTCAACATCTTGCATAAAGATCCATTTTTTGATACATCATCCAAACCCAAATCTTGTCGGTGCGCAACGTGATGTTGTTCAGTAAAATGAGGTATATCCTTTTTGAGACATGCTGCGATTGTACTCCACTTTTTCGTCCTAGCATAACACTTGCTCCGTCCGATGTAAACATAACCATTCCTGGAATGTCTACAATAAACTTCTTGATAAAATAAATAATAATTTTTTTAAATAGAAGCTCTGTTTGTGTTAGCTCCAAAATACCTCCAAATTCTGTATTGTAGGTCAAACAGAGTAGGTGTAGGTGTGTTTTACCCCAATTACCTAATTTTACCCCAATCCAAGTCGAAACGCAGGCAATGATTTGTCGACACCCGTTCTCTAATGAAGTATACGAGGACTTAAATCGTTTAAAAACGGCTGCGCAACTTTCGAAAAATTAGTGCGCGGCCGCGCCCCCGCGCAGTTTAGGGGGAACTTTGGTCCTGGTACCCAATACAGCGTTACTTTGTTGTCTCTGTCAAGCTTCTTTAGCTTTCCCACGATTTCCCCGTTACAGTATGGATTTGGAAGATACTTTGGTAGATTTCAATGGATTCGAATTACTTGGTAAGAGGCCCAAATACTCCTGCACCAGTACCTTCCTACGTCTTTAAACCATATGTATACCACTTGATTGCACTTTGCTCAATTTGGTATGCTTTGGTATGCACATATACTACTATACATTACTTCGTCTTTTGGTACTTCCAGCGAGGGGATCCTTGCAGCAAGATTGTTGCTGTCTCTTCTCCCGTTTATTTTCTTCTTGAATGGCGCTACAGCCCAAATCGAGCCTTGGTCTCCTGCAGTCCCTGCCTCAAACATTCGCGGTCGTTTTTTGGTACTTCCAGCAAGGGGATCTTTGCAGCACGATTGTTCTGGTCTCTGTTCCCGTTTATTTTCTTCTTCTTGAATGGCGCTACAGCCCAAATCGAGTCTTGGCCTCCTTCCAATTTCTTGCCTCCAGTTTTGTGTCTGCTGCAATTCTTGGGCGTCGATTGCTACTTTATCCGGGCACTTTGCCCTTGGCCTACCTTGGTCGTTTTCCTCCTGGTAGTTTTTGAAACACCATTTTTGGGACCCGTGTGTCTGGCATTCGTTGAACATGCCCACCCCAGGAAAGTCTCATTAGTTTTATGTGTGATGTGATCGGTGTTCTTTGTATATTTGTTCCCGATTATTTTACCTCTGCCTATTTCTTTCTTGCTGAACCTCACAATAGTCGATCTGGAGGTCCCCATCTGACAAGGTGCAAGGGAGTCAGACTCAGCAGCCGTTCCATTGCTGCTGTCGGGCATGACCCCAATGCTCCTGTTATGCAGACACATGCAGGTCTTTGAATCATCTGAAGCTGATTCCTCATATAGGCCAGCTTGGTTCTACTGACCCGTAAGTGATCGCAGGTATCACTATCATGGTGTATATCCAACGCAGGATTATGGGGTTACAACCCAACGTTTTCACTGAAAGATTTCTGCACAATAGAGCGCATTTGGTTTTACCTATCACATCCTCAGCGTGTCCAGATATTTCAACTACAGTTTATATTCTTCTGCTCTCCCATCTAACAATATGGACAGTAGGTTTTTAGTATAGTATGGACAGTAGGTTTAGGACAGTAGGTTGATATAACAAAGCATACAAGGTAGTTTAGTCTTCTCTTCCTAGTAAAATGTATCACCATGTTTTCCAAAAATGTATGGCCTCCAAATCCAAAAATTTATCGCCTCCAGGCAGGTGCAGAATTTTATTCCTGCGAGCGGTTGCGTTTTAGAAGGCTGCCATTCGGGGAGTATTAGAGATACGGCCTTGAAATTTTCACAGGATATTCTTGAAAGTATAAACTGTTAAATAAGAAAAAAATAACGATTTTTTAAGTTCACAGTGGTATAGCCCCTTAAAGCATGAAACACCTCATCGCCCTTCGTTCCAGAGTTAATCTCTAAGTTGTTTTTATCGATTATTTTGTTTTCAGATTTTTAATCAAAAGAAATATTAAACAAGATAACTTGGAAGATAACAAGACAACGCTATATATTGACAAGATTGGAATTTTTCGTCTTTTTAGTCTAGTGCAGGTGTCGGCAGACCGTGGCTCTCTAGCTCGCTAGCCACTGTAGCTACTAATACTACCTAAACTAGATTAAATTAGCTTTAAAATGATATACAATAAGTCTATGTAGTATTAATACTTAGGTAACAATCGATGTTTGAATTGAACATTTTCACAAATTTCTCCGAACATATTAATTATATTTAAATTAGTGTTGTAACTAACTCCGCCTCCGCAAGTGCGGAACTTCCGCAAGAAATCGTACTTCCGCCTCCGTGTTTTTTTTTTGCGAAGTTATAACGGAGGTTTGTTTATGTTACAAACAATAAGAACGACGCTTTGAGACTCGTCGCCGCGCGATTGAGGCTTGCGCATGAAATGGTCAGAATTTTGCTTGTGTAGCGGGCAAGTGAGTAGGTTATGGCACGTGATACATGTATCAACTTTTAGAGATAAGTTGATACATGTATCACGTGAGCCAGATCATAACTATTATTGAGCTTTGTAGTAGATATTCTTATTCAAATCGCGCGTCGAAGCCGAAAACCAGTGAGATTTGGATTTTTTTTTTAGAATTTGGCATCAATTTTTTCTGACCATATATGTGACGAGATATATACGAAAATGGCTACCGGAATTAGACAAATGCTTAAAGAATTTCTAAAACTGTCATTCACCACGGTTATTTGGTCTTAACCAAGTGCTAATGTGTCGCTTTTGAGACTAACGGCACTTAAAATGTTCCTCACGTCATGGTCGCCAGACGAGTGATATAATTTGTAACCATTTCAAAATGTTGCTGCGGGATTGGAACATCCAGGACTAGCATTTGCATTGCTTTGTTAGAGATGGTAGATCAAATATGGTCGGAACAATGCATTTGGCGATTATTCCTAATGTGAGTTGTACAGTCCACCAACTACAACTGTGTGATGGGTTCAAAAACATTATTCAAAAATTAGTCGAAGACATCAGTTCCAGATTCTGTGACCCTCCAAGCAATCCACTGTATTCGTTTGCTACATACTTCGATTCAAGGTATAAATTAAAGTTTTTTAATGGAATAATTAAAGAACAAGTTCAGTCCGAACTATTACGTTTGGTAACGCTGCATGAATTTTTGACTTCATGCCATCATGACATTCATATTGCAAGATCTGCAAATGGAATTGGTGTTGATCAAGCTTCTTCTCCCAAAAGAGCCAGAGTAGCATCAAATCTAATGGACGAAGATTTCGAATTCCAAATTTTACCACCAACACAAAGAGGACATTGAAATCTTGCTGACATACTGAAAAATAGCAGTGCAGATGAAGATATGAAGGAAACAACAAATGACAGCATGCTTACCAATAGCTACCTTATGATATGAAAATACACAAATAAATGAATATAATAAAGATAAAAGACTCCAATTAAACGAAGATCCGTTGTTGTGGTGGATATATAACATTAAATATAAAGTTTTTGTTCCCATTTTCGCACTTGCCGACACCTTCACTTCACGCCGACAAGTTCAGTACCAAGCGAGCAATTATTTAGTGGAGCTGGTAATGTACTATGATGTTATCTATTTTGAATAAAGACTTATTTTTTAATATGATTAGGTAGATTTTATTTAATAAGTAAAATGGAAATTAGTTTCTGCGTCACATTATTGATAGTTTCCCCACCTCCGCCTCCGTTAACCTCCGCATCTGTAGAGGCTAAGCTCTTCACCTCCGCATCCGAGTTAATAATGTGTTTAAACTAGATTAAATTATCTAAAAAATGGAATATTATGGAATAAAATTGCGAATTAACTGAGATATAATTTAAACAAAATTCATTTTTAAAGTGTCTCAGAAAAATAAAGATATTTTCGAAAATATTGGCTCTCTGATACTTCTGTTATCCCGATTCCTCGTCAACGTGACTTTGCAATTGAATGTCTGTGCCGATCCCTGGCTTAATCACATCCTCAGTTTGCCTTTTATTTTGATATAAATGTCTTAGTTTAATCTTGTTTATCTAAATGGTTGAATGAATATATGTTTAAGTTTGTACTAAGAATGTTATTAAAACTTGTTTAGATTATCTTTTAAATTGTATAAATAGTGTCTTCGTGCATGGGAGAAATAACGTTACTGGATAATAGATAAATATCTGGAGCAAGTAGATTTCTAATCTTGTATAATTGCAGTGTTTCATCAATTTGCAATTCTCATCATGGAACGTTAAGCAACAATTTCGAAAGTAGGTGCAGTGCAGAAATGTGTATAGCAATAAAGGTTATCGAGTGCACTTGCCTATTTAATCGGTCGTGTAGAACCGATGCACAACAAGATTGAAACAATAAAAAGTGTTATGAAACGCTTTTGGTAAACGGGATATTATTTAATGCGACATGCGCGATTTGCTTTGAATTATTTCTCCTTTCTAGTTTGCAAGGCGAAGTGCAATTAGTGAAAAACTTTTTGTGCGTTTTATGCTCGTTTGCTAACTGGATTTTACTCGGGTGCGATTATTCAAAGACCAAAAAAATGTATGAAAATTGTGTTTTTTAAAAAGGAAATTCAAATATTTAGCTTTGACAAACAAGGCGCAGCAGGATTCTCTTCAAGATTTTGTTTGTAAGTATTTTAGGAAGCTGTGATTAATAATTGTTTATGTTTGTATAATAAATAATTAAGAAATTCTTTTAATTAAATTTTTTTGTAATTTGGCTGACAAATTAATATTTTGTTTACAAAATTAAAAAAATGTCATCAATTAGATCTTGAAAACTCAGCCCTTCAACATCCTATTTATATCAAAATAATGGCAAATTAGAGTTTCATTTAGCTATCAATATATCAATTACTAAACTAGATAGATAAAGAAATCTAGTAAACTTAATAAAAAACTAAATCGTTTATTCAATGCTGAAACCTTGAAGATTCTATCTAGATTAATTTCATTTCTGTGGCTTTCTAAAATGTTTTTGACAAATTTTGAGATTTATTTAGGAAACCGGCCTCAACTGTTACTCTAAATCAATAAATGAAAATCTGGAAACTTATTACAAAGTAAATCATTATGTGGCTTATGTTTTCATAATATAAATATATAATATAATATTTTATACATAACTTATATGTATACTGTAATATTTTCATACTTATATGTATTTGCATATTCATGATATGAAAACCAACCAATAATATATAATCATTGAAGAACCAAAACGAGTCAGACAAGTTTATGTGTTAAACAAATAATTGTTGAGCGTAAATATTTGGCGAAAAAATAAATATTGTTTTTAAACAAATTCTACGGACAAAATATTGAATCCTCTTTTCTGATTTTTTTATAATCATTTAATAATGAAGTGAAAATAAATAAAATAAATAAATTTTGTTATTGACTTGTCGCCCTTTATTAATTAAATAATATAAATTGTTTTAACCCTTTGCAGCCCAAATTATATTTCAATATATTTTTATGAAAATTTAACACATCAATTTAGTGTAATTTATAGTTATTTATAGCTAAAATATGGCACTACTTGCATACTATTACAAGAAATACCAATATCAAAAAGGTCTTTTTTTTTAAAGATACCACTAGGAACGAAGGGGTTAATATAAAACTAATATATTTCACACGAAAATGTTAATGTTACCCATTGTGCAAAATTCATAATTTTTATGAAATAATAATATTTATCTTGGCATTAGATCACATATTTGAATTTGTTACATTGTATATTTAAATACACTGCTTGTATGCTATTATCTAGGTGGTTTCAAGAAATTAGCGCTGGATTTCAAGAAATTATATATACATATATACATATTTATATATATATATATATATATATATATATATATATATATATATATATATATATATATACATATATATATATATATATATATATATATGTATATATATATATATATATATATGTATATATATATGTATATATATATATATATATATATATATATATATATATATATATATGTATATATATATATATATATATGTATATATATATATATATATATATGTATATATATATGTATATATATATATATGTATATATATATGTATATATATATATATATATGTATATATATATATATATATATATATATATATATATATATATATATATATATATATATATATGTATATATATATATATATATATATATATATGTATATATATATATATATATATATATATATATATGTATATATATATATATATGTATATATATATATATATATATATATATATATATATATATATATATATATATATATATATATATATATATATATATATATATATATATATATATATATATATATATATATATATATATATATATACCTCTAGGAACGAAAGGCTTAAAGCATCCAATCAATTACAAATTTTTAAATTAAAATTATTCTACCAAAATTAGGATCAATTTAGAATAGGGAATATGCATGTTTTTTTTATATTTTTAATTCACTGTTTACACTGTTATAACATAGTAAAAAATATAAATACTGCTTAAAAATGCTGTAATTTAGTTTAAAGAAGTTTAAAATTGCGACAAATTTTGAGCTGTTTAAACGCCGCCATTTTCGCGCGGTCTGTTGATGACGTCAAAGATCACTCTCCATTGTTTAATACAGCTGTTTTCATTTTTTAAATTGACGTTTTTGACGTTTATTTTCTAACCAAAAGACTGCAATAACATACAAATGGAAAAAATACGGACTTGTTTATATAGATGGTACGTCACTTTGGTTTTAACCAATGATGTTACGTATTGCAAATTTAAATTTCCCTCTTTAATTTACCTCTTTAAATTGCTTATTATTTATTGTTTATTAATTTTAAGTATTTAAAAATATATTAATTACAAAAATAATGGTTTAGTTCAAATGTCCAGTCAATAAAGATTCGGGAAAAAAAACATTTGAACCAAATTTAAATTTCATGCATATTCTCTATTGAGATAGTACAATATTAGCAAATTCACAACGCACAGTGTTTCGCGTAGGACAAAGGTATTGTTGGTTAGACAAAATTATTTTCATTTTGAGATTCAAATCCTATTAATATGCATCGTAGTGACCGATACAAGGCTTAAAAACCAAACCGTATATTTCATTGAAGAGAGGGTTTTCAAGAGAAACAAACAAGTAGGTAGGTACTTCCCTTTAAATTTTACAATAAAAATTATTAAACAAGATAATACATACAGACTAAACGGCGAAACTATTGGACGGCTTGTCACAAAGACTTCTAGTTTGCACCAATCGATTCAGCATCCGAAAATTAGTCGGAAATCGATCTAGATTCGAAATCGAAATAGATCTTATTACTAGGTAGCTTTTAAATAAAAAAATCCACTGAACCAACCATCGATCCACTGAAGCACTCGTAACATTTTAATTCACTTGCAATTTTCAACCAATTTCCATAAATTGAGCCTGGAAGGATATGTAATGAATTCAGCTAAGTTATTATGCAGGAAAAACTTGCAATTGGTCAGGGGGAATGGTTAAAACTTGGAAAATAGTCTTTGAGCATTCAAACGAAATAAACTGAAGAATCGTATTCAGCACTTCGATTTCCTTCGGATAAACTGAGAGAAAGGCCCTAAATTTTTCCGAAAAAATCGCCTGGGTTTTTATAAAGCTCTCTGAAACTATTGATCCCAGCGAAATCGTTTTTGGCATACTTAAACTAGACGACAAGACGAGCAAATCGATTTGTAAATTGGTTTAAAAAAGTCAATTTTTGATTTCGAAATTCTGAATTCAAATTTTCCAGAATTTCGACTTATTAAGTCTATATCTCGAGAAGGATTGCAAACAATTTAAAACGGATTGCGGCATAGTTTTCAGGAGGTCATTTTTCTAAGGATCTGTGTAACTTTTCCTTGAATATATGAATTAGTTTCCCAGTTCTATACTCGGCCGACCAAATCTCAAGTCACATCTCGCGAACGGAAGCGGCGAGCATAATGGAATTTGTATATTTACAACCAGCAGGGAAAACACTTTCAGACAAACTTTGAAATTTTCCATTCACTTGATAAAATTTTAAGGAAATATATTAATTTTCTCGCAATTTCCGCAGATTTCACGATGTCATAACTTTTTAACGGCTTGCCACAGAGACTTCTAGTTTGCACCAGTCGATTCAGAATCCCAAAGTTAGTCAGAAAACATATAACTTATTCCTGGGTAGCTTTTAATTTAAAAATTCCACCGAACCAGCCATCGATCCGCTGGAGGACTATTACATTTTAATTCACTTCTCGTGCAATTTTCAACCGATTTTCAAAAATTTAGTCTCGAAAGTTGCGTAAGGAATTCGGCTAAATTATTCTGTGGGAAAAACTTGCAACTATAAGTCATAGAAAATGGGTAAAAATGGGAAAATAGCCTTCTATTTCTTTATAAATAGAGAGTTTTATGAAAGTTGCAAAATTTCTTAGTTGTATTATTAGTAACATTTTTGCAAAGTTTAAAAATTTTTGACAAATAATTGGCAATTTTTTTAAAAAAAATCAATTTTTTTCGTTTAAATCTCGTGAATCAGCGTTTTTTTTTTTTTTTTTTTTTTATTAACAGAATTTTATGAAACAACATTTCTTAGTTGTATTATTAGTAATACTCTTGCAAAGTTTTAACATTTTTTACAAATAAATGTCAATTTTAAAATACTCAAATTTTCGTTTAAATCTGATGGACCAGATTTCTTTATAGTTTTATTATTAATATTGAATTGAAAAATTCACTATGTTTTTACCACACTTTTGGAAAATTTGGAAATTTTTGCAAATTTTTACATTTTTGACAAATAAATGGCAATACATATTAGAAAACTCAAATTTTCCTTTAAATCTGATGGACCAGGTTTCTTTATTTATTAACAGAATATTATGAAACTTGCAACATTTCTTAGTTGTATTATTTATATTTAATAACTCAAATTATATATTTATATAACTCAAAATTTCGTTTAAATCTGATTGACCAGATTTCTTTATATCTTTATTCATTAACAAAATATTATGAAACTTCAAAAATTTTATATTATTACAAACATTTTTGCCAAGTTTTAACATATTTTGCAAACAAATGGCAATTTTAGAAAACTTAAATTTGTTATTAAGTTTTGTTATTAATAATATTTTTGCAAAGTTTTAACATTTTGGACAACTAAATGGCAATTTTAGAAATCTCAAATTTTGGTTTAAATCTGACGGTTCGGCGGATTTATTTATTTCTTTATATAGAGATCACTTACATTTAAATTACTTTTTGTAAAATATATACAAACTTAATAATCTTTTGTTGGGCTAGATATAGTTACATATTAGTCCTCGTCATCACTTTCTTCAGATGAATCTGCTGTTGAGTAGTCATTGCCGTGATCATGATGATCAGTACTTTGAGAACTATTTCCATTTACACTATCTTTTCCACTAATATAAGGGGGTATTAATAAATCTAGGACTTTTCTTAAGGTTATTTACAGGGCCAGATGTTGACAATATCATATTAAGAAAATCTCTATTCATATTGTGTTGACGAAACCTTCTACAGTCCTTGTTTCGGGCTTCTTGAGCCGCCCCCAGTAAAGCTGGCCGATAGGCAACAAAGCACATGTGATACCCTCTGAACTGTGAACAAGGATTTTGTAAACATTAGCAGGCATGTATTACCACGGATAGAGAAATAATGTACAGATTCCTTGTTTCTGCGACTCTTTCTCTCTCTAGTCGTTTACTTCTGGCTTAAGTGTCTTGATCCCATGCAGGCGTTTTATTATGTCATGACGGAGTTAGCTATCTTCCTCCATTTACCCCTGTCTGTCGCCGATCTTATGTTTTCTTGAAGTGGTGTCCCGGATATTTATTGCACGTGGCCGATCCAGCGCTTTGGAGAGAGTCCCCGAGGTCGCATACCTTCAATTTTTACATGAATGACCAGTTTTTCCAGATTGTTACCCGTTCCACGATTTACGTGTACAAAATATTTAAGTTTTCGTCGATTGATAAGGGTTGAAAGTCTTATGTCAATGTGGAGTTCTTTTAGTATAGATACATTAGTTCTATTCGCTGTCGAAGGGATCCTTAGTAGCCTTCTCCACGTCCACATCTCGAAAGCCTCTATTTTCTGCCGATCTACTGTTTTCAGAGTGCATGCCTCGGCTCCGTATAGTGCAATTCGAAACACCAGTGTATTGACGAGCCTTCGTTTTGTTTCTTTCGTGATGTGGTTACCTTTCCATACTTTGGTTAGTTTCGTCATGACTGCTTTCGTAAGAGTTATGCGTCTTCTAATTTCTGTGGACATATTGCCGTCACTATTTATGCAGGAGTCTAGATAAATTATGTTGTTGACGTTTTCTACGTTCATTATATTGAGTGGATTTTCTCTGCTATTGCCACAATCTACTACCTACCATCAGCTTTGTTTTTTGGCGATTTAGTCCGAATTTTGAGCTTTCTCTCTCGACTCTTCCCAGAAGTTCGGTCATTTCTTCTTCGTTTTTTTGCGATGATTGTGGTATCGTCGCAAACCGTAAGTTCTTTATTTTTCTACCGCCTATGACTATATTCCGCTTTCCGCCTATTCCGCCTTTCCAGTTCTCCAGAGCTCTTCTTAGTATAAACTCACCGTATATGTTGAATACTAAGGGTGATAGGACGCATCCTTGAAGAACTTCTCGTCCTATCCTGCGAGAAAAATCCGCCTGAAATTTCTCAATGTTAATATCAAATCCTGAAACTAAAGTTTGAAGTATAATTCCAATTTTTCTTATTAATGTAATAACGAATCGTGTAATAATAATCAGCACTTGATCCAGCTCTGATTTTTCAAAAAACTTTGAGGCGATATTTCCAGCATTTGTTTGCAATGCTGGTTTTATTTTATCTACGATTAGCCCCATTACGGCTTTAAAACGGATTTTAGTTTCGTCAGAACATTTTTTCACATCCGATTTTTCAGATTATGATCTAGGCCTCTCACGCCATGTTAAGCTTTCTTTACAAGTAGTTGACAACAAGTTGATAATAGACATTTTAAAAGTTATATTGTAACCCGTTGGCCACTCCTAGTTCTTCTGTAGAAACTGCTCTTTGTTTCATCCACCACAGTTCGTCAACTTTTCTGCAAATTTTGAACGAATTTCAAAATGCAGACCTTGCTTAACGTAGCTGAACGATAATAATATTGCAGAAATAGAATAAACCTCATGTTTTGTTAACTTGTTGCTAATTCAAATAAATAAAATAAATCGACTATGTATGGAATTGTCCCAAGGGATGAGAAGTACGCATATCTTATCTTATCTGCTCTTCTTGCCTAGTTTTCAGGAGACATTTCTAGACTTGACTATATCTAGTCATATTTAATCTTGTTTACTCTTACCCAATTTTTGTTCCAGAATGTTGTCCAACAGTGTCCAGTCTTGTTGAATATATACTAGACTTGTCCAGACTTTTCCAGTCTATTGTTCTCTTGTATATAGGTGTTTAGTATTTATCAGTGTTCCGTATTCTGTTCAGTGATTTAGTATTGATTATATTATCAATCATGTAATTTGTTCAGTCTCGTCTGTTTTCGCCTTGTCTAGACTTATTTGGTTGTGATCTATTCTGGTCCAGTCTTTTTGTGTCATGGTCTGTCTTGTATTGTCTGTTATTATTTCCAACAACAATATTTGTCTTCTGACATATAACATACATGAAATAAATGCCTGGTAAATTTTCCATACGAGTACAATTTTAATTTCACAATTTTAAGGTTTGGAAGATGAAATTTTTGTGGGGCATGTGTAGGGATTGCAATCCGCAAACCCGGATACGGTAATCCGGCGGATCCGGCATCACTAAACGTTTACCGTATCCGGTACCAATATACCGGATCCGGTGATGCTATTTTTGGGTAAAATAAACGCGTTCTTGCATGAGTAGGTACTTTAAATGCGTGGTGTGCATAGTTTTTTCAAAACCAAAATGGATTTTGTGATAAATAATGTATGAAATAATTACCGTATTTGCAAGTGTATCAATAAAAACATAGGTCCGCGTTATAGGCGCACAAAAGGTAGGTTAAATTAGGGTGCGACTTATACACCGGAAAATACGGTATTTATAGTAAGTTGATTAAGGTAAATAGTGAACTCATTATTATGATAATTATGCCATTCATTAGACGGATTCATCATGATGTTTGTCATAAATATAAGAATAAGACTTGTTAGTATGCTCAAATACCTAATTGTTCCTCAGTAGATCAAAGTTCAAAGTTCATTATGTTAGATTCAACTGTTTTCGCGCCGCACCCCCGCCGCCTCCGACAGCATCACTATATCCCAAATATTAGTCAATTCTCTGGAATTTTCTATACATTTTACTACTTTTACCCGACAAAATTGCTTTCGCAAATCACTCAAGACGTCCTTTTTCTTTCTAGAAAACCCGATTAGACGTATTTTTGCCGCCTTCTCCTAAAAAGGCGTACGCTACTCTAAAATTGTATCTGTGAAAGTTAACTATAGTTGTACTTGTAGATTTGTAGGTATAGTTGTAGTTGTAATTTAACTAGTTAAATTACAGTTACCTATACTGTACTAGATTTTTAATTGTTTGTGTAATTATAAATGTGTGTGTGTGTGTAAACAGTCCATTTTGGAACGAAAAGGGACAAATATTCTGATCGGATCAACCGAATGTCCATCGATCCCGGATCCGGCCGGATCTATGGAAATTCTGCCGGATTCGGCGGGATTGATAATGACACCGACTTGCAATCCCTGGGCATAAGTGTACCGGTGCGAGGGTTAAAAGATCTTCATTTGCAGCCCTGTCAACCTGTCTTTTACTAATAAATCGAGACAAATCCTCATTTTTTGTTTCTTTTCGATGTTTCAGCCATTCTTGAGAATATACAATTTTCGGTATGGCGAAAACTAGATCTGGATTCTAGATCTAGTAGATCGCTAGACAAAATTAAATGATTAGATGTGCATATATTTCGCAAAGATGTTTCATATTATTATAAAGTATATGAACGGAAGTATATTATACATTGATTCTAGAGTAGGGACATGTGACTTTTTTTCGTGCAAAATTGAAAAATAGGTAAAAATCTGAATATTTTAAGAAACAATGTTAAAAAATGGTTTATATTACAATGAATAAAAATATGGTTAAAAAATCTCCAATCTCCGTAATGTACAAATAGCACAGATCTTTTTGACACTCAATACTCAATATAATTAAATGGTAAAATGCACAACTGTTTCTTGACAAAATCGCATTTCCTTATTTAACCATATTATTTATGGTTTGTCATTAAAGATTAATTAGGAAAAAAAATTAATTGTCGTTACCTAATTGTTTTCTGTGCATTGTGATAATTATATTCCACGATTGAAAGGGTTGTTTTTGTCTACCTAATTAAATTTAGTCTACTGAACCACGATACGTGGGCTACGATAATCTAATGGCTTCAGTTCTTAGACCAACACGATCTAACCCCAAGTTTTTTTTAAGTTGTCGTTATTGGAAAGCCTAATTCTTGAGAACGCCGAGCAATCGATACATATACATCTTCAGTAACTTTAGCTCTTACAGCACAAATTTGCCTCACAAAAAAATAAATGTATAATTCTCAACTTTATTCAATTTGAAAATTTCGTGAATATGCACAAATTAATAATAATAATTATATTAAATTTAAGGAAATTTAGTCTCCAGTCCAATGTCTATATTTGAACGGTAATTGAAAAATCTGAATATCAAGTGGTTCAAAACAATTCCAAATTGTAAACAGAAGTTTCTGTAAATAAATCGAGAACAAAGCGAAAACAGTGTACACACCAAGATCTCGCGTAGTGTATTCCATGCATAATTACAAAGAACTTTCGCAAATGCATGTAATATGTGCAGAAAATGAAATTAGTTGTGCAATGTGTAATCAACAACCCACATAGATTTTCCAACGAAGAATAGAACCCGGAGAGTTTGTAATAAAGCCGCGTGTGTTTACCAAGGCTATAAGGCTAGACAAACATATATACACTCGAAAAAACCGCCTAGCAACTAGCTAGAGCGACTATATTCGCACACGCTAGTATATTTTGTTCAAACTCATTTATTTGCGAGATAAAAAATGTTTAAACATTGTTTAAAATAAAACACGCGCATAATTCATATTGAAATTATATATTTTAGACGTTTTATTTTGCCAACAACACACATATCCTTTGTATATATTTTTTTAGTAAAATACACACAAATCGATTTTAACAAACAATCATGGACAAAATAATGTTGTAGATTCTGCAATTGTTAATATCGTTTGTTTGAACATAAATTTACTTTATCAAAATTAACAAGTTTGTCTGTGCAATGAATAAAATTGTTGCAAATTAATATTCAGAGATATACGTAGTTAAGGGTAATACATAAAATAATGAGATTAAGTAAAATGCAATTATTATCCAAAATTTTCGTAAAATGTTATTTTAGGATAATGTAATCCCCTCGTTAACAAGATGTTCATAATTAAAACTGAAAACCCTGCTATTTAACATGTTGTTCACAGTTGATAAAACAAGTAGATAATTTGTGCAAACAGTGCGGACTCTGTAAATAGACGTCGCCTTCACTTTATTTTAATAGATATTAGAAGCAAAAGGATAACGCATTATAGATAATAACGCATATTAGTGTACGATGTAAATAGGATGTAGAGGGGCTGAGTTTTCAAGGTCCAATTGATGACATGAATGCAACAGCCTATTGCATTAGATTACGTTTGCGTGCACATCCTTGAAACATATTTAGTTTGCTCGTTGAAATATTTATTATATTTGAAAATACCAACTATATTACAACCTTCACAGCTTCAATTATAAATGTTAAACAACAAGAAAATTAGTCCGTAAATCAAATCTGGACATTGAAATAAGAAATCAAGCACAAAGGGTAAATAATGAAGTATTATTAGTTACTAGGGCTTCACACGAGAGTCTCGTTTCTGATCTCGTCTTCAGTCTTTGACTCTGACACGGGCAGCTGTAACATTTTCTTCATAAGTTTGAACTGCTCGCTCTGGGCTCGGGCAAGTTCGGGTTGCACGGGTTCAAATGTATGAATAAATATGTTACGGCTGCCCGGAACGAGATCAGAAACGAAACTCTCGTGTGAAACCCTAAAGGTTACATAAACTGTATCTAGACAAGTTAGACAAGACTAGATAGACAGATAATACTACTCCAACTAGACTGGTCAGACAAGACTAAACAAACTAAACTGATTAGACAAGACTAAACCAGTCTAAAAATGTTTGAAATATATGTTATAGATAACTAAGTTATCTATTAGAATCCGTTAAGAAAACTCAATTTGGTTGAGCCGTTTTGACACAATCGAGAAACAAGTGGGTTATCTATTAGGCGACGTTGTTTTTGACAAAGTTAATTTCGTCTGTCTACAACTAGATAGTTAGAAATAATTTGAGAAAATGTCTGAAATAAATTTTATAGATAATTTAGTTATCTATTAGAATCCGTTAAGAAAACTCAATTTGGTTTAGCCGTTGTGACACAATCTAGAAACAAGTGGGTAATCTACCAAGACACGTTGTTTTTGACAAAGTTAATTTCGTCTGTCTACAACTAGATAGTTAGAAATAATTTGAGAAAATGTCTGAAATAAATTTTATAGATTATTTAGTTATCTATCAGAATCCGTTAAGAAAACTCAATTTGGTTGAGTTGTTTTCACACAATCTAGAAACAAGTGGGTTATCTATTAGGCGACATTGTTTTTAACAAAGTTAATTTAGTCTGTCTACATCTAGATAGTTAGAAATAATTTGGGAGAATGTCTGAAATAAATGTTATAGATAATTTATTTATCTATTAGAATCCGTTAAGAAAACTCAATTTGGTTGAGGCGTTTTGAAACAATTTTAAAGCTAGTGAGTTTATCTACTCCGAAACGAGGTTTGTTTTGAGCGTCTGCTTCTAGATGACTAGAACGATTTTTGGAAAATGTTTCGAACAAAATTTATAGATAATTTAGTTGTCTATTAGAATCCGTTAAAGAATCTTAATTTAGTTGAGCCATTTTGACACAGTCTAGAAACAAGTGTGTTTGTTATCTATTAGAACATTGTTTTTAACAAAGTTAATTTCGACTGTCTATATCTAGATAACTAGAAAAAAATTGGGAAAATGTTCCAAACACAATTTGTAGATAATTTAGTTATCTATTGGAATTCGTTCAGCAAATTCAATTTAGTTAAGCCGTTTCGACACAATCCCTAACCAAAGGTGTTATCTAGTTGGAGAAAATGTTTTTGTCAAGGTTTATTTTAAGCGTCTATATCTAGATAATGAGAAAGAATTTGGGAAAATGTTTCAAATACAATTTATAGATAATTTAGTTATCTATTGGAATCCGTTAAGAAATCTTAATTTAGTCTTGAGTAGGGAAAGATCTTATGTTCTATTCCCACCGCCACCGTGTTATCTAGATGAAACCTAGAAGACCAAGTCTAGTCAAGCACGACTAGACTGATGCGCCCCGATAGATTCGACTCGACAGACAAGCCTAGACACACAGGACGGCAGAGACAAGAGTAGAAAGCTAGGATCTCTTTCATGTCAAGTTGTGGACATAACGGTTGGTAAAAATAAGGGGTTTTCGAAAGGAGGCAAGAAAAAGATTGTAGATCCTTTCACAAGGAAGGACTGGTGTGTTGTAAAAGCACCATGCATGTTTACTACCAGGCAGTTTCTTAACACCTTGGTCAACCGCACCCAAGGTACCAAAATCGCCTCTGAAATATTTGAAACATAGAGTTTTTGATATATCTTTGGCAGATTTACAGAATGATAATGACACCCAACATTCCTTCAGGAAGTTAAAACTCATCGCCGAAGAAGTTCAAAGGAAACATGTTTTGACCAACTTCCATTGTATGGATTTGACCACTGATGCTCATGTCTATGGTCAAGAAATGGGAAACCCTCATTGAGGCTTCTGTTGATGCCAAGACCAGTAACAGGTACCTTCTTAGGGCTTTCTGCATTGGTTTCACAAACAAGGACTATACAGGCAGGATTAGACAAAAAAGACTAGACCGGCAAGTCTAGACTAGACAGACGAAACAGGCCAGGCAAGACTGGACAAACGTGACTGGACAGACAATACTAGACAGATAAGACTACAGAGACAAGATTACACTGACAAAACTGAACAGACTAAACAGCCAGGATTAGAAAGATGAGTCCGGCAAAACTAGACAGACAAAACTTGACAGATAAAGTTGGGCAGACTAGACTCGCAGACAAGTCTTGACTGGACAGACAAAACTACATCGACAGGCAAAACAGCCAAAGCCAAAGAAGACTGGACAGACAAGACTACACATGCAAGACTGCACAAACAAGATTATACAGACAAAACTACACAGACAAGACTATACAGACAAAACTGGACAGCCTAGACAGCCAAAACTAGACAGACTATATTGGACAGACAAAACTGGACAGACAAGACTGGAGAGACAAGACTTAAGAGACAAAACTGGACAGAAAATACTGGTTAGACAAGACTAGACAGGCAACAGTAGACTGACCCGATACATAAGACTCGACAGGCAAGCCTAGCGTAGACAGACATGACGAAAGAGGGACTAGACTAGACGGGCAAGACCAGACTGAAGGATTAGACAGACAGGTCTAGACAAATAGACTAGACCGACAAATCTAGACTAGACAGACCAAACAGATCATACAAGACTGGAGAGACATAACTGGACAGACAAGACTAGACAGGCAAGATTACACAGACATGATCACACAGGCAAGACTACATAGACAATGCTGTACAGACCAGACAGCCAGTACTAGATATACGAGACGGGCAGAACTAGACAATCAAAACTGGACAGACAAGACTGGAGAGTAGTCTGGAAGACATGGCTCGAAGAGTCAAGACTGGACAGACAAGACTGAACAGACAATACTCGATACATTAGTCTATAAAGAGAAGACTGGGTAGACAGAACTAAACAGACAGAACTGGATTGACAGGACTAGACAGAGAAGTTTATACATACTTACCTACTTGTTCCTGAAATTTGTTAGCGAGTTTTTGTTGTTTGAGCGTTGAACCTATGTTTGTTTAGTAAAATAAATTGTTTCCTAATTTTAAAGTAAATTAAAAGCGAACTTTTTATATAATAAATATGTCTTTTAATGCAGATTTGGTATTGTAATAGTGGTCAGATATATACATTCTAATTTATTGTTCCGAGTAGTTTCTAATGCTAGAATTGTTGAATTATTAGACACGTGTAGCAGAGCAATGTTCCCAAGGTAAACTACTAGATACGTCCAGATGAACCGTGCACACAATCCGGACTTTAAAACTGGTTTAATAGTAATCGCGTACACTCGGATAGACACACTCTATTTTTCTATCCAGTTTGCCCTCTTAGAGAATGAATAGATTCAAACGCAGAGGATGTTAGCATGCAGCTGATGCACTTTTATGCAAATTTTATTACCATTCTTACGGCTGCGGCGTATAAATTTCAATAGACTTTGTTTAGTTTATTTTTTTGTAAGCAGAGAGAAAAAACAGAATGCACTTTCACAAATGGATAAAGGTTACGTTCGTGGTAATGCTCTTGTAGTTTTTCCTGAATTTATTTGCGATTGTATTTTCCGTTATTCCGCTTGATATGCAATCTATAAAGTAAGCAGCAGTCAATAAAGGAGCCCTCACACAATATAATTTCTTCTATATTTTTGACTAAATATTTTGAAAGAAAAAATATTGTTGATATTATATATAAAGGTGTCCCTGACACGGTCAATATAATTGCATCAATATTTCCTCAGTTATGATATTGCATTCACTAAAAAAAAGACGTGAATCTATCTTGTTTATTATTTTTTTTTTCATTAAAATAGTTTCTACAAGTTTCCACCGCTAGCGGTAAAATGCAAAATGATGAAAATATTGTCAATACACCTCTCTCACGGACAATAAATATTGACACTGCTTCAATACATTATAGGAGTTTCAATAAAAATCAATGTTATTTGATGAGTTTCAGTTTAATTGACGGTAATCTTATTGACACAATATGCGCCTCAGACAATGAATAGATTTGACAGATACACGATATTGGAGCAATAGGGTAGTGTTCACTAAGAATAAATCGAATGAATTACAATATCTAATGATCAATCATGACTTTGAGATCACAAAACACAGAATTTTTTGATAAAAAAATAAAGAATATTAATATTTTTGCAAAATAAAATCTGCTAAAGTAGGCATTGTCATGTGACAGTGAACACCAATCAGAAAACGTTACGTCACGCCGTGCGAGACCATTGTTGCTGTTGAGATTTTCGTAGGTTATTTGAGAAATTTTTCGTTTCAACATTTTTATTATGGAATTGATACATGTGTTCTGAACTGTATCTAGAGAAACAAGTACAGTTCGCTATGGAATCAGGATAAATACATACTTAAACTTGTATCAGAGGTATCTTTGGGAGAGGAACTTTCTTCAGAATCATTTAGCGATTGTCATCATTCTTAGTTTTTTTTTACAATATATGGCCGTTCTATACTACACATCCGTTTATCCGGACGCTACACTACACGTCCGTTTTCTTCTGTCTTCTTGACGTTAAAATTTTCTTGGAGTACAACCAAGTTTCATGCGTACTTGTAATACTGTTCCCATAATATGACCATGTTATTAACTATATCATTTGGCAACTAGATAAATAAAAGCAATTGTGTTTATTATAATAAATATGAGACTAAAACAAGATCTTAAATCAGAATTTAAAAAAAACGTAAGCTCAACTCATACAATCATAACATCAACAACATCATAATATTTATAAAAAAAAATACTTGACAAATAGTGATATTGCAAAATGCAATAGTACAGCTTCAGATTTAGACATAGATTGTGTTAATACACACATCAAAATGATCTTCACTAAAATACATTCAGGTATTTGTGGATAAACTATTAGCATTATCCCTCCTTGCAAGTTTTAGCCATTTTCTCCCTATATTTTCATTGTTTGGAACGTATACTTGTTTGGCATTTTAATACTTGTCCTTTTACACTGGGGCACTATACAGTACCTACTTGTATTTTATATTGTACTGTATAGGCACTATACAATAATTCTATAAGAAATTCATTTTAGGAACCCTTGTGTTTCAGTTTTAGAAAGTAAATTGGTGCATTTCTTGATAAACAAATTGTTCAAACAAATAACAAATTGTTCAATTTATAAGCAGAATTTAGAAGCAAAATGGGCAATTTATAAGTAAAATTTAAAATTTAGAAGCAAAATGTTCAATTTAGAAGCTAAATTTTCAAATCTGAACCAAAATTTAAAAGCAAAATTTTCAATTTAGAAGCAAAATGTTATGTATAGAAGCTAAATTTAAAAATCTGAAGCAAAATTTAGAAGCAACATGTTAAATTTAGAAGCAAAATGTTCAAATCTGAACCCAAATTTAGAAACAAAATTTAAAAGCAAAATTTTCAATTTAGAACCAAAATTTTCAAATTTAGAAGCAAAATGTTCAGTTTATAAGCAACATTTAAACTTGACAAGCAAAATTTTAAATTTACAAGCAAAATGTTCTATTTAGGAGCTAAATTTTCAAATCTTAACCAAAATTCAAAAGCAAAATTTTCAATTTAGAAGCAAAATGTTAATTTTAGAAGCAAAATTTTCAAATCTGAAGCAAAATTTAAAATTTAGAAGCAACATGTTAAATTTAGAAGCAACATTTTCAAATATGAACCAAAATTTTCAAATCTGAAACAAAATTGTCAATTTAGAACCAAAATGTAGAAGCAAAATTTTCAAATTTAGAAGCATAATGTTCAGTTTATAAGCAGCATTTAAAATTTACAAGCAAAATATTAAATTTACAAGCGAAATGTTCTATTTAGGAGCTACATTTTAAAATCTGAACCAAAATTTTCAAATCTAAAGCACAATTTAGAAGCAAAATTTTCAAATCTCAAGTAAAATTTTCAAATCTGAATTTTGTTATATGAGAAAATATTTTCTAAACTCCCCCGAAACTTAACCCTGACTACGCCCGTGACTGCCATACACAAACACGATTGTTTTGATTCGTTTCGCACGACGTGACATCATTCAAGACTCCAGGACAGTACTGAGCGTTTTCGAGGAAACTTTAAATTGTTTTTTTAAACGTAAAATTCTTAATGTAAATGATGGATTTTTCTTTAAATAAAGTGTATTTTGTCTTAAGGATGTGCTAAGAAACTGTAATAACCAATTTTTCAAATTTAGTCAACTAGCCTATTATACTGACCGTGTGATGTAAGGGGTCATCACTCGGTCGGTCGTTTAATACAATTATTTACTTTTTATATCCATAAAACAATGTGTTACTGAATTAGAAATGTATTCAAAATAATTCTGTTATAGTAATATTGTATACTTATCATAAATTTACATTATTCTATTCTACTTTCGGAATTTATTACCTTTGTAGAAAAATTATGATTGTATTTTTGAATTGAAAACTTCTATAGCCGCGCTGAATGACATTTGGGTAGAGGGTAAACTCATTTATTTGCGTCATCGTCATCAATAGCTGCGTTCTATAGAAAAAAAATCAAAAGAACACATCTATACGCATATGTTATGTTGGCTCTGAACGTCACACTTAATAGTCAAAGTTTTTGGCAGTGTTGACAGAACGTAGCGTTTCTAAGTAAATATCAACCTGTAGAATTAGTGTGCAGTACAAGTGTAAGTACTTTTACCGGCTGTAATAGTAGATGTACTAGTGCCGGATTATTGGAAAGTTTTAGGCAGTGTTGACAGAACGCAGCGCCTCTAAGGAAATATCAACCCCTATTATCAGTGTGCAGTACAAGAGTAAGTACTTTTGACGGATGTACTAGTAGATATACTAGTGCCGGACTATTGGAATGTTCAGATTACTGGATTGCATCGAAGAATTCATGGTAAATCACGAATCAGACCCATCAACGTTTTAGGCAACCAAATGTACTCCTGTGCTCTCCAAAGGAAGGAAACTCCAAAATAAAATTAAGTCATTCTTCATCCATACAGTCATTCTCCTTCAGAAGTGAGTTTTGTTCCAGAATTACATAAAACAGTACTAACAAACTACCAAATTTGACATACTGATAATTCCTTAAAACTAAAGCTGTTTTTTTTAAATTTTTCACTTCAGTCGGCAGTGCCTGACTGCCTATATTTTTTATTCAACTCTTGTTATATTACAACCATTCAAGATACAGGTCCAGATACACATCTCCGTCACGGGATGGCGTGTTCCGATCCGTCACGACAATGTACCGTGATCAAACGTATTGAACACATATAAACAGACGTTGTCGCGCACACACTTCCGACAACGGTCTCTTCCGAATATCTCCGTGCTCACCGTGATTCCGAGTCAGCAAATTAGTTTTGATCTTCTGGTGTCTATCCGCTTCGGATGTCGGCAATCATCATGTAAATTTGGACTTTGTTTGTTGCAGTCCTGAAGAGATTTATTGTTGTTGTGTTAAACCAGGTTCGAATGTTTAGCCACGATATTCTCATTCTTCCTGAACCTCTTCTTCCATCTACTCTTCCTTGTAGTATAAGTTGCAATACATCTTACCGTTGACTGTTGACTATTCCAGCTTCCTTGTCTGTATTGTTAGTAAGACTTCTTGAAGACTTCTTGAGATGTGTATTTGATGATGGACAATGGACCATTTTCTTGAATGGGTATAATATAACAAGAGTTGAATAAAAAATGCAATCGTAATTTTTCTACAAAGGTAATAAATTCTGAAAGTAGAATAGAACAATGTAAATTTATGATAAGTATACAATATTACTATAACAGAGGTATGATGAATACATTTCTAATTCATTAATACATTCTTTTATGGATAAAAAAAGTAAATAATTGTATTGACTGACCGTATACACCTTACATCACCTTACATCACACGGTCAGTATAATAGGCTAGTTGACTCTCTAGGACCTGCTGGTTGGTGACGTGAGCCGTCCAGGATATTATAATTTCTCTCGTAATTCTTCTTTGCCTTTCTTCATTCTTCTATGAGTCCTAATATATTATCGGTCATCCAGTTCTTCCTTTTCTCTTTTTTCTCGCTTAGGTATTCTCGTCTCCAATTTCTTTGAACATTCTAGTTAGTATATCTAGGTTCTCTTCTACGTCGCTCATTTGTTCGAAAGTTTTACATTTGTCATTTATTAGTTAGTTTTGCCATTGTTTCCTTTAATTCTTGTTCTTTCAGTTTCTTCATATTCCATAGTTGTTTTCCTCATGGTTTTTTCATTTTAATTCTAATCGTTCCCACTACCGGGGACAGTGATCTGATGATATATCTGCCCCTGGGTAGGTCTTGACTGATATATTTTGAAATATCCGGTTCACTTTCGAATTATCAATTCCTCGTTTTGATACTCGTCAATATTTTTCTGTTTTGTCGGACATATTTTTCAATTCGCACGCCAAATGAACGATGTGAAGTTGAAGAAAGTGCCCTTTTCGCCATGAAACATTCAACCTTAGTTAGAAACAGACCAAATATATTCTTTGTCATCCGAAAATATTCGTAAAAGTTTCTGTGGTGCTCATACAGCGACGAGAATTCTAAAAAAAAAAATAATTTAGCTCATCGTGGTCGTGTTTCAAAACGCAATACCATTATGAAGTGGGTGAATAGTTTTGAAAGAACAGGATCTTTAAGACCAGGAACTGCACGGGGACGTCAACCAAATCTATGTACACCGGAAAAAAATGAAAGAGTGCGTCAAAGGGTAGAAGGAAGCCCTCGTCGTTCGGCGGTACGCCACGCACGTGCTCTCCAGATGCCATAAAGTTCGTAGAATCTTACACTTGGACCTTCATTTCCATCCGTATAAGATTACAATTGTGCAAAAGCTGCTGCAAAAGGACTTCTTGAGACGGCACAGGTTCGCAGATGCGATGGTAGAATTGCTGACGGACGAAATCGTTTTGATCACGAGTGAGGAGGCTCACTTTAATTTATCGTGGAAGGTAATCAAACAATACTTTCGGTACCGGGCAAGTGAAAACTTGCAACTGCATCAGAATTCTGTGCACAGCGAGAAAGTAACTGGTTACTGTGGCATATCTCGAACTTGCAATATTGCCGTATTTTTTTTCGTGAAAACGGACGAACAGTTAACACAGATCGCTACGCTACTAGGTTGCGTCATTATTTCCTGCCAGAAGTCATCAACCTAAACACAGTTTGGTTTCAACAAGATGGGGCAACTTCCCATACATCAAGAGTAACATTTCCCAGGACGCTTGATTTCATTGCGTGGAGATATGAAGTGGCCACCTCGGTCACCGGACCTGTCACCTTCTTATGGGGCTTTTCGGGTCCGAGTACCCGGACCCGGACTCGACGAGTTCAAGGGTAAATACCCGGTACCCGATACCTGATCTAAGACTCGACGAGTCTCGGGCCTTGAATGTTTGGCATTGTCTAGTACCCCGCGTCGTAAAGAAGATCGACGATTTAGCATTACACTTGATGAATGGACGAGTATGAAAATTCCAACATATCTAAATATCAATTTGCATGGAATTGACTCTGAAGTGTATAATCTGGGTTTATTGAGAATTTTTAACTCATGTACTGCTATACAATTAGTCGAAAAAGTAAAACAACACACATGAAATGAAATTGGACGAGAATCTTCTAGTTTTTATAATTTCTGTTTGAATCACACTATACACTTATCTGTTAGTGATGTAGTATATAAAATAGAAATATTAGTGGCTTGCAAGATGAAGATGACCATGGTCTACAATACCATCTAGACTCTAGATGGTATTGATGACGAACAAGATGAAAATTATTATTCTGATGAGAGCGTCTATGATGTCGAAGAATACGGACAATTTGAATTAACTTTAGACAATTTATCCATTTGCTTTTGTTGTTTTGTTGTATTTACCCATTTACCATAACATTCTCCAAATTCCTTGTTTATCTAAGTCCCACTTAACTTAATCGGCAAGTTCGTACATTATTGCTTGCTTTACCATATCCGTGAACATGAAAGATCGTTTCGTGTTTTTGTTTAAATTGCGATGTATGTATGTATATAATGTACTCATGAAGGGCTTTCCGAAAACATAACGCAAGAAATTCGAAGGATTCCACGTGCTATGCTTGAAATAAGTTTGGACAATTTCGCCACCCGTTTACAAGGATGCCTCGATAAAAATGGACGCTACCTACCTGATGTGATTTTTCGAAGTTGATTATGTTTTTGAAAATAAATTTATTTTTTTCAAATGGAAATGTACCTGCTATGTATAAAAACAATAAATTTTGAAATTTTTTCGAAATTAATTGTGTGACAATCATTTCAAAAACATCATATCTCTCTGCCGGACCCGGCTATTATAGCCAGGTCGTCGTCCAAGTTCATGACTCCTCAATAGTCACGGACGATGTTTCTTATTAACACTGTTCACTATATATGAAAAAATAATATCGGAAATTACGAAAATCAGCAATGCGGTTGCCGTCCCATCGCGGAGTTGTGTGCCTGGACCTTTAATTGGCTTGATCGGAAAGTAATTGTTATGAATAAGCAACAGGTTTTTATGGTACATAAATATTGTGTTGACTATTTTGATCCAATACCTTTTGCTATTTTTATTTGTGCCTGGTCGTATTTCAAAATTAGTTTCTGCTCTTTAAATAATTTTGTATTCATTAGGAATATCTACAAATTTCACACTGTGGGTTTTATATAATAGAAGTTCTGTCTCAATTGTATATTCTTCACTAGGGCATCCAAACACCGATGAAATTTCAAAAACCGGTTTTCGGTATTTCCTACAGTAAAAACCGGTTAACCGGTTAAAACCCGGTTTTAAGTATAAAAATAAATAAATTGAGTATTACCTTTTAAAACTTATTTCGAAGATAGTGCAGCTGTAAACCAAATAAAATAAATATTTATTTACCATTTATAATTATTTAATAAATTTAAAAAAAACATTTTTGTATTATTTCATTATATTTGCGTAAAGAGTAAAAAGATATTGTTGCTAGTATAAATTCTTTACGAAGAGATAACTATAAACGTAGATATATCTTTATTTATCAAAGTACGAAACTAGACTAAAATGTAAGAATGGAGTACAAGTATTTATATTTCCTTAGGATCAAGATTATGCGCACTCTGAAACTTTGAACCTTTATTTCACTACGTATTTACTGCTCTTATGTTTTATTTGAGAACCAATAAATCCACAATATAATACTTTATGAAAAACAATAGAAAAATAAAATTATTTTCCATTTGAAGAAAAAATAAATTTTAACAGAAAACCCGGTTAACCGGCTTCGGTTTCAACCGGTTTGGATGCCCTATTCGTCACCTATTTCAATTCAATTAGATTTTATCTATTTCAACTATTTAGCATTAATGAAAACTAGCGGAATGAGAAAAAAATAATATTGTGATTACGTCCAGGCAGATCGCACTTTGTATTTTTTCATTTATATTTTAATGATATCTAATTATGTGTAGATGAATTTATGTCGTCGAATTTTTCGACTTGCTTATATCAGACCAGAGTTTTCTAAAATAAATGTGTCAACATAACTTTGGAGTTCGTGTCGTTAGAGAGACGTCAACTTAGCAAGTCGCAGCTCGCGTCATTGCGTAATAATTAACACTCTTCATTTATAACCAGCCAAATAAAAACACCAAGAAAATATTAACTAAAAAAAGAACGACGTTTAAACGCATCAAGGTTCGTTAGTGAAGTTAAATTTATTAAACTACTTTGTTTGTTTATTATTACTGTTAATTGAGTAAATAGTGAGAAATATGAGATAAGTAATAAGTGAAGGAGGAAAACTAAACTAACAAGACACGTAACGTTCATTGGAGTTTCAACCGGCTAACAAATAAAAACTAAACAAAAAATGCATCCGACATCCTGTACACTTCCTTATCGCCTTCCTCTATTTTAATGCATTCAAATGAACCGTTATTTCAACTCAATATATTCCCAGGTTTTCTACGCGTACGTGAGGGAGAAAGGGCACAAGAACCCTAATCATAGCCCTCACAAATACAGCTCACCTTTTTTCTTTCTACGTTCTACCTTCTTGTATAGTAAATGAGCAAGACATGTAAGTGAATAGTGAACGCACGATTCAGTCTGATAATTGTAAAAGTACATTTTCGTGTTGTAAGTGCACAGCTGTGCAGTCCTACCACTGCATTCTCACGCAAAACCATTTGAATAAATTACTAAAAATGCTATATTTTAGTCATTAGATGAAATGCGAATTAAACCCGTTAGACTAGCTCCAAGCATAAAACTACAAAGACGAGATTATAAAGGCAATACTTGCTAAGATAACTATGTAGATAGTAATGTGTGAAACAGGTATACACACACAAAACTTGATGGGTATGTATAAGCAAACAAGAACAGATAGACGAGACAAGAGAAACAGGACTATAGAGACTAGACTAGAGACTAGACAACACAAAATTATTTAAACTAGACAGACAAGACACGCTAGTCATACAAGGCTGGATTGACAAAGTAGTTAAGATTATTTTTATTGTTCTGTTTTTCTTGAATACAATAATATTTTTTGTTATTGTCTGTTGTTGTTGGATAATAGTGATTGGCGTTCAAGTGTCTGGAGAATGTATTTTTTTGCAATCGGCAATAAAGTAAAACAACTTAAACTTATTGTAAATGTAATTTCGTGTTCGTCTGTGAGTTTAAAAAGAAACAACGCAAACGAACTATGTGAATGTGTAAAATTTGTCACACTGAATTAATTCGCGTTGGAAAAAAAAATGAGTTATGGGTGAGTCCTGGCATATAAATAACTTTTGTGGCAAATTTGTTGTTAAATTTAAATAAACTGCAAATTGGAATTTCCAAAGGAATTTGTCGTAATTTATGATTATTAAATTAATTTTATAAAATTATCAATAAAAAGTTGCAGTGTATTGTTCACAAAAATCAATTTTATTTGATGTATACATAACAATAAACATAAATAAATTTATTACATTTTTTTGTTATCAATATCTAAATATAATTATCACTGATATTTTGATAAACAATTTTGAGACGATTCAATCGATTAATAAGATACATTTTGAGTCAAATAAAATATAAACCTATGGCAGATTATAGTTTATATAAGACTGAACCAGATATACTTGACAGACAAGACTAGACAGACAAGACTAGACAGACAAGACTAGACAGACAAGACTAGACAGACAAGACTAGACAGACAAGACTAGACAGACAAGACTAGACAACAAGACTAGACAGACAAGACTAGACAGACAAGACTAGACAGACAAGACTAGACAGACAAGACTAGACAGACAAGACTAGACAGACAAGACTAGACAGACAAGGCTAGACAGACAAGACTAGACAGACAAGACTAGACAGACAAGACTAGACAGACAAGACTAGACAGACAAGACTAGACAGACAAGACTAGACAGACAAGACTAGACAGACAAGACTAGACAGACAAGACTAGACAGACAAGACTAGACAGACAAGACTAGACAGAGAAGACTAGACAGACAAGACTAGACAGACAAGACTAGACAGACAAGACTAGACAGACAAGACTAGACAGACAAGACTAGACAGACAAGACTAGACAGACAAGACTAGACAGACAAGACTAGACAGACAAGACTAGACAGACAAGACTAGACAGACAAGACTAGACAGACAAGACTAGACAGACAAGACTAGACAGACAAGACTAGACAGACAAGACTAGACAGACAAGACTAGACAGACAAGACTAGACAGACAAGACTAGACAGACAAGACTAGACAGACAAGACTAGACAGACAAGACTAGACAGACAAGACTAGACAGACAAGACTAGACAGACAAGACTAGACAGACAAGACTAGACAGACAAGACTAGACAGACAAGACTAGACAGACAAGACTAGACAGACAAGACTAGACAGACAAGACTAGACAGACAAGACTTGACAGACAAGACTAGACAGACAAGACTAGACAGACAAGACTAGACAGACAAGACTAGACAGACAAGACTAGACAGACAAGACTAGACAGACAAGACTAGACAGACAAGGCTAGACAGACAAGGCTAGACAGACAAGACTAGACAGACAAGACTAGACAGACAAGACTAGACAGACAAGACTAGACAGACAAGACTAGACAGACAAGACTAGACAGACAAGACTAGACAGACAAGACTAGACAGACAAGACTAGACAGACAAGACTAGACAGACAAGACTAGACAGAGAAGACTAGACAGAGAAGACTAGACAGACAAGACTAGACAGACAAGACTAGACAGACAAGACTAGACAGACAAGACTAGACAGACAAGACTAGACAGACAAGACTAGACAGACAAGACTAGACAGACAAGACTAGACAGACAAGACTAGACAGACAAGACTAGACAGACAAGACTAGACAGACAAGACTAGACAGACAAGACTAGACAGACAAGACTAGACAGACAAGACTAGACAGACAAGACTAGACAGACAAGACTAGACAGACAAGACTAGACAGACAAGACTAGACAGACAAGACTAGACAGACAAGACTAGACAGACAAGACTAGACAGACAAGACTAGACAGACAAGACTAGACAGACAAGACTAGACAGACAAGACTAGACAGACAAGACTAGACAGACAAGACTAGACAGACAAGACTAGACAGACAAGACTAGACAGACAAGACTAGACAGACAAGACTAGACAGACAAGACTAGACAGACAAGACTAGACAGACAAGACTAGACAGACAAGACTAGACAGACAAGACTAGACAGACAAGACTAGACAGACAAGACTAGACAGACAAGACTAGACAGACAAGACTAGACAGACAAGACTAGACAGACAAGACTAGACAGACAAGACTAGACAGACAAGACTAGACAGACAAGACTAGACAGACAAGACTAGACAGACAAGACTAGACAGACAAGACTAGACAGACAAGACTAGACAGACAAGACTAGACAGACAAGACTAGACAGACAAGACTAGACAGACAAGACTAGACAGACAAGACTAGACAGACAAGACTAGACAGACAAGACTAGACAGACAAGACTAGACAGACAAGACTAGACAGACAAGACTAGACAGACAAGACTAGACAGACAAGACTAGACAGACAAGACTAGACAGACAAGACTAGACAGACAAGACTAGACAGACAAGACTAGACAGACAAGACTAGACAGACAAGACTAGACAGACAAGACTAGACAGACAAGACTAGACAGACAAGACTAGACAGACAAGACTAGACAGACAAGACTAGACAGACAAGACTAGACAGACAAGACTAGACAGACAAGACTAGACAGACAAGACTAGACAGACAAGACTAGACAGACAAGACTAGACAGACAAGACTAGACAGACAAGACTAGACAGAGAAGACTAGACAGACAAGACTAGACAGAGAAGACTAGACAGACAAGACTAGACAGAGAAGACTAGACAGACAAGACTAGACAGACATGACTAGACAGACAAGACTAGACAGACAAGACTAGACAGACAAGACTAGACAGACAAGACTAGACAGACAAGACTAGACATACAAGAATAGACAGGCAAGACTAGACAGACAAGACTAGTCAGACAAGACTAGACAGACAAGAGTAGACAGACAAGACTAGACAGACAAGACTAGACAGACAAGACTAGACAGACAAGACTAGACAGACAAGACTAGACAGACAAGACTAGACAGACAAGACTAGACAGACAAGACTAGACAGACAAGACTAGACAGACAAGACTAGACAGACAAGACTAGACAGACAAGACTAGACAGACAAGACTAGACAGACAAGACTAGACAGACAAGACTAGACAGACAAGACTAGACAGACAAGACTAGACAGACAAGACTAGACAGACAAGACTAGACAGACAAGACTAGACAGACGAGACTAGACAGACGAGACTAGACAGACAAGACTAGACAGACAAGACTAGACAGACAAGACTAGACAGACAAGACTAGACAGACAAGACTAGACAGACAAGACTAGACAGACAAGACTAGACAGACAAGACTAGACAGACAAGACTAGACAGACAAGACTAGACAGACAAGACTAGACAGACAAGACTAGACAGACAAGACTAGACAGACAAGACTAGACAGACAAGACTAGACAGACAAGACTAGACAGACAAGACTAGACAGACAAGACTAGACAGACAAGACTAGACAGACAAGACTAGACAGAGAAGACTAGACAGAGAAGACTAGACAGAGAAGACTAGACAGACAAGACTAGACAGACAAGACTAGACAGACAAGACTAGACAGACAAGACTAGACAGACAAGACTAGACAGACAAGACTAGACAGACAAGACTAGACAGACAAGACTAGACAGACAAGACTAGACAGACAAGACTAGACAGACAAGACTAGACAGACAAGACTAGACAGACAAGACTAGACAGACAAGACTAGACAGACAAGACTAGACAGACAAGACTAGACAGACAAGACTAGACAGACAAGACTAGACAGACAAGACTAGACAGACAAGACTAGACAGACAGGACTAGACAGGCAAGACTAGACAGACAAGACTGGACCGACAAGACTGGACAGACAAGACTGGACAGACAAGACTGGACAGACAAGACTGGACAGACAAGACTGGACAGACAAGACTGGACAGACAAGACTGGACAGACAAGACTGGACAGACAAGACTGGACAGACAAGACTGGACAGACAAGACTGGACAGACAAGACTGGACAGACAAGACTGGACAGACAAGACTGGACAGACAAGACTGGACAGACAAGACTGGACAGACAAGACTGGACAGACAAGACTGGACAGACAAGACTGGACAGACAAGACTGGACAGACAAGACTAGACAGACAAGACTAGACAGACAAGACTAGACAGACAAGACTAGACAGACAAGACTAGACAGACAAGACTAGACAGACAAGACTAGAATGACAAGACTAGACAGACAAGACTAGACAGACAAGACTAGACAGACAAGACTAGACAGACAAGACTAGACAGACAAGACTAGACAGACAAGACTAGACAGACAAGACTAGACAGACAAGACTAGACAGACAAGACTAGACAGACAAGACTAGACAGACAAGACTAGACAGACAAGACTAGACAGACAAGACTAGACAGACAAGACTAGACAGACAAGACTAGACAGACAAGACTAGACAGACAAGACTAGACAGACAAGACTAGACAGACAAGACTAGACAGACAAGACTAGACAGACAAGACTAGACAGACAAGACTAGACAGACAAGACTAGACAGACAAGACTAGACAGACAAGACTAGACAGACAAGACTAAACAGACAAGACTAGACACACAGACAACACAGGCAAGTGTTGTCTGTCTGTCGTGGCAAGTGGCAAGTGTACAGGCAGAACACACAGGCAAGACGGGACAGGCAAGACTAGACAGACAAGACTAGACAAACAAGACTAGACAGACAAGACTAGACAGACAAGCCTAGACAGAAAAAACTACACAGATAAGACTAAATGAGACTGGACAGACGAGACTAGACAGCTGAGACTGGGTAGACGAGTATGTGATTATGTATTGATTATGTTTTGTAAGATGTCCTCGGAATAAGCCCAGTCGGCAGGCGATCTCAGCATTATGTTCACTAATGTACTCACTTTCAGTTCCGATTTTGACTGGTTTATCTATGTATCTCTTTCCGGGGTCCATCGGCCTTACTCAAAAATAATGTGATGGACACTATATGTGCAGCAACAGTATCTGCACAGATTGTCTGCTGTTCTGTCGAAGTTGCAAGTGTATTCTTCAAAAGAAGCTTGACCACTGAGTGCCTGGGTCATATGATAGCTAACTTCCCCGTGTTGTCTTGTCTCATGATTCTATATGTGGGATAAGAAGCCTAGTCCACGATCCGAATTTAGTATTGCTCCACGATCTTTGGCATTTTTCAAGCGTTTTTCCTTCTTTCCGTCTTGTTTATTGCTCCATGAAGCCTCTTTCCTCCATAGTAACCTCTGTTGGCGGGATACCAGCTATCACAAGTACTGCATCTCTTGATATCGTCCTATATACGCTGAAGGCTCTTATTATTTTTCACTGTAGAGAAGTTAGCATTCTCCTTATTTTTTGAAAAGTGGATTGGGGGAAGCTCTCCCTAAACCCCCTATTCTACTTTGGCTTTCAGTACGCGCTACCCTGGTATTGCATTTTTCGCATTCATTCAGGGTTGGCAGCTCGTCCGGTTTATGAAAACCGCCCTAGTTGTTGCCTCACCGACCAGGACTCGGGCTCGATTTGCAGGACTCCCGTTTGCAAGGCGGGTATGTTATCAACTACACTACCATTCTCCTTAGGGAGGACAACATTCTCCTTATGCTATATTTATTCATAGCGTTAGCCCATAGCGCAGTCCATACAGGATGGTAGAATGAATGGTTATACAAATTTCCAAAGTTTTGAATGTTTTGGTTCCTTTGAAATTGCGTTTTAAAAATGTTACAAAAAAAAACATTTTTGGAAAATTCGTCTATAAATTTAAAAATTTGTCATGGAGAGACCGACGTGCGGATTTTGTTGAAACTTTGCAAATTTTAAGTTTAAAATTTGAGAAATGAGGAATTTGAAACTCAAAATTTAAAATTGCAAATTTGGCAAGATTTGGCAAATAAAATTAGAAACTTTTGTAACTAACAAATTAACGAACGGATTTTCGCGAAAACATGCTAAAAACTATTTGGAACTGTTGAGATTGATTGTACAAATTTTTAATTTTTTTTAGTTTTTGGTTTCTCTGCAATGTGGATAACATTCTTCTTTTGATAGTTTTTGGACCGCCTAGTTTACACTTTTTCTTCTCAAGGACCTTGGATGTTTTTAAGGCTTTACTCGTCACCTGTTTGATGTGTTCTTTGAAGCAGAGCTGTCTGTCAATAATTATCCCTAGATATTTCACATATTCTTTAGGAGTTATTGTCTCCTCTTTCACTTTAAACTTTATGGGTCCTATCTTCATCCTTAAAGAGAATATCTTAAAGAGAACATCTTATATTTTCTCTGCTGTCAGCTTAAGCCTTTTGCCCTCCTGTCAGTTACCCACAATTTTTATGGCCATGTTAACCTTGTCCTTCAACTCGTGCTCTGCCATTACGTTCGGCAAAATGGCTAAATCATCGGCTAAGCCAACGATTTCTACTCTGTAGGGTCTTAGCCTCAGTACGCCATGATATAAAATATATCAAGATACTAATACTATTTTATTATTATTTTGCTTTCTTGTGCAATTTTTATTTTCTGATACAGATGATAACGTTACTCGGTTATAACGTCTACCTAAACTGCTTGCAATATAAATATGAACAATTCATTTATGGTTGCAAAAACGTGGGCATAGTCTTCCCTACTTAATCCATTTGTCTCAATTATCGATTCAAAATAGTCTAACTAAGTCTAGTATAGTCTGGCTCGCTAACATAGCCTTGATAACTAAATACTTGATTGTCTAGCAATATCTAATCTGGTTTATTTCGCTTTTTATGCGATTTTTATTTTCTGATAGAGATGATAACGTTACTCGGTTATAACGTCTAACTAAACTGCTGGCAATATAAATTTGAACAATTAATTTATGGTTCTCAATTATCGATTCAAAGTTTATTGAGCAGTAAATTCGCAGATGCTTAAAATAAATCGCGTATTTTTAATAAAAAGAAAATATTCCTAGTTATTATTAACTCTTTATGACACTGACTCGTCGGTTAACTAACTATCGTGTAAAAACGAAATTAAAATTTCTATTTTGAATGAGGGTGGAGAGGAGCGAATTGGTGGTGATTCATGCGGCGATTAAGATACCATAACCGAATCAGCTGTAATAGAAACGTCGGTTCTTGGAACGGTTGTTGTTTCCGGTCCTGCTGATAACGTCGCGCCGATCGTAAGCAGCCGCATAAAAAACAATGTGTTTAAGTTTCACATCACGTCACGTCCCGGCGCGTCCCGTTACGTTAAGTTCATCATAATCTAGCCATAAGTGGTCTAGTTTGTCTGTTATTGCTGAATTAGTGAAGAGTAGTAGAAACATCGCATTAATACAATTAGTCGAAAATAGACAAAGTTTGTAAGTCTAGAACTAAATAACTAGATAAGTTGGAATCATCTATTAAATCCGAATTTGTTGCGTTTTTATTTAGCTTTAAGACAGTGATAACTACTTAAGAGTAAGTGGTCTAGTTTGCCTGTAATTGATGAATTAGTGAAGACTAGTAGAAATATCGTATTGGCACAATTAGTCTGAAGTAGATAAAGTTTGTAATTCTAGAACGAATTAAGTAGATAAGTTGAAATAATCTATTTTTAATTAATATGTTGCGTTGTTATTTATCTTTCTGGATGTAATAACTAGTTAATAGTAAGTGGTCTAGTTTGTCTGTAATTGATGAATTAGTGAAGACTATAGTAGAAACATCGGATTGATACAATCAGTCAAAAATAGACAAAGTTTGTACGTCTAGAACTAATTAAGTAGATAAGTTGGAAAAATCTTTTAAACCTCTCATAAACCTTTGCGCCGCGGCGCGACGGTTTACGAGCGCGTTTCTGCACAACCGGTAAAAATACCTGCGACACACCACTGCTTACCTCATTCTGCGGATTCTGCGCCTGCTTCTATTACTATTTTTCTATTGGAGGCCAATAAGGCGCAGAAGGTATGGGGAATTTTTTCTTTCCTAAGTTCTATTATAATATCTCTCCAGGCTACCGAATTGAAAGCATTTTGAAAATCTAATGTTACTAACTCGTCTTCCTTTCTTTGTGTGCCAGCTGAAGTTTTTTTTGTTGCCTTCTAGAACCCTCAAAACAGTATCCACAATAGACCGACCCTCTCGAAACCCACACTGTCTATATGAAAGATTTTTGTATTTTTGAAGTTCTATCTTTAGTCTTGAAAGCAATAGCTGTTCTAGCAGTTTCCCTGTTATATCCGGTAAACAGGACGGTACGAGGAAGGTAGGTCAGGCAGACAAGACTGGACATACAGGACTAGACAGACAAGAATAGACAGACAAGACTAGACAGACAAGACTTTGCAGACAAGACTAGACAGACAATACCAGACAAGACTGTGCAAGTATTATTAAACCCTTGACATACAATGACGTCTCTAAGACGTCATGTATATGTCATAAGATCACATGTATATAACACGTCAACGCACATTTTATTCGTATGTCAAGGGGTTAAGGAGCAATGTCCGATTGTCGCTGAGGATGTCCATCACCCCGCTTTTGTGGCTTGGTTCTTGACTCTTAACAGTCGTCGCATGTGCCACAGTTTATTACTAACGGTCAGAATAACATCAACCCTATTACCAAGTCCTACAATTTCCGCCGAGCTGATTTTTCCTCTCTCTATCAGGTGTTATACAGTAATGACTATTCTTTTATCAGTAACTGTCAATCATCTAACAAATGTCTAAATGAGTTTTACTCATTCCTTTACTCTGCCCTTGATAGATTCGTTCCAATTCCATCTTCGTCTAATTTTACTTATCCATCTTGGTTTACACCCTCAATTATTAAAGGTATTTTTAGGAAACAAGCTCTACTTCGTACTTTTAAAAGATCTAAAGACATGCAGGACTGCAACAGGTATAATTCTATCAGAGCTCAAGTTAAAGTCCACATACGCTTAGCCTTTTCTGAATTTATTAAATCTGCTGCCAATAGTATTTCCTCCGATCCTACATGCTTCTGGTCCTTCATTCGAACGAAGAAGCGCCAAAACAGCATTCCTGTCCAAATGTTTTTGGATGAGTTCTCCTTTAGCTGCCCTCAAGCAATTGTCGATGGCTTTGCTAAATACTTTAAGGGTGTGTATAAACCTTCCTCTCTTGGAGTCAACTGTTCAATTATCGATGGTTTAAATCTCCCATTGATCAATCTTGGATTGATTACAGAAGATCATGTGTTGTCGGCTATCAGACAGACGTGTTGCTTGACCAGTGGTGTAGCCATGATCTTTGCATTCTTGATATGTGATTGTGCTCCTTGCTTTGTGACTCCGCTTACCAAACTGTTTAACTTGATTCTTTCTGAAAGCTCATTTCAATCAATCAGGAAAACAACTTAGATCTGTCCCATTCATAAGTCGGGTGCATTTTCTTATATTAAGAACTATCGGGCAATTTCTATTATCTCTAACTTTAATAACCAATAATACCAACGTAAAATCTTTAAAACCATTTTATACTCATCCATCTTTCCCCGTATCAAACAACTTATTTCGCCAAACCAGCACGGCTTTATGAAAGGACGTTCTACTATGACTAATTCCCGTTCTATACTCTTGCAAAGTAGCACGGAGTTGAGCGAGGAACGAGAATCCTGACTACACTCTTTTAGGCTCGCTACACACGTACCGTGTGGATGTATCCGGCGCAGGCCCGGCACCGGGTTGAACACCTTACACACATTCCGGATGGATTTTTCCGGAACCGGCCCGATGGCCCACGAGGTCGAGCTACGAGCAGTGTATTTATTTGACTTCAGTACAAAATGGATCGCGAAAGAGTTATTTGTATGTGGTTACTTTATCGGCGGAGCCGAGCTGAGCCGGTACACGGCAGCCGGATGGTCAGTGGGGGCCGGCCGGTGACAACCCGACAATATGAGTCGGCCCGGCGCCGGGTGGACTCACGCGGCACGTCTGAACTCTTCCATGCTAGACTATGCAACACCACCCCCTCCATCCGGTGCCGCGCCTGCGCCGGATACATCCACACGGTACGTGTGTAGCGAGCCTTACTCTTTCTTACTCGTTCCGCCTTGTGTTTCCTCGCCTCGCCTTGGCTAACTTCGCTCCAGAAGCGGTTTTTCGTATCCGAGTCAAAGGGACACGAGGCGCGAGTAGGAGCAAGGGAGTTTACTCGTGATTTAATTTAGTCTACTGTATGCAGGTGGGTCAGTTCACAACCATTTCTTGAACGATTAAAAACTAAAAATATTTGTATTTAATATTATTCTTCCTATTATTATTCCTATTATATTTAATATTAAACTTCCGGTACGATTTTGGAAATAGATTGGCTGAAAACTTTAAATAGGAAGTGAAGGCTTTTATATGAATCACCGGTAGCTAAAAACCGTAAGGTTATGGCTAGACGTACTATGGCTGGTATTGCATCTCTTAATTGTGTGTGTTGCTTAGAAATAAGAGAAGTATTTTGGCCCAAAAGATATTCCAAATCTTGAGGGGACATCCTATGAAAATTTTCGAATTCACCTGATGAAGGCTCTTTAAGTAGTTTAATACTATGTCTGTCCACCCAGTCCATTAAAAAGTAAAATACTAAAATACTACTTGTTCGGTGTCGGTCATGGCACTGAGGTCCTCGTGAAGTAAGGCGAGAATGTCGATGCCTCCTCTGTGTAGGTCCTCGCCTCGAACAACTTCGGCGAGGCGAGGATCCTCGCCGAAGTTGTTCGAGGCGTTACTCCGCGAGAGTGTGGAGCAGGTATAATATAATTAAATTCAGTCAGTTTACCACTGCTGTGCTCGATAATAGAGGTCAGGTTGACTGTATCAATACCGACTTTGCCAAGCCATTCGACTTTATTGATCATGCTATCATTGTTAGTAAGTTGAATTTTCTTGGTCTGGGAAATAGCTTGATTAGCTTGCTGTCTTCATACCTTGTAGATCGTGAGCAGTACCTACATCTTTCATAGAGGATACTCTTCTTCGAGTTTTGTTGCCAGCTCGGGTGTCCTTCAGGGATCTAATCTCGAGCCTTTATTATTCAACTTGTTCATCAATGATCTTAGTAATGTCTTCACTGTGGCTCATTTATTTTTTGCTGATGATGTTAAAATTTAATTACAAATAAAGGATCATGGGGACAGCTGTGTGCTACAAGATGACCTGAACTTATTGGCGAGGTAGTGAAATGCAAATAGGTTGGTTCTAAATATTAGTAAATGCAAGAGTGTTACTTTCTCACGACTGCTACTTCCACTATTGTACACCTACACCTTACACAACTTCCCGCTGCGAATCGGTTACCTGCGCATACCTCGGATACCTCGGGACCTGCGCAGACTATTTGATTCCAGGCTTTCCTTTTCCAAACATATACTAGCTTCAATTTCCCAGGCCTCTAAAGCCCTTGGTTCTATGATCAGAAACTGTCTGGGAATTGATAATACTTCAGCTATAACTATGCTGTATAACAGCTACGTAAGATCTGTTCTTGAACACGGTTCTATAATATCCATCCATGGCTCTACAACCCGGGGTGGGTCTTGGCCGCCTCAACAATTCTCCTCCATTCTCTCCGATCCTGAGTGGCTTCTTCCCAGTTGAGCACCCCCAGGGTTTGAAGGTCCTTGCGGATATTATCTCGCCATCGAAGCTTTGGGCGGGGGCGGTCTTTTGTTGTTAGGGGTTTCTTCCCAGACCATTTTAACTAGCCTTGAGTCTTTACTCCTCTGGACATGTCCCAGCCATCTTAATATGTTTGACTTGAATTCTTGTACTATACTTGGGCTATTATATAGTTCATACACCTCGTTGTTCGTGCGCATCTTATACCGCAACGTGTGTTGATCCCAGACTGCTCCAAATATTTTCCTAAGATTTTTTCTTTCAAAACGATTGAGTAGCCGTACAACAATAACATATAGTGTCTTGTTCTTATAATAGTTTTATATATATATATATATATATATATATATATATATATATATATATATATAATATTTATTTTTGTTTGTCTGGTCAGGATTCTTGGTCGTAATAATTGCTGGGTTGCGTAGTAGCATTTATTTCCCTGTAGAATGCGCTGTCCTATTTCTACTTAACGTTGTTATCTGATGTTGTTTATGCCCCTAGGTATCGAAAAGACTGTACATGCTCGAAGTTGTACTCACCCATGGTAACATTTTGTCGAATTCGATCTCGCCTTGTGTTTAGTGTCATATGCATATACTTCGTTTTCTCCTCGTTGACTTTCAATCTATAATATGGATATGAATAATTGGTTGTCGAACTGTTGAGCAATAAATCAATTAAATAAAAAAATTAAATTAAAAAAGACTAGACAAACAAGACTAGACAGAGAAGACTATATAGATTAGGGAGACAAATCTATACAGAAAATAGTAGACAGACAAGACAAGTCTTGCTGCATAGACAAAATTAGACATATAATACTACAGAGACAAGACTAGACAGACAATAATAGATAGACAAGTCTAGATAGAAAAGAAATCATTAAATAGAACTGACTATAATGTTAGACAATAGTGAACAATATTAGAGAAAAATGTTAAGCAAAACTGGATGGACAATTCAAAATGAAATTTCACAATGATTGACAATAGTAAACGTGAAAACGCATATAGTTTGAATGAACTAAAGGTCGTATCTTATTAGATAATTTCGAACAAACAAAATTAGAGCTGGTGGGTGCGCCAGGCAACTCCTATTTATATAAACGCAGACAAGGACGGCGACGAATTCATTTGCCGTGGAACCGTCATGCGATCATTATGCATTCAGATATTTTTATTAAGTCTAGACTCGGACCAGACCGAATCGTAAAACCTTATCTAGATTATTTTTATATAAACCCGAAAATTTCTAACAATAAGATCCATTTGATTTGCTTGTTTATTTGCGTTTCTTTTTGCCTCGCTTCTTCTGTTGTTCAATTTAAATCGCATTGTTCACCTTGATCAACAGACTTATTTTTATCACGGAAATCCCCAATTACTAATTGGTTATTTTGTTTTATTGTTTTGTTCAGATCAAACGTGCCTGACTAAATTAAAAGAGATTATTACGACAGAATGTTTCTAGTAGATAGACATGACTAAGCAAACAGACTGGAGTGACAAAAGTTTTCACATAAGTCTAGAGAAACAAGATTTCCTCATCCTTCGATATATTTGCAGTTTTATGAAAATCTGATTTTTTGATAAACTTCTCTATAAATATTTTTAGTATTACTGCAATAAGTTCAAAAGTAAGTTATTAAATATTCATTTTAAAACAAATTAACAGTTTGGTGTGTTTGTGCAGTTCTTTTAATTTTCCTTAGCTTTAAGTCAAGTTTACAATTATCTAATAAGTTAGTCAATTTTGCAATAAGTTTACTAATTGTTATTTGTTAAAATATATAAAAACAAAGGAAGTATTTATAAAAAGGATGATAAAGTCATGTGAATAAAAGAAAATCGATTAATCATAATAAGACGGAAATAAATAAAATATTTGTGTCGATTGTTGTAAACACATTCTACAGTGAAATTTCTGGCGTTGCAAAATTATCGTTCGATTCCATTTTAATTGGCTGCAATAAAAATTAATTGCAGAGAAGCCTGATAAGATAGAAGTTCTCTAATTTTCGAGTTCGTTTGGATTCGATGATTTTACAATATGTTTTTTTGTGTGTGTGGCAATTAGGAAATTTGGTGATGGTGTAATTACAACAGTTTTGTTATCAGTCAACAGACTGACCGTTCTCTTTAATTAGATAAGGTTTAATGAATCAATTTTGTTGTGAAATTATTATAAGAAATATGAATAAATAATTTTAATTATCTTTAATAAAAATGTTTATTTGTTTTGGAACAAAATAAGTTGAATTTTTTGCTACGATCACTTCCTGTTTTCAGTTATTTATCTTATTTTTGGTTTATTCATTTACAAACGCAAGGTTTAATTAATGACTTGTTGCAATTCCTGTAGTGATTTATAATTAATTTAATCAACAATTAATAATTCAAAAGTTTATTATACCAAAATTTCCTAAGCGGCTCTTAACATGGAAAATCCCTAAGCGGTTTCCTCGAGGGGTTCCGAAAATCTCCACAAACCGACAAAAACTTACACGAGCACTCCAAATTAGTTATTATGAATAATTTTATATTGTAGTAACGGAATTAAGTATTTGATATTTAAGATTATGCAAAAGCATACAACATTATATTTTAATTGAAAAACTATAATTTTGTTTAGCCTAGTTGTGTTTTGTATTATATATCATGTTTAGAAAACATTAATATTATACCACACACCTATCCATCATCCACCAATTTCGCCCCCAAGATTGCTATCGTCCAAGAAGCCTTACCTCCCACTTAAGATACCGCTGCAGACTAATACTCTAGACCTTTCTACAAGTTTATACGATTATTCGTCATATTATATAACATGTTTTCGTTGCATTCTAAATAGCAATTTCCTTGTAACATTAATTACTAAATTCTGTATTAAGCTGCCAATTTGCAAAAACAAGATATAATCAGACATATCCACATATTTTTTTGCACAATCCAATCTGACTTTATAATCTTGACGAGGAAATTTACATAACACTGTTGCTAATTATAATCCGACTTTATAACGACATTGTCAATGTTATTTAAATAATTCAATAGACATAGAAAAACATAAACAGGATTACATTTTAGTAGACGTAGAGATTTGAGGACAAAATGTGAAAAATTTGGTTAAATCCCTTTATTCCACAGGCAGAAGGACCTTGCGGTCGATAGCCCTTTGTATAATGCAAAAAGTATACAATATATATTCTCTCTCTCTCCCTTTATTATAAATTGAATATTGGTACAATTCAGAGTAAGTATGGATTACCACGTAGTAGCGGTCGCAACCATCATTTTCATTAAATCGCTTTATATTTTCTTTATGAAATAATAAAAATTCCAAAAATTTAATAAAAACTGTAGCTTACACTACATTTCTATTCCGATGTTTAGAAAACTTTCATGCCTTGTTTGCTTATGTACATGCACCGCATGTTTGTATTAGATAGGATCAGATGGAGTCTTTTAGATTTCTGCTCTTGCAAAACGCAAACATTTGTTAGTTCTCTTAATTATGTAGTATAAATCATAATAATAAATTATATATTTAACATAATATATAAATTTAAAAAAACGGTACTTACGTATTAACGCCACCACCGGTACATTTTTAAATGCCGTTTTAAATGCCATTTTAATCTACACCTAAAATTTTTATGATAAATCATAAAATAAAACATTTTATTTAAAATGAAAACCTTTTTTAAAACTCAAAATACTACGTAAGTACCAAAAAAAACAAAATAACAAGTGGAAAATGGACAGATGAATGTCCAGCTAAACATAGCGAGATGATGAAACAATTCTGGAAGAACAAGAAAAATAACAGAAACAGTTCATAATTTGCCTTATCTACAGGTCATAATTTGCTTTATCCCCATGGGTCTAAACAATGCAAATAATACAGTATATTTTGTAACTTGGGCGGAAAGTTGTCATTTTTTTCACGAGACTGAAATTGGGCGCACGAAGGAAGTGAGTGCGCACATTCGTTCTAGAGGGAAATTGACAATTCCGCCCGTGTAACAACAATATTTTTTATTACTCATGCGAGGGGATGTATCTTACAAGTTTTGGGATCCAGGGGCCATCCAAAAAAATGGAACAAAAAATTAAGAATTTGCTTTTTTAATTATCTCCGCTGGTGTGGATTAGTCATAAGAACTCTCCTCAGTCTCCAGTATCACCATAGAATTTACACTCACTTTAAAACGTTTTCTGTAATTTTTATTATTATTTTGTTATGAAAAAAAAATCTGACACACGTCACTTTTTTAATATAGAGGTCTAGATTGTGTACATTTTATTTTTATTCATTTGTTTTTTTAATGTAACCTGGCGATATTGAATATTTGCGTTACCAAAGTTACTTTGAAATACAACTAAAAGTGGCATTTCTCGTAATAAAAAACGTGCACCAGATAATACTTTTAACACATGAGTAATAAAAAATAAATAATATATAAATAATAAAGCCAAAATTAAACTAGTAATATTCAAATTTTGTTGACCATATAATAATTAAATTCAAAAATAATTTAAAAAATAGGAAAAAATTACTATGTAAATTATTACAATTTAATTTTGATTCAATTCGAGATTAGATGACAAGTCCATACTGATGAAGCTAAAAGGCAGACACGCGTCTATGGATGTTATAATCATTTTTATTTATCAAGTTTTGTCATTTTTCTAGCGACTCACGTGGTCTTTCTTAGCAGCAAAATGCAGGAGCCACACCGTACTAGTAATTATATTTATTTATGTTATTTCAATTTGTGAATTAGAGAACATAGTATATAAATAATTATTAATTTAGCTTTATGTGATAAATATCCAAACTAAACATTCTATTTTTGTACAACAATGTGCTTTGTTCTGAATTTGTTCGTTATATATAAAAAATATGTTTTCATATCGTACCAGTAAATCTTATTTAGAGTTTTTGCAAGTATTACCATAACAATATAAGTGGTGATAATCCAAATTGCTATAACGAAATTGCCTGTTATCTGATTAATCAGAGTCACATACGTGTGCAGAGCTAACAGTCAGGTGTATGTGCAGTGTGGAATACTGATTGTTGTCTTTCTGTTTCAGGTGAGTACTGTCTTCACTCTAAGAGGCAATTTTGGGTAGAGGGCATGAAGCGAAGGCGATCTCTATGCAGACGACGTGCGACCTGATAAAGGTGATTGACTCCGTGACATCAAATTAGCTAGAAGTTCTTACATACATAGTTTGCATAGATTTCGCATTCAACGCACATCAATCCTAAGGTAAACACACAAATGCTTACTTTCTGCCAAAATATTTCTTTAAATATGCTTTGAATTTTATACAAAGTATAAGAGCAAATTAAAAACTAGATTACAGACTAGACTAGACGGACAAGACTAGACAGACACATGAGACTAGACATGCAAGAGTTAGCATAAAAACCACACCGGCAAGACTAGACAGACAAGACTAGGCAGACAAGACTAGACAGACGAGAATAGACAGACGAGAATAGACAGACGAGACTAGACAGAAGAGATTAGACAGCCGGAACTAGTCAGACGCAACTAGGCAGGCGAGAGCGGATATGACAAGTCTAGACTGGCAAGCCTAGGTAGAATAGCCTAGATAAACGAAGACAAGCAAGATTAGACAGTCGAGACCAGACAAACTAGACTAGACATGCAGGAGTTAACAGAGAAAACTGCACCGACAAGACTAGACAGGAAAGACTAGACAAACAAGACTAGACAGACAAGACCAGACAGACAGGAGTAAACAGACGAGAAAAGACAGAGGAGACTAGACAGAAGAGACTATACAGATCAGACTAGACAGCAAATTTAACAACATAACGAGTATGACTAAACGGATAAGACTACAAAGACCAGCCTAGAGAGGCTATACAGACTAGACTAGACAGACCAGACAGACCAGACAGACCAGACAGACCAGACAGACCAGACAGACCAGACAGACCAGACAGACCAGACAGACCAGACAGACCAGACAGACCAGACAGACCAGACAGACCAGACAGACCAGACAGACCAGACAGACCAGACAGACCAGACAGACCAGACAGACCAGACAGACCAGACAGACCAGACAGACCAGACAGACCAGACAGACCAGACAGACCAGACAGACCAGACAGACCAGACAGACCAGACAGACCAGACAGACCAGGCAGACCAGACCGACTAGACAGATCAGACAGACCAGACAGAGTGGACTAGACAGACTAGACTAGACAAAGTAGACTAGACAGACGAGACCAGGCAAACGAGACTACACTGACTGGACTAAACAGACTAAACTAGACGGACTAGACTAGATAGACTGGATTAGACTAGACAGACTGGACAGACAAGACAGAGTGGATGGATTAGAAAGACTAGACAGACTAGAAAGACCAGACAGACCATACAGACCAGTCAGACCAGACAGACCAGATAGACCAGACAGATCAGACAGACTAGACAGACCAGACAGACCAGACAGACCAGACAGACCAGACAGACCAGACAGACCAGACAGACCAGACAGACCAGACAGACCAGACAGACCAGACAGACCAGACAGACCAGACAGACCAGACAGACCAGACAGACCAGACAGACCAGACAGACCAGACAGACCAGACAGACCAGACAGACCAGACAGACCAGACAGACCAGACAGACCAGACAGACCAGACAGACCAGACAGACCAGACAGACCAGACAGACCAGACAGACCAGACGGACCAGACGGACCAGACAGACCAGACAGACTAGACAGACCAGACAGACCAGACAGACCAGACAGACCAGATAGACCAGACAGACCAGACACACCAGACACACCAGACACACCGGACAGGCCAGACGGACCAGACAGATCAGACAGACCAGACAGACCAGACAGACCAGACAGACCAGACAGACCAGACAAACCAGACAGACGAGTCGGACCAGACAGACCAGACAGACCAGACGGACCAGGCAGACCAGACAGGCCAGACATACCAGACAGATCAGACAGACCAAACAGCCCAGACAGACTAGATCAAACAGACTAGACTAGACAGGTTAGACTAGACAGACTGGATTTGACTAGACAGACTAGACGGATTATAACGACTAGACAGACTAAGCAGACTAGACGGACTAGACATACTAAAAAATGCCAAAACATCGAAAAAGGCAGCGTCTACAGTGACAGCTTTGGTAAGGTTGATGCCGAACATTGGAGGACCGAGGGAATTAAAACGGAAACTTCTCAACAATGTGGTACACTCAAAAATTCTCTACGCGGCGGAAATATGGGCGGGCGTAACGAAAAAGATTGGAGCGAGAAAACTACTTACAGGAGTACAAAGAAGAAGTGCTCTAAGAGTAATTTCTGCCTACAGAACGGTTTCGGAGGCCGCGGCGCTGGTACTTGCAAGCACACCCCCAATAGACTTACTGATTCGCGAGAAACAAGAAGTCTACGAAGACCTGCAACAACACAGGGCGAAAAAAGAAGTAAAACACGAAAGAGCAGCCGCTAAGGAGAGAGCACGTAAGAGACTCATGGACCGATGGCAGACAAGATGGGATAACGACACTAGTGGCAGGTGGACATACAGACTTATCCCTAACGTAACAGCATGGTATGAAAGGTCACACGGATATATGAGTTACCATCTTACACAAGCACTCACTGGTCATGGATGCTTCAACGCATACCTAGAACGGTTTAAAAAAAGAGACACGGCGGAGTGTTTTTATTGCGGTCATATCCCAGACGACGCACAACACACTATCTTCATGTGTACAGAATCAGAGAACGAAAGAACTCGACTCGCGGAGACACTAGGCGGTACAAAACTAGAAGAACAGAACATCATGGAAGTTATGTTAGAGAGTGAGCATAACTGGGATGCAGTACAAGCTTACATAACCGAAATCATGTTGGGAAAAGAACAAATGGAGAGAGAATGGAAGGCGATTATAATATCACACGAAACACAAAGAAGCTAACATGGACGACTAGATATGTGACGAAAAGACCGAAAAATGGTTTATCACACGACTGCATAACTAATACGACAGAAGACGAAAGACGATATCGAAACGAGTAAGGGACAATAAAAATAACAGTAAGGAAACAATTGGTACAAACACCACCACCCACCTGAAGTAATGCTCACGCAGTTCCGGGTGGAGTGTAGTGTAGAGACAGAGGAGGGGGTTTAGTGGGTATGCTGGTCACGAAGAACTCGATCAGAGAGCCCCACACTACACGGGTTTGAATATCCGGTGTGCAACAATGCATTCCCCCTCCTCTCTGAAAAAAAAAAAAAAAAAAAAAAAAGACATACTGGACAGAGTAGACAGACTAGACTAGACAGACAAGACTAGACAGACGAGATTAAACGGACGAAACTAGACTGATGACAGTTCGATACAAAACAGACGAAATTAGACAAACGAGAAAAGTTAGCCTGGTTTATCTTTTTGTCCACATTTATGTTTAAAATAAATTTGGAAAGATTATGTTTGAAAGACTAAAGTGTTTTGTTTATGATTTTGGCAAAAAGTTTTTGAGCGAGCCGAAAGTTCATATTACTTTTATGAATCACATTTTAGCGAGATCTAAAACTGCTCCAGGAAAAAGTTTTGCCTTTTGCGAGTGACGCGACAAGAAATAATAAGTAAGGCCAAATTTGAACCAAAGTTTACTTGCTCCGAGATTAATATTTCATTTGGATTCTCAATCAACCTTCGTAAAGCCATCATATTATAATCTCATGTAATCTGGGCTAGAATGTTAATATTTGATTGATTCTCATCCAAATGTTGCGAATATTCAGTTTTAATGAACATTCAGAATAAAATATTTTACTGAATTTTAGACAATTTTAAACCACGATTATTCGTCATATACGCACACAAGTACTACTTGAAGATTTTTAATATAATCTTTAGTAGAACTTATGTATTGCATTTACTCGCATATTTAAATTTGTTTTCTAGTTTTGTCTGTGTAGCTTCGTCAAATTGCTCAAGATAGACGTGACTTGGCAATATCTGTCCAATCTCCTCTATCTAATCTTGTCTTATCTGCAAAGATTGATTTTTCAATCTAGAATTGATATTAATAAAATTTTAAAAATTAAACAAAATTCATTTAATCGGAAAAGTATGGGGAAACCCTGATGGAGGTTCGTAGCGATTCTGACGTCAAATCGATCGTCGGAACTGGGCAAAGGGGGCGAAAAACTAATCGAACCATCTATGCCCGGGCCGGCAAGAGAATGCATCTTTTCTCGACGAATATAGCATTGTTGTGCGCATACCCCCACTTTATTTCGAGTGCGCGGTGTTTAGTGCGCGTATTTGAAAAACTGACGCATATTTCTTAACACAAACTAATTTGCGCATACATCGGCGCATCCCTTGCCTCTCATGCCTCGACGCAGTACAGCTGCATTCTCTCGCCGGTTCGAGTATGGGTTGATTTTAAAAACTTTAATATCTATAAACATGTACAATACACCTTTTAATAACAATAGCATTTGAATAATTAATTAGTATTAAATACAAAATAAAATAATATAGGTGATATCATAATTAGAATTACTTTTTAGTTAAGATAACTGTTTAAAAGGTCAGACTGACTCATCGTCATTTTTATCACGTAAATCCATGTTTTATTGTTCTTCGTTTTGATCTCATTTTCATTTAATAATCAACTAAATTACCAATTCGACGCTAAAACAATTAAAAGATCAGCGTTTACACGATTTAATTAAAAATATTACTTTCAGCAGAGGTTCACTCGGGTAATTATATATAATTATTGTGTCTCTCTTCGCCAGCACCAGAACAGTAGCTAATGTATATGTATGGAATGGAAAGGAGAATGCGTGCGGAATATTAAAGCACTGAAATTCTTGCGATATTTATCGTTTTCGATTAAAAAATACTTTAACCGCAAGCGATTTCAAATATTTCTACCGATTGATGTATTCCCTTTTAAACTAAATCTGCAATAAATTGCAATAAATACTATATTAGAATTGATAAGAAACAATATTCCATATTTCATTTCTAATACTTAGAACTCAAGATAACGTTATAGTATATTAAAGAACGAGTTCAATAAGCGCGGTTTTGCAGCACGCGTCCATGTTTAGAAAACGAAGAGTGTAGCGAGGAGTTTTCTAATGGACAAGTGCGAAAAAACGCCTTAAGAACGAGTTTTTTGTTTTACTATTTTTTCTATTTTGCTTCCTTTTATTCCATTTCTAAATAAAAAAATTGCCGATACATATTGAGAAAATTGTATCGCACTCGGCGAGCCATAACCGCATGTATATGAGTGTTGTTATGAGTCCATTACGAACGCCAAATAGAAAAATAAATTAAAGTATTCAAGAATATTCAGAAAAGGCACAAGAGTAGCCAGTGAAGTTTAGACAACAAAAACTAATTTTCCAAGACTATTATATATGAAATTTGACTATTTACAGAAATTCGAGTATTTCCAATGAAATTTACAGGAAAAAAAATTATGCAAATTTATTGTCGAAATAAAATAATAAAACTAGCACGAAACCAGTTAGTCGTGTCTCTCAAGGCTAATTTATATACTTGTCAAGTCTTGTTTTCTAATCCTGTCTGTCTAAGGACTAAAAACAAGACTTTACAAGTACATATATAAATTAACCTTGGTAGACAAGGCTAATTGGCTTTTGTTCCAGTTTTATTTTTCTGTTCAGATTATAAATTTGGATAAACTGAAAATAAAAGTACTGATGAGAGAAAGATTTAAAAGCGTCTTCAGATGGCTATTCACTTGTGTTAAATACAAAGATCTTATCTTAAAACCAATGTTATTTATCTAGTTCTTGGTTTAGTGCCATGAAAGTGGACTGAGTGCTAGTAAATAAGAGACAAAGGTCTGTTGTGTATCAGAGAATGTCTGTAGTGTATTTGTTTTGTAGCCCTAAAAAGACTTAATAATATTATAGAGCTACGTAAAGGTTGAATATATTTATATATTTAAGCTGTGTTCCGCTTTAATAAGTTTCATTGCAAATAGTTAAAATATTTCAATATTATTCAATAATTTTAATTATTCAATAATTTTCAATATTATTATCAATAGAATTGAAAGTAGGAGATTATCATTACGATATCTTCAAATCTGTCTATAGCTGGAATTACACGGACATCTTTTCTGTAACTCTTTGGCACACTTTACTCAAGATGCGTTTTGTGAGCCGTTCGCTACGTCAAAGCAAGTAACGGGAACGGTCAAGACCAACTTTTGTCAGGGGCTGAAGGCCACCAGATATTATAATAGAGTAAAGAAAATAAAGTTAGAATTTGTGTAATTTCTAACATATTACTAACATAATTTACGCTATCTGTCAATTTGCCTTCAGATAAGAATTCCCGTTGGATGAGCAGCCGACGAGATTTCATTATCTTAGACCCTAAGGTAGTAATTACTCAAATTCTGATTTTATTTTCTTTACTCTTTTATAATAGCGAATGGCTGACACGACGCATCTTGAGCAAAGTGTGCCAAAGAGTAACAGAAGATATCCGTGCAATTCCAGCTATTGACAGATTTGAATATATCGTAATGATAATCTCCTACTTTCAATTCTATTATTAATTTGTTTCAAGCCATGACATCTTATTTTCTTCTTCTTCTTCATCTTCCTTTTTATAAGGCATCTGCCTTGTTCTCTAATTTCTTAGAGTTGTAGCTGGGATGATGAATTCCAGCTTTCATACCAATGTGTGGGTGGGCGTCCTGGTGGTCTCCTGGATCTTAGTAGACCATCCCTTTCAATTTTGGGCAATCTGTTGTCATCCATCCGTTGAACATGATCTCTCCATTCGCGACGTCTGTATCGGGACCATCTCACTATGTCTTGGATATCGCTAAGTTCGATAAGTTCTCGGATGTCTTCGTTTCTTTTGTGGTCCCTTAGTGTGTATGTAGCCTGCTATGGATCTTAGAGACCTCATCTCTGCTGTACGGATAATCATTTTTGTTGTGGAGCATTCGGCTCTTGTTTCTACAGCGTAAGTCATAACGGGTGTCACACAGGTCTTATATATGCGGATTTTGCTTTCAATGGACATGTGCTTGTTTCGCCATATTATATCTTTAAGGAATCCTGATATTAAAGCTGCTTTGGTTGTTTGAGCCTTTGCTTCTTCTTGGAGGTCTGTGCTGCTCGTGATGTTGATACCGAGATATTTTAAAATCATAACCTGGTCTACTGTCTTATTGTATATAACCAATTTACATCTTTTGGGCTCTTTTGAGATGGTTAATGCTTTTGATTTTGCTACCGATATCTCCATGTTGTATTTGGCAGCTGTCTTTTCGAACTGATAGAGCACTCTCTGTAGGTTGTCTTCATCTTCTGAGAGCAGCATGACATCGTCCGAGTAGCAAATTACTTTTAGTTTTTTGGCCCCTAGTATCCCTTTCCACCCTTTTTTACTTCCGTTATAAGTTCGTCCATAATCAAGTTGAAGAGGATGAGGCTTAGGCTATCGCCTTGTCTTATTCCAGTTTGCATGGGTAGTCTGCGTGTCTTTCGGCCTTCTACTTGTATTTGGGTGCAGTTGTTAGTATTTAAGTCCACAACAATGCTTGAAATATGCGGGTGCAAGTTTTTCTTTTTGAGAAGTTTCACAACGTCAGTGAGTCTTACGCGGTCAATTGCTTTCGTAGATCTATAAAACACATATAAGATGTTTTGTTGTATTCTATAGCCTTTTCAGCAATTTGCCTGATAGCAAAGATGGCATCTACGGTTGACATGTTTTTTTCTGAAGCCTTGTTGCATTTCTTGCATCTTATTTTATACATTATTATCAATATTTCATTGCAAATAGTAAATTTCTGCAAATAGTCAAATTTCTGCAAATTGTCAAATTTCTGCAAATAGTCAGTGCTAAAACACAGTCACTAAAATGTTTATGGCATCGCATAGACATTTTAGTATATCATATTTTCACATCGTTTTAGTTTTAGAAAAAACAGTATTAGACATAAGTCAATATTAGATATAAGACAAGACTAAACATAAGATAAAACTAGACATAAGATAAGACATTCATGAAATGACAACAGGTTTAGAGATTGTCGGTTAATTGATCTAATCTTGTATTATAATATCCATCATAAGAAATCTTAATCTTATCTAATAATGTTGATAATCAATAAATAAATTCTGTCGTCCAATGGTGTCTATTTTGTTAAAAAAAGATCAAATTAATGATGTAATAAAATCTGTTGAAAATGTCTGTTGAAAGTTGAGACAAATTATGCGAGGGCTAAAAGAGAAAAGTATTTTTACTGGGAACTAATTAAATTAAATTAAAATTACTGGGAACTAAAAAAAATAAATATATCCTTATAACATTTATTTTTTAATTGCGGACGCGAAGAGGATAAATATATTTTTGGCAGAGGACACTCGTGTTTTCCTTGCCAGACGATGAACAATGAAGATATAAAGGTGCTTGTTTATAAAAATACGTAGGCGCAGACGGCTAACTCGCATAAAATAAATCTGACTAGTAATTGCACTAACCTGAAATACGTCTTTCAATGTGTAGTAAATTATATCTAATTTTAATTATTTTACCTGAAGCTAGACATAAAGACGGTGTTTGTTACAATGATACCTGGATGTGTAGTAAGATCGTATTAAAGCAATTACTGATTTTGCTTTAAGCTTACATATTTCAGAAAATATTAGGATAGATTCTATCAAACTTTATAAATTTGAATTTAGTTTATCAAGAAATTTATTAATAATAATAATAATGCTTTATTGTCAATAAGAAATACATAATTTCAGTGGACAAAGCACAGGCAAAATAAATCGATTACAACTAAAACAAAACATAACAAAAAGAAATATACAACCGTAAAAAAAAGATTTGTTTACTCGTTGAGTGTGGCTAGCTAGCTGAGACTAAGAGTGAGTCCACACGATGCGTTACGTATGCGGGAGCGGTGCCGCAACGATATCCTACATACAAATGCCACTATGCCATGTCACACGATGCGTTGGGCCGCCGTGCGGTGTCGCACCATAGGCGCGCCGCGCTTGTGACCTGCGAGACGAGGATGGGTGGGGTGATGCGCTGCGGCGCCGGTGTGCATCGTGCCGCCACCGCAGTATTGTATCGTACGTGTTTATTCTATAAATATTAATATTTATCTTTCTTACGATGAGTACCGATAATATTGATTTCCTTATATCTTTAGTACAAGAAAGACCTGCATTATGGGATAAAACACACGATGATTTAAAAAATATGTTGACTCATTGACGTTGCGGCGCCGCGCCGCACCGCGGCAAACAGCGTTCAACTGCGGTGCCACACGGGCGGTGCAGCACCGCAGTCGAACCAGGAACGATCGCAGCGCATCACCCCTCCGCGCGCCTACGGTGCGACGCCGCATGGCGGCCCAACGCATCGTGTGATATGGCATAGTGATTTGTATGTAAAGTGACGTTGCGGCACCGCTCCGGCTTACGTAACGCATCGTGTGGCCTCACCCCAAGAGCGAGGCCACACGATACGTTAACGGTGCGGTTGCCACACGGGCAATGCGGCATCGCAGTCGGACACTGTATACAACGGTGCGGCGCGGCGCCGCATGCTCAAATCATCGCGTGTTTTATCCCATAATGCAGGTCTTTCTTGTACTAAAGATATAAGGAAATCAATATTATCGGTACTCTTCGTAAGAAATTTAAATATTAATATTTATAAATTGTGAAACACAATATGTATAAACACGTTCGATACAATACTGCGGTGGCGGCAAGATGCACTCCGGCGCCGCAGCGCATCACCCCTCCCCGCCTTGTCACGCAGGTCACAAACGCGACGCGCCTACGGTGCGACGCAGCATGGCGGCCCAACGCATCGTGTGACATGGCATAGTGTTTTGTATGGATGACTCTGCGGCACCGCTCCAGCATACGTAAGGCATCGTGTGGCCTCACCCTAAAATGTGTGGGAGCGATTCAAAACAGACAAAAAAAAACGGACAGATACGGAAACTAGGGATCACCGAAGAATTCTGTAGTAGGGTCGTTCTAGGAAATTCAACTTGACGGTGGAACGAAAGTTTGAGTTATTGGCGATGGATTTCAGGTGGATAGGTAAATGATTGAACATTTTTTTTGCATTGTAGAAGATGGAGTTTTTGATCAGTTCTGATCTAGGTAAGGGTGGATAAATATCCTGATCCAAGTTCATAGTATGGTGTTCGTGTTGTGGTCTCTCCGGTAAAGCACGAATGTGTTTATGCATCAAGCTAAATAACGAAGGGGGTGTTAAAATTTTGAAATTTTTAAAATAAGTTAGACGATGGGTTTTACTACTCAATCCAAACATATAGTGAATGACTCTCTGGTGTAACTTGAAGATAGATTCAAGTCGGAGAAGGTTGTAATGTCCCCAGAACTATTAGCCATATCGAAGATGAGATTCTAAAAGAGCGAAATAAGAAGTTCTAGATGTTTGGAGATTTAGCTCCCTGGAAATAGACCTAATTGCAAAGCAAGCAGAAGACAGTTTCTTCGTTAAGAGTACCACATGCGAGGACCATTTGAGTGATTTGTCGTTGTTGGGACTCATAAATCTAGCAGGGTCTACAGAATTTTTGAAGCGCAGAACGTTGTTGTCAACTGTAATAGTCAGGAGTGTAATTTTATATGATAGAACTACAGTTTTCTTTGTAGTTAATTTTAGACAGTTAGAATCGTACCATAACTTAATACCCGCAAGGTCATTAGATATAGTAGAGTGGTGAAGCCGCAGGTTAAGTTTGGACCATGTGATACTAGTATTATCGGCAAATTTTAGCGCTGATATTTAGATTAGTGATATCGTTGATGAATACTAGGAAGAGTACTAGACCTAGAACGGAACCTTGTGGGACACCAACACTGCTCTACAAGAGGAGGTGTAGTCATTTACCCTGACGATCTGTCTTCTATTGCCAAGATAGGATTTGAACCATTCCTGAGGAATACCACGAATTCCATAAAAGCATTTTTTTTTAGTAAAATCTCATGGTTCACAAAATCAAAGGCTTTGGCAATGTCACAAAAAACTGTTGATGTGAAATGTTGTTAATATTGTGGTAGATATCACTAAGAACAGAGAATCTCTGAGATTTGAAAAGTTAAGGTCAACCTCTCCGGAAGGATAGTTCTAATCAATGGAGTTACATTTATTGCGAAAAGTTCTTCGTTGGAAATATTCTACCCAAGCGATGAATTTTCGGTTTTGGTTTCTTTTCTAGAGAAAATTTGGTCAAAATTGCTACATGATCCGAGAGGCCAGAGCAAATAACTACAGGTTCTACGTCTTTGGGTGGTAGGTCAGACAAAACGTAGTCAATGGTGCTAGCCGTGGCATCACTCGAACTTTTACTGGATAAGAACCCGAACTGATTCCATGTTAAGATGCTATGGAAAGCCATTAAACGTACCTTGACCAGCCTTTCTATAATCTTGGATAGATCAGGTAGTAAGGCGATTGGTATGTATTTATAGCAGCTGTCCTTATCACGGCTTTTATGTATGAGGTTTTTATGTCTTGAGGCACTGGGGAAAAATACCCTTCTCGAAAGATTGATTGGTTAGTGAGTACAGTTTGTGCATTGCTTCAAGAGCAAGGTTTAGAAATAATTTAATCGGTAAACTATCAGTGCTGCAGGAAAGCTTGCTTTTTATATCTATAATGGCTTCAAACAGTTCCAGGTTATCGACGGGACTTAAAAAGAAGATGTTTGAATTCCAATTTGAAGCAGGAAGGAAGGAAAGAGGGTCGCAACTTGAAGATATATTAGATGTTATATTTTGGCCACATTTACGAGATAGTTGTTAAAATTATTAGGATCAGTATAAATTTGGTCAGGTGAACGAGATTTATTTCTCAAATCATTAACTATTGACCAGAACTCTAGCGATATTGTCAGCAGTTGAGAGGCAATTTTGAAAGTAAACTTTTTTAGCTAATTTAATGATTTTTAAGTGTATAGTTTGGTATCGAGAGATGTTCTTAAGGACCCTTAAGGGTTGACTTTTTAATGTATATCAAGGAACGCATATTTTTGGACAAGTTCTAATTCGCACTGTAAACCAAGGTTTATGACGCTTGGGCTTAATGGGTGCTGGAGAACGCTGAATTGCTGGCACAGGAAACTTTAATTAAAAGATCTTAAAAGTTAAGGTCAACCTCTCCGGAAGGATAAAACGTTAAAGCAAAGCTGTACTGATGAGAGATAAATCTCGAAATGCGTCTACAGATGCTATTCACTTAAGGTATCGGAAAGACATGATCTTAAAAAACAATGTTATTTTTCTAGTTTTTATTGAGTGCCACTAAGGTGATCTGAATGCAACAACTGATAAATTTCACATGAGATTTGTTTTTGGTAGTCCTAAAAAGACTCATTAGTTTTATAGAGCTCCGGAAAGGTTGAATATATTTATATATTTAGACTGTGTTCAGACATGTTCCAATCAATGGAGTTACATTTATGCCGAAAAACTTTCAAAGTTCTTCGTTGAAAATATTTTTTCCAATCGGTGAGTTTTGGGTTTTGGTTTGTTTCTCGAGAAAATTTGGTAAAAATTGCTTCATGATCCGAGATTCCAGAGCAAATAACTACAGATTGTACGTCGTTGGGTGGTAGGTCAGACACAACGTAGTCAATGGTGCTAGGCGTGGTTTTTGAAATTCTGGTCGATGATTCGACATGCATTAATACTTTGTTATAAAATTGGAACATAAGTTATTTTTTTATATTTCCTTTGAAATGTGGCTTTTTAAAACCTAGGAGCTAATAATAATCTAAAATTCAATAAGGCACCGAAATAAATTTTTCGAAAAAAAATTTCGAATCCGTGAATTCAACTATTTTTCCAAAACTCATTGATCTTCGGTTTATTACAATGTTTTAAAACTATCCATTTTAGAAGAAAAGCTTCTAAAATAATTTGAACTTTGTTTCAAGGTTAATTACTACCTACTTGACAAACAGAAAATCACTAAATAACAAGATTTCTAGTAGGAAATTGAATTCACTACAAGTTTTATTTGAAATATTTTGCAAAATTTCGCTTAATTTCTTTGTCATTTAAAGGTTTTATGACAAAAAAATCTGAAAGAAAAATGGGTACTTACGTATTAACGCCACCACCTACCTACCTACTACATTTTTAAGTGCCGCTAATCTACACCTACAAATCTTACAATAAAATATAAAATAAAACATTTTATTTAAAATTAAAATATTTTTGAAACTCAAAATACTTTATTTTTTAACCCCAGTTAGATTAGGTTGCCCGCCGCGAAGCGTACAGATAAATCAAGACAACATACGCTCGGCAGCGCGAACTCGATCCAGTATATAGCGGTGGTGGCGTTAATACGTAAGTACCGAAAATTGTTTTCACCTTGTTCAAAGTTGATTATTGCCAACTTGACACATAATACATCACTAAGTAGTAAGTTTTCTTGTAGATAAATTTATTTTCTACAAATTTCATTCGAAATATTTTTCGAAATTTAATTTAGTTTTCGAGTTATTTTCGCATTTTTTTGAGATAAAAAAACCGTATTACACAAACGAAATTTGACTTAGTTTCAAAGTTGATTATTGCCAAATTGATAGAAGAAAAATCACTAGATGACAAGTTTTCTTATAGGAAATTTAATACTCTACAAGTTTTAGTCGAAATATTTTTCAATTGGTACCCTTCAAATTGCTATTTGTTTGGATATAAAAAACAGCTTCTATGAAAACTACAATAGTAGATTTTGTAACTAGATCGGAAGGTTGTCAATATTACTCGAGAGCTCGTGTGCGCACGAACGAGTGAAATTGACAATTTCGCCCGTGTTACAAACAATATTTTTTATCACTCATGCGAGCGGCGGTATCTTACAAGTTTGGGATCCAGGTGCCATCCTAAAAAAATTAACCAAAAATGAAGAATTTGCTTTTTCAATGTCTCCGGTGGTGTGGATTCGTCATAAGAACTCTCCTCATTGCCCGGTATCACCATAGAAATGAAATTACACTCACTTTAAAACATTTTCTTTAATTTTTATTTTTATTTTGTTTCTGACGCTTCACGTCACATTTTCAATACTGAGGACTTGATTGTATTCATTTTATTTTTATTTATTTGTTTATTTTAATAGGATATAATTGTATATTTGCTTGCGTTATTCAAATAATGTAAAATACAACTAATATTAACAATTTATCGCACTAACAAACGTGCACCAAGATAGTACTATTGTGCATGGCTGATAAAAAAATCGTTTTTTGTTTGTTTTTACTGATCTATTCTAGTCTCTATCCTAGTCTAGCAACTTCTTACCAATGTTACCTACATAATTGTGTAGGAAGCAGTTAGATGAATCCTTTCTGTTTGATCCATTCTGCATAGAACAGGCTTCGTTGTTATGACGTTTTTATTTGATGTCGTAATAATATTACTATTTCTGTTTGTATAATTAACTGCGGTCGATTCACGGTATTGTTTTCCTTCTATTTTTATTTTCATATTTCTATTTAGATAAACTTACACAGCTCAAGTCTAGACTCGACGCATTCAAGACAACAAAATATTTATTTAAAAATATTATTGTTACCGTCTAGACGTCAATAACAAATATAAAATATACTCGCTATTTATATATCCGCTATTTAATCATAATTAATACACAAATTAATCTGCATTGTTTAATATTGTTTACTCACTTATATCCCTATCAGTCTTTTTACACTGTATATATAGTTTAGTCTTGCCTTGCCTTTAAATATTTAGGCTTCTGTTAATTTTCGCTTTGGTTACATTAATCTATTATTTGTGTGGTTTTCGTTGTCTGTACTTGTATATTTTGAATCTGCTCGGGAGCAAATAACATGTTTCTTTTTTAAACTAAAATGTTTCACGGATTATCAAAAGTCGTTTCACGTCTTACTGGCTAGCAACTTAAAAAACGATTTATAATTGCCCCCGGCCCATTCCGAGTGATTTATGTCAATTCGTGGAGGCTCCTCGATGAAAAAGTAAACTAACAGCAGCCGAAAAAAACATTTTGCCTTTCGGATGTCGTAAATTTAATGTTTCATATATCCATGGTTGCTATGTAGGCGCCTCGTAAAACAATGCGGAACAGCAACTAAAAAGAAAACAAGCGGAGGTAATATAAAGTCCGAGAGGAAGAGAACGTTGGCAAGGAGCTTGCGTAACCCAACGTGGCAACATAAATATTATATATGGTTGGTTGCGACACGTGGATGTTGGATATTAGCTCGTAAACCTATCCAAGGTCCTCTCATTTCAAATGCCAATATCTCACACAGGATTTTGCTCCTGTCAGCTGTATATACTCCTATTTATTATATTCGTAATCGATTCCCCTACGTGTCAATCAAACCGAAATCGAATTATTATATTGAAAATTCTATTTATAATAAATATATTTATATTCTGCAGATCAAGAAATTCCAAACGAAAAAAATCCAATATATCATATGCATAAATATTCATCAAACCAATAAGAAAATGTCAGTAAAAAATTTACATATAGATAAAATCCGGAGAAACTTATAAAGTTTTTTTTTTTCATTTTGTTGTTTAGTTAGATAGAGCGTTAATAAAGTTGTTATTGGCAAAGTTATGGATTTTGAGAGTGAACTATAAGCATCTCTAAGGCATATTAGAAGTTGCTCTATGAATATATTACCAGCGTTGAATACAAATCAGTTAAATCCCGAATATGCTTATATTAATTTTGTATTGCATTAAACGGAGAGTTCAGGGATCCCCTTGATAATTTCACTTCACCAATGTCTAATTTAGTTTCGCTACCAAAAATAAATATTTAATATTAATAGCAAAACTAATTCAAAAAAAAATTACAAAACAATATAAAATGGTAACAAATGAATATGATTGCAATACACTATATTTAGCAATAGACAGATTGATTATTTCTATTTCTAATTGTAAGACTGTCGATTGAGGGCGCGTTGAGGGAGATTCCTCTTATAGTTAATATTAATAGCAAACTAATTTTTAGAACATGTATATAAAATTAAATTGAAAATTTTAAGTAACCTCCGACACAAAAAACCTCTAAAAAGTAAAAACATAGAATTTCTCTCTTGCCCTTTTAAATTCATTAAAAGTACCTTTAATTTAAACCATTGCCCCATTAATACTTTGATGATGACGTCGTCGCGTCGGGGGACCGCTATGTGAAGAATTATAATTAGTTATACCTACATAGGTATAACGAATAAAAAATACCTCCATCCATCCATGGCTCTACAACCGGGGGTGGGTCTTGGCCACCTCAACAGTTCTCCTCCATTCTCTCTGATCCTGAGTAGCTTCTTCCCAGTTGAGCACCCCCAGGGTTTGAAGGTCCTTGCGGATATTATCCCGCCATCGAAGCTTTGGGCGCCCCAGTGGTCTTTTGTTGTTAGGGGTTTCTTTTCAGGCCATTTTAACTAGGCTTGAGTCATTACTCCTCTGGACATGTCCCAGCCATCTTAATCTGTTTGACTTGATTTCTTGTTCTATACTTGGGCTATTATATAGTTCATATACCTAGTTGTTCGTGCGCATCCTATACCGCAACGTTTGTTGATCCCAGACTGCTCCAAATATTTTCCTAAGAATTTTTCTTTCAAAACTTTTCTTTCAAAATGTTTCTTTCATGGTCCATGTTTCGCTAGTGTAAGTTACCACTGGTCTTATAATAGTTTTATATATACTTACTTGTTTTTATATATATTTTTGTTTGTCTGGTCAGGATTCTTGATCGTAATAATTGCTGGGTTGCGTAGAAGCATTTATTTCCTTGTAGAATGCGCTGTCCTATTTCTACTTTAACGTTGTTATCTGATGTTATTAACGCCCCTAGGTATCGAAAGACTGTACGTGCTCGAAGTTGTACTCATCCATGGTAACATTTTGTCGAATTCGATCTCGTCTTGTGTTTCGTGTCATATGCATATAATTCGTTTTCTCCTCGTTGACTTGTCCATCTTTTTTGCCTCTTTTTCGAGTTTTATAAAGGCTTCCTTCACGCTAATTGTATTTCTTCCCACAACATCTAGATCATCTGCATACGCTAGAATCAGTCTGGGTCCGCTATTTTCGAAGATGCTCATGCTTAGTTCGGTTCGTCTTATCACCTTCTCCAAGTCTAGGTTAAACAAAGCCGGTGACTGTGATCAAGGATCCCCTTGTTTAAGGCCAGTTATTATATCAAATATTTCGCTGTATTGACCTTCTATTTTAATGGTACCATATGATCCTTCAACGCATACTTTAATCATTCTCGTGAGTTTGCTGGGTATTCCAAGCTCTTCTAGTGCTGACCATAAGCTTGCCCTTAAGATACTATCATACGCCTGTTTAAAGTCTAATAGATGTGCAAATCTCTATCAAATTCCCAGCATTTTTTTAACAGTTGTCTTAACGTAAATAGCTGCTCTGTTGTTGATCGTTTCCTTCTACATCCACTTTTGTATTCTCCAAATATTTCTTCTGCATATGGTGTTATTCAGTTCCTAATTATGTTGGACAGAACTTTATATGATGTGTTAAGGAGTGCGATACCTCTATAGTTGTTGCATGGCATTCTATTTCTCTTCTTATGTGTTGGTCTAATAACTCCTTCTTTCCAGTTCTTTGGAATCGATTCGTGTTCCCGTATTTTTTGTATCAGCTGGTGTATGGTATCTCCTAGTTTCTGTCCACCCTTCTTCAGGGGATGCCATCTCTTCCTGCTGCTTTATTATTTTGTAGCTTTTTAATGGATTGAGCTGTTTCTTCTCTAGATGGTGGATCAACCCAGACTTCGGCGCTATATCGTTTATCCTCTTTTTGATATGTCGGGTCTTCTATATTGAGTAGGTCGTGAAAGTATTCTTTCCACGTATTGAGGATCTCCTGTTTGCTAGTCATAACTTCGCCATCATTATTCTTAATCATTGTAGAGGTTCTTGGGCGAAATCCTTTTTTATGTATGTTCACTTGCTTATAGAATTTTCTTGTGTTTCTTGTTAGCTGTTCATTAGGCCATTCTCTTTTCTTTATTCTCATAAGTTTTCGCATTTTGTTTCTTAGGTTATGGAACTTATTTATATTTTCATCCGATGCATTTTGTAACATCTTGATCCTTGCTTCATACTTTTCCCCATTAAGTCTGTGACAATCTGTATCGAACCACATCTTCTTTTTTGTATTTTGTTTCTCACCAAGGATTTCTTTGTTGGCTTCTTGAATTACTTCCTTTATTGTCTTCCAAGTATCCTCTACTCCTAGGTTCTGTACATGTATTTCTCTGTATGTCTGTTCTATTCTTTGTTGGTACTGATCCTTAACATCTGGTTGTTTTAGCTTTTCGATGTTCCACTGTACTTCTTTCTTATGGCTTTTCTCTTTCCATGCAGCTAGTCGCAGTCTAGTTTTGGCCCTAACCAAAATCGTATCTCCATCAGCTCCCCTGAAACTTAACGGAAAAAAACCTAACGTCTATTATGTTTGATCCGTGTCTAGTGTCTACCAATACGTGATCTATATGATTTCTTGTTATACCGTCGTTAGATATCCAAGGGAGGGAACCAATTGAGGGAACATTGTTGATTTTATCAGCAGGTTATTCGAGACTGCAAAGTCGATCAGCCTGGTTCCATTGTCCTTAGAAGAAGCATGTAAGCTGTGTCTTCCAAATTATAGTTGTGATGTTTCTTCTCTTCCAACTTTGGCGTTATAATCTCCTAAAACCAGTAGCATATCTTCCTTTGGTACATGGTCATTTAGTGCTTGTTCCAGTATTTCATAAAAAGTGTTTTAGTCCCTTCGTCGGCTACTTCAGTTAGTGCGTGTATTGCTACTAGTGATATGTTGGACCATTTTCCACGTAACCGGATCGAGCATATTCTCTCATTTATGGGTTTAAAGGATATTAGTTCACTCATCGGTTCTTCCTTGAACCCAAAACCTGTCCCAAATTCGTGCGTATCCTCTTTTCCGCTATATAGTACTACCGATTTGTTAATCTTAATATTGCCGGAATTTAGCCACCTGATTCCTTGCACTGCTGTTACGTCCATTTTAAAAAATAATCAATAATAGTCAATAAAAAATACGTACTGGTTTCAAATTGATACTTTTACGGAAGTTAAAAGGGAAAGAAAGAAATTTTATTAATTTACTTAAAATTTTTAATTTTATTTATTATTCAAAATATGTTCTTTTATTTAATAATTTGTTTGTAAACACATGATTAATGTTACCTCTTTGAGATTCCCTTCGCAAATACGTGATTGCTAGCGATTGTTTACAAAAAGGGATTAAGTTTTGTCAAGTAGGAAATTAGTTTATGATCATCAAACGCATGAACCGATCTTCATAAACTATAGCTTAGAACTTTCTCGATCACGTCAGATTTCAAACACAAGTTTGGATATACGGAACTAGACAAACATTTGTGTCAAATTGGTTGCAAATTCATTTTCTCAATTGGGAAATGAGCTGATGGTCATCAAACTCATGAATAGATCTTCATAAATAATAGCTAAGAACCTCCTTGATCACCTCAGCTGTCAAATAAAAAGAACCACATTAAAATCGGTCCATTCGTTTAGGAGCTACGATTCCACAATTGCCACATATGACGGACAGACGGATAGACGCACAGACTGGCACTTCAAATTTACAACACCCCTTTTTTGTGTGGTTGTGTCGTTCTTGTGGCGTTAATAAAACAGTATAAATTGGTTACAAAGGAATATGGTTCTAATACACTTTATTTAGCAATAAACTAATTTATTTCTACTTCTAATTGTAAAACTGTAAGAAATATAATTTTACTAGAATTTACAATATTTCTCTCACGAACGGGTGAAAATATTTCAACTATTAAAATTATTACCCTTGAATTTAACTTCTTTGGGGGTTTTGCAACTCAAAATTCGAAATTGGAAAGGTTTTCTTGCAACAAAAAAAAAACGAAAACGTAATAATTCAAAATAGAATTTATTTCATTTCTATAAATACCTCTATGATTACTTTTGATTGTGCAGCATTCATTAATAAATTAGCCCTAATTAAATGAAATTTGTTTTCTCAATTTCCTACATAAATTGCACGGAATTGATTTGGTGATTTCCTAATTTTTTTTATGGCGATATAGGCAGGTTGCAGACCGCATTAAATCATGCGCTATAACCGTTCAAGCTGATACATTTTTAATAAAATCTATAAAGTCACTCTTTCATTAAGAGCTTCCTATCTTTAAATTTAAATAAAACAAAGTGTGTTTGAGATATATTCGATTTTTTTTATTTCTTTTAAAGGCCTATCGATGCCATTGTTTATGGAATATTACGTCCTGCAAATGTTGCAATGTTGCCCGAATAGAACACCTATTTTGATAAAACTATTTTACCATTTGCACGTGTTGTTGAACGCTATATCCGTCCATGGTTATTTGGCAAAACAGACTGAATAAATGACAGCCAATTCGACAGGTGTAGCTTCAACAGAATGGCCGCTACCAACTGTCAAATTTTGGAAGTCTCTATTGAAAGACCCTATAGTATTTTTAAAGAAATTTTTGCCGTTTTTTTTTTTGAAAAATAACTTTTAGAAAATCTTAACGAATCCGATTTATTGGGAAGTCATTTCCCTATAGATTCACTTAGATTTTTATCGGAAAATTCATTAGTTTTCCAGTTCTTTGTCCATGCTGTGAGTGACTAAATTTCACAAAATCTTAATCGATTTTACCAATTTTATCTCGCGAATAGAAGCTATCTAGCAAATTCAGTTTACATATTCGTAACCAGCAGCCAAAGCACTTTTAGAAACTTTCTGAAATTTTCCAATAACTTGATAAATAAGGATTTAAGCGAAATACATTTTCTCGCATTTTCCGCCAAATTTCACGATGCTATAACTTTTGAACGGTTTATCACGTAAACTTCTAGTTTTCATCGATTAGTCGGAAATCGTATATCGGTTTCCTATAAAGCTTGGAATTAAAAAAAAATTGCATCAATCCAGCAATGGATCCATCGAAAGTTTTTAATTTATTTATTGAGAAACTTTCAACCCATTTCCATCAATTTAATCTCAAAAGATGCGTAAGAAATTCGTCTAAATTATTCTGTAGGTAAAACTTGCGAGTCTATGGCTCAAAACAGCGAATACCGTTTAAATTCAGAAAAATTATTGAATGTTATTTGAAGGTTATTTTGAATATTTGAGCAAAATAAACTCGAAAATATTGTTCAACACTTCGATTTCCTTCGGACTACCTGAAATAATCTAAAAAAAATTACCAGAAAATTGCCAACAAATTCATCTTTTTGGTCAGAATACGATGAATTTCAGAGTTTTTCCTTCTTTTTATCTCACGATAAAAAATAACTAGTTGCAGCTAATTAAAAACAGATTACGGCATCGTTTTCAGGAGGTTATTTCCCTGTGAATGTCCTTCGATTTTTTCAGAAAATTTAATAGTTTCTGTAAGTGCCAAAATTTCTAAAGAAATTTTACTCGTTTTTACCAATTTCAACTCGCAAATGAAAGTAGCATAATGCAATTTACTTACGTGTATGAAACCCTGGTGCTTTTGTACTGCTCTGCTGACAAAATCCTTTTCAGAAACGCTTTGAAATTTTCCAATAACTTGATAAATAACGAACTTAAAGCGAAATACAGCTTGAATATATAAATATATTCAAACTGTTCGTAGCTCTATAAAAATTAAGTCTTATTAGGACCATGAAGAAATATCATGTTGGAACAACTAGAGATTTGCCTACTATTCCTAGAACCAGTCCATTTTCATGGCATTAATGGAGCTAGAGAAATGACATTTTTTTAAATTCTTTTCTTTCTATCTATATTAAGTGAATAACCATCTGCATACGCGTTTCGAGATCTATCTCTCATTAGTGCTCTGTTGAAATATAAAATGGAAAACACTTACATTAGATTTAGCACCATGTCCCCTGTCGAGGTTAGGATTTGTATTTGACATGTGTTTAGAAAGACTTGAACTTTGTATCAGTTATTGATTTATATGATAATTGAATAGTGGGGTGAAACCATACTAAACAAGACAAATCTCTAGTTGTTCGAACATGAGATTTCTTCATGGTCCTAATAAGACTTAATTTTGATAGAGCTAAGAACATGTTGAATATATATTTCGCTTTAGCAAGTTTGTATGATTTTATCTATAATTAGTATGGTTCACCCCACTATTTAATGATAAATAACGATTTGACCAAAATATATTTTCCCGCATTTTCCGCCGATTTCAGGATGCCATAACTTTTGAACGGTTTATCTCAAGGACTTCTAGTTTAAACACGTTGACTGCCGCGGGTATTTTTGAAAAAGATTCCTCAGGAGACACTATTTTTTTTAATCAATTTTCTTGAACCTGACATATTAGAACTATTATTCAGCAAAATTACATTATTTTGTTATTTTATACCCTTCTTCCTCCATATGATCTAGTGCTACGCGCGGCGTGAAGTTGTTAATTATTAAATTAAATTATTTTATTAAAATACATAACGTCATGTGTATTCAATGGAATACATAGCTTGCAGATTTCGACTTGCATTAACTGAATAACATAGTATTTCGTTTAAGTTGCTCATTGCGATTAGTCGCCAATTACATTTCGTAGGGGCTAGCTAGGGCTTCACACTAGACGAGACGAGAGTTCGTCTCGCTTTTGCGAGACGAGACGAGAAAAATATTGTTCTTGTATGAAGCCCTAGTAGGTGCATGCATCATACTTGTCTGATACAAACTTATCAAAGACGTTATTAAGGCGTAAAGAATATATAAATATATTCAACCTATTTGTAGCTCTATAATATTAAGTATTATTAAGACTATGAGCAAATCTCAGTTTGAAAGACTTACTTCTGTCTAATATAACACAGGATATAATTATACAACAGATAATATTTTATTAACAGATACGATCAAGTCGATGTGTAAATTGTCCGGAAAGATTCAATAGTTCGTCGAAAAATTTCTAACTGAAATTTACCCGATTCTCGATTTGCTAAGTAGACATCTCAGAAACGGTTGCAGATTTTCAAAAACGGATTGCGCCAAAGTTTTCAGAAGGTCATTTTCCTATAGGAACACTAAGATTGTCCGCTGAAAATTCACGACTTTCCGAGATCTCCACTAGAGCGCAGAAATTTCATAAAAATGTTTGCAGGCGAAAGTGAATCGAAAGAGCTAGCGAAATATAATATCTGTAATCAGCAGGAAAAATGCTTTCAGAAACGTTTTTAACTTTTGCTGTGACTCAAAAAAAAAACGATTTTCTCGCATTTCGTCGTTTCCGCGATCTAGACTTCGCGAGTCGATGGTATTTCTTAATTGAAAGCTTCCCAGGGAATATTATATACGTTCTCCCACTAATTTTGGGACGCTGAATCGATTGGTGAAGACTAGAAGTGTCTGTAGTCTGCGGTTCAAAAGTTATAACAGCGTCAAATCAGTAGGAAATGTGTGATTGTGTACAGCGAAAAAAAATGTGTTTATTTTTAACTTTAAAGCGAAATAAACTGGAAAACCGTTTTCAGAACTTTCATTTCCTTCGTGTAACCAAAAAAAATTGACGAAAAAAATTTGCAAAAAAATTTTCGACACAAATTTTCCATCATTTCGTTCGAAAAATGCATGCTTTTTCGGTTTTTTTCGATTTTTTCGAAAACGATAAAGAGCAGCGAAATCATTTTGGGCACACAGAAACTACACGACAAGACGAACAAGTCGATGTGTAAATTGTCTGGAAATATTTAATAATTCGTCCATAAATTTAAAACTGAAAATTACCCGATTCTCGATTTGCTAAGTGTATATCTCGGAAACGGTTGCATATAATTAAAAACGGAATTCGGCATCGTTTCCAGAAGGTCATTTTCCTATAGGTACACTAAGATTGTCCGCAGGAAATACACGACTTTCCGAGATCTCCACTGGAGCGCCGAAATGTCATAAAAATTTCTTCAGTTTTTGCAGGCAAAAGTGAACCAAAAGAGCTAGCGAATTATAATTTGCATATCTGTAATCAGCAGCAAAAATGCTTTCAGAAAGGTTTTTAATTTTGCTGTGACTCAAAACTAACGATTTTGAAAAAAATCGGTTTTCTCGCATTTCGTCGTTTCCGCGGTCTAGACTTCCCGAGTCGGATGGTATTTCTTAACTGAAAGCTTCGCAGGGAATATTATATACGTTCTCCGAGTAATTCTGGGACGCTGAATCGATTGGTGAAGACTCGAAGTCTCTGTGGTGAGCGGTTCAAAAGTTATGACAGCATCAAATCAGTAGGAAATGTGTGATTGTGTACAGCGAAAAAAAGAAAAGTTTGTTTATTTGTAACTTTAGAGCAAAATAAACTGAAAATCTGTTTTCGGCACTTTGATTTCCTTCGTGTAACCAAAAAATAAATCATGAAAAAAATTTGCAAAAAAAAATTCCACAAAAATTTTCCATCATTTCGTTCGAAAAATACATGCTTTTTCGTTTTTTTTTCGATTTTTTTGAAAACGGTAAAGAGCAGTGAAATCATTTTGGGCACACAGAAACTAGACGACAAGACGAACAAGTCGATATGTAAATTGTCCGGAAATATTCAATAATTCGTCGATAAAATTCATTCTCAAATTTACCTGATTCTCGATTTGCTACGTTGATATCTCGGAAGCGGTTGAAGATAATTAAAAACGCATTACGAAATCGTTTTCAGAAGTTCATTTTCCTATGGATACACTAAGATTGTCCGCGCGAAATTCACGACTTTCCAAGATCTCCACTAGAGCGCCGAAATTTCATAAAAATGTCTTCAATTTTTGCAGCCGAAAGTGAACCGAAAGAGCTAGCGAAATATAATTTGCATATCCGTAATCAGCAGCAAAAATGCTTTCAGAAACGTTTTTAAATTTTGCTGTGACTAAAAAAATAACGATTTTGAAAAAATAGATTTTCTCGCATTTCGTCGTTTCCGCGGTCTAGACTTCCCGAGACGATGGTATTTCTTAACCGAAAGCTTCCCAGGGAATCTTATATACGTTCCCCGACTAATTTTGGGACGCTGAATCAATTGGTGAAGACTAGAAGTCTATGTGGTGAGCGGTTCAAAAGTTATAACAGTGTCAAATCAGTAGGAAATGTGTGATTGTGTACAGCGAAAAAAAATATAAAATTTGTTTATTTGTAACTTTAGAGCGAAATAAGCTAGAAAACCGTTTTCAGCACTTCGAATTCCTTTGTGTAAGCCAAAAAAATCAAGACAAAAATTAGCAAAAAAATTCATTTCGTTCGAAAATTACATGCTTTTCCGTTTTTTCAATTTTTTCGAAAACGTAAAGAAACGTAAAGAGCAGCGAAATCATTTTGGGCACACAGAAAGTACACGACCAGACGAACAAGTCGATGCGTAAATTGTTCAGAAATATTCAATAATTCGTCAATAAATTTCAAACTGAAATTTACCCGATTCTCGATTTGCTAAGTAGATAACTCGGAAACGGTTGCAGAGAATTAAAAATCGGATTGCGGCATCGTTTTCAGAAGGTCATTTTCCTATGGATACACTAAGATTGTCCGCCACAATTTCACGACTTTCCGAGATCTCCACTAGAGCGCCGAAATTATTAATTTATCAATTCACTGTAAGTATGGATTACCACGAAGTAACGGTCGCAACCATCTTTTTAAAAAAAGTGAGATATCCCCCCAAATTCGCTTTAATAAAAAACTAGTTATGAATTGGTGCAGAATTGCATGTAGGAGTTTGTATGCAAATTCCGAAAAATATCTCCAAAATGTACAGACTTATAAAAGTAGACAAGGTTACACACTCACCATGCTGACCAGAATAGTCAAGATAAGTGGATTGCTTTTGCATTTTTGTTTGTTAAAAGAAAAACTTTATATAAATAAAAATGGGAGATTGCCGATAAAGAATGTATTTAATGTTTTTATTATTTTCCGATTTATCGACGTTTTTTTTTCCATTCGCATTTTTAACAAGGTCGCATCACATTTATCTTTATCGAAAAGTATTTTTACTATACACAGTATATTTAGTGCTTTTTATCTACCATTTGTCAACGACATACAATTTTTCATGAATTAATACTTTCATTTACCATTTAATTTCTTTATTTCAAATAAGCATCTATACATATTACATTTTTTTTTAAATTTAAAAACTTGGGTGTGTATGTGTGAAGAAAATCAGATAGATAAGATATACAACTGATTTAGTAAATATTGAATTGTGTTCAGGTTAGATTTTTCTAGTCTAGTTTGATTTGACTAGACTGATATTTCATGATTAAGTTAATTTACGTCAAATAATTGAATTGTAGAATTATGCTGTTAATTATGTCTATTTTAGACGTAACAGTTGAATGTCAAGAATCTTATGGAATGTTTATATAAACAATTTATCGATAAATATGTATTGTTTCAAGAATCCATTTTATTGTTAATAATAAGCTATTGACCTTTTGTTTATGCAAAAAATCTTGCCTACATTATTCCAATACACAACAAATGCATTTTTGCTAATTCCGCATAGCAACTACTTATCGGAAGTCAAATATTTTAGCGTTTTAGCGAAAATCTAAGTATAATCGATTAATTATTTTAATCTGTGTATAGATTGACTATTTGCGACGACTGAAAAGTTTTTTTTTTGTGTTTGTGGATTATTCCGACGAGTCGAACCGAAGCTTGGTCGGACGTTCGTTGATAACAGTGATAAGTGAGAGCGCAAGTGAGGAAGTGTAGGCCTTTGTAGTTTAGTGGCTTTTCTCTCACTGGCTGACGAACCATTTTGTTTGTCGCGTTCGATAAATTCGGATTTTTTTGTACTTCGTATTTTATTGACAAATTGCTCTTCCGTCGCATTTCGTCGCAACTGACATTAAAGGAAAATCTTATTTAGTTTCACGCTGTGTCCACCAGAGTTCTATTATTTTCGTTTCCTGTGATTTATTGTTAATAGTTCTGTGTTGTGTGGATATTTTCAAGAAAGCAAAGGAAATGTATGTACTTTATTTCTACTTATATTTTACAAAGAACAAATTATAGTTTATACTTACTATACAGTTTATATTTAGATATTATGTTATTATCCGAAAGATAAATGATAAAATCAGTATATTATCAATATTAAACCTAATATACATATAATAGCATAAATACTATATAAACAATAACCCTGATATATTTTGTATATTCCCCGTATCTTATATTGACTTTGACTCGCGTTCTAAAGAGTCACAATTACGTTAAATTCAATATTTTGTCTTTTGTGTGCAAGTTGAAGTTTCAAGATAATTCCATAAATGTTAATTGCATTATTTAAATCTTAACAGTTTATTTTTTAATTGGACTGAAAACTTTACTAAATAACAAGTAAAGTAAACACAGTAGATAAGTGTATAATAATATTGGAGAAACAAACTTCCAATGTATTTTACTTTATAAGTGAAGAATAAATGTTTAGGTGAGACATATTTGAAACTTTTAAACTTAGTCCAACTCAAACTTTACATAATCTGTTTATTGGATGGAAATGTAAATATTTTAAATCCACGTAATCTTGTACATTCCGAAATTATTCCGCTAGCTCAAAGAAATCAAACAAAAATAAAAACTTTCCAATGAAATCTGTTCGACGCTTTACATTGTATAAACTGGAACTTGTATACAATGTAAAGATTAGCGAGATGTGCACCACTGTTTCTTCTAATTGGAGAAGAAAAAAATATATGTAATTAAACACTAATTAAATCCTTCTCATTTTTCCCTAATTATCGCAATTTTATAGCGCTAAATATTACGCTGATAAAATCATTGATTAAAGCATATTAACACTAAGTAGCCGACAATTTTTTTATAGAGATTTATTTTGATACTAGCCTAGCATACACAAGCTTAATCAAAGTTTGAAATTTTACTTCGAATTATATATAAATATTTTTTAATATTACAAAATTTAATATTTTTTTAAATATTACTCGTGCATTAAAAGTACTATTTTTGCGCACGTTTTTTAATGCGAGAAATATCATTTTGGTTGTATTACCACATAACTTGGGTAACGCACGCAAATATTCAATATCGCTAGGTTACATTAAAAAAAACAATTGAATAAATAAACTAGACACAATCAAGACCTCAATATTAAAGAAGTGACATTGACATTGAGTGACAGAATTTTTTTTTCATTACAAAATAAAAATAAAAATTAAATAAAACGTTTCAAAATGAGTGTAAATTCTATAGTGATACCGGAGACTGTGGAAAGTTCTTATGACGAATCCACACCATCAGAGACAATAGAAAAAGCAAATTATTCATTTTTGATTCTATTTTTTTGAACGGCACCTGGATCCCAAACTTGTACATCAAATAGTGGGTACTTACGTACTAACGCCACCGCAGCTACAGATTTGAACAAAGTGGATGGTTAGATTAGGTTATAACGGAAGAGATAAATCCAGACCACATAACGCGAGGTAGCGCGACCTCTCGATCCAAAATTAGAAAAAATATTGGATAAGGATTAGATAAGTTTATATTAGTGCAGATAAATCCAGACCACATGTCGCACGGTAGCGCGACCTCTCGCTGCGGTGGCGTTAATACGTTAGTACCAAATATTGTTTGCGACACGGGCAGTATTATCAATTTCCCTCTCGAGAGAAGGTGCCCAATTTCGCTCTCGTGTCCAATTGACAACCTACCGCCCTAGTTACAAAATATACTATTATAACCTAAGGCTAATTTATCAGAATCTTAGACATGTACTTACAAACAGTCAGGCAAAATATTTATCTATAATTGGAACTGGATCAATCTGTTGTCAGGGGTTCAATCCGGGATCATTTGTTCGAATAAATTAAATGTTACTAACGTACCAGCTTTACAGAAAGATAATGACAAATTTAGACAGACGACATAAACATTTCGAACCCAATAATGGTAGGGGAATATGTATTCTTTGGGACCATTTCATACACAATGAAAATGGAGGTAGCAACCATCAACAACCTAGGACAATCAATAATAAGGGACAGTACAATACTTGTTCTGGTACCATATCTATGATGAGGAGCAGTAATGGTATCAGATGAGGATCGGTACAATCCTTATACGGGTACCGTATCATAAAGATGTGCTTAAGACCAAAGTAATTTACCATACCTCTCATTCTTCTTCTCTTGGTGCTTATCCGGTTGTGATGTTGGCGATCAGGATGGATCTTGTCTTGTTGGTGACGACGAGGAACAGTTTAGCTCTAGACATATTGAACCAGCATCTAAGGTTGTCATACGAAGATAATAATCATCTTCTTCAAGGACCCCTTTTGCTGTTGATTTTCCCTTGAAGTATTATCTTGATTAGGTCGTATCTCTTTGTATTTCGCATGATATGTCCTACATATTGCAGCTTTCGGCATTTCACTATCTTGATCAATTTTGGTGTTGTGTTAATTCTTCTCATTACTTCTATGTTTGTCACTCTCTGGATCCCGGATATTCTCCAGATCCGTCTATAAAGCCTCAATTCAAAGGCCTCTAGCTTCTTCTCTGTATTTTTATTCAAGGTCCATGTGTCTACACCATATAGGAGGATTTTAGTTCTTAGAGTTAGGTTGTTTCTTTTGAAGACAGCACTCATTTTCGGAAACACATTGCTTGCTTTCCTAATACGAATCTTGATTTCTTGATTTATCCCAATTTTCGTTTATTATAGTTCCGTTTCGTTATATAAGTTGTCTCCTGTAATATTTCCCTTACTTATGATCATGAGTTTTGTCTTTGTGGTGTTTATTTCAAGCCCATACTGCTGGGCTTGAAAGGCTGCAGGCTCATTCTACAGGTCTGCTGATTCTTAAAATTCTGCCTATTAGTAATTGTAGCGTTTGAATAGTATCAGCAAGTTCACCAGTATCATCAGCATACCGAATGTTGCTTAGTCTTGTGGTGGTACACGGTAGAATAATGTATCACTCACGGTTTGCAGAGGAATTTATTTACACACACTCTTGAGGGAATGAGTGGATCTGGACTCTCTGAACCGGACTCGACTGGTCTGGTTGACTGACTGCTGGTTGAGTCTGGTTGAACTGGCTGCTTTCTGTGTTGACTGGGCTCACTGGCTGGACTGAACTGGACTCGTTGGTTGGTTTCGCCCGATTGTTGAACTGAACTGGAGTCGACTTGCTGACTGTTTGCGCCTGACTGTCTGGACGGAACTTTGTGGATCGAACTGTTGACTGGCTGCGCCTGACTGTCTTACTTGACTGTGTAGATTGAACTAGAGTCAACTTGCTGACTGTTTGCGCCTCACTGTCTGGACGGAACTGTACTCCTTGTTCGGGGGTTCAGGTATTTATGTTATGTCCAGGTATACTGGCCCTCATCTGGGGGTGATTATTTTTCTATTTTCGGCTATTTGTCGCTTTGGTGATTACCGATTCTCGGGAAAAACATCTTGTCGTAATTTCCCCGGCGATTATACCATTGACCCTAATAAAATATTTTCGGAAATTCTTTTGAAAATATTTGGGTAATCACCGTAATGTCTTAAAAGTACAAATATTTCTTAATCTCCTCGAGGATTACATTACCCACCCTAATCAAATATTTTCGGAAATTGTTCGAAAATATTTGGGTAATTATTATAATGCACTCTTAAACTAAGAAATAAAAATCGAACGGCTCGTTTCCGCTACATCACGCCCCTTGCCAGTGATAACGCTATGTAGAGTTTGTTGCTGTTGTTTGTTTGTTCATGGACGTCTCGTTACCGTAGACGTTGTTTGTTGTTGCAGGTTTCCTCGTAGACGGTTGAATTTGTCATCGTCGTCGTTGTTGCGGGGTTTGTTCGTGGATGACTGGTAGACGGTTGAAGTCGTTACCGTAGACGTTGTTTGTTGTTGCAAGTTTGTTGCAAGGCGTCCTCGTGGACGTCGTTTGTTGATGGGCCGTTTCCTAAGCAAAACCAACTTGCACCTATCAGTTGCTGTTGCGGCGTTTGTTGTAGACGTCTGGTAGACGGTTGTCGTTACCGTAGACGTTTTTTGTTGTTGCCGGCGTCCTGGTACACGGTTGAAGTCGTAACCGTAGTTTGTTGTTGCAGGCGTCCTGGTAGACGGTTGAATTCGTCATCGTTGTCGATGTTGCGGGGTTTGTTCGTACACGTCTGGTAGACGGTTAAAGTCGTTACCGTAAACGTTGTATGTTGCCGGCGTCCTCGTAGATGGTTGAAGGCGTCATCATAGACGTTGTAGTTACCGGTGTCCTCGTGGATGGTTGAAGGCGTCATCGTAGACGTCGTTTTCTTTTTTTGTTGCAGAGCGGAAGCGGCATCATGAGGCGTACGGGAGGCGGTGTTCAGACCAAGCGAACCCCTTCGCTTTGTCCCGTCTGATTGTCGCTGTTGCGGTATTTGACGAACTTCTGGTTGAGTCTGGTTGACTGGGTCATGGCTGAACTAGTGTCACTTTGCTGACTGTCTTGCTTGATTGGGTGGATTGAACTGGAGTCGACTAGCTGACTGTTTGCGCCTTACTGTCTGGACGGAACTGTCCTCTTTGTTCGGGGGTTCAGGTATTTATGTTATGTCCAGGTATACTTATCTAGGGGTGATTATTTTTCTATTTTCGGCTATTTGTCGCATTGGTGATTACCGATTCTCGGGAAATACATCTTGTCGTAATTTCCCCGGAGATTACACCATTGACCCTAATAAAATATTTTCGGAAATTCTTTTGAAAATATTTGAGTAAACACCGTAAAGTCCTCATAAAACTAAAAGTTCAAATATTTCTTAATCTGCTCGAGGATTACATTACCGACCCTAATCAAATATTTTCGGAAATTGTTCGAAAATATTTGGGTAATTATTATAATGCCCTCGTAAACTAAGAAATAAAAATGGAACGGCTCGTTGCCGCTACAGTCTCATTCCATTTATCAAAATTCGTTCTTCTGCTTCTTCCAGGGCTTCTCTAAATATGAATTCTGAATATAAGTTAAATAGTATAGGTGACAAGATATACAGCCCTGCCTTATTCCTCTGAAAATTTTGGCTGCTTCTGTGTGTTCTTCATTCACTGCAATACCGCTGTTTGATTCCAATACAGGTTCTTGATGATTCGCAAATGTCTTTCTTCCATTCCAATATTTCTCATAATCTCCATCAATTTGTCGTGTTTCACGCTCTCAAAAGTCTTCTGGTAATCTATTAGGCAAGCAAATACATTTTTATTTACATCTCTACTTCTCTGAAACAGTACTTCCACACTGAGCAAGGCTTCTTTCGTACCCACTGCATTAAGAAATTAAAACTGATTAGGGACTATCTGTTCTTTACATAGTCTATATATTCTACTATATACCACCCTCAAAAACGCTTTCAAGACATGGCTCATCAAGCTTATCGTACGATAATCTCTACATTGTTTCGCATTTACAAATCTATTATAAATGATAAATGGGGCAAGGTACTTTCTGGACCTTCATTGTAAAGGGGTAATTGCAACTGCCGTACTTCTTATACACTCTCTCTGTATAAGAACAACCATCCAATGGAAGAATTATCAAAAATTTGGAAAAAGTACAATAGGCCACATGGACGCAGTGTTTGAAGGGCTGCAATATAGCCCGATATCCATATTGGGAGAGAGAAAAAAAACTAGATGTATGACTTAATTAAGATAAATCTAAATATTAGTATTCTGAGCAAGGAGGACGGCTCAACATACGTTGATTCCGCGCGGTCTTAAGTGACCCATCCGCGAGAAGAGCAGGAAGAAGAACTCTGGTTTTGTAAATACATTCATAAAGACAATAAACATGTTACTTAAAGTTCGGCTCATATCTCTTACAAATTTTCATATGGAAAAGTATAAATGGGTCTATATAGTGTTGATAGGCAAGCGCAATTTCTAACTCAACGTCATGCACTAGGAAATTAATCTTCTTTCTTGTTAATTATCTTATTTACAACCTCTCCCCGGCACTCGCATAATTAAAATCGTTCCGACTAAACCAAACGTTTTTATTTTTAGATAATTATTTCTCTTTTGTCGGCTGGTAATATCTAAAGACGACAAGCACATAAAGAAAATATTGCATTTGATAAAGGTTCTAATAAAACAATATGACTCTATTCAAAATGAAATTATAACATAACTATTTCAATACGTTTTATAACTTTGTTGTTAATTCAAAGTATGCACACAGTCGCGTTAATCAATTTATAATTTCCCACTGTCAATGTCAAGATATATATTTAATTGTATTTATATTAAGATGGCTTGTCGCACACTGAATACGCTCCGCTCAGCTCACATCAGGTCCGATCGGGTCCGCTCCTCTCAGCTCCGTCATTTTTCCACATATTGCATCCGCTCAGCTACGGCACTTTTCCACACACTCAATCCCCTTCTCTGAACGTTTTGCCAATTTGTAAGTTTATGTATAGAGCCAAATATGTGCTACTATCCTGGATGCATATATGCCTTAGCGCATATATGAAAACGTTAGTGTTGCGCCTGCGTGAACCATCCGCCAGCATCCGACCTCCGGAGTAGTATTGTTGACAAACAGATGATACGGAGAGCGGAGCCGAGCAGAGCTGAGCGGACGCAGTATCTGCGTCTCTATTTAAGTACACGGGTTTTATATTTTTCTTGGCTGAAAGGCTGAGCTGAACGGAGATGAGCGGATCCACAGCGTGTGCGACAAGCCTAACAAGACATATAAAGTTTTTAGAATAATTAGAGTTTCAATAATTTCACAGTTTACAAACGGTTTTTGTCTATTATAATGTATAGTTGTCGTGGATGAAACAGCTTTATTTATTATTTTATAGATTTATATTTTTATTTATAAAAATATTTAATTGATGAGAGATGTATCTCGAAACGCGTCTGTATATGGCTATTCACTTGGGTTAGATAGAAAGATGTGATCTTAAAAACAATGTTATTTATCTGGTTCTTGTTTAGTGCCACGAAATTGGACTGAGGACTAGTAAATAACATACAAATATCTGTGTGTTATAACATGAGATTTGTTTTGTAGTCTTAAAAATACTTACTAATATTATAGAGCTTGGGAAAGGATGATTATATTTATATATTCAAGCTATATTCCGCTTTATTAAGTTGGTATTATTGTATCTATAAAGTGTTTGGTTTCAGCCCAATATTCAATTTAATTGCTTCTTTTTCAATTAGATAGTTTATTAATTTAAACAAGGTTCTGCATTTTTATTAAATAATGTATTTAATAATAGATTTAACACGTACAACATTTATTATTCTCTGTCCTTAATTTTCTGTATTATTAGATTTGATTCCAGTGTTTACGTATGTGTGTAATCTGGCGAAATTAAATGCTTTAGACCTTTGCACTAAAATGATTTCTATCTTTTTTTTGTGTTTTATAAATCAATTAAATATTAATCTTGACATGATAGATACTAATCCAAAGAAAAAAGATAAATATTGTATCAAGTTGCGTCAGAAGAAAAGTTTTTCATACAAAAATATCAAAATAAAGAACATTAAATAATAGTAATTATTTATTGTGATATTTATTGTCAATATATGTCTCCAATATACCCGTTGGGGTAGCAAGAGATTCATAATAAATGCAACAATATAATCGACCACATGCCTGTATTATTTAATATGTATGCATATATGCATTAAACTGCATGTATGCATATATGCATTAAACTGCATGTATGCATATATGCTGTATCATCAATATAGCCATGCAGAGGCGGATCTGCATAGGCGGAGCATAGGGATTAATACGGCTTAAGCTCTGAGCCTTTGATGTTATTAAAAATGATTTTTAAACCACAATTTAAATATTCTTAATCTACTTTAGTCCTCCACACTTTGGCGAAGTAGCACGAAGTTGAGCTAGGCAGAGAGAGTCTAGTGAGATTTTTTTGTGTGAGTGAGAGTGTGGTGAGGTTACTCGGCCCGCTTTCTACTTCCTCGCCTTGTCTAACATCGCCCCAAAAGTTTTTCGTACCTGACTCAAAGGGACACAAGGCACGAGTATGAGGAAAGCACAAATAGCTGTAGCAGCAATTAAAGGCGCAAATAGCTGCAGCTGCAACTACTACCTACTTGGCACTATCATCACAGTAAAGTGATGATCACTAACGTCAAAATCAAAATTCAAATTCAAAATATTTGTTTCCCAAATGAGATACAAATATCTATAGCATGTGTCAACAATAGTATAAAGATTAATTAATACAAGTTACAACAACAACAAAAATCATCAACAGAATAATCCAGTATATTCTGTTGATGAATTTTGTTGTTGTTGTAACTTGTATTAATTAATCATTATACTATCGTTGACACATTCTATAGATACAAGCTTGATACTAGTATTCCTACGATTTTTTTTGTAGGAGGTTTAATTTTTAAGGTACGTTGGAAGCTTATTGTAGATATGGATCCCTTTATTTTCTACACCTTGGCTACAGAGGGCTAAGTTTCTATTTTCTCTACAGAGAAGATGTTTACTTCTCGTATTGTAATTATGTTTGTCTTCATTTTTTTTAACTACTTCACGACTTGTGTATGTACATAGTGGTTTGCAGGATATATAGACTAACAACTAGTAGAATTCTGAGTTTTTTGAAGTGAGGTTTACAGGATTCTCTACATTTTAACCCTATGATATTTCTAATAACTATTTTCTGTGGAATTTGTATGTATTTGATTTGTGACGAAGCTCCCCATAGAATAATGCCGTAGGACAGCAAAGACTGCACTTCTGCACAATACCACTTTAGAAGATCTTCTCTCTTTAGTAGTTTCCTCAAAATAGTTGTTTGATAAGCCTTCTTATGTAGTGCCGAACAGATGTTCTGTGTCGTAGTTTCCCAGCGAAGGTGCTCCTCTAAATAAATACACAGAAACTTGGCATGCTTGATTCTATTGATTTTGTAGTTTTGTATTTCTAGGCCTAGATCTGCGACATACGTACTTCTTGCTGTTTGGAATACTATGTACTCTGATTTGCTTTTGTTGAAGAGTAGAGTATATGAGGAGAACCATGTATTTAGAGATTCTAATAGTACCTTCGCCTGATCCAAATTCTTGACCATGTTGTTGTTACCCCGACACAATGTTCCCCAATATAATGTGCAATGCGGCCCTTTCACATAGTTTATCAGGTCAGCAGTGTATAATAGAAACAACGTTGGCGCCAGAATGCTTCCTTGGGGGACCCCAATATTTGTAGTTAAAATGTCCGACTGGCCCACTTTACCACTCCTCACAGAAACGTACTGTTTTCGGTTTGAGAGGTAAGTTTGAATCCATCTCGAAACTTTCCCTCTGATTCCAGAATTATGTAGTTTATTCATTAATCTGTTATGGGAAACACAGTCGAGGGCCTTGGTGAGGTCACAGAATATTCCAGTGGGATATTTCCCATTATCTACCTCGTAAATTAGCTGTGTAGTTTGCTGTGTTTGCTGTGTAATTCCTCGCAAAGCAGACCCGGACTGGGACCCGAAACCGGGCATTTAGGAGACGTTCGGCCTTCCACTCTTAAGAAAAAGGAAAACAACTAATATACATTTTGAATAATATGTATATATTTTCAATTTTAACAAATTAATAGTTAACTGGTCAATGATTATAAGCTAATAAAATAATTAAAAAATGATTCAGAAATAATTAAACTAATCAAAGAAGATAAAATAAGTATACTGGTGGAACTATATAACACAATATACAATACAGGAACCATTCCCCGTGAATGGCTTAGATCGACCTTCATTACATTACCAAAAAAGGTTAACGCAAAAGAATGCAGCGATCATCGAACTATCAGTCTAATGAGTCACGCTCTTAAAATATTCCTAAAGATAATACATCAAAGAATCTTCTGGAAATTAGAGCAAGATATTAGCGAAACCCAATTTGGTTTTAGAATTGCAATCGAAACAAGGGAAGCCTTGTTTGCCTTTAATGTGTTGATTCAAGGATGCATAGACATCAATCAACCGATGTATCTGTTCTCTTGACTACAATAAAGCATTTGAAAAAGTTCGCAATAATCACCTTATTCAATTGTTCAAAAGTAAAAAAAGTCAAAACATGAAAGATATTAGAATAATAAATAATCTATACTACAATCAGACGGCTAACATCAAAGTGAATAATGAACTTTCAGAGGAAGTAAGAATACAACGTGGTGTAAGGCAAATATGTGTACTATCGCCGCTATTATTTAATCTTTATTCGGAAGAAATAGAGAAAGAATCATTCAAAGAGCATTAGAAGACACAACAACGGGAGTAAAAGTAAATGGAATACCCATTAACAATATCCGGTATGCAGATGACACCATACTTATTACCGAAACAATAGAAGATTTACAGAGCTTGGTGGATCAAGTAGTAACGAGCAGCAAGCAGAGCGGGACTTACCTTAAATATCAAACAGACCAAATTTATGACCATTACAAATCAGTGAAATAACCGGAAAGCCTATGGGTCAATAGTGAATTAGTAAAAAAACTCAGTAAATACAAATACTTCCGGAACAACTATCAATGAAAATAATGAGTACACTAAAGAAATCAAAACAAGAATTGGACAAGCCAGAACCATATTTAACAGAATGGGAATGTGCTATGCAATAGAGATCTTAACTTACAACTTAAAATCAGAATATTAAGGTGTTGTTATATGGGAAAGAATCCTGGATGTTAAAGAAAGATATAAGTGATCGACTGGAAGCATTTGAGATGTGGTCATATAGAAGGATCTTAAGAAATTGAACGGCCTCGCATAAAGAACAACTTCCGATCTCGATTTTATCGATCAGGCTTGATCAGGCTAAGTTCTGGCTTGTCCAATTCTTGTTTTGATTTCTTTAGTGTACTCATTATTTTCATTGATAGTTGTTCCGGAAGTATTTGTATTTACTGAGTTTTTCTACTAATTCACTATTGATCCATAGGCTTTCCGGTTATTTCACTGTTTTTGTAATGGTCATAAATTTGGTCTGTTTGATATGTAAGGTAAGTCCCGCTCTCCTTGCTGCTCGTTACTACTTGATCCACCAAGCTCTGTAAATCTTCTATTGTTTCGGCAATAAGTATGGTGTCATCTGCATACCGGATATTGTTAATAAGTTGGGTAGACATGGTAACAAATGAGGAGGTACTGGTAAGAATCAGAAAGGAAAGGGAATTATTGAACACAATTAAAATACATTGCAGTATCTGGGTCACGTGATGAGGGGAGAGAAATATGTATTGTTGCAGAATATTTTACAAGGAAATATACAGGGGAAAAGAAGCAGAGGTAGAAGACGCATTTCCTGGTTAAATAACCTAAGAAAATAGTACAACTGTAGTTTCGTTGATTTGTTTAGAGCTACAACATCAGAAGTGAAAATAGCTATGATGATAGCCAACCTTCTAAGAGGAGATGGCACTTGAAGAAGAAGAAGAAGTCAATGATTTCCGAAGAAGCTCACTGCTCTCGGCTACTTTATCAATTATGTTGGCGCTATCTAAATTATCATCAATAGATCTGTTTCTACCGCCATTGTCATGAAAGAATTTAAATTATCAGAGGATAATGTACTATGACTTAGGATAGAAAACTACTACTAAAGCAACTTGACTCACTGAAAGCTTTAGCAGAAATTTTAACGCTAATCCAATTAAATTGCAGGCATTAGTCAATAGATTGTATCTATGCAAAAATTTAAGCAGCAAATCACGCAATTTTTGCATGTATAGCGTGAATACATGGGACAAATATTTCTTCTGCTTGGAGACTAGATTCTGTAGAAAGCCATGAAGAAAATCCAATATACTGGGCTTGCATGTTGGCAGCCCCATCCGTCGAATTCCTGTTGCACCTTTTTATGTCTATATTCAAAGACTTTAAAATGTAATCAAGAAAACATATCCTTCGCGGTTGAAGACTCCCATTGTACAACAGCAATTCTTTCATTCACGCGAAGATATATCGTACAATAATTGAGCATTGATCTTTGCATGAAATATCCTGTCTTGTAAAGATAACATGCCATCTGCTTTTACTTCCATACTAAGTAATATTCCTAGTTATGAGTTGACTGATCGCTTGAATATCTTATGGATGGTTGATTTAGGCAGAAATGTTAACAACGATCATCTGCCTATGCCGCCTTTTCGTTTTTTACTGTTTTTAATATAATCTTTCAAATGTTTTTTTAAATTAATGTCATATTTTCTAAGAAGTGAACGGAAGGGAAGGACAACGACTTTCTAGCTTATCGTCTCTCTTAAATTTAACTAAATTAAACTTAAATGTCCATTATTCGCTGCAAAATTTCTCTTCTTTTCCGTACTTATGCTCGATATAAAGACATTTGATTGGAGAAAAGTAAATGGTCGATATCTCCGTTGTTGGATCTTGAAAAGTAAGCTTTCACACAAGCACGGTGTGTTTCAATTTTTTCGTGTTCCTCGACTCTGATGTGAATATGTCCCCTATCTTTCATTCCTCGTAAACACGGATTTGAGTTGGTATCGGAAGTTGCAGAAAATGCTAAGCACACGTAGCAAAACAGAGCACACTTTATTCCTCACTATAAGTCAAGCACTTGCATTTGTACCCGTCTTTACGATATACATCTAAATTTTTGTAACACAGGATCACTAATATGTTGCTATGTTAATCGAAGGTTCTAAATAGCCATAATATATCTAGTTCAGTAGTTCGTTTGCAACAGGATCAGGGGTAGTGTCATGGGCAAGAGCATGGCGTGTCTTGCCTTGCTTTTGTTCAATTTCAATAAAATCATCTTGAAAATGAGAGGAACTGTTAATTTCAACTTCAGTTAGCGCCTCCGCGGCTACCGTTACAACTGCATCAGATGTAGATGTAGACGAAGTCGAACATTTAAAAATGTTTGTCAACTTGACACGATTTTGGCCACTGGCTTCTAAAAGTTTCTTCATCTGATTTTCTCTGCTCCTCCTTTCCGCTTTACTTTTTTGTCCATTGCTTAGGTTACCAGACGCAAGTCCCTTTAATAGTTTTACAATAAAAATACAATAATACATAATAATTACAATAATAATTTTAATAGTTTAAAGAAGTAGTTTTACAACATTTAATATGGCATTATAAATTTACTTTTAAGTATACGCGTCTAAATAACACTCTCAAGGTACCTAGCGAATAGATATACTCACTTACCTAGTCGTTACGCGCACACAAAACAAAACAATGTATTACCATGTTTTTTTGTAAATAGTAAAAGAAAGTCCCCCGCCAATTGGACACACTGGGCCATCGGGCATTTGTTCGATTTGCCCTATGGTCAATCCGGGTCTGTCGCCAAGTAAGGCGAGAGTGTGGATGCGAGTATCCTCGCCAAAGTTACTTCGCGGATAAGAAGTGTGAAGCTGATATAACAAAAAATGGGGTTTCATTGGAATTCAATAAGCCCTATAGCTCGCTTACACCTAATCAGTCATCGGCTGAAGTTTGCTCTGGCGACGACGGCGATTGAATCAAACACTTGTAAAAGAAATAGAGTGCGTACACAAAGACAACTGTCATCGTCCGATGACGCCCGAAAACTGCCGATCATCACGATAATCCAAACTTGTTGGGATTTCTCGCCAGTCTGCCGGCGTCTACAGTGCAAATTGAATGTATTTATAGTTAAATTTTGTTGTTATCTACCTTAACGACTATGGATATTGAAAAATTAATTAGTTGTGTTTATAATAGACCAACCCTGTGGGATAAACATTAAAAAAATTACACTAATCGACAGGATAGCTCTGTTGGTAACACTTGTGGTATCAATGGTGGTAACACTATTGATCTGTTGCAGTGTAAGCACATACACGTCCGAGTTACTCGTCCTGGTAGTTCTGTCCGCCATCGGCCGACAAAATCAGTTTTGGTTTACGCTTAGCATTAGGGCCCTATAAACCTAGATCCACCTGTACATCCATATGTTTGCCATTTTATACTACGTAAACAGCACCATTTTAGACGTACAATTAGACGATTGTAAATTTAGTGTTTTTTTTTAAATAAATTAGTCAATTGCTATAAATAAATGAGTTTATTTGTGATAATTTTAGTACATGGATTATATTATTTACATTTAATGTTTACTCGAAATTTAGGCGCCACCGCAAAGATAAAACTGCCGCTGGCGTCTAATCGTTTTAATTAATATTTACACTAAAACTTCAAAATAATCGACTCTATTTCAACTTTTCAAAATAAGACCACTCGAAAACTTCCATTGGAATATTCTGTGCATTGTTTTGTTTTCTTATGTAAATAACTTACTTTGTTCAACGCTAAAATGAAATGAATTCCTTTCGCAAAAATTTGTTAATTAGCGCATTCATTTCCGGACCCATTAATTTAACGATTCGTTCATTTACAAATCCGTTCAATCGCAGGCCAGCAACCCAGTCCGTTCGGAATGATCGATCGATAAAATCGAGATCGGAAGTTGTTCTTTATGCGAGGCCGTTCAATTTCAAGCCGTTCATTCAATCATTAGTCTTAATCTCTCGCAGACTCATTAACACGATAAATTTTACGGCAACGGTCGCCGTGCGGTCATTAAAACCTAAATATTTATTAACATGATCGAAATTGCATTGTAATTGCATACAAATTCAACCTGATTTAGTTTCTTAATTAATTGCGATGTCAAACAAATATTTCTTCTAAATATTTAATCTGATGCTAATTCTAATATATATTGTTTTCACACTTTATTTTTCTTTTCTTGAATATTAATTATTATATTGAATTGATAACATTAATTAATTGATAATTAGTTTTTGTATTTGATCAGGATATTGTTTTTTTTGGGAAAATCAAAGGGTTATGTAGAACCCAAAAACTTTCTTAATGTAATTCAATGTCAGTCGTGGTGTTTGTCAGTGAAGTAGTTGTTTTTAAGAGAGTTTGTTAAAGACAGATCAGTTCAGTGGATCTCAAACTGGGTGCGGCGACACTTGGGGTGCCGCGAGAGTATGGGGTGCCGCAGCAATAATAAAGAAATGTAAAAAGAAAATTGCATGAGGAGTTAAACGAATTTGAGTTCCTACTTTTAATGTAAAATTGTAGATAATTCGCTAAAATCTGGATTGGTCTAAATCAATCAAATTCGTGTGCCTCAGATCGCGAAAGCGCAACTCACGACCAAAAGACAATCCGAGGAAAATAAGGAAATATGATCTTAGCTACCTCATATCGTTTGGCTTTGTTTCTTTTGGGAACGAACAAGCACCGGAAGGGCAATGCGTTATCTGTCATAAAATAGTTGCTAAAAGCGGCTTGGTTCCATACAAATTTCCATCCAAAACAAAAAGACATATGGATTGCAATCAGTCTGATTTAGTAAAGAATTGAACTGATTTTGAAATCTTTAAACGAAATTTGTCCAAAAAGTCAAAATTTTTCTAGTCCGACAAGGGAGCCGCGAGATTGTTTTAGCTGGATAAAGGTTCCGCCAAAAAAGAAGTTTGAGAACCACTGGATTAGTTATACAAATGATGTTAACTTTGTTGACGATATGTATACAATAATTTCCTAGAAATTATAATCTTTGAAGAAAAGATACAAATGCTACTATTTAATATTATCAAATCTTCAAACTCAACAAGATATAGATAATTATCAGTTCAGTACAAGTGTAACTTAAGTACAAGAAAGACTCTGGCAGTGCACGTTGTTGTAAATGTTGGAAATAAATACATAATTGCTATCAAATAATACAATCTTTATTTCCAAACAAACATCCAATTCCAGTGCAGATCGAATCTATTTCAACCCTGAATTAACCGTTCACGCGAGCGTTAGTCAAATGACAAACAAACACCGCGACTCTAGATATGCTTCGTCTATCAATCTGTTCTTTGCTGTGCATTTCTTATCAAAGAAATACTAATTTGTTTTTCATGTGCTTGTGAAATTGGTAGAGGGTGTGTATATGCAAATACAGCAAGGAACAAATAAAGGAATGAAAGAAGGAAGCAGTTCAGAGTTGTTGCCACGATCAGACTGACGACCGCGTGTGTGAGTATGTGTGTGTATAGTCTACAAAAGAATGTGTGCATAACAACGATAAACAGGCTAATTCTGTCTCACGGATTACACACTCAGACGATGTCTAGACACTACACAGTTTTCACCGCGCGCACTTTACATATATACTTTCCACATATATATAGAGACCGACACACGTAGTTTATAAAACACCGGGAGCTTTGCGGGCAAGATTAGAGAACGGATTAGAACATCCATTCGGCGTTCACTATAGCTTTTGGCGCTACTCGGCCTCACCTATATGAATATTTATTGCTCTGGGAAAACGCCGCAGCTATTAAGAAAGATTTATATTCCACACATTTACTATTTAAACCAACACATTCGCACCGACCAGAATTATTGCAATTCATCTACCTAACTCGCGAAACATTATTATTTCGTTTATCTCATTTTACTAAATTCCACACAATAAATCACAAACAACAATTAAATATTATAATGAATAGAATAGAACAATAGAATAGAAATACAACAATAGATAAACTATACAAACTAGACAAAGGACAGTACGTAACTAATACTAGACAGAGATATATTATACAGATGTATAATATATCTATACATACCTGTATACTAGATTTAGATTAAAATAGAGCTAATCATGCAAAACTAAGCAGATTAGGGCATTCACATAAATGTATAGAGATGAAACAGAACTTAACTGGATAAATATTTGATCTAAAAATCATCTCTCTATCAGCCTTTTACGTCCCACTGCTGGGCACCGGCTCTCTTCTCTGCCACATATCCAACCTCTTAAAACTAGGTTTTAACTGCCTAAAACCTTCTCTAGAAATTTGTCGTTCGGATTCGACGTTAAACCGCTAGGTCTCCCATATTCTAAAAATCATAATATCTCTTAAACCATTGATCTACGCATAAGAGAGACAAGACTACGTAAACAAATGTATATAGAGTAGACTCGCTAGGCGAATGAAGCTAAACTAACAGGAATAAGTACACTTGGTGTAACCTGGCTAAACTGGATAAATAATTCATTGATAAAAAAAATATTCATTGATCCAATTATATAGGCGAGACTACTAGACGATTATAATTAAACAAGCAGGTGTAAGTAGAGTAGAGAAAGAAAACTATTTGAATAAGTCTAGCCAAATATAAGTATATTTACAAGACTGTTGAAATATGTCTTAATTGTATAAAATAATAAGGTGATTGATGTGTAAAATAAATAAAATCTGATGTGTAAAATATAAAATAAACTATAAATAAATTTTATGAGCGAGTTTATAAAACGTCTAGACCAATTTTATAAGATTTTGTGTAAAAAGGGAACGAGCAAACAGTTCTAATATGCATCCATTAAAGAATGATTGATTATTAAGTGGTTGTTGGCTGGAAAATATGAAAGTGGTTTGAAATTGATTGCGGAAGAGAGACGTTGTTTTCCATTTATTTTTAATAAGAAAATTGTTGTATCGTTTAAAAGGAAAATAAAAGTTTTGCAGTGACCGAAATATAAAACGTGATTTAATGGTTTAAATAAAGTTTTCAAGTGCAGCACTATTTTAGTTTAGATTGTATCGTCTGGAACGATTTACTATAAAAAGTAAATTTTTCGTTTACAGTTTCTTCGTTTAATTTCCATTAAATTTAGAAGCAATATTTAGAACGTTACAATTAAAATCTTTCAACATTGCTGTTTGCAGCAGTTCATTTAGTTTATTAACCTTGCTTGATTTGTCTATTTCATTTTAATTAATTTAGGAAATGGTAATTTTATCATAGAATTATAAAATAATTTGTAATTTGAATTTTCTTAGTCAACACAAATAAATTTCATAACGGAAGCTTTTTGTTTGTGAATAGCAAATGTATATTAGCAAGGGAGTTGTAGTTGATTAAAAGAAACCATGAAGGATTTGACGTAGATTCGTAAGAGAAGATCAAACAAATATGCATAAGCGACAAAAACGGAGCGAATAAGCGAGAAAATGGTGGGTAGTGCGTATATAGAGGTAATTTGTATTGTCTGCGGGCGAATCCTCCTGCTACATACATTATTCCACTTTTCCGGCGAGATTTATCTTCACTTCTCGCTTACTCTTTTTATGTTTTTCCCACCAAATCCTGCTAAAAGACATATTTCGTTGAGGTACAGCCATTTTCATTTTATCACATATTTTTCGCATTTCTACGTAAATTTAACAAAATAAACATTTTGCAGGAAACTGATTAACTGAAAATTAATTGATTCTGTTATATTTTTTTAATTAACGTTTCGATTATATTTTTTGATTATATAGATTATTTTTTCATTATGAATTAGTTCTAAAATTTGAATGGGGTGATGTAATCAAATTTCTGGTTACGACGTTTTATTAACGAAAATACTTTTATTCGAATATTTAACCTTTATTACCCCGTCCATGGAGAAGATTTAAGGATCCTCATTTTGACTTATTTTATAAAATACAATCCTACAAATATAAATATAAATCATTATACATGATTATATACAGATTCAGAAATTTGTATTTACAGCGTAGATGTATAAATACATATGTGTGTATGGTCAAAGTACAAAAAGAGACATTAAAAATTACGTAATATACAATTCAACTTCTCTAGTCACCTAAAAGAAGTTTAGAAAGCATGGAAAATGGAAAGCATGGAAGGAAGCATGGAAACTGTAAATTGTTTCCTTTAACAGGGATAATTTTTTTTTCTAAAAGCTTTGTAGGATTTTTTTTCGGTGATGCTAGCAGGCAGCTTATTATAAATGAAAGTTCCATACATTCCAGTTGATTTGCTGCAAATGATCAGGTTGTTTTTGTTGGGATATTCGGATTTTCGGTGTCTATATATATGTTGGGATATGATTGTGTTGTAATGGTGTTTGTCCATATTTCTTTCCATCTTCGCTTTGTTTTTGTGAATGAAGCAAGAAACTTCTAGAATGTATAGACTTGGGATAGTTAAAATTCCTAATTCTCTGAAGTAAGGCCTACATGAAACTCTCCAAGGAATGCCAATTATTGAACGCATTACATTTTTTGTACTTTTAAAAGCGTTTCGGTATTTGTGGAGGCTCTCCCATACTAAGATACAGTAGGAGATAATAGACTTTACTTCTGCAAAATAAAAGTTTAATAGATCGGCTTTGTCTACTATCTGCCGCAATCTTCGTATTGAAACATTTGCACATTTTCTCTATATGTAAATTCCAAGTTAAACATTCTTCAATTTGCAGTCCTAGAAACTTTGTAGACTTTGTTCGATTTATTTACAAGTTTGCTGTTCCTAAGTTAAGGTTTTCTGCACGATAGCTGCTCTGAGTTTGGAAAATTACATACTATGTTTTCTGTGCTGTTTAGAAATAGATTGTTACTTGAAAACCACTTAACAATTTTAGATAGAAGTTGATTTGCTTCAGATTCATTTTTACTTCTTGAGGTTTCCGACACAAGAAAACTCATCAAACACATCAAAAACACATTATCAAGCAAAGTCGTCAGCATATAATGTGCAATGGTTACTATTTATCTAGCCCGTTATGTCAGCCAGGTAGTGTAGAAATAGTATAGGGGCAAGTACACTACCCTGCGGGACATCTATATTTGTGTTTATCGGTAGTGGTATGAAGGATTTATTTTTAGATGTTTTGCACAAATTGTTTTCTGTTTTTTTAAATGATTTTAACCAATTTTCCGATTTAACACGAATTTCCAATAAATATATTTTGTTTAATAGTTGTTGGTGTGAGACGCAGTAATAAGCTTTTGAGAGATCACAAAATATAGTGATTGCATATTTGCCATTGTCAGCTTCAAGAACCTTGCTGAAAAACTCAATTATAGCCGTCGAAGTAGATTGTCCTCTGCGAAAACCGTGTTGTTGTTTTGGAATTAATTGATGTTTTTCAATAAAAGGTAAAATCCGGTGGAGCATGCAGTATTCCAACACTTTGGACATCACTAATATAATAGCGCAATCGGTCTATAGTTGTTCAGTAGTGTTTCCTCTCCTGTTTTATATATTGGCACCATTTTGTTTGTATATCTAGATTAGATGAATGGAATATAAACATGTATTATATAATATAAATTTCTATTTTAGAGACTTTCAAGGTTTCTAGACTAAAGAAATTAGTCAGAAAAAAAGAAATAAAATAAGTGTGACCCACTTTAATTGTACTAGACGGATATATTTTATTTTATTTATATAAAATTATTATTTCTGTGGCAGACAAAACATATCAGCGGGAACGAGCCAATTGCTGATTTATTCACAATTTATTTATGCGAATAAATAAATTGTATTTGTCTTAGAGCTTTTTGCTTCTTTTTCGTTTCTTTTTTTATTGGTTTAGTCTGCTGGATTGGAATGCACACCCGAAGTTCATCTTGGATATACAAACATTAAACCGACTGAGACACAAACAGTTATTTTTTTCTCAACTTTCCAATCACTTTGTTTATAAAATATAACGATTATAGCTCTGTTGTTTTGACATTTTACTAATTTATTTCAAGACAAATTAAGATCTAAAAAACAACGAGAGTATACTTGATTCTTGTTTCTAGACAAATTAAAATTAAAAGGAGAAAATAATGTACTTGATGCACTAGAACTGGATTGTTGTCTCCAAATTTATTAAACATGGTTTGGATAAGGCTACACTTTGGATAATGCTACACAGGTTTGGACAAGGCTACACTTATTAGAAATACGAATAGAAGTTAAAATGAAACTTAAATAATTAATAACAGTAAAATTTGTTTTGTAATTAAAATTATCGCAGCATACCACCATTGAACAAGTTCACAGGATAACAGAAAATATCACTGAAGACTTGAAAAGGAGATGATATTGCTCAGCGGCATTTCTGGATATAAGTCAGGCGTTTGACAAACTGTGGCACGCTGGACTGTTCTACAAACTCAGAATGAAATTACCGTTCAATTATTTCTTAATCATAAGATCATACCTACAAGGCCGCCATTTCTTTGTCAAACTTCAAGAGGAATTTATGTCATTGGATCCTAACAAATCAGGGGTTCCACAAGGTAGTGCTCTGGGACCAATTTTGTATCTTCACTTCACCGCAGACCTGCCAGAAACACAAGACACTATGACAGCCACATTCGCTGATAATACCGCTGTACTTGCATCCTGGGCTGTTGTACAAACTCAGAATGAAATTACCGTTGAATTGTTTCTTAATAATATGATCATACCTACAAGACCGCCATTTCTTTATCAAACTTCAATACGAATATACGTCATTGCATCCTATAAAATCAGTGGTTCCATAAGGCACTGTCTTGGTACCAATTTTGTATCTTCTCTTCCCCGCAGACCTGCCAACAACACAAGACACTATGACAGCCACATTCGCTGATGATACCGCTGTACATGCATCCTGGACTGTTGTACAAACTCGGAATGAAATTACCGTTCAATTGTTTCTTAATCATATGATCATACCTACAAGGCCGCCATTTCTTTGTCAACCTTCAAGAGGAATATACGTCATTGGATCCTAACAAATCAAGGGTTCCACAAGGCAGTGCTCTGGGACCAATTTTGTATCTTCACTTCACCGCAGAGCTGCCAGAAACACAAGACACTATGACAGCCACATTCGCTGATGATACCGCTGTACTTGCATCCTGGGCTGTTGTACAAACTCAGAATGAAATTACCGTTGAATTGTTTCCTAATCATATGATCATACCTACAAGACCGCCGAGATAAAATAACCGTTCAATTGTTTCTTAATCATATGATCATACCTACAAGACCGCCATTTCTTTGTCAAACTTCAAGACGAATATACGTCATTGCATCCTTTCTAATCTGGGGTTCCATAAAACAGTGCCCTGGGACCAATTTTGTATCTTCTCTTCACCGGAGACCTACCTACAACACCAGACACTATGACAGCCACTTTCGCTGATGATACCGCTGTACTAGCATCCCACCAAAAACCCACAACAGCTACAAAACCTTAACAAAATCGAAGAATGATTAAAGAAATGGCGCATGAAGGCTAATGAAAGTCAGTGCACGTTACCTTCACACTACGACGAGAGACATGCCCATCAGTTTTTCTAAACAACATACAACTAACACAATCTGAAGACATCAAGTGTCTGGGAATGCACATGGATAGAAGACTAACACGGAAGAAACACATTTAGAGGAAGAGGAAACAACTAGGGCTCCAGTATGCCAAGATGCACTGGCTAATGGGACGAACGTCACAGCTGACAGCTGAAAACAAGCTACTTTTATACAAGGCAATCATCAAACCAATGTGGAGCTATGGGATCCAGCTATGGGGCTTGGCCAGTAATACCAACATAGCAATTATTCAGATATTTCAGTCCAATGTCCTCAGAAATATAGTCAACATGCGTCCGTCACAAACAAAACAATACAGAATGACCTAGAAGTGCCAACAATTAAAAGTATAATTAAACAATACAGTACTCAATACTTCGAAAGACTAAGTGTGCATCCAAATGAACTAACAATACCATTAACAACCAAAATTCAAATACGAAGACTCGAGCGAACTAGAGTAATACCAGAGACACTTACCAACCAGAGACAACCAGCTATAAATAATAAATTTAGACTAAAGTGAGAAGTTGTCAGTGGACAACACAACACCATCATTTTTAAATCGATCTTCTTCTGTTGGCTTACACCTATGTGCGTTGGTGCATTATAATTTATTGAATAATTGTTAATGCTTTGTTTATTGCTGCTTGGCACACGTCACCAAACTTTTTGATACTGGTCCAGTTCTTGATGTTCCTAAGCCATGATAGCTGTTTACGTCCGATGTCCCTTTTGCTTTCTATCTTTCCTTCGAGTATGAGCTAGGGAATTCGATATTTTGGCCCCCTTAGTTTGTCACCCAGACACCCAATCTTGCGCTGCTTTTAGCCTTTAAGCTATTGAATAGTAATCTGTCCACTCCTGCCCTTCTCAGTTGATAGTTAACCTCCTTGTTGGTAATGTGGCCCACTTATAGGATACAGAGCATTCTTCTGAGTGTCCACATCTCGAACGCCTCTATCTTGTTAATGCATGCTGCCTTTATTGTCCAGGTTTCTTCTCCATACAGTAGGACTGGTCAAACGTAGCATTTGACTATTCTGTGGCGGATTTTTAAATTTTGGTTTTTATCGCATATGAAGGGACGTAGTTTGTTTGAATGCCTGTCTGGGTTGTTCTACTCTACTCTTGATCTCTTGTAGTGGGTCCCATCTGTCGTTTACTAGAGTGCCTAGGTATTGCGTACTCTTTGCGTATTGCGTATTTCTTTCGATTGTTTCCCCCTCTACCGTGATGGACGCTCCTGCCTGATTATTATGGCTCATTATTGGATCTGTTCATTCTTAGTCTGGCCTCTCACTCCTTTCTATTTATGTTGTTTATTAGTAGCTTTAGGTCTTGCTGGTTGTTTGCTATGATCACTGTGTCGTCTGCATATCTTATATTGTTTATTTTTCTAGAGAAAATCAACGATCAGTTAATCAACGACCAGTGATCATTTTTCAATTCAGTTTCGTGATCAGCGACTTCTAAAACCCCTAAATCCCAAGTATCAACAAAATTGAACGCTTTTTCGAAAAATTATCGGCCATATTGCATCCGGCATTTTGAATTTTGAAATCAGTTTCTTGATCGGCGATCTCAAGAACGTGAGGAGACCAAAAATCACAATATTTGAACGATTCCTTCATATTTTGGCCAGCTTTTTGGGATTTCAGACCACTGCGCGGCGGACAGAAAACCTCGGGAGATACCACAAACGATGGTTACTATGTTCAAATCCAAGCAAAACCGAGGTATGTGCATTCCATCTTAATAACCGCCTTGCAAATAAAGACCTGAATGTCCCATTCTGTGGTAAAAGAGTAAAACACAACAGCCACCCCAAATACCTTGGCGTAACACTAGACCGGTCCCTAACATAGGAAAAACATTTGGAGATAACTGGACCAAAACTAAATACTAGAAACAACATGATTGGAAAACTGGCTGGGAATACTTGGGGAACAATAGCAGAAACAAGATCAAACAACGGCAGCTCAATCACTTGTTCTATCAACGACAGCATACTGTGCGCCAGTGTGGTACAAGAGTTCTCATACTAACAAAGCTGATGTCCACCTCAATGATACCATGAGAATCATATCAGGAACCCTGAATTAGGAAGTTCACTCCGGTACCTTGGCTCCACACAATAACGAATTTAGCACCAGCAGACCTGAGGAGACAACAAGCTACTGTTCGCGAATGGGACAAACTACACGACCCTAAACACCCTACAAATCTGCCAATCCATATGATATTGGATAATATTCCAGGCCGCAGTCTTAAGTCCCGAAAACCCATCCGGCAAGATGAGGTATTAACCCATCACGAACCATTTCAGAAGCTTGGAAAACCAAGTGGACATCCAATCATGATTTGTAGTTGAAATTTGATTTGATTTGTCATCATGAACATAATGACCATGAGGATCCTATCGTTCCTCTCGCAGGAATGGAAATGTCTAGGAAAGCATGGTGTAGCCTTAACCGTATCAGAACTGGCCACGCCAGATGCAAGTCCATGTTGTACAAGTGGGGACTCTCGGACACCCAGGAATGCAACTTTGGAGCGCCAGATAAAAAACCGTAGCTCATATAGCCCACGAGTATCCAATAAGAAGGATTGGAAGGATGGAATTTGAAGGAGAATGGAACGAGATACTGAATGCCACTCCTGCTGCCGTGAATTGGTTGACCTCGCTAGATATCGATCTAACCCATAGCCTATATTTCAAATGTATTCGTATAATATATTTATCTTGACTGTTAGTCAATCTGTAGAAGTGATAGTTTTATACACATATATGTACATACTCTATTTATATTATAATCTAAATTATATCTATATTTATAAATGAATTTTGAGATCGCCATACGATAAATATATAAATAGATATAAATGTCCGTAGATATTACAGATCACAAATCTATATGAATATAAATATAAAAGTTTTTTTTTGTTTAATCGAATACAAATTATTCTGAAACTTCTACAACTATTCTGCCTTTATTAAATCGGCGCCAAGGGGGAGCCACATTGACCGTACCCTAATTACGGCTATGTCGATTATTTAAAAAAAACAAGGTTTCTTATAGGAAAACTATGTCTCTAGGAAAACCGATGTTCCACTGAACGTAATTTAAGAAACGCCGGCGTAATCTCTATTATGTATTTGCAATGCGTGCTTTATTAGTGTTTGGCGACCAGTCTAAAATCATTAGATAACAAGGTTTCTTATAGGAAATCTATTTCTCTATGAAAGTCCGTGTTCCGCTGAACATAATTTGAGAAACACCGGTCTAAACTATGTTATGTATCTACTATTTTATATCTTATATATCTACTATATTGCTGTTTGGCGACTTGTAATGCTGACGTATTCAGAAGGACGTATTTCCTTTATTTTGTCCCTCTTTACTCGATCTCGAGACCCGGAAGCTCGACTGTCTATTTTAATTCCGGATAGCTAAACACAAACTGGCCCATTATGTAACGCTCCATAAAACAAATTGCACCACGCCTATGAAAACCCATCGATTTTACATCGAATCTTCAATATTCTCTAGAAACAGAAATTCCGTATTTATTATTGATTTACTAATCTGGACTGTCTAACCAAACCTTTGATATTTACTTAGACTTTATCTAAACTAATTTAATGTGACTAATTAAATAATTTTATATGGCACACAAAATTATTATTCAAAATTATTATATAATTATAACAAAATCTATTCTAGTTGTGTGTATAATATCTAGCATGTAATAAAAAAATCTAATATATCTATAACAAACATAGGAATATCTATTGTTTAAGTTATATTACATAATGCTTAACTTTAACTTCCTACTCCCTTATTCCTCTATATAGAAGACTAGAAGATATTCAAGACTATATATGAAGTAGGAGTTATAAGTGTATTGCTTAACTAATATTATCCATGTGAAGTTACTCAATATATAATGAAAATATAATTTTATCGAGATATCGACTAATGTAGTTCACTGGGTTTATAGTTAACAATTAATTAATATTCAGAAAATATATGTCTCAGTTTCCTTTTCTGTTAATTCCCTGCGGGCGATTAAGAAAAAAACTTATCTAACCGCATTAGAACGAAATCCTCGACGTTGGGGAAATAGCGTTCCCCAGACGGTTTAAATCACATCCTGCAAGCCGGGGGGAAAGTCCTAGACTAGACGAGGCCGCGTCTCGCGGTGAATTCGCTCTGGTAGCAGGATTCAATTTCGGGTGTCCTTGAGCCTCTTATGAATGAAGGCTGTGGCGCACGCACTGTCCTTACTGCGTGCGTATTGATTATGTCTAGAGGCAACCTAGCCTGCACCACTATCGACTTATACTAAACGACTATATAGGCATTGCTTTTTCATTATAAATCGCTTGGAATTAATAATCAACTATCAGAAAATTGCTAAAGATAAACTAGACTAGATCGAGAAGGTTGCACCAATAGGACTAAACAGAAATAATAGATAGATATGGATTGGATAAAGAAGGCTAGACATTCAAGACTAGACACAGAAGATAAGCTAGACATAAGCTAATAAGCTAGACAAATAGGACTAGATGACAATGATAGAAAAGGCTAGGCATACAGGGCTAGACGATAATGGTAAACAAGCCTAGGCATACACGACTAGACAACAAAGCTATACAGATAAAACTTATTACCGTAAATATGCTAAAGAAACTAGAAATACTAGACTGGCTATCCGCTACTATTGTAAGTCAATTGTATCTACATTAATCTAGCATATCTAGAATTTCTATTCTTGTCTGTAGTGACTAAAAAATACTCGACTAAAGTATATTAAAGCACGAGTTCAGTAAGCGCGATTTTTCAGCACGCGTCCAAGTTTTTTCTAATGGACAAATGCTGAGAAACGCCTTAGATACGCGTCTTTTAGTATTTTGCGTAGTATTTTTTCTATTTTGTACCCTTTTGTGCTATGTTAGGACATTTCTAAATAGAAAAATCGCCCATGCATATTTAGAAAATTTTATGGTGGTTCGTGACACTGATAATTGACATTTCACTGACACTTGAAATTAATTTAAAAATTAAAATGGGTGAGAAAGTATCTTGTACTCCACCTGAAATTCAGGAAATTGCTTCTAATACGGTGAGCAATTTGTTGCCGGACAAATCACGTCCACGATATGAAAAAGAATATATTAAATTTAATGAGTGTTGCAATGCAAATAAGGTTACTGTTGTTTCGGAAAATGTTTTACTTGCTTACTTCGAATTACAACGTAAGAACTATAAACCAACAAGTTTATGGACGATATATTCTATGTTGATGTCTATGTTTATCCATATATTCGTCCATAACCGCGCTTAGCGCCACCCGTGGCCAAAAAGACAACTTCGTCTCCAACAATAGTGTATAATAACAACAGGCAACAACAAAAAGTAATTTATTAAAATATACAATATATACTATCTCGCATTTCCGGCAGATTTCACGCTGTCATAACCTTTGAACGGCATATAACAGAGACAATCGATTCAGCGTTCCAAAATTAGTCGGAAAACGTATATAAAATTCCTTTGGAAGCTTCCGATTAAGAAATACCATCGACACGGGAAGTCAATACCGTCAATACCAAAATGCAAGAATATCGATGTTGATAAAATCGCTATTTTTATAATTATAGCAAAATTTAAAAACGTTTCTGCATGCATTTTTCCTGCTGATTACAAATATTCAAGTTATATTTCTCTAGCCCTTTCCATTCGCTATCGCCTACAATAATTTAGTAAAATTTTAACAAATTTTGGCACTCGAGTAGGTAGAGATCGAGAAGTTTTTTTTTTTTAAATTTTTGGAAATTTTTTTCGTGATTGCTACCCGAAGGAAATCGAAGTGCTGAAAACGGTTTTCCACCTCTCTGAAGTTACAAATAAACAAGTTTTATATATTTTTTCGCTGTACACCATCTCGCATCTCCGACTGATTTCACGCTGTCATAACTTTTGAACGGCTCACCACAGAGACTTCTAGTCTTCTATTCAGTTAACAAATACCATCGAGACTCGAGTCTAGACCGCGGAAACGACGAAATGCGAGAAAATCGACTTTGTCAAAATCGTTATTTTTTGAGTTACAGGAAGATTTAAAGACGTTTCTGAAAGTATTTTTGCTGCTGATTACAGATGTTCAAAATATATTTCGCTAGCTCTATCGCCTGCAAGAATTAAATAAATTTTTAAGAAATTTCGCCGCTCGAGTAGAGATCTCGGAAAGTCGTGAATTTCCCGCGGACAATCTTAGTGTATCAACAGGAAAATGACCTTCTGAAAACGATGCCGCAATCTGTTTTTGATTATCTGCAACCGTTTCCGAGACATCTACTTAGCAAATCTAGAATCGGGTAAATTTCAGTTTGAAATTTCTCGACGAATTATGTACACATCGACTTGTTCGTCTTGTCGAGTAGTTTCTGTGTTCCGAAAATGATTTCGTTGTTGTTTACCGTTTTTGAGAAAATTAAAAAACCGAACATTTTTTTCGAAAAAAATTTGGCGAATTTTTTGGAAAATTTTGTCGCAATTTTGTTTTAGTTCCCCGAAGGAAATCGAAGCGCTGAAAACGATTTTCGAGTTTATTTCGCTCAGAAGTTACAAATAAACATGATATATACTGTTGCGCTATTATAAGCGGTCTCTTCGTTTTCGCCGTCCGGTTTTTTACAAAACTACATATCTCAACGAAACTATTTTCGGCACGTTGAAACTATACTACAAGACGGGCAAAACGATGTGTAATTTGTTTGGAATGATTCAATTTTTTACTGTGAAATTCAAATTTTGATGATTTCAAATTTTCGCGAATTTCGACTTCACTAGTTATCGAGTTTCACTTATCTCGAGAACGGTTGCAGGTAATTAAAAAGGGATAGCTTCATCGCTTTTAGGAGGTCATTTCCCTACGGCTGCACTTAGATTTCCCAGTTCTCTGCTCGGACCAAAGTTCGCAATATTTCGCTCGATTTTGCCAATTTTATCAAATCGTGTCTTGCGAACGGAAGCTGTTAGTAAAATGCAAATTATATATTTAAAACCACCAGGGAAAACACTTCAAGACACACTTTGAAATTTTCCATTCACTTGATGACAAGAAATGTGACCAGAAATTTAAGAGCCGTCAATGTGACAATTTTTAAGACAACAAACACACGAATATTTGTTGAACATGGAAGCAACATGGAAGCTTTATTTTTGCTTTCCAATCTTAGTTCAATAGTGCCAAAGACGATTAACAGTTAAGTTAATTAAGAGTTGCGCCAGTTAAAAAGTCCGCAACCCAAAGTTTAAATCAAATCAGTATTCTGCACCTTACCCAACGTTTTTGGGCCTTGAATCCATTCTCAATTTATGCACTTCAGTAGGTTATATAAAATAATAAAATACTTTTTTATTTCGCAAAATACATGTTAATATATACAAATAAATGCTAAATAACGGCGTAACTGGTCATGAAGTTGTTAGAAGTGTCACCTTTGGCGCTAGTGCTGTTGAGCTCGGATCGAATTGGGATGTAGACATATCTAAATATTATAAATTGCAGGCCTTATTGTAACGGATAGCTCAGGGCTATGTACCTAAAGAGTCGAAGATTTTAGAAAAAGAAGATATTCATAAATTTATAAGGGACGCAGATCTTACCTGGTCTTGAAGGTGGGTAAATGTGCATGTATATCGCAACTTTGTAATGTCCGTGGTGTGAGCGTTATTTCTCCAGAATCATCTAATGTAATGTAAATCCAATAAATGTTTTGGATCACTCCGCTAATAGCCCACGTTAGACTACAGCGCCACTGTCAAACATTTGTTGACAGAAAAAATATAGACAAACCAGTGGCTAAAAAAATGAGGAAGATGACTAAAACCCGACAATGCGCATGCTTATGATTTTTAAAACAATCGGAAATTTCAAAACGACTGTAGAGATTTTTAACCAACAAACGAGATCGGCACCGAGATGGAAGCCTAAACTAATCTAAAACATACAGTGGCGGGTAGACAGTTTGGCACTGAACGAATTACTCCTTTCAAAATAAGGGTTAGGGTTAAACTGGGATATGAGACATCATACGTTCAGCGCCCCCCGTGCCACAATTCAAAGTCACGGAAATTGACATAAAACCTCCAGAGACGCGTAAAAAACGCCACGGCAGCTACAGATTTGAACAAAATGGATGGTTAGATTAGGTTATATTAGGAATAGATAAATCAAGACCACATTGATTCGACATCTCGATTAGAAATAAGGAAAATATTACACTTTCTAGTTATATACAGATCAACTTATATACAATATTTCTTAAAAACATTTTAAATTTTCAATACAATTTGAATACCCATACGTTACTCTTTGTAAGAGACAACAAATTTCACTGATTTGTTGCTTTTCACTGCTTTAAAGGTTTATTGCACATGCGCTAGTTTTATTTCGGAAACTGCCACCTAACGTGGGCTATTACTTGTGTTTACAAATGTACACAAGTGTACACAAATGTTTTTAATAATTGTACCATTGATGGACAGAATTTGAATTAAATATATGTTATATCGTTTTTACCATGAAATAATTAAATTCGTGTATTCGCGATTTCCATACTTCACATAACCTCAAAACTATCTAGCCGAAAATTTGACACTGACAGCTCTGAATTTCAGGACCAACCTTGAAAAAAATAACTCATGACAGCACTCGGCGAGCCATAACCGCATGCATATGAGTGCTGTTATGAGTCCATTACAGACGCAAAATAGAAAAAAGACTTTACAAAACCCACAACACTAGACGAACAAGACTAGACCGACGGACAAGTTTGCTTAGGCAAATCAAGTTATAAAAATCTAGTTATAAAAATCTAGTTATACAAATCTAGTCATACAAATCTAGTTATACAAATCTAATTATGCAAATCTATACAGACAAGAATTGAGCCGTTAATTTTGAAAGTGACCTAACTCTATTTATGTTCGAATCGAGATATTGAAGGGTTTGCATTGGGTAAAATTTAAAAATATGGGTAACAGATAACATAGTTGACTAATGTTTTGGTGTTTCTAAGGGTGTCAAATTTATCACACCAATTAGCATATTTAACGTTATTTACGAAATAATATGTTTTTCATGGCTGTAAATGGACTTGGGCCACTTTCAAAATCAATGAAATCACGTTTCCAATTCTTAAGAAAGCACAAGTCCATCCATCCATAAAATAAATTTACCTTGAAATAAAGATAAATATATACACTTCCGGGCAGAAGGACCTTGTGGTCGATAGCCCTTTGTATAATGCATAAAGTATACAATAAATAAATATAATTTTAAATTTAATATTGAAACGCAAACGGAAATTATATAATTAAATTAAATAATATATATATATATATATATTTATATTTATATATATATATATATATATTTATATATATATATATATATATATATATATATATATATATATATATATATATACACTTTTATGTTATAAAATCAAGAATTATAAATAACAGTTGTTAAATAATTTTTACATTACTATTAATATTGTTTTATTAATTATTATTCAGTCTTCTCCAGTTTGTGTATGCGGGAGGGATAGGTATGTGGGCAGGTGGTATACTATGTGGTATACAAAGGTGGTATACCAGAATTCCTTGTATTTGAGATTTGTGAGTGGTCTCGTATTTTTTTGTATTTTTACATTGAAATTCATATTCGAAGTTTTCTCTTCATAAGTTTTCTCTTGGGATATTTTAATATATTCATATTCTCATACAGTTTTTTTGCAACTTAATTTGTTATAAACAAATTATTCACGAATTAGTGAAAATTACAATGGTATATCAGGAGACCCATATGAATCCATTAACAAATCTAAACTGAAATTTGAAATTAAATTGTTTATAATAAATTCATTGTACATTCATTGATAATTCAACTGCTACATTAATAATTAAACATAAAGCTTACGAGATCGCATAAACTTTAATTGCATATTTTCCATATCGGTTTGAAACTCTCTCACAATCAGTGGGACGCCACTTTCAAAATAAACTTTTTCGTCATTTCTTTATCCCAGCAAATTTTGATGTTACAAAATCTTAATGATTTTAAATATATTAGTAACAAGTTACTTCAGTTTAAAAAGATCAAGTAAAAATCTAAGTATTAAGGTAACTAACTCAATATTTTTGAAAAAATAAACGGCTCAATTCATGGGCAGAACTGGACTAACAAGACAAACAAATCTGGACAGACAGGACTAGGCAGACAAGAACTGATATATAAGACTAGATAGACAAGCTCAGTTTAATGGCAAATTTAGGCTGTTTATAGACTGGGTAGTAAAATTCTAGATAGCAAACAAGTTTAAAATTAGTACTTCATATCTCCCCTATTTTCTGCACTGTTTTCCTCGTCAGTGCACCCTTTATGTGATAGTTTACAAGCCGCATGCTCTAATTAGGGATATTTTTTAAACCCTCTATTTAACGCTTTTAACCCCTTATACTAAGATGAAATTTTTATTATCTGTACGACTGAATCATAATAAAAATAAGAAGAGATGAAATCATCCAAAAATCGATTACGTTATGGCAAATAATGTTATATTTTTATTAGTCTGGTCTTATCTGTTCCAGTAGCTTTATATTTGTCGGGCATTTTTACGGCTCTTTTCGCATCAAATTAATACATTTTCAAAGCTTTTTACACCAATAAAACCTGTCGGGAACGTATTTATAACTCATTTTTTTTTCCTTTACTCTCACACAAGAAATATGATTGATTATATTTCAGTTACCTGAAATATTTCTTTGATCGCGCCTTCTGCTCACCTTTCTCCCGCACTTTTTTCTTTTTAGGGTAAATTCAATAAACAACAATTCAAACTTTTTCTACCCAGTTCTGTAGAACTTTGGTCTTATATGTATAACGGCATAAGCAAACATGCATAGTATAGACTAGTCTATCTTAGATTCTTAAACGGATAGATTTATTGTTCTAAACATGTCTGTCTAGTCTTATTTTTAGAAATACGTGTCGTCTAGACCAGCGTTTCTCAAACTTTTATACACGCGACCCAAATAGTTTTCTAGGAATTAGAGTACGACCCATAAATTTCTAAATCTTTTTTTAGATGTTTATGTTTAATTCTCTAATTAATTTTGTTTGTTATTTATTAATTTCTTTGTTTATTTATGAAAACAGTTCCATTACGCGGGCCATTAAATATTTAACGCGACCCATAGTTTGAGAAACGCTGCTCTAGACTAGATAAAAACTTGATCAACTAGTTTATTTAGTTTTATTTTTTTAGTCTCGTCCTATATGTATATCTTTGTCTTGCCAAGACTATAGACTCGTCTAGTTAGTCTTATCTGTCCTTTGTCTTTATAGTCTTATGTTTATAACCCTGTATATTTTGTCTTATCTATCTTGGCCTGAATATTTAGTTTTGTTTATTCAGTCTTGATCTTTTACCTTGTCTTTTTGGTGGCGTTCATGTATAGGGTCTTCCAATAAGAGGTTCCATTTTCAATAGCCCGCCGTATTAACAGTGGTCATGAGTCAACCTGTAAATACTTGACGGATGACAAGTAAAAACTACGCCGTTAGTAAAAATGGAACGATATACACAACAACAACGCATGGAAATTATTAAAATTCACTACAAAAATGGTGAAAATTTCGCAGTTACAGTTTGCAAAACTAAAGCATTTTTGAATCGTCGTGAAGCACCTTCTCGACCAGAAATTGTGAAACTGGTAGAAAAGTTTGAGCTGTTTGGACAAGTTAGTGATGTGAAGAACGGAACTCGTGCATGTCGCTCAAGCACAACTGAGAATATTGCTGTTGTAGCCAATAGTGTTGAGGAAAACCCAGGTTTGTGCATTTCTGGTCGATCTTTGGAATTGGGCATTTCACAAACGTCATTACACCGTATTTAGCATAAAGACTTAGTTTTTAACGCTTTTAAAGCTCAGTTAACATAAGAACTCACGCGTACCGACCATCAACAACGTCGTGTCTTTGCTGATTGGATCCTTAAAATGTATCAAACTGATCCGGAATTTTATCGAAAAATCATCTAGAATGATGAGGCCCATTTCCACCTCGGAGGCTACGTTAACAACCAGAATTGTCGCATTTGGGGATCGAAAAACCCAAGAATTATTGTCGAAAAGCCTCTCCATTATAAACGTGTGATTTTTTGGTGCAGTTTTTGGTCTGGCGGGGTTATTGGACTTTACTTTTTCGAAAATGAGACTGGAGCAATTGTTACGGTGAATGGATTGCTCTATCGAACGATGTTTAATGATTTTGTATGGCTGGAATTGGAAAATTTTAATGTGGACGACGTTTATTTTCAACCAGACGCCGCTACGTGCCACATAAGTAACGATAGCATCGCTCTTTTGCGTGAAAAGTTTCTCGACCGCGTGATTTCTCGAAGAGGCAATCTCAATTGGTTACCAAGATCTGGTGATTTAACACCTCAAGACTTTTTCCTTTCTTCTTCTTCTTCAGCTTTTAAACATCCACTGCAGAACATAGGCCTCCTTCATCTTTTTCCAGATCGATCTGTTTTGAGCGGTGTGCATCCAGTTCTTCCCAGCTAGCAGCTGTAGGTCATCTTGCCTGGGGTCTACCAACACTTCTTTTTGTCTTTCTGGGTCTCCACTGCATTATTTTATTGGTCCATTTCACGTCATCTCGGGCAACATAACCTTTTTTCCTTTGGAGCCACGTAAAAGATAAGGTCAATGCCAATGACCCATAATCGATTAAAGACCTCAAAGATGGTATTCAAGAAGTTATCGAGGCCGTGCGGCCGTAAATGTGCGAATTGGTAATGGAAAATTTATGGCATACCCTCCTCTTTACAATTAAATAAACATCCGATGATTTCGTTTAAAAATTCTCGTTTTTTTCACAAATCAAAATGAAACCTCTTATTAGAAGACCCTTTATTATATACGTAAGCAAACTTTTTATTATTTTAGACCCTCCAACCCTCTGTACAAGCAAAAATAAATCGTGATTAGTTATATTATTACTTAGTTTATTCTCTCTAATCTTATATCGTGTGTGTAACCTTGTCTAAGTACATTTCTATATTTATTCTCGCCAGTTCAAATCTTTCTAATTCAGACTATATGTTACATTACAATGTAATATAAATTACAATGTATCAAGATAAATGGCTATGTATTGTTTTCGTGTACAAAATAAACATATTTATATTTGAAAACATTGTACGTAAGTAGAGCGAGCCAAACTAGACGATTTTCGTAGAAAATAAGCTTTGAAATAGACGCACGAGGCGAAACACGACGGCCGCAGCTGTCAAGCAGCGTTTTTGAATTGCAATAATACATTTCATTGGAGACTCCTCGACTTTCTATCTTTTACTAAAACTTTCAATAGACTTTTATTTTACCTTAGCAAACCATAAGATGAATCTAGACAGTTTATCGAAATTATTGATTTTCATTTTAAATTTTTATCAATTTCAGTTAATATATTCTTGAATACGGAAGATAGATCCCTGGTCATTATTAACCAATTTTACTTTGTACAATAAGGATTGTTATTATTTTTATTCTTGAATGTGAATGGGTTACAATTTTTAGTGACTGTTTCGTTAAGCTTTATCTTACATTAGAAAAAATAAGATAAAACTAGACAGAGTATAGAAATTATTGATTTTCATTTTTATCAATTTCTATTAATATATTGTTGAATGTCCCATTCACATTTACCATTTGTATAAAATATTGATTTAGCTTAAAATGTATTTAGTAAATTATTTAATATACAGATTGTATTGTTTTTGTGGCGTGTTAACAGTGTAATAATTAATGTAATTTAATAATGTAGTGGAGATATAAATTTTCCATTTTGCACTTGCAAAACAATTAGAATTAGGGAACAACAGTTACGTCCAATTTCGAACTAATGTAATTATCGTAAATTTGTGGTAACCATTAAGACGTCCGAAATTGCACAAACCGCGAAAATGTCTAACCTTCAAACTTCTCACTGTCTGCGATTTATTGTTTTTTTTTTTATATATACGATTTCGTTTTACACAAATTTAGGACGTAACCGATAATAAAACGTTCGTTTTAATTGTTCACAATTTATGTAACCTTTAATATCAACGATTTTATTACGCCAATTAATTTTATTTTAGCGAAAATGTCAAGAAAATTAAAAAATATGATTTTTTTTCTTATTCTTGTTCTAGTTCGAAACGAAATAAAACTTTTATTTTTTTGTGAAAATAATACAGTATTCAAAATTCAAAACAGTAATACAGTTTTCATAATCTGAAAATATAGCACATGTGTAGATTTCATATTTATTAAACTAGAAAAAGCAAGCGCAGAACTACAAAAACAATGCCAGACATACAATGCTAGACGGTATAGGTAGACTGGCAAGACTTGGTATATGATAATACAGGCAAGATTTATTTTCAATTAGTAAAACCATACATCAATATAGATAATCATATAAACTTAATAAAGTCAAAAAGCAAAGCTGTGCTGATGAGAGATAAATCTCGAAACGCGTCCACAGATGGCTATCCACTTAAGGTATCGGAAAGACATGATCTTAAAAACAATGTTATTTTTATGGTTTTTGTTGAGTGCCACGAAGGTGGATTGAAAGCTTTAAAATAACAGACAAATTTCACACGAGTTTTTTTTTTTTAGTTCTAGAAAGACTCATTAGTATTATAGAGCTCCGGAAAGGTTGAGTATATTTATATATTTAAGCTTTGTTCCGACATTATTAAGTTTTTAGGCAAAATTTATATTCAGACACGGCTATATAAACAAGACAAGAATGTTCTGTCTAATCGTAAATGGAACAGACAAGACTAATTACTGCCGAATTAAACTAGTTTATCTAAACTAATCATGTAAGGTTATACGACAAGACTAGTTCAACACGACTCACTACACATGTTGAAAAAATGCTACACATACCAAAATATACAGACTAAACAGATAGGCGTAACACAGGCTAGAGAAGGTAACACAGGCTAGACAAACAAGACTAGACACATAAGACTTATCAGATGAGACTAGACAGAAAAGACTGGGCAGACAAAACTACAAACACAAGACTAGACAGACAGGACTAGACAGACAAGTCTTGGCAGACATGACTAGACCGACAAGACTTTTTTTGCGGCTAGGGGTAACTCCACCAGCCTGAGTGCGGAGCTCTCATCCACTAAACCCCTAGTCCACTTGGCGATATTGTGTTCCCACCCCGGAATCATTATTATCTTCAGGGTGGATCGCCCGAAGAAGCTTTTCTCTCTCTAGGCCTACCCCTAGGTATTTAACCTTGAGATCTTCCCGGCTGTTATTTCTTCCGCTTCTACTATTGTTAGGACGTTCTTCATATAGTTATGTTATGCACCCATTCTTCTTCACTAGGTAGCATGTGGGCAAGGGGGCAGTTGTCATCGTTAATAATCTTAAGGGACCCTTACAGCATGGCCCTTCGAAAAATAGCAGATTTTCGCGATTTTTTTTATGTTTAGGATAAACTAACCCTCTGATTTTTTTTTACAAATTAATGTACTAATCGAAAATACAAAATGATTTTTTTAAATTGATTTATTTATTGTTTAACATTTTTTTATTAAATTTAATGTGGCGTTGAATAAGAAAGATCCATGATAGCGGACGTAGTTTTGATCTGAAACAAAAATATCAAGAAGATTATTAATCTGTAGGAAAGTATCTATGTTCGTTCCTATGTAAGCTTTTTTTATGAAATTTGAAAAAATGGTGGCGGTTTGACAAAAAGGTATCGAATTCAGCCTAGTTTTTCGACAAAAATTGAAAGATTTAAAAAAAAAGCTTCCATAGGAACATAAAGAATGACATGAAGAATGTTCAGTCCAAATTTCATAGGGCTAGCTAGAAAACTGTTCCTTTGAGAGTGGAGACCGTTTTGAAAAACACCATTCCGAAACGCGTTTAAAGTTTGGAGTGAGAGATTTTCAAATAAATCAATCGTATACTTACGATCAATCGGCTATGCCAGGTCCATACAATATTCCTTCTGCTTCCTCGAACTCTTTATTTTCGGCAAAAATTTGGTTTCGACGAGCTGTCCTGGCTTCTTTGCTGTCCAGAGAGCTTCGACGTTCCGCGGCTGCGCTGCGCTCTTCCCTGTACTTAGCAGCAAAGTCCGCGGCAATATAGTGCCCCCATTAACTCCAGAATTTTAAGGATTGGATCATTTTTCTCATTGAACGTACAAACTGCGCAATACGTTGCGATTTGCACAATTGTTTTCCCACAGCATATACCTATGTTTGGGGGCGAGTTGCCTGAGGCAACGATTGAAACTGTCTTTATTGTTTTGAGTGTTTGCGCCCGTACATCTCTCTAACAAATCTTCTGTGGTCAAATCTTCGCAAATCAGCTTCAAAATCACTTGCACATCGTCGTCAAGCACTGGTGGATGAGAATATTTTTCCAGAAATCCAGAGGCCTCAGCTTTGCGCCATTCGTACCACGAATCTTCTCCCGAAGGGCAAAACTGATGCTGAAGATTTGCATCAGTTGAGCTTTTGTGATAAAACGTCCCCCAAAATGCTTTCCTCGTATTTTCAACGGAATCTGAGTTTCAACAAACTGCTAACCAATAATAATCGTAAAATTTTTTTAGTAAGTTTAGTATCAATTGCACTTTTTTCGCTTCGTTCTTAGCAGGTTTCTGGTTGTTCTTTTTTCTGCTGTATCTGCAATTTGCTATTTGGCTTTCTTCAATTGAACCAACCTTTTTCAGGCTTCGTTTCCCATTTTAAAAACACGTTTTTCACGTGCAAAACGCGTTCCTTCGTTTTTACGGTAAGATCGCCACCCTAAGGCTTGCTTTCATACAACATCTTGACCGTCTTTGTATCTCCATCTCCAATATAAAATCCATGTTTTGCGCTATGTAGTTCCTCAGATCTCCTGAACATATCAATTATAAACATATCAACTTCCGTTTTTCCGGCGCTGCATTCGTGATTCACGTTGCAATCCGGTTCGTGCGTATCATTCCACACCTCGAATTCGACATTGTTCTCTCTTCCCTTCCAAATTGGGCAAGCTTCACAAAATTTTAACTTAACAGCAACGTCCAGGATTTTATTGATACATATTCTTATCACAAACACGATACCTCTGCGTGAAGTAAAACCGCGCTTTGACCAAGATCTATCACCAGACACTGTGAGTATATCCGCCTGATTTTCCGCTTCCAATTTTTATTTCCTTCGGTGCCCGCTTTTCGGATAACGGCCTCGTAGATCGATTTTACAGCAATGTGCATTGTTTAATAAGTTGTGTTATTAAAAGTTGAAGGCAGGTCCATCAAAGCGACAAATTTTTTGATGGCATATATACCGATGCCGAGCATTCGCATGACGTAACAGAAACGACGATTGATTTCGTATGCATTTTTTATCAGCGGACAAGACTTTATCTCGGTTCTCACACAAACAATCAACACAAATTGTGAATCCTAATCGTCGGATCGACTTTTTATAGAACTTCACGTCACTGTTACACTTTTTACATTTTAATAACTGTTGCATAGCGCCGAAAACTAAACAAAATTTCGATCAAAACGTAGCTGAATGTTTGGTCGATTTTAACCTCAAAATCCTTCAAAATCACCTGTCGTAAAGGTCTGCTTCTCGATCCCTTCTATCTACCGTTACAGATCTCTTTGGCGCTTCACTCGTATGTGTATCCATATTGGATGTTGAAAGCGAACTGATGTACTTTGCCCATTTACTGCGACGTTGCAGAGCTAAATCCCGGCAGGTGCAAAGGTACGCATCCAGGTTGATTCAGTGACCTTACACGTGTTCAAATCTCACTCATGCGCAATGGAAATTGCACATTTGAATCAACCCCTAATATGTCTGCAATCAATTATGTAATCTGCAATTGTACATATCCGTTTAATAATAATACCCACTATGCAGCTCATTTTCTCAGCTTGTCTGCTCTGGTCTTGTTTGTCTAAATCCCATAATCTCATTTAAATCAACCCGTATATGCAAATATACCCACCCCTCATTTTGAATTTTCCCGCGCTCGCTACCGCGCCATCTACGCACACACGCTAGTGCACGTTCAGAACTACTGATAAGACGTGGCGTCATCTACACATACTCGCTCGGACACGTTCAGATTTATTTTGTTTAGGATATCCCCATAAGGTGCTTGGTACTAGATTTACATGTCATTTCCCATGAGGTGCTTGACACTATTTTTTACATGTAAATCCCCATAAGGAGGGAAAGATAGTTCCTTTTAAAACCTCCTCCTTATGGGGATTTACATGTAAAAAATAGTGTCAAGCACTTTGTGGGAAATTACTTTTAAATCTATTGTCTATTTTTTTTAAGAATGCAGTACAGGGAAGATAGGGCTTATTTGACCTTGTTCTTTGATTGGCTTAAATCGAGGAGGAGTTCACACCGACGATATTTACTTCTCCATCTCAACCTCTCTTCTCTCTATCTTTTCACATACATTTGCAGCTGTTAGTTGTCAATGGCTGCCGTGTCAATTCACAATTGGCAAGATATCTGTTTGTATCATTCAGATATTTTGCGTTTTTCTCCATTTATTTGTTTGTATTTTATTACTATTGTTGCCATTTGGTGTATTTAATCTGTATTTTTCTTTTATATTCAAGTAACTATATTTGAATTTAGCGTCAAATTTGGTAACTAGATTAAACATTTGTCATAGTGTAAATCAGGTTTCTAGTTACTGCATTCTTAAAAAAATGGACAATAGTACCAAGCACCTTATTGGGAAATCCTATACATAATAAATCTGAACGTGTTTGAGCAAGTATGTGTAGATGGCGCCACGTCTTATCAGTATTTCTGAACTTGGCCGAGCGTGTCTGCAGTTTCAAAATGTCACTGTGAGGGTCGCTTAAAACGCATAAGACATGCTTTCAAGCACCTGTGTACTCTTAGGAATTGTGTGAGATGGTAGTGGACATTATTGTATCCCAGCAGAAGGTATTATACCATTTGCCTAGGTCTTTGATGACTTTCTTAGTCCAGGCTGCCTTCTCTGCGTATTGTGTGCATTTCCTTTGTCACTTCTGAATTACGTCCACTTGATGTCTTCTCTTTCTTACTTGGTTTTCCTGATTTCCCTTTTTCTTTTTTCGACCAAGAATTCGATGTCCTTGATCGATGCGATAGCCACATACTATTCTTATAGTTTGTATGTGCTCCCATAACGTTTCTATATATTTTATGATTAAGGGTAAAGCCCCATATCTGTGCACCATAAAGCATGATGATGTGCGCGACTGTACCAAGGATTTTCCTTTTGGAGACCGACGGCCCCCTTACTTCTTGGCATCAGTTTTATAAGTGCTGTTATTGATTTTTCGGTTTTTATTGTTGCTTGTCTAACATGCTTGTCAACCATCCTCATATTATGATCGAACCCTTAGGTATTTCAGGGCCGCTTTTGTCTTGATTACTATGTTCCACGGTTTCAGTATGATGCTTTTTAACTTCCTGCCTCCGCATAGTATTACCGGTTCCGTCTTACTCTCCTCAACCTTTAGTTTTAACATTTTCGAGATCGTGTGACAAGACTAGACGGACAAGACTAGGCAGACAAGACTAGACAAACAACGCTACACATACAAGACTAAAGAGTAGAGACTAGAGAAACAAGACTAAACAGACAAGAGTAGACAGACAAGGCTAGGTGGATAGGACTGGTAAAATAGCCGTCTGATAAGCGGGAGACCTGGGTTTCACTACCGGCCGAGGCAGAGGCATTTTCAAGCAGGACGACACTAACCGTCCGAGCTGCCCATGCAGCGAAAATATGCAATATCTGGCTGGCTCACACTAAAACCCAAGTGGAAAAGGGGGTTCAGTGAAAAATTCATCCAAACCCACAATAAAAGGAGAGACTAGACAGGCAATACTAAACCAACTAGACAGAAATGATTATAGTCCATTTTTTTAAGAATGCAGTAACTAGAAACCTGATTTACACTATGACAAATGTTACAAAATGTAACAATCTAGTTACAAAATTTGACGCTAAATTCAAATATAGTTACTTGATTATAAAATTGGTAATTTATTAATGGTTTAATTAAATGTCTATTAAATACACCAAGTGGCAACAATAGTAATAAAATACAAAGAAATAAATAGAGAAAAACGCAAAAATTTAAATGATTCAAATAGATCAGATGACAATTGTGAATTGACACTGCAGCCTTTGACAACAGCATTGAATTTAAGTCTATTTTGCAACATGCATTGGCGTACGAAAAAAATATACTTGGAGTTAATTATTTTTTTCATCTTTAAATTTCAAATTATATATAAAACATTATTGTATAATCTATTATATTCATTTAATTACAATTCTTCTCAATTTAATTTAAAATTCTACGCCACTGACTGAAAATGTATGTGAAAAGAGAGAGATGGAGAAGTAATTATCGTCAGTGTGAACTTCTCCTCGATTTAATCCAATCAGAGAACATGGTCAAAAAAATCTTCCCTGTACTGCATTCTTAAAAAAAATGGACTATAGACATACAAGACGAAACAGACAGGACTAGACTGACCGGACTAAATAGACAAGAGTAGGCAGTCAGGACTAGACACACAAGGCTAGACTATACTATATAGAAAGGATTAGCCAGACAAAGCTAAGCAGACAAGGCTAAGCAGACAAGACTAGACGGACAAGACTAGACAGACAAGATTAGACATACAAGACTAGACATACAAGACTAGGCAGACAAGACCAGGCAAGCAATACTAGGCAGACAAGTATAGAGCAACAAGGCTAGATGGACAAGACTAGAGAGTAGAGAATAAGTAGACAAAACCATTTGAATAAAACATGAAAATGCAATTTATAAAATTTAAGCAGACGATACTTAAAAGGTCTAGTCTAATAATTATATCATACAATTTTATTAATTTGTGAATGAATTACTTGTAATTACTATATGTATTCTATGTAGGTCACTGGTTCAAATGTGGTTCTAATATTGTCTTGTGGTTTTATAAATGGAATTGATGTAACTGTTGGAAAGTTTGATAAAACTACGTATTCTCATCAAAAACTTATCATTTATAAGTTACATTAATCATATAGAGTTTATAACTTATCATTTATAAGATACATTAAGAGATGCATAATTCCTTGAACTTATTATTTTTTGACAGTAAACTGATTTTATTTTTTTAGTAGCCTGCAAACTATTAATTACTTTTTTCATTCAATTATTGTTAACACTGATTAGCAAACAAGCAAGTCATAATTTGTTTTTGATTGCGTGTAGACCGAATGCATATTGATAGACATATTTTAAAGTCTAGACACAATTCATTTATGCAATAAAACATGAATAATTTATTAAATTCTAAACTAAATCCTATATGACTTCCAGACTAGATCCTATAGATCGAAGAAAGACTTTCACCTAACAAATCTTGAATTAATTAAATAATTTCTAGATTTATTTATTAGGCAGTGGGAGGAGGTCCAGGTCCTAGTTAGGACTGTAGCACCATGGAGAGAGAGTGCGAGATATTTATTTATTAGGTTACAAGACTAGGACAACTTAGAAGTTTATAGATATATCTTAGATATATTCATAGTCATGTCTATTAGGTATTGTAAAGGAATTTATAATATTAATATAAATAAAACTTTAATTTTCTGAGAGTTTTATATCAACAATTTTATCATCTATATGGTTTTAATGAATAAATAAATTAATGGTATTCAAAGTCTAAGCATCAAGAATATGTAGACTTAGATTATAATTGATTTATTGTCTTGGCTTTCTAAAGGATATTTATTAATTAAATAAAGCTAAGCAAACTGAAAATAAAATCAGTCAATAATCGTAAAGTATCATATCGCGTACTAAATAACTTCCTATTTATAATAAAGCGTCTAGACCGAGAGACGGTCGATATAGCAGAGGCAAGACGATAGATGACGCCGCAATCGCGACTACTACAGACTAAACGCCTGCTGACAAACACGACGAAAGAGACAAACAAGACAATAATTTTTAAGTGCGCCAAATTAACAAACACTCATTCAACAAGACACTACAAATTCTACACAAATATTAAATAGTCTGTCTAGTTTAATCTTACACGAGTAGTTCTCTTATCTATCTATTATTTAGTTCAGTTCGTTATATTGTCTCACCTGAGTCCCAGTCTTACCTGATTTTGATGTATCTCTTATTTCTATTTTAGTCAGTCTAGTCTAGCTTGTCTAGTCTAGTGTGTATAATATGTCTAGTCTCATATGCCTTACGTGTCTACTTCTGTTTGTGTGTCTAGTATACCTGATCTTGCCTAATTTAGTTTTGTCTGCTTACAATTAGTCGTGGTTTGATATTAATGGTGAATATTGTTTAATTGGTTTCGTTGTGAATATTGATTTTTGTTGAAAGTATCGGTATCGAAATGTTAGGTCTAGACACAAAGAGATAAAAAATGTGTTTCTTGTTATGATTTATTAGGTAGTAGGTGAGGCGGTGGCGGCGGGACAGTCTGGGTCAAACTTTCGTTTACTATAATTAAAACGAAGTAAATATTATTTCATCGGGACAGACACGCGAAACGTTTCAATACCGATAGCCACCGGAAATATTAAACATTCCATTCAATTCATCCTATTATCACAACGTTTTGTTGTGTCCATTATCATAATGTATTTATTTTAGATAATTATTTACGATACTGTTTCCAAGTAAGTAGAGACTGTATTTGATTGTGATTAATCCACTCGTGTTTGAGCATCTCGCATTAAGGAAATTTGTTGTGGACGGATGTTCGAACAACCCTTTCCTATTGATTAATATTGAGGTAGGCTTTCCAGCGGTTGAGCCTTCAGGCTTCAGGTGGCTCCCCAGAGATTCATAATATTCAAATATTGGAACATGACTCAATTCCCCTAGTTCATATATTTTCATGGTATAGGAAACAATTTTAACCCGAAGAACATACACATACTTTTTGAATCATATTATATACTTGAATAAAGTAAAAATGTAAATTTATTATATTTTATAAATAATTAAATATAAAAAAAAATAAATAGTCCGACTAGTCTAAATAGTCCGACAATATTATATAAAACTTGTGTTCAAATTGTTTTCAGATATGTAATTGCATTAATATTATATGTGTAATCTTGTACATCTTGTGTATTCTGGTCTTGTATGACTAGTCTTATCTCGATAGTTCTGTAGGTTTAGTTGGAACTGTCTAGTTATCTGTCTGCCTTTCTTTCTAGTGTTCTAGCCTTGACTGTCTATTTTATCTTTCTAGTTATTAAGATTTCTTTTCTGTTCATATTTCCAATTAACTTGGAGTCATTAAAAAACGAATTGAAATATTTGAATTAATTATTTTGTTTAAGAAATTTCGTGTCAAAGTTCAAATTGTTTCGGGCAAAAGATAAGAAAGTATGATGTGTTCAGCGTTCGAGGAGTAAGTTAAATGTAGATCTGTCCTCGTTTATCGTTTCTAATAATATGACAAACATGAATGAACAAATTTTCAAGGATATCAAATTACATTTTTGCTTGCGCATTACATCATTCATTCAACCAGGATGGTGGAAATCTTCCTAATTATTTTGCTATAAATATATTTAAAGAAGGTAACATTTCCAGTAAACAAGGAAAATAAAGTTAAACGAAATTGAACCAAATATATTTGCGATTTATAACTGATTTTATTAAACATTAATTTTATTTAATAATTTTGATGAATTTAAAGGAGTTTTTGTAAATATTCTAACGCGGAGTCGTAAAATATTCAAATGTAAACCAAGCCGTAAAAGGAATCTCTATAGGAAAGTATATATAAAACTTTATTTGGATTTCTTGCTAGTCTCCGCAGTTTTCCAAATTTATTTTTTCAATAACTTCCTAACTAAAAATATAAACCTGAATTAATTTAATAAAATTTTCTTAGAGAAAACTGACTAATTATCAAATTTGCTATTATGATAAAATTATAATAATTATATGAATTAGTTATAAATTAGAATAATTTGATGATTTATTAAATATTAATAAATGTTTAACTAATAAATAATAATAGCTCTCATATTGATTTTTTTTTAATAATTCTTGTCTCTCTAATAACGCGTCTGCTTTGAATTACTTTTTTAAACCAGTGTCAAAATCAGTCTTAAGCCAGGGGTCGGCTATCTTAATATTTATCGAAACTTTTGCTGCGCGATTATGAATAAAATTTGTCCTAGAGTCTGAAAAGGTTATCAACCCTGTTATTACCTGGTGTTAAGCTGTGTAGTTAGGTTGTAATTTTAATTTTAGGCTATTCTTGCATATTCTAGTTGGCTATTAACAAATCTATCTTGTCAATCAATCTTGTCAATTTTGTTAATATAAAACTTAACCTACATTTTAAAGTTTGTTATGCTATATACTTTTAATTTTAATTGAAGAAAACCTTCTATTTATACTTGGTTTTAAAATACAAACTGGAAGATATTGTAGGCGATGGAGAGCGAGAGAGAAGTATTTGAATGATTGAAATATTTAGGATGTGTAGTGTTAGATAAAACGAGCGAGCGGGTTGAATCAATACGTCTGGGCCATTGGAGAGGCGGCCAGACAGTGTGACCTACACTACCTCTGTGACACACTTCTCGCTATCAAATAGATCCACCGCAATCGCACATTATTATACACTCACACATACGTTTTATTCATGATGTAACCTACGGCTCGATGTATTCATAGACTACGATACATCTTAACAAGCTATGCAGAGGTCTAGACAGTTTTATCAAATTTAGTCAACAATTGTGTTATTTATTTTTTCGTGTCGGCCAGTATTTCATCAGAAAATTTAGTTTTACAACATTATGCCTTAATTTTGAAAACTTAGTATTTTATGTAGTACTAGTTTGGGATCGTCCATTAATCACGAGAGGTTCGAATGGGGGCTTATAAATAATCACGAAATATCACATGGGGGTATGTTGAGAGATATCACGTGTATTTATTTTTTCGTTGAACGCACGATTTTTAAATCGAAAAGCGGCGCGCGACTTGTACCAAAAAACACACCTGGGAACGGGGTGTGCTTAACCTAAAACATCATCACATATCACCGGCGGGAGGGGGGGGGGGAGGCTAAAAAGGCTTAAAAACATCTCGAGATTAATGGACGACCCCTTTTGTATTTTAAACTATACCAGTGGTCGGCAACCTACATATTCTTATGTGCCCCATATATATTTTTCCCAAGTTTTGAACACTACCTTTGCTACTAAAATCAAACTATTAAATTACACTGAATTGCCACGTAGTAATAGTCGCGTATTCATAAACTATTATAAATATATTTAGAAAAAAATATTCGAAAACCTATAAACTTTATAATATACTATAAACAATTTTTAAATATTAGTGACTCCCTTGAGGTTTAACTTTATTAGACAGTACATCAATATTTGTTTCTTAGTTCTTAATTAGGTTCTTCGAAGTTTTTAATTGTATGCACATTTCATAATTTTCTCCATTTAAACGATTTCTATACTATACGGCTTTATTATATATTTCAGCATTGATAACTTTTGCTCGCAGTAGTTAAATTCCCAAATTAAATTATTGCCGAATTTAATTAAAAAGAGCAAATGCTACTTCAGTACGAAAATCTGTATGGTCTCTTTATTTTCTGATGTGGCAGTTTGAATGTTAAAATATACAATGTTAAATGTATTTATTTGATGTATTTATTTGTTTAAATAATTTCATTTCTATATAATGTCCCATGACAAATATTTTAAAACACAATTCCCCAACACATTTTTGTTTTTTTACTTGCCCCTAGGTTTATTTTATTGTTCATCATGCACCAAAGTGATGGAAAAATATCCAGATCCCTTAAAGTTCGCTTTTGTAGTAATCAAGGTGGTAATAATATAGATTTTAGAATAATACAGACGATGAATTTAAATGTAGATTTTGTTTGACATTTTCTTGTCTCAAAAGTTCGAAAATAATTCATAAACTAGGAGAAATTTTGAAAAATATTTCGAACCAAATTTGGGACTTAGCAGCACATTTAGTTGACGTGAGAAGTGCCCCCCTGAAAAAGGCCTTACTTCCTCACTCTACCGTGGGTGATTATAGGTTCAGTTGTTTATATGCACGTTCCGTTCGTCGTTTTCTTTTTCTCATAATATGTGGCCATGGTCGCTGTTGATATCCAGTCCTGCTCCGAGTTTGCATTATGTAAGTGTTCTCACTTACAGTGTTGCATGGGTTTCGTCTGCCCATTTGTCTCTTTCTGGTGTCCAGCTGGGGCAATCGAAGATTGCGTGTTGTGCATTATCCATTTCTCCACAGTAGACACGCGAGCCGTCTGAGGCTCGGCCTATGCCGCTCAGGTACTGTCTGAAGCACCCGTGGCCAGACAGTAATTATATCAGGTAGTAGCCCACCTCTCCATGTTTCCTTGTCACCCATGGCTTTATTTGGGGGATTAACAGTCGGGTCCATTCCCATTTGTTTGCCAGCTGGTGTGGAGTTGTGACCTCGCAGTCTTCTTTCGTAGATTTCTGTCTCCAACCTGACTACTGTTTTTTGTCATATGTAATACAGCTCTTTCTTTCGATAGGAGCTGTATTTGTGGTATCCTCACTATTACAATGACCGCGTTTCCTGACACCGTCTTCTACACACTCCACGTCCTCAGTGCCATCTTCCTTTGAATTGATGCCAACATTTGTCTCGTGTTAGACTTTTCCATAGCCTTGTTCCATTCTGGAGCGCCGTACTGCATAGTCGATTGGATCACTGTGCATAACACTCTTCGTGTGCTGTTCTTTGGTCCTCGGTCCACGTTTGGCATGAGCCTTCCATGTGCAGCATAGGTGTTGAAGACCTTTACCATTGTTGTCTCCATATGTTGATTAAAAGATACACACTGTTCTATAGTGATTTCCAGGTATTTTATAGCTTTCTAAGCTATGATTGTTTCATGTTCTATTCTGAACATAATGGGGCCTATTTTCTTACTTTCTGTTAGTAATAAACTTCCGTTTTCCCTGGAGCGAGCTTCAATTTTGACCGTTCATCCACGTTGCCAATAGTTTAATTGCCGTGTTCCCTCTGTCCGTTACTTATTTTTCGTTTTTTTCCCGACAAGATGATAGCCGGGTCGTCGGCGAAGCCTACTATATCAACGCCCTCTGGTAACCTCTTGGAACACCGACAAGCCCGGAAAGCCCTTGGAACACCGTCATTCAGGATGTTCCGCAGGGTCGGTCCCATCACTGAGCCCTGCGGAACACCACTGTATACTTCTCTTTCCTCTACTTCACCTTCCGCCTCCAATATGATAAGCACTTTGATAGATAACTGCTCACCAGTTTCAGCAGCCAAGGTCGAAACTGCAGTAAAAGCCATTCATCGTTGGATGAAAAGGAACGAATTGCAAATAGTTCCAGAGAAGTCCGAGGTCATCGCACTTATAGGTCGCAAGGGAATAGGTACCGTAACTGTTATTATCTTAGGCAGGTTGATGTCGGCAAAACCGAAAATTAAATACTTTGGTGTCCATATTGACCAACTGCTATCCTGGAGTAGACACATCCAAAACGTGGCTATGAAAACCGAACTCGCTGGAACACTACTCCGCAAACTAATGCCTGAGACTGAAGGGCCCTGCTAGAAGGCCATTAAATGGAATCCTCCTCTATGCCGCAGCGTCCTGGGCGGATGGTCTAAAAGCAGCTTCTAACAGAAATATATTAATAAGAACACAACGCCCCATTCTCATAAGCATATGCTGCGCCTACCGCACAGTGTGCAACGTTGCGCTACAAGTCATGGCGGCAGCCCCGCTTATAGATCTTATGGCGGAAGATCGGGCTTCCAACCATGAAACGAACAAAAAATGGTAGGATCTTAAACGTAAACCAACTCGTGAGGAAATGGCAACAACGTTGGGCCCACGCCAAGGAAGGGGGTGGACCCGAACCCTCATCCCCAAAATTGACTCATGGCACAATCGTAAAAACGGTGAAGTCAACTTCTACCTCACACAAATACTAAGCGGACATGGTTATTTCGCCGAAAAGGATAGGAAAAATAGAAAGCCACAGCTGCCGGTACACTTACGACACACTTTCTTTCAATGTTCGCAATGGGCTAATATTAGGGCAGTAGCAGAACAGGAGGTAAGAGAACCCATTAACATGCAGAATATTGTAAATCTCATGATTAGGAGCGAGGGCAACTGGAAGACAATAACGAACCTGTGTTCCAAAATCCAAAAGAAAGGTCAGAGACGAATGAAGGGATGGAGTGGCAAGTAACAAAGGCCAACTCTATATCCCGAGTTTCTCCTCCGAGTTTCCCCTCCCATGCTCGCGCGGTTCCGGAGTGGAGTGAAGAACCATAAGAGAGGTTTTAGTGGGCATGCTGGTCAACAACAACTGGACCTGAGAGCCCTACAGCCCACTACATGGGAACGTAGGCCCCGTGTGTGCACTAATGTATTTGCCCTCCTCTCGAAAAAAAAATACTAGACCAGACAAACTAGACCCGACATACTGGATTAGACAGACTGGACCAGACAGACTAGACCAGACAGAATGGAGAAGACAGATATGTCTGGTTTAGTCCAGGCCAGACAGACTAGACCATACGAACTAAAGCAAACAGACTAAACCAGACAGAATAGACCAGACAGACTAAAGAAGGCAGACTAGACCAGAGAGACTAGACCACGGAAACTAGGAGAAATGTTTAGAACAGAACTTGAAGAGAATTCAATTTCCTATAAGAAATCTTGCTGTCTAGTGAGTTTTGGTCTATAATTTGGTAATAATCAACTTTAAGGAAAATCGCAACTTTGTTTTTGTTGTCTGAAAAATGCGGAAATAAAATATTTCAAATTAAACTAAATATCCTATCTTGTTATCTGGTGATTTCCTGGCTGACACGTTAGTAGTAATTAACCATGAAATAAAAGTAAAACCTGATTTCACATGTTTCTTGTTTCAAGAATGGCAATAAACCCAAACTTTTTCATTTTACTATTGGTAACACTATATTATATTATAGATAATCATATAAACTTAATAAAGTTGGAACACAGCCTGAATATATAAATATATTAAACCTTTCCGGAGCTCTACAATTCTTCTGGAGCTCAACAATTGTAGAGCTCCGGAAAGGTTGAATATATTTATATATTCAGGCTGTGTTCCAATTTTTAAGTTTAAACTTGTTTATGATTATTAAGATTAATAAACAGAATCACTATTATGTATTAAGTTTTAGTCCCTTTACTTTAGTCTTGTATGCACATTCTACTCTATCTCTACATTTTGTCTATCTAGATAAGCTAAGTTTAATATATTGTAAACATAATCAATATAGAAATCGAGTCTATGTAGTCTTATGTAGCTTCGTTTATCTTCTCTGTCTAGTATATGCAGCTTCATCTGCCTTCTCTACCTAGTCTCGAAAATCTTTTTGTCCGTGTACACTTGTCTCTCGTTTCTCTTCTTCCTCCGTTCTATATCAATCGGTCTAATATTATCTAACTAGACTTATCTGTCTAACCTTATTTATCTAATATTATCCTTTAAGTCATATTTCTAGTCATATTTATATAATGTCAGTCTAGTCATGTCTGTCTAATATTATCGGCCTAGTCTTTTCTATCTAGTTTCTATGTAGCCTTGCCCATCAAATCCTATCTGTCTTGTCTTGTCTGTTTAGTCTTATCTATCCAGAGTTTTCAGTCTAATCTTGTCTGCTCAATATTGTCGGTTTTATTGTCTGTATAGTCTTATTTTACATCGAGCGAAATTATATTTTTTTGTCTAACAATGTTGTCAGATCTTATCTTGTTTTATTTGTATGGCACTCTAGTTTTGAAGGTGTAATTTCTTCTGTCCCGACTTATCAGTCTAGTTTATCGATTTTATCTGTCTATTTTGATATAAATTAGTGAATTGTGTTATATTTTAATATGTCTAGACCATTTTTTTAAGAACTGTATTGATTCAAATTGTTTGATTTTGTGATTGATTTGCGGTCAATTTGTGGTGTAGATATTGATTAACCGTCACTAAACCCCTCATAAACAAATTGAATCCGCTTAAAATATTTCTAAGAATTTTAAGCGAGTATATTTTAAAAGCATTTTAGTATATTCGCTGTAGAATTTTTATTGAAAGGATTATTATATATTCTTAATTTATTTTAGATTATTTTAATTAAATCGCATTTAATTTTTTTACAATATAAAACTTAATTGGAATTTATTTATTTTTTATTTTAGATTTTTATTTAGACATTTAATTTAATAAATAAACTATGAGATAACTTCTAATTAAGAGAAAAAGACAGTTTTCTCTTAATCAACCTCAACTCATAGTATATTTATTTCATTTGAAATATTTTTATTAAAATTTTACAAGGAATAACTTGCAAATTAACAGACTGCTTTTTATTAGTTCTTTTATAAATTGCCTACAATCCACATTTTTTTGCAAAAACAAGCTTTCATCATTAAATTTAAAGAAATGCCTTGATTTCGTTGATGTCCCTGACATCAATGTCTTTCATTCTGTCTAATCATTCTGTTTAATTAATTCACAATTTATCTGTCTTATTTACTTACTTATACTTACGTACTTAACTGTCTACTTTTTGGTCTCACTTATCTAGTTTCTGTAATATTATTAGTCTGTTGTTTGTCTATCTACTCTTGTCTGACTAGACAAAATCAAAATCTATTTGTTTCATTACCTAAGACAGTCTGCACAGACAAACTAAACGAAATTTGTCAAAACAGAAAGAAAAACCAATACATGAAGCCACAAAGCTTATGAATGAAAGTTAATAAAAATCTATATAAAATATTTGTACATTTAAATATCTTTTACTTGAGCATAATTCATCTAAATTGTAAGCTTCAATTTCGATTAGGAGATGAAATAGTGCCCGCTTAAAGCTCCTCATGCTTTCCATTTTTCTGATGGGCCTTGGTAAGTGGTTGAATAATTTCAAGTTGCTGTAGGGTGGGTATCGCTCGGTCATTGTCAAATTAGCAGCTCATAAGTTATTTGATTAAATCTGGTCTCCCTATGGGAGAGCTTTTGCTTATTTTTAAACAAAGATTTATTTTTAACTAAAAAAATTATGCTCACATAAATATATAGGCCAGTTAGTCGTTAAAAGGTTAGGTTAGGTTTTTTTAAACTGCCCTTCGCATGATTTCCTGAAGGGTTGATGAAGGAGAATGCGTGAGGCTTGCTTTTGGACACGTTATTTGCGTGCATTCCATTCCCCCAGAACGTGATTCCAAATACTAAGCTCGATTGAAAATTTGCAAAGCACACCCACCATCCTCAAGATATTTGTATCTAAATACCTACTCAGGTTTCTCAACACATAAACCGTTTTACTTAGTTTCATTGCGTGTTAATATGTGTGGACCAATCTAAATTGTTATCGAGGTAGATTCCCAGGAGCCCTGCGGTCTAAACTGACAATAAGATAAGCTCATTTTAAATTCCGTTGGGTAGCTAGACTCCTTTGTACTGGACTGTACTGGACTTTTTGCTGGACTCTTTTGTAGCTGTACTCCTTTTTGTTTGAAATATTATTGCGCTGGTTTTGTCTTTGTTTACTTTTAGCTGATTTTCAGGACCACGTTAACAAAGGATTTAAGACCAAATTGACATTATTAGTAATGTCTTCTTCAGGTTTATTAAAATGGTAGTGTCATCTGCATACTTTCTCATGTTATGACGAGGGGCTATACGCGTTTGGTACAAATCATTGATAAAAACTAAGAATAATAGTGGGCCCAAAGTACTTCCTTGTGGAATACCCACGTTTATTAGCCTAGGAGGTAATTTAGTTATCCCAGAAGAAGTAATTAATTTAGTTATTAGTACATATTCTGTTACCCAAAAAACGGGCAAGTGCGTGTCGGGCCACTCGCAATGTAGGGTTCCGTAGTTGCCATTCTTATGACTCAAATGTTTAAAAAGACACTTGACTCTGATAAAAAATCACTTTAAAGCTTAATATTTCACATACGGATCTCTTAATCGAAATATTGTTTTAACAAACCTGTAATATCCAGACGACACTATCCAACGACACTCTACACCATGGGGCAGACGGGATGAAAAGAACGTTCTCACGTTCCAAACGTTCTTTAGGGTAAAGGAGGTACCCTAAAAAAAAAACCAAAATTACAGTTTTACATTTCATATTTCTAACAGTTTTATATTTCTAATAGTCTAAACTGCGTCTAAACTAGCTAAACTGCGGACATACGGACGAACGGACGGACAGACATATTGAAACTATAAGGGTTTCTTGTTGATAACAACGGAACCCTAAAATGATTTAAACCAGTCTAAGGCGACACCTCGTATACCATAATTTAATAATTTGTCAAACAATATGCAATGGTCTACCAGCTAATATGCTTTGGATTGGTCCAAGAGCAAACCGATAGGTATGTTTTTTTTCTAGATTTTCACTTACCGCACATAAAAACTGGAAACATGCAGTGTCAGTACCATTCCTTTCAAGAAAACCATGCTGATTTTGGTTAATTAGTTGGAATTTACTATTAGCTTGCTTTACTTACAAGCATTTACAAGCCACAGATCCCAGGTATATTATGTCCAAAACGCATAGACAAAATAATAAAGACGCTCTTCCCAAAACATGAAATGCGACCAGACCGGCCACGACCACCATATCTCACCACAGGTCCGGAACAGGACTTCAAAATCGAGGAATTAAAGGAAGCATCAAAATGGTTGAAAATAGGAAAATCGCCTGGTCTCGATAATATTCCTAATGAGATATTAGTGGCGGTAGTGAAAGTGTGGCCATAACTACTTTTAGAAACGTTTATTAGTTGTCTTCGTGCAGGATCTTTTCGGAGGCGGTGGAAGAGACAGCGTTTGGTTCTCCTTAGGAAGGGAAATAAAACCCTGTACGAGCCGTCATCATATAGACCAATTAGTCTCATGGATACGGCAGGAAAACTTTACGAAAGACTATTGAAGAAATGACTCGAATCGAACATAAACCAAACGCTGTCTCCGAGACAGTATGGCTTCCGAAAGGGGCTATCGACAACCGACGCAATCTATACTGTTGTCAAGGCCGCAAAAGAAATCAACAGTGGTCCCTGAAAAAAAAAATGTGGCCACCCTTGACATAAAAAACGCTTTCATCATAGCAAGGTGGGACAAAATAATAGAAGCGTTGAAAAAAAGGAAACACCTGAATATTTGATATCAAAAGCTATTTGTCTGATAGAATCCTAATATACAACACCGAAAAAGGACCTAAATTTTATGAAGTAACGGCGGGTGTTCCACAGGGATCTGTCTTGGGACCATTTCTCTGGAATATCATGTATGATGGACTACTCAATCTAGAACTACCGTAGGCTTCAAGTATTGTGGGTTTTGCGGATGATGCGGCTGTGGTAGTAACTGCAAGGAAGACAAACACACTCGAAATAATGTTGAACGAGACTGTGAGAAGTGAGGCGGTGCTCATTACAAGGAAGCCAAAATTCGTACCACCAAGTCTGGAAATACGCGGAAACAAAATTGCATGGAGTAGATCAGTAAGGTACCTCGGAGTGCAAATTGACGACCGATTAAAGCATACTGAACACATAGCCAAGACCACTGAAAAGGCTCTGACAACAGCTACATCGATGTCACGATTGATGCCCAACATCGGTGGCCCCAAGGAGATTAAAAGGAGGCTCCTTAATAGCACCGTACACTCAAAATTACTATATGGTGCGGAGATATGGGCTGATGCTATGGAGTGGACGACATATGGAGTGGAAACATGCAGTGTCAGTACCATTCCTTTCAAGAAAACCATGCTGATTTTGGTTAATTAGTTGGAATTTACAAGCTTCTCGAAGATCTTGCAGAATGCTGTTAAGATACTGGTAGGCCTGTAGTTTCCAATATCTGTTTTATCCCCAGATTCATAAACGCGCGAAATTAACGGCACTTTTAAAGCTCCTGGAAATATTCCACACATGAACGAAGTAGCAGGGTTATTACGCTAAAAATAGAATTTTTGATACCAATATTAGGTATTTCATCGTTCATCGTTTTTTGCATTAGTCTTTAAATTCATTATTGTATGAAAAAATTTAGTCATGTGAATTTAGTCTTGTCTGTTGCGTATTGTATATCTAGCCTTCCTCTGACTTAGTTACCCGTTCTATCTTGTCTATCTATTTAGTCTTATCACTCCAGTCTTCATTGTCTTCTCGTGTCTGTCAATTATTGTCTGTCTAGTTTTATCCGTCTCTTCCTGCCTGTTTAGAAGACTTGCTTAACAGCTTATGTATCTATCCGTCCCAGTCTATCTACTTTTATATGTCTAGTTTTGTTTTTCTATCATGTTTGTTTCGTATTGTCTGTCCACTCTACTCCTGCATTGACAATCTAATCTTCTTTCAACCTCACTCAATTATAGTTAAATATTCTCTGTATAGTGTTGTTTCTATTCTCTCATTATGAACATTAAGATGCGGTCTCATTAAGTCTTGCTAATGAGTGTTCATAATGAGGTAATAGCATAGTAGTAGAAATAGTAGAGAGATATTAATTGATTGATTAGTTGTGGAGTTACTTCATTTTATTAAGAATTATAATAAAACACAGTTTTATAAGTTTCAAATTTTATTAATTTATTAATAAAAAAAATTATTAATAAATTTTGAAACGTACAAAACTGTGTTTTATTATAATTTTTATTAGATTTTATTTGAATAATTTTGCTTTGATAGACGATTCTGTTAAACTATTTTTGGTAAATGTAAATTGATTGTTTACCTGTGTAATTTGACAGAAAATAATACAGAAAAAAGCATTGCATTGTGTCTGAATGTTGAATATTGTTTTTATCGTTAACTTGTTATTTCATTTAGCAATCCGTCGGTTTTGTGTTGAAGTTTTCAGTCCAAACATGGTTTAATGAACCGTTTGTTGATTCCTGAATGAAAAACATTGTCTATGCGATTCGACGCGTCTGATTATCGTCGAACAATAATAAATTGTACATATCCTTTTTTTCTTTTCTTATTTATTTTTGTATTGTTGTGTATCTTTGTACGTGTCGTTTTGCAGATTGCCGTGACGATAATGAGCACGTGTCTGAAAGCGATTTCGTATTAATCTTTTCTTCAATTCCGACAGAAAAGAAAGCGAATCGATAAATTTCAATCCCGTTTTTCGAATTAGCAAATCTAGATTTCTTCACCCAGACTCTTTACTGACACGGCCGAAATTTATAAATAATTTATTCGCGAAATAATAAAACGAAAAAAATTCCAGTCGGAATACAAAATTCAATTGCAATCTCATGTTGCACGTCCCAAACAGGATTTTTACAGTTATTTTTGTTTTATTTACGAAGTGAACACCAAAAAAATAAAAAGAGGCAAAATAAACAACGACGACGACGACGAACCCAACACACACGAAAAAAAGATTTGCATATAACAGCAACTTGTCCGGTCCAGACAAAATAAAATTTTCGGTTTTATTTTACTCTCTGAGTACTCGAGTGCGATCAACCAAACACCTAAAATCCAATTCCAGGTCAAACTACATTACAAAAAAACACGAAACAGATACAAGAAACGGGTCAAATTATATTAATAGATAGTTTACATACATACATACATTAGACAGAAAAGATTAGACACAAGATAGGCAATACTGAACATATGGTATTAAACAGACAATATTAAACATATAAGACTAGACATATAACAGTATTTAGTCAAGACTATATAGGCTATATAGACAAGGTTCGCAAGGCAAGACTAAACATTCGAAGCTGGGCAGACAAAACTAAGTATACCAGACTTGCTACGCTAGGCTAAACCAGACAGACTATACCAGACACAGTAGACCAGACAAACTTGACTAGATAGACTATACCAGACAGAGTAGATCAAACAGATTAGAACGGACAGACTAGAGCGGACAGACTAATCCGCAGAGACTAGACCGGACAGACTTTAGAGTTTGGAAGAGTTTGAATTTGATTATGAATATGACTAGAGTAAACAGATTAGACCAGAGAGACTAGACTAGACATACTAGACCAGACAAACTAGACCAGACAGACTAAACCAGACAGACTAGACCATTCAGAATAGACTAGGCAGACTAGACCAGGCAGACTATACCATACATATTTGCACAGACATACTAGACCAGAAAGACTAGACCAGACAGACTAGACAAGACAGACTAGACCCAACAGACTAGACCAGACAAACTAGACCAGACAAACTAGACCAGACAGATTAGACCAGGCAGACTAGACCAGACAGACTAGACCAGGCAGACTAGACGAGACATACTAAACTCGGCAGACTCTATTGGACAGACTAGACCAGACAGACTAGACCGGCAGACTGGACAGGACAGATTAAACCGGGCAGACTAGACCAGCCAGACAAGACCGGACAGATTAGAACAACCAGACTAGACCCGGTAGACTAGACCGGACTGACTAGACCGGACAGACTAGACAAACTAGACTAGACAGACTAAATTTGAGTATGAGGTACCGGCGGAAGTCCCACAAGGATCGGTCGTGGCACCATTCTTGTGAAATATTATATAGGTTGGCTTGCTAAACCTAGACTTGCCTAGACTTTGCCTAGACGATTCAAACAGCGAGAATAGTTAGGTGCGCAGATAACGCCGCAATGGTGGTGACTGCAAAGGAAATAAGAACACTGGAACTAGCAACTAACATATACAAGAAACAGGTCAAATTATATTAATAAATAGTTTACATACATACATACATTAGACAGAAAAGATTAGACACAAGACAGGCAATACTAAACAAATGGTATTAAACAGACAAGATTAAACATATAAGACTAGACATATAAGAGTATTTAGTCAAGACTAGATAGACAAGGTTCGCCAGGCAAGACTAAACAATCGAAGCTGGGCAGACTAAACTAAATATACCAGACTTGATAGGCTAAATCAGACAGACTATACCAGACACACTAGTCCAGACACACTTGAACAGATAGACTATACCAGATAGAGTAGACCAAACAGATTAGACCGGACAGACTTGAGCGGACAGACTAAACCGCAGAGACTAGACCGGACAGACTTAAGTATTTGGGAGAGTGAATTTGATTTTGAATTTGACTAAAGCAAGCTGATTACACCAGAGAGACTAGACCAGACCTACTAGACCAGACAAACTAGACCAGACAGACTAAACCAGACAGACTAGACCAGGCAGACTAGACTAGGCAGACTAAACCAGGCAGACTACACCATACAGATTAGCAAAGACAGACTAGACCAGAAAGGCTAGACCAGACAGACTAGACAAGACAGTCTAAACTCGGCAGACTCTACCGGACAGAGTAGACCAGAAAAACTAGACCAGATAGACTAGACCAGTCAGACTAGACCAGACAGACTATACAAGACAGACTAGACCAAAGAGTCTAAACGCGGCAGACTGTACCGGACAGACTAGACCAGACAGACTAGACCGGCAGACTAGACAGGACAGATTACACCGGGCAGATTAGACCAACCTGACTAGACAGGGCAGACAAGACCGGACTGACTAGACCAGACAGACTAGAGAAACTAGACCAGATTGACAAAATTTGAGTACGAGGTAACGGCGTAAGTCCCACAAGGATCGGTCCTGGTACCATTCTTTTGAAACATTATGTACGATGGCTTGCTAAACCTAGACTTGCCTAGACTTTACCTAGACGATCCAAACAGCGATAATATTTGAGTGCGCAGAAGACGCCGCAATGGTGGTGGCTGCCAAGGAAATAAGAACACTGGAACTAGCAACTAACGAAACCCTCCGGCACGCAAATAATTCATTAAAAGAGCAGGGTCTAACAATGGCAATTCATAAATCAGAAGCGATACTTATCACGTATAAGAGACTATTCGCACCACCTGTACTCGTTATGGATGTGCAAAATATCGGAATCATTGAGGTACCTTGGCGTCCAACTCGATAACGGTCTACGATGCACAGACCATATAGCCAAAACAGCGAAAAAGGCAGCGTCTACAGTGACAGCTCTGTTACGGTTGATGCCCAACATTGGAGGGCCGAAGGAATTGAAATGGAAACTTCTCTACAATGTGGTACACTCAAAAATTCTCTAAGCAGCGGAAATATGGGCCGACGTAACGAAAAAGTTAGGAGCGAGAAAAACCTTACCACCACCCTTAGAGAATCAACTTACAGGAGTACATAGAATAAGTGCCCTGTCTTCAGAACGGTTTCGGAGGCCGCGGCGCTGGTACTTGCAACACGCCCCCAATAGACTTACTGATTCGCGAGAAACAAGAAGTCTACGAAGTCCTGCAACAACGCAGAGCGAAAAACGAAGTAAAGCATGAGAGGGCGGCCGCCAAGGAAAGAGCACCTAAGAGACTCATGGACCGATGGCAGACAAGATGGGATAGCGATACTAGTGGACGGTGGACACACAGCTTTATCCCTAACGTAACAGCATGGTACGAAAGGTCACACGGACATATGAGTTACCATCTTACACAGGCGCTCACTGGCCATGGCTGCTTCAACGCATACCTCGAGCGGTTTTAAAAAAAGGACACTGCAGAGTGCTTCTACTGCGGTCATATCCCAGACGACGCACAACACACTATTTTCATGTGTACAGAATCAGAGAATGAAAGAACTCGACTCGCGGAGACATTAGGCGGTACAAAACAAGAAGAACAGAACATCATGGAAGTTATGTTAGAAAGTGTGCATAACTGGGATGCAGTACAAGCTTACATAACCTGAATCGTGATGGGAAAAAAACAAATGTAGAGAGAATGGAAGGCGCCCATAATATCGCACGACACACAAGGAAGGTAACATGGACAACTAGAATTGTCACGAAAAGACCGAAAAATAGTTAAGCACACGATTACATAACTAATGTGACAGAAGACGAGAGACGAAATCGAGACGAGGAAATGAGAACAAGAAGAGGGAAAAGGAAGCAAATAGAACAAACACCACCTGAAGTAATGCACACGTAGTTCCAGGTGGAATGTAGTGATGAGACAGAGGAGGAGTTTTAGTGGGTATGCTGGTCACGAAGAACTCGAGCAGGGAGCCCCACACTACACGGGTACGAAGGCCCCGGGTGTAATAATGCATTCCCCCTCCTCCGGAACAAAATTAGACAGACTAGAATAGACCAGACAAACTAGACCAGACAGACTAGACCAGACAAACTTGACCAGACAGATAATACCAGGATGACTAGACCAGACAGCCTAGACTAGACAGACTAGACCAGACAGGCTAGACCAGACAGATTAGACCAGACAGACTAGACCAGAAAGGTTAGGGCGGTTTTCACAAACCGTCCGGGTCGCTCACCCTGAATGAATGCGAAATATGCGATACCGGGGTGCCGCATACTAAAAGCCAAAGTGAAATAGGGGTTTAGTGAGGCTAGATCAGATAGACTAGATCAAACAAACTAAACTACACAGACTAGATCAGACAGATTAAACCAGGCAATGAAAATTTGACTGTCGCGACCAAACGGATTAGAGCAGACAGATTGGATTGAACAAACTAGACCTGACTAGGACTCTCTTGTCTAACTAGATCAAGACTAACAAGATCAGACAGACTAAACCAGCGAGACTAGATCAGACAGACTTGACTAGAGGGAGAGAGAGAGAGAGAGGAAGGGTGGGAGAGAGAGGGAGGGAGAGATAGAGAGAGAGACTATATTAGATAAGTTAGACTAGACTGACTAGACTAAACCAGATAGACTTGTCTAGGCTGTGAGAATACTGTACAGATCACACCAGACTAGACAGAGAGAAGTAGAGTGTAGACCATTTATAACAGATAACGCTCAGATATTTGTCATTGGTTTGTAAGTGAAATTGATTAAATGTTTTCACGGTCTAGTCTAGTCTCAAGGTTTGTTTGTGATATAAATGTTCAATGTAACATTTGTTAATTCAAAAAGAATGTACTTTCACCAATGATTTGTTTGTGTGTCTGCCTTACTAAATATTAAGTTTAAACTGCAATTGCTTACATTTCGGATATTAATTCCGGCGTAGTCTAGTTTAATGTTTAGTCTGAGGTTCAAACATTTTCGTTAGTTGTTGCTTGTATTTACTTTACTTGCAGCTAATTTTATTTCCGACCTTCGAATTTTGTTTGCCCATTCCGTAAGATTGCATACATGTGCTAGACAGAAAACGAAATTTATTACTTAATATAAATAAATAGACGGACAAGGTTACAGTAGATAAATATTTCTTAGACAATCGCGTCTAGGATTTCAGTATTCCTTGTAAATATAACAAACTCAAAGGTACATAGTGTTTTTTTTAAACTAGACTAGGGTGTGATAAGAATTGATAGCCAGTTTACAAATAGGTCTAGACGTACGAGATTAAAAACTCAAGGCTAGATAAATTTGGTGACCACAGGAGACGGAATTACTAAGTGTGGAATAGTCTGTTTACGTGATAGCTTTGATATATTTGTCTTTGACACAAATACTTTTTTACAAATAAAATATAGTTGGTATTAGTTTATAGCAAACAGAGTATACTTCGTAGATTAATTAAGGAATAAAATATAGCTACAATAATTAATTCTTGAACTAGTACATTTTAGTAAACATATAATTAGTAATAAATTAATCTAATTTATTTAACAGAAATTAATATTAAAAAAAACTTGTAAAATTGTTAACGTTATCAAATGTATTTTATTGCTAATTGATTACATTTTTCGTTGCTTACCTAACTTACTCAATTATTGAAAATCAAATATTATTGATCTTAAAAAAATGGATTAAATGAATATGTAATTAAACCGCCATAATATATGACAGTAATTACATATTCATTTAATCCAATTTTACATCTACATATTATGTAGATGTAAAATTGGTATGTTATGTAGTTTATACTCTATTAGATGGATAATTATAACAGATTCACTTTTTTGCGAAATCTTTTATAATTTGGATTACTACATTTTATATATTAATATATCTGTAAATCAAAGTTAATTTTTGTAAAACTGCAAATAAACCAGATAGACTACACCAGACAAACTACACCAGACAGGGTATAACGTCAGACTGGACAATATATTTAAAAATAATATACAGTCGAACTTCCTTAAGTCGAATTACCATAGTTCACGAAAAAAAATTGGAGTTATAGAAAATTCGGGTTAGAGAAATACATAATTGCAAAATGAGCAAAATTCACTTTGCACAATTTGTTCAAAGTAAATATAACATATGTATTTATTTATAAACAAAACAAATAATATACATTATTAATATAATGTTATATAATTATAATTAATTAAAAATAATTATAATTAATATATTATTTTTTTAAAAAGTCGGTAATTTTAATTTTTTTTCCATTAAAAAATTCCATTCAAATTTCTACAAAGTTCTCCAAAGTAGATTATGCGCGGTACACTTCGTCTGAAGAAGGGACTCTCAGCCAACTTTGTCTTCTTAGGTACACTTTTTCAAACGTATGCATCATTAGTTGCGCCATTTTCGGCTTTGTTCAGAATTTCTTCGCGGTTTCTTATAATTAAAGAAAATGTACTTGGAGGAATCCCAAAGTCTCAGCAATCACTTTTCCCTTCTTAATTCCTTCGTCAACTTCACTTATCAACCTCACTTTATCAGATAACGACATCGTATTGAGTTTTCTTCACTCATATTTGCAATTGTAACGGCAGAGGTAAAAAAGAAAGCACCTTTACTATAACAAATAGGATACGGTTTATGATATCTGGCAATATCAGGCAATATCTGGCACCATAAATTTTTGAAAGTTCGCAGCGATTAAAAAATTGGAGTTATAGAGATTATTTTCTATGTAAAATTTTACCATTGTACACATTTTTAATACGAGTTATGGAAAAATTCGAGTTAAGGAAAATTCGAGTTATGGAAGTTAATTTATATGTAAAATTCTATCTAAACGAATGAATTTCTAAAAAAGTTCGAGTTATAGAAAATTTTGAGTTATAAAAGTTCGAGTTATAGAAGTTCGACTGCATCTATAAAACCACAAGATTTATTAATTGATATAATACAATTACTGATGCTTTGTCTATTTTATTTTTCAGTGGTTGAGAGTGGCGGACTCGTGTTTCTGGTGCTGCTTGTAGTAGTGATAACTATAGCACTGGGGCTCGTCACGTGCGTGTTGAGCCACTATCGCGGGGGCACGGCTGCCAACCCGCAGGACGCCGCACATACACCGACCACTGCACCCGTAAGTAATTTCACATCTTTGCAAAATAAATCTCCAACTGTTATTGAAACAGGAACCATGTAAAATAAGTCCATTTATTTCAGGCTTAATTACTACCAACTTAACAGACAGGAAATCTTTGTATAACCAGATTTTTTAGACTTGACAAGACTAGACAAGACCTGACAGGAGAAAACAATGCCAGTCAAGGCCGGTCAAGGCCAGACAAGAGCTAACAAGACCAGAACAAATATTTGCAAATATTTCCGTGCATTGAAACGTTAATACTGTTGAATACAGCAAATAATGCTCCTTGGAAGAATATCTTGCTCACAAGATTAGACCTGGGCCGACTCTCGTTTTTAGCAGCCTGTGTTATAACCATATGGACATTTTAATATATTCTAGACCTTGTGATACCATTGAAGTAGACGTCTTGCTGTTTGTTTTCGATAACAACGTAATAGGTATAAATATACCGAACCAATATACTAGCAGCTAGAGGCTGGCTAGACAGACGGCTGCCAGGAGCGCATTTTGCCTGCAGGTTGCTGGGTCACAAGCACTTCTTCTTCTTTAGGTGCCTTCTCCGTTACTAGAGGCTGGCCAGACAAGCGGCTGCCAGGAGCACATTTTGCCTGCGGGCTGCTGGGCACAAGCACATCTTCTTCTTTAGGTGCCTTCTACATTACTGAATGTTGGCAACAATCATGGCAAACTCTGCACGGTTTTGTGACGCTCTGAACAATGATTGGGAGTCCAGACCTGTCTAGTCTCTTACGTTATTTAACCAGGAGCACTTCCTTCGTCCTGGAACATGGTGCCCCTCTATATTGTCCTCCATTATTAATTTTAGAAGGCTATATTTTGTATTTCTGAGGATATGTGCTAGGTACGCTGTTTTACGTTTCTTCACAATAACCAATAGCTGTCTGTCTCTGTCCATACGTCTAAGAACCTCATTATTCGTGATATGTTCCGCCTAGGATATTCTCTGCATTCTTCGAAAGAACCACATCTCAAACGCTACTATTTTGATCATAATATTGATCTTTAACGTCCAAGCCTCAACACCATGCAACAGTACCGAGTGAATGTAGTACTTAACGAACCGGTATCTTAGTTTAAGGTTTAGGCTTCTCTCGCAAAATACTCTTCTCATCTTAACGTTGTTCTGGCTCTTTCGATGCGTGTTCTCACTTCCAGATCTGGATCCAGGTCTTCGGTGATCTAGCTGCCCAAATATTTAAATTTAGCGACCTGCTCTATTTGCTGGTTGTATACTTGCAAATTGTCTTGCATAGGTGGGCATTAACTCGTTAATCCGTTAATCGTTAATTAACGAAGTTAACAAAATGTCTTAACTGATTAACTTTTATGTTAACTCAAAAAAATGTTAACGCTCTTGTTAACTGCCGCTAAATTGAACTTCCGTTAACTTTAGTCCGTTACATTGGTTGTTTGTTGACATGTTGTCATTTTTTGTTTGAATTACGCACCACGCGGACATAGCAGCGCGGCCCAGCACAACAGCAACTGCTCAATAGGGCAAAAATCCAGAGCCGAAAAAAATAAAGCGACCCTGTTGATGATTTACTCTGTGCTAGTGAATACGACAAGTTATTATAACCTGACTTATAGCGTTAGCATCATTTAAAATCGACTTCATTTATATTTTATGATTCTTTATTTATTTATCTTTTCGTTTGTGTTGGTTCTTGGTGGAAATAGTTGATCGTGTAACATTTACAAGATTACTTCATGAACACTACTACTTCTACTCAAAGTACGCAAAGCTCTGAAAGTGAAACTGAATCAAATCCTTGACCACACTTGAGTGATTACTTTGTATTCCAATCAAAACTTGGAGAACATAAGTTGATTTATGAATGCAAACTGTGTTTGCATAATGTTTGTACAATAAAAGCTCACATGTCTAGTCTTAATAATCTCAAACAGCATGTGAAAACGACGCATGCATCCAAATATGTGCAGTCAGTTTGAAGAAAAAGTAAAAGCAGCGTCAACTCGTGGGAAAAAGAAAACCTTCAGAACGGTTTTCTTTTCAGCCCTGATAAAGTGCTGTGAATTTCAATTCTTCTGATGTTGATGCAGACAGCATTAGCAGTAAAACCGATTTGTTTTCACCTCAACCTGTTAAAAGATTTCGACACAAACAACAAAGCTTTGGTGAATGTTTTGGCATCGCGGCTACTTGCAGGCTATGTTACCAGTGGCTAGAGCGCTTGCCTTAATTCAAGCTGAATCTCAAGCATATTTTGGGATTCTATTACCAATTATTGCGACAACAGTGTTCAAACTGCAAGATCTTAGTCATCTGGTTCATTGTTGTACCCCTTTGGCCAATGCTCTATTATCTGGCATAAAAAAAGATTTGAACGGTTTATGGAAGTTTAAGAATGCCAGCTGGCTGCAACCTTTTACCCGAAGTTGCGACTACTGTGGCTGTAAAAGTATGATAACAGCAAGTTAACAAAAGTAAAGAAACTTATGGAAGCAAAAGTTGAAGACGCTCGGAATAGAGAAAGGGAAGCAAATGGAAATGAAAAGGATAGTGCCAGTATTAGCGGAAGCAGCAATAATGAAGAAGAAGTAGATTTTTTCAGCTCTGTTACTCAGTCTGAAGAAGATAGGTTAGAACGCAGAATTTGGTGAGAACTTGGCTAGACTTAAATTCAAAAGAATATTTTTTTAAATATATTATAGTACTGCAATCCCATCAGCGCCACAGTAGAACGGCCCTTTTTAAAAGGGAAAGATATTTTGAGAGCTAAAAGCTCATCACTGTCAGATGACAATTTTAATCTGCTTATGTTCATGAAAGGCAATATAAACGTACAACTAATAACAAATTATGAATAATACAATAAATAGCCTGTTTCTTCCATAGTAGTTGTGTATATGCTCTGCTACCCGTGCGAACCAGGGCGGGTCGCTACTGACGCTTGTAATAATTAGTTCAATTAATCTATCTACTTGTTTTTGTTTTATTTACCTGGTTTTATTTATGTACCAATGTATACCATCCCAAAAGGTACCAAAAGCAGTATACGTTTTGGATGGTTAACTTTTAACGGTTAACTTTAACTTGCGTTAAGTTTTCGAAATTTTAACGCTTTAACAATTAACGAAGTTAACTTTTTTATTAACGAGTTAACGATTAACAAAGTTAACTTTTGGATTAACTGTGCCCACCTATGTTGGCTTGGATATATGGTGTTTTCATTTTGGCCGTATTTACTTTTAGCCCAAGCGCATCACCTTCTGCTATTATTTGGTTCATCAAACGTTGTAGGCCAGCTGCACTGTCACTGTAACTGCTCTGCAAACATAGCTGCACTGCAAATATAGACGTATCGTCCGCGTACCTGCTGTTGTTCAACAGTTCACCATTGATCTTGATTCCATCTGTAGAGTTTTCCAAGGCTTTCAGGAATAGTTGATCCGAGTAGATATTGAACAACAATGGTGATAGTACACAGCTCTGACGTACTCCACGTTTACAATTTTTTTATGAAAGACATACCCTTTTTAGTTGAGGACTTTGCTCATCAAAATGTAAATTAGGACGTGGTGTTTTAAACTGTCAAATGCCTTGTCATAATCAATAAAACAGATGTACACGTCCTTTCTTTTTGGTCTCTACATTTTTTCATGAGAACTGATAGCCCAAACAACGCTTCTCTTGTTCCATGTCCATCTCTAAAACGAAACTGTTCCTTGCTTAGGTCTTTTTCGCATTTCTTACGTATTCTATTATGTAGGATTTTTAGGAATACTTTTAATACTTGGCACATCAAGCTTATCAGTCGGAATTGGTCGCACTTGTTTGCGTTTGGTTTCTTTTGTAGGGCAATGAATATTGATTTCAGTCAGTCTTTCGGTATGTTTGCGGCTTCATATATTTTGTTAGAGAAGTTTACAAGACCGTCGATATTTTCCTCTTATATAAGCTTTAAGACACACGCACACACAATTTAAACATGTGCTAAGTTACATAAAAGTCATTCAAAGATTTTATAATGCCTTAATAAACGAACTGGTATTGTATTGTTACGTTTCGTACAAAATATTAAGGACTAATTTTAAGCTTAAATGTATACTTTATTGGAATTACACGTGCAAAGTTATGTGTTGTTTCTCTTCCTAGAAAATAAGTCTCGGGGGCGTAAAATTAAAATCTAGCCAAGGGCGCTCATGACCGTTGCTACGACGCTGATTGCATTCTAAACCACTTTTGAGTGTGAGTTTTTTAACTAGGCTTTTCTAAATTGTGTTTAATGATTATCTTCAACATTTATAACTATATTGAAGAAACTATACAGATATACAGATTCTAGAGAAGGTAGAGACCATATCTCTTGAGCTACACGTTCTGAAGTATTTGTTTCAAATTTCAAGATAATCCTCAAAAGACGTGAGGAAGTTATTTGCAATACACAATTTGTTTGGACCGTGTCTCACGAAAATCAAATTTGCTAATTTTAAACTGGGCTGGTTTGATCACTTTTAGGGTTGCTCGCGTCTCCGCCCCATGTGCACCGTCCTTCCGGCGCCTATTTCAAGGGGGGAAATAAGGATTACAAGTGGAGGGATTCCCTTAAAATTGGTGTCCTCCAGACGTTTGTGGTCGCTGCAGCCCTTTGGCTCATGATTGCACCCCCTTATTAACTTGAAACTATTAAATTTAGGTTTAACAACCTGCGTGCACGTGTCTATCGCCCCGGGTTCCCGCTTCAACCCGTGTCGTTTCGCTTCTAACACTCGAAGCATACTACCGGAAATATTAAATTCGCGGCGTGACTAAATAATCGCGATATTTCAGCCCAGGTCGACACATCTGTCTCCTTCTTTTAATCGATGCCGAAATCGATTTAAATTTCAAAGTTTGGTTTAAAAGTTATTGCTTGTTAAAGAATTTTTTTTTAAATTGCGATGTTGTTTTTGAACAGTCTACCTAGTCTTATTTTCTGAAACAGAATCAACAAATTATACTACAAAATTTTAAGGCTTTTTAAAGCTTTCAGAAAATCTAAAACTATTTCCGCAGCTTTTATTCCTTTTAAGATATCGCTGTATGCACAGTAGCGTGGCTAGCGTCGGTCATTTGGGCGAATGCCGGGGCCCACAGGCTGGGGGCGCCCAGAGAGGCTGTGGGGGCCCCCCATTTTGCTGAAATTAAAGGAAGGAAAATAAAGTTCAATTTTGTTTTTCTATAATATTAATATATTATTATATTCTATTTCTTCTATATATGTTCCTTTCTTGTATGTATTAAAAATTAAATAATTTATTTGTTTATTAACGTTTTTTATTTACTTGGGGCCCCACCTCAATGTATATGCCCGGAGCCTCAAAATCCAAACGACGGCGCTGGCTGTAAATATAAGAAGGTGTTTTTAGGCGTTTGAAATTTGTTTGTTTTTTTAAGCTTTTCTGACTTATTTTGAACTAAATTGTACAATGATTTATATTAGCTTAATCTGTTTAAAATTATGCGTGTTTTGATATACAATATGTAAAAATCGGTGTCCAAAATCGCGATTTTTCTAAAGCTTACTTCGAAATCGCGAATTTTGACACGTCATGGATATTGACATATAATGCATCAAAAGTCTCAAAATTTTGTATAGAACAAACAATTAATAATCTTTTTCTGTTTTGGTAAAATATAAACCTGAAATTAGCGATTATAAGACGCGCAAAATAGCGTACCTACTTTCGAATTTTGCCCGAAACTTTTTCCAAAAAAATCTTTTTTCCCAAATTGACTCTTTCTCTACATTATTCCAAACTAAATGCAGATTAAAACTAAACTTACTATTTAAACTTAAATGTATGATATTTGCAGTAAAAAGGAGAATAAACCTATCTATCAAGTGTTCTATAAAAACGATTCGATCAATTTTTGAGTTTTAAAAATTTTATCTCTATTTTTAAGCGCCCGCGGACCGGGATAATATCATATTGAAGGGCGGATCCTTCAACATGATTTTATCCGACCCTTGTAACAATTTTCAAATCTTATTAAACTTGACCGAGGGTGTAGACTTCGTCTTTGCTTCTAATATGCAACGACACTCGCTTATCGCTACCTTCACAATCATTGGATATTTTTATAGATATATATTCATCCCACTTTTCTTATTATTTTTTCTACTATATAATTCTAATCTATTCTCTACACATTCAATATTATTTCTTCAGAATAATTTTGTATGTCAATTTTCTTAACAAAATTGCAATTGGAAATAATTTTAAATCGTTAAGTTTGCTGACTTTAGTTGGAACAAAGTTTTTGATGACATTTTTCATGATGGTTTTAGTAAATAATTTATTCAAACTCGCTCAAATTAAAAGTTTTGCAGAGGTATTTTATTTGCAAAGTGAAAGTTGAAGTGAAAACTAGTTGAATGCCAAAAAAAACATTTCTTGTACGATATGTCAAGTCCAATAACCTGAAACTGAGATTCAAATAGGCTAGAAAGTACAGTATAATCTTGATAATCCGGCTTGGTTAATCGGGCACTTTCCGTAATCCGGCGCTCTGGGGAAACACGCGTCTATTCTTTACGCTGGCCCGCGCCGGGTATAAACCTCGCGCACAGAAGAAATAATGTCAAAAACAACACCATCCAGTGTTCTTGGATAAAGGTCTGACCAACGCACCCTGCTTTCAACTCTGAAAACTTGATTGACGATTCTGACTGAACTAACTCCACTCTACAATTGTCTTACTATCTGCTCGAAGTTTGTACATATTTTTTTGTATGTACATATTTACCTATATAGATACATATTTTATTCTTTCTGAAATACAATTGTACATAAAATATGTAATAGTATATTACGTAACGAGAGTTGTAAGAAGCATATTACGTACGAGCGGAACCGTTACGCACGACCCAGGTAGCGGGGAGTGCATAATTTCGCGAGTACGTAATTGGCTTACAACTCGAGTTATGTACTATACTTTATCTACGACCACAATAATTTGTTTCTGTTTTAGAAAAGAAAAATTATAAGAAAAAAAATAAACAAAATTTGTTTGATGTACCAAATTTATGTCTTATTAGGTTAGGTTACATTATTTAACATTATAATAAACAATCAGTTGTATTTTCATATATAACTGTTACTCGTCATTATCTAACGTGATAGAAATGAAAAGAAATACATTCTTACTGGTTACATACCTTATTATTTAGTACTTATTTGGGTTAAACTGGAATAAGAGTGCTCGTTTATATAGGCAACCCAATGTACCCAATGTCAATTTCCGTTAGTTTGAAATATGGCACGGGGGCCGCTGAACGTATGAGCACGTAGTAGCAGCTCTTAACCAATCAACGAATCGTAAACCAAACGCACGTGTGTTATCAATCACAACTTATCATTAATCGCGGACTGTTACATAAGTGTGTGTTATGGTATTTACATAGTCCACGAACTGTAAAATTATGGGCATTTACAATAGCGGTCGTAGATAAAATTGTTATTGTTTTGTCTTAATCCTGATAATCCGGCGGTTGTCTGGTCCCATATGTGTCGGACTATCAAGATTATACTGTAGTTGCAAACAGATCGAAGATGTAAGATTTTCAAGTGTCGATCTAACAACATACATCGATTTCCTAAAAATATTTTATTTGCAAATATATTGTTACTAGCTATAGCCCGCGGCTTCGCTCGCTCGGATGGATTATCAAGATTAAACTGTACTTGCAAACAGATCAAAGATGTAAGGTTTCTAAGTGTCGATCTATCAACATACATCGATTTCCTAAAAATATTCGATTTGAAAATATATTGTTACTAGCTATAGCCCGCGGCTTCGATCGCTCGGATTTTTATGTCCGTCAAATTTATTCGGGTCAGGTATGTTTGCCCAATATAGATTATCTTGCAAGTAATACGACGACTAATATTAAAATAGACCAGCGGTTCTCAAAGTGGGGTCCTTAAAGCGGTTTCGGCAAGACCGCGAAAATAAACACCGTCGTTTTATCACCATTTGAACTTTCCATTAGTGCCTTCGGAGCACAATTTAATTCAGAAATTCATTCAATTTATTGATTTGATAAATGATAGGGGCGGAAACATGTTTTCCGTGAAACTTGTTGTAGTGATTTTCTGATTAAAATAGTACAGTCGTATCCTGCTGTTGCAAAGATGTGGCTCTAAGAGTCCTTAGCGTCGTAGGTAGGTACTGGCCAGACGGGCGGCTGCCAGGGACGCAACCCTTAGGAGGGCGCGTTTTGCCATTAAAAGATTTAATCATGCCTTAATTAACGAACTCGTATTGTATTAAGTTTCGTTCATAATAGTAAGAACTAATTTTAAACTTAAATTGACGCTTAAATGAACCTAACTGGAATAACAGTTGCAAAGTTATGTGTTGTTTCGGTTCCTGGAAAATAAGCCTCGGGGGCGCAAAATTCAAATCTTGCCAGAGGCGCTCATGACTCTAACTATGGCGCTGAATATACTAATATTTGAATAGGGTGGTTGCGACCGTTACTACGTAGTAATCAATACTTACACTGAATTTATAAATTCACTAAGTTTTGACACTACACTGTCTTATAATATGTAAAAATATTATATAACCTGTTATTCACAGTTATGTATATAAATTTACTATCACGTATATATTTACTATATATTTTAATTATCACGACTCGAGTTTCGACTGCTAAAGGTCAATTTCATATTTGCTATACTAATATTTGCTCAATAAATTACCTCGTTAAATCCGTACTCGTTATAACCAGGTTTATGACCAGGATTAGTTACGAATTAGATGCTGGTTTAATGGCCTGTTATTGACATAGTTTAACTTATTATTATAATTAATTAAATTATTATTATTTTAAAAGTTGATATTTCCGTGAAAAGTTAATTTCGTTTCTAGAATTAATTGAAAAAAAATCTACAAATTTGCAAATAAATTCTGTGAAAATTGCGTATTCCATGAAGTAATTTTTAAAATATACATGGATTAGTAAAATTATTATCAGAATTAAAAATTGCAATTACATTAGATTAGTCATTCAGGTTTCCTTGCAAATATTAGTCATAAACCGTGTGTTACAATAAAATGACCACATTTTCATTGAGAGAAAGCAGGACAAATGCGATGAAATGAGAATTATAATTTAGTTATGAAAGCAGACCAATAATTAAAAATATTTATGTTAATCTGCATTAAGAGTTGTGAGATGTATAGGCAACCCAATGTACGCATTATGCGCATGCGCATGCATAAAGGCGTAGGGAAAATAAATTTGAAGGGGGTAAATAAAAATTGTTTATACTATTGAAATTTTTTTCTTATTTCGGATCGAGAGTTCGCGCTGCCGCGCGATATGTGGTCTTGATTGATCCTCTCCTAATATAACCTAATTTAACCATAAGCTAACCATCCATTTTGTTTAAATCTGTAGCTACGGTGGCGTTTTGTACACGCCACTGGAGGTTTTATGTCAATTTCCGTTAGTTTCAATTGTGGCACGAAGGGCGCTGAATGGCTTCTGCCTCTTAACGCATTTTAACCAAAATATATTTTATCCACTCACCCAACAAAATGAACAATCTAATACAGGGCTGAGCAACCTGCGGCCCGCGGTCCGTATACAGTGCCTGTGCCGGCTTCCCTCCGCTATGAAAACTACTCTACTGCCTCAAATTTTAATAAACGGGACCAATATACCCGCCTTACTTTGTGTAGCCGCTATACTCGAACAAATAATGCTAATTTAGATATAGTTCCTAAAAAGGTTGCTCATGTCTGCTCTAATATATTATTGTATGTGAAGGATGCCATTATTATAATCGTGTGTAAAAGTAATCAAATTGTGCTTAAAAATCCAATGTAAATCAAATGGAGTTTCATTATTAAACGACTTCCGTATGTTATTACTATGGCAACAACTTACGTGATAAAACAAAAAACATAGAATTAATGAAAATAAATTTTCTGCCGTACACTCATTGCGATTACAAAAAACTCGCACCTCATGCATTAAAGCCCTTCTTCACACACTTCTATCATAAACTACTATTATTGTATACGTTCATATACTTTTCTATAAATATACAAAAAAGTATTTTTTATTAATTATTGGTAACGATTTGTAAAAAACAATAATTTGTAAATTATGATTTTTAATTAATTTAAATTTTTTATTTAAAAGAAAAAATATTCAAATTGACTGTCAAATTTTTTATTCAGGAGATTTCTCGGATCATTTATTAAAATGTCTTGAAATTTCTCACATGAATTTATCAAATTATTTTTTATATTTAATGTAGATTTTAATCTTTAACTGTGTTATTCAGTTGTCTATATTTTATTGATACTAGAAAAATCACTTTTTGTTGTTGCATTTGTTCCTGGAAGGGAGAGCGCATATTCTACCATTTTCAAAATATTTTGATAAGCTTATTACAGTTGGAACACAGCCTGAATATATAAATATATTTTACCTTTCCGGAGCTCTATAACAGGCACGTGCCAATTTATACCTTCGTAGCACTCAACAAAAACCAGTTTTTTAAGTTCAGGTTTTTCCGATACCTTAAGTGGATAGCCATCTGTACACGCGTTTCGAGATTCATCTCTCATCAGTACAGCTTTGCTTTTATAAACAATAATTTGTAAACCATTTGTTGTTCATAAAAGATAAGCTGTACTGATGAGAGATAAATTAAACCATTAAACTATCGGATTTTCTGAAAGAACTATGAATTTTTTATAACTGCTTAGAATATCTTGAAGAATGGACAATTCAATTGGAGGATATTAAAAAATTTCATTGGGTGACACTAAAAAATGAAGATTTTATGGGAATATGTGAAAAAATCTTATTTTATATATTACAGTACATTTAAAATAAGAAATTTTCTAAAAAGCAGGACATTTTTAAAAATCGGCGGGAGGCGAAACTGTCCTCCAAAAAGTGGGACTGTCCCGCCAAAATCGGGACGTGTGGTCACTTTATGTTACAAAGTAATTTTAATTTGAAATCCTATTATATTCAAGAAAATAACTCGATGTTTAAGAAAATGCAGTGAATAAATATTTTAAAATTAATATACAGGTCTAATTTCTAAATAACTCTAATTGTAAGCTCATTTTCAGATTGGTAGATTGATCCAAATATTATTTTACTTAATAAGTAATAAATGTTTATATTTTTATTTGCAATAGTTGACATAATGTAATAAATATTTGCTCATTAAGTTTAATGCAGAACAAGGAACTACCAAACAAAAAATTAAAATTATTAATTATCTTGTCAGACTATTAGCTTTAGATAAAGCGTCTTAAATACTAATTAATGAGAAAATCTTCGCAAGATGATCTCCCTCATGTAACATTATTTAAACTCGATAGAAAGTGCAACACTTTGTACCGTTGCAGAATAAATCAAAGATCAAAGATATTGTAAATCTAAAGTATGCATGAGCTCCATGACAAATATAGGAAAAGGATATATAAAGGCAGATAAAATTATAATTGTGTACTAATTAATTATGCACAGATAGTCTTATCTGTTTAGTCTTGTCTATTTATTATTATCGAACCAGTGTTTTTATTATTATCTCACTGTTAATTAGGTAGCATAAATGGAACATAAACATATTATAAATATTTATTTCGTTCCGAATTCGTAGAAATAAATTTAATGATGTTACTCTTAAAAGCATTTTTTGTCACAACACAAATTTATTTGTTTATATTTTTGTTTCTAATTATTTTATTAATAATCTTTATTAACTAAAAAATCAGATTCAATAATAAACTATTTTTTATAATAACATGGTAATTGACAATTAACCATTTGTTTAAGTTGTGTCTTTCTTAACCTGTCTTCTCTTGTCTTTTCTGTGAAGTCTTATTAGAAATATTTTTTGCTGAAAAATTCTACAAGAATTAGTTATTAGATACGATATTAAATCATTAAAAATTAGGAGATGATATCGACTTGATAAAGAGTGTTAATAAGTCTCCATTTGTTTCAGTTGTGTGTTCCTAAGTCGTAACGGCGAAGTTACAGATTTAATAATAAAAGAAAATTAAATGGAAACACACAATTAATTAAGTCTACAACAAACTACAAATGTAATTTAAAACATAGTGATAATAAAGATATTAATAAAAACCATTCTGCTCTGCCTGCTTTGTAAATAATCTCTACAATATTTCTTTTCCAATTAATTTTTACTTGCGCTCATACCAGTTTGGTATTTCTAGTTTTGTTTTCATTATTAAACGTATGTGACTACTCATATGGCATAATTAATATCTGATGCAAAGCGCACGATTTTGCATTCATGCAGAAGAAATTATTAGGATCAGAGATCAAAGATCTGCTGTAAGTCCCAACTGGATGTGGACATGAGTAATATAAGAAGAGTATGTAATGCGCAGTCGGTTGTAAAGATTGAATTACACAATCATCATCTGCATTATCTAATGAGGCTTGATCCTATTAGATTCCTTTTTAGTTAACTAATGCTATTACAGAAACTGCAGAATACACGTTGGTAAATTAATCCTTTTTGAGCTGATTTGATCATAATTCTATGATACAGGTTATAAGTGTAATAGTATCCGGTCTAATGAGTCTGACGAATATCACACATTAATCTGCCGCACCAGAGTGCATAGACATGCTAATTAGGAACTATCGAATGCCGTGGCGGCGGCCTGAACCCGCCGATTGATTACGGGACTCAGTCTAATTGCTAATTAGAGCGACATGTGTGCTGTAACCGCTGCAACCGCAATCAGAGACCTCTATTCAGCCTCTTTGTTCGAAATTGAGCAATATACAGAGTCAAGCACCCGGCATAACCACTACGCCGTAAAGACAATATCTATTACCTGGATCATAATCAACCGCAACTAACCCCTTAAGATTAACAATCAATTCATTTCGAGTCAAAATTATTACACTCTATATTCATACGTAGTTTATTCAACTTTTGGCCTACATATCATATCTGGATATTTGCAAATTCTCTTTATTATAAGATTATAAATAAACACAACCACTATATACCCATTCTGTCTAGTCTTTTTTTAACACTGAGCACCCTGGGACCGCTTGTAGCGTTTACATCCAGGGTGTCAGTCGCCATTACATTTAATAAAATATGTTAAATATGTTTATCTACGACCACTATTGTAAATGCCCTTTATTGTACAGTTCGTGGACTATGTAAATACATCATAACACATACGTATGTAACAGTCCGCGATTAATGATGAATTAAGATTGATAACACACACGTGCGTTTGTTTTACGATTCGTTGATTGGTTAAGAGCTGCTACTACGTGCTCATACGTTCAGCGCCCCCCGTGCCACAATTCAAACTAACGGAAATTGAAATTGCGTATATTGGGTTGCCTATATCTATGAGCTCTCTTATTCCAGTTTAATCCAAATAACTAAATAATAAGGTATGTAACCATTAATAATGTATTTCGTTTCATTTTTTTTTCAAGTTAAATAATGTCGAGTAACAGTTATATATGGAAATACAACTGTTTCTTTATTATAATGTTAAATAATGATAATTAAATAAACATAACCTAATAAGAAATTAATTTGTTACATCAAACATATTTTTCTTATTAAACAGAAACAAATTTGTGTGGTCGTAGATAAAGTATACTACATAACTCGAGTTGTAAGGCAATTACGTACTCGCGGAATTACGCTATAACTGTTATAACTGTTCCGCTTATACGTAATATGCTTCTTACAACTCGCGTTACGTGTTATACTATTGTATCTTTTATAGCAGTACAGTGGTACCTTGAGATACGAATTTAATTGGTTCTGTGATCATCGTCGTATGGCAAAAAAATCGTATCACAAAGCAATTTTTCCCATTTAAAATAATGTAATATATATTAATGCGTTCTAGCGATATGAAACTAATCCAAAACACAGTTAAATTGCATATAATATACACAATTTGTATATAACTAACACACGAGTAATAACACACATAATGTTTATTAATTTATTTATTAATATATTAATAACACACAATGTTTATTAATCATCACTTTAACGTCGGGCCTTTTTGGCCTCACTTTCCTGTCTTTCACTGCGTGAGACGTTCAAGAGAGGTCTGTTTCTACCTTCTTTTTAAAATGTTACGAAATAATGTGAGACACCTATCATCAAATAGGGTACTCACTCTCCCTGTAGACAATTTCTCTGGGTGTCTTTTTTCCACAAAATCAGACACTTCCTGCCACTTGCCAAGGATATCACTAATTTCACGTGAAGTAAGTTTCTCCTCCGGCTCGACCTCCTCCTCACTGCTGAGTTCCATCATTGCCCTCGAGTGGGAAATCTTCTGTAACTCTTTCAGCTCCTCCGTCGTGAGTTCTTCAGCATACTCCTCAATGAGATCAGCAACATCTGCAGACCACCTTTAGGCCCATGGAGCAACCAATGAATACAATCTCCTCCTCAATAGGTTCGAATCCCTCAAATCCCTCTCGTTTTAAAACCACTTCTGGCCATAATTTTCTACAAGCTGAGTTCAATGTTCTTTTGCTAACAACTTGCCAGGCAATATCTATAAGCTTAAGACAGATCACAATGTTGTAATGATTCTTCCAAAACTCCCTCAATGTTATCGTATTGTCGTATTGTTCGTATTGTCGGTAACTTCGAAGCAACGCTTGAAAAGATGCTTCGTGAAAAGTTTTTTAAAATTGGAGATAACTTGTTGATCCATGGGCTAAAGGGTAGACGTGGTATTGGGTGGCAGATAGACAATTTTAATAAATTTAAATTCATCTAAAAGGTCATCCTCAAGGCCAAGAGGGTGAGCGGGAGCATTATCCAACAGAAGGACACACTTAAGCGGTAGACCATTATCGATTAAGTATTTTTTCACTGAAAGCCCAAAAACTATGTTCATCCACTCAATAAAAAACTGACGGGTCAACCATGCTTTACTGTTTGCACGGCACAGAAATTAAAAGGGACAAAAGTAACAGAGAAAGTTAGACCACAAACTACGTGGTATAATATACGTGATATACAATCAAGACCACATATTACACATACTACCACATACTTATTTCATCTGAAAAACCTAACCTAACCTAAATACAAACAAAAGTAACAGAGAAAATTAGACCACATACTACGTGGTATAATAATTTACGTGGTATACAATCAAGACCACATATACATCATACTACACATACTAGCACATACTACGCACGGCAGAAATACTACAACACCACGGTAGCGCCGCGCGTAGTATGTGGTAGTATGTGTAGTATGTGGTATATGTGGTCTTGATTGTATACCACATATATTATTATACCACGTAGTATGTTGTCTAATTTTCTCTGTTACTTTTGTTTGTATTTAGGTTAGGTTAGGTTTTTCAGAACCTAAGTAGGTGGTAGTATGTAGTCTTGATTTATCTGAAAAACCTAACCTAACCTAAATACAAACAAAAGTAACACAGAAAATTAGACCAAATACTATGTGGTCTAATAATATACGTGGTATACAATCAAGACCATATATTATGTATAGTATATTATGTAGTCTTGATTTATCTGATCAAAACCACACACGCGCGGCAGCCGCATGATTTAAACCTAACCTAATCTTGTATTTAGATACCTAAATAAAGGAAAAAAACCTAACCTAAATGCACACAAAAGTAACAGAATTATACCACATACTACGTGGTATAATAATATACGTGGTATACGTGGTATAGGTTCTTTGATAATTCGTGTAATTTTAGCCGATAGCATTTAAAAAAACCGAAACAAGCACCCTAAACCTCCCTAAAGCTAGTAATACTAATTGTAATCTTATGAACCCCATAGTTTTTGAGCTTTAGAAACCCCAAAACACGAACTTAGTTTTCTTCAAATATCTCTGAAACTTAACGGACTATAGCCTTATACGACATCGTTGCTCATACTTTTCAATCTTCTGAATTTAGATTTGTTTGAATCAAGCTTCCAACTTGCCCAGTTTTGGCGGAATCGGACCTTGAACTTTCCGTTTGGAAAGCCCTTCCAGTTTTTCTTTGATAATTCGTGTAATTTCGACCGATAGCCTTTAAAAACCTCAAAGTGAACAGATCAAACCTTCCTAAAGCAAGTAATACTAGTTGCAACCTTATAAACCCCATAGTTTTTGAGCTTTTGAACCTCAAATCACGAACTTAATTTTCTTCATATATCTCTGAAACTTAAGATGATATTCTTATACGACAACGTTCCTCATAGTTTTTTTATCTTTTGAATTTACAGTTGCTAGAATCAAGCTTCCAACTTGCACTCAAATAACCCTGTTTCGTCACAATTAAACACTTGTTGCGGTAGGTATCCTTCTTCACTAATGAGTTTTTCAAAAACCTTAATGAAAGATTCAGCCGCCTTAATATCCGCACTAGATGCTTCTCCATGACGAATAACTGAATGAATGCCACTTCGTTTCTCAAAATTGTCAAACCAGCCACGACTAGCTTTGAACCCCTCACCGGCTTGCGATGATTCTCCCTCTGTCTCGGTTACATCACGCTTGAGGTCTTGGAAGATGGCACCAAGCTTCTCAAAAATAATCGCTTCATAAACAGAGTCACCTGCCAATTGCTTCTCCTTAATCCATAATAAAAGTAGCTGTTCCATCTCATCATGTATATTAGTACGTAGCTTTTACATAATGGTGACGCCTTTGGAAGGTTGCAGCTTCTTTATTGCTTCCTTCTGCTTGATGATCGTGGATATTGTAGAAGGATTTGCCGAGTCGATGATACGAACGCCACGCTCATGCTTTGCAATAATTTCTTGTTTCGCTTCCATTGAGATCATTTTCTTGGGCTTTTGCTTTTCACCAGTATTGTCTATAACTTTGGGATCCATAGTTAAAATAACAAAATATGCAGAGTACAGTACATATACTATCCAAAATGACACTAAAAACAGGCACAAACAAAGCGAATAACACGTCGTGGCGACTATACAGAGGACTCTGGTCTCAACCACCAAACAGAGCGACATAACGGGCAGATGCGGCGGGAGGAAAGCTGAGCGAACGCTCTGCCATCCAGGGCTCACCTATGCAATTATCGCACATCGCAAACTCGTATCTCAAATTTTTCGTATGTTAAGGTATATTTTGTATTTTTTGTATGTTAAGGTATAAATTTTTGAATATTTCATGTTGTATCTCAAAATATTCGTATATTCATAGGACATTCGTATCTTAGGGTACCTCTGTACATGGTAGCTGGGATAGAGGCTGCTTAGATTGTTTCCTCTTTTTCCAGAGACGTTTATCAGCTTCTTTTTGGGATAGGATCTTGTTGATCATTCCGTTTATAGTGTCCCAGTCTTCTTGTGATTGTAGCATTTGCTTAATGGCATTTTTTGGATTTAGGTTGTCTATTGCTGCATCCTTGCATTCTTTGTCCCATCTCGGGAAATCGTATAGCGTATGGATTACGTTGTCTAGTTGTCCGCAGTATATACAGTCTGTATCTGATGCCCTCCCGATGTTGTGAAGGAATTCCTTAAAGTAGTCATGGCCCGTGAGTATTTGGGTTAGGTGGTAGTTTATTTCACTATGTTGTCATCGGTACCAAGTAACTATATCGGGGATGAGTATCCTTGTCCACTCGCCTTTTGGTGTCATATTCCACGCTTCCTGCCATGCCCTTAAGAGATTATCGTTTTCCGTGTTCCTTGTTATATCGTCTTAGGAAGCATAATGTAAGTGCTTCCTTGGCTTGATTTGCAGGCCAATTGGCGGAATGTCTGAGATGACTAACGCTGCATCTCTGGACATTGTCCGGTAGGCACTATATACCCGCAGAACCAGTTTTCTCTGATAAACTGCTAGTATTTCAATATTGTTTCTGTTTGTGGCTTTCGCCCAGGTAGGGACACAGATAACTTCGCAGTCTGGGAAACTGCGCTGAGCAACCTGCGGTTGCTTCTCCTGGGCCCTCCAACATTGGGCATGAGCTTTTCGATGACAGACGGGGTTTTTATTGCTCGCTATGCTGCCATTTTTAAAGTGCTCTTTAAAAGACAAACACTTGTCGATTATAATTCTTAGATATTTGATGTGCGGTTTAGGTATGGTTTCTGAATCCAGTACTTGGAGTTCTGTTGACGGGATACGGAAAACTGACACACATCTCCTGTGTCAGTTTTTTGTATCCCGTCAATAGAACTGCTTCAGCCTTTTCCGGTGCTATGCGCAGTGATTTTGACTTCATCCAGCAGATAACTTGTTTGATTGCTTGATTGGCCCTTTGCTTGGTTAGTGCAAGATCATCAGCGAAACCTGTTTTTATAGCTTTATCCCTTCAGGTAGTTCCAACCGAAGTAGTCCATAGTAAAGTATGTTCCACAGTGTCGGTCCTAATACAGAGCCCTGTGGGGCATCACTTGTGACGTTGTGGGGTAGCGTATCTTGTTGGTCTTGCAGTAGGACACTGCGGCCCTCGAAGTAGCTGCGAACCATTCGCAGTAGGTAGGGAGATATTTTTCTTCTTGTTAGTTCTTCCAAGGTGGCTTGCCAAACAGCGGAGTGTCTAGTCTTTCAAGTCCGTCTAGTCTGTTTAGGCTTTTCTTTCTAGTCTTGTCTGTCTAGTCTTGTCTGTTTATCCTCCTCGGTAGTGTAGTTGACAACATAGCCGCCTGACAATGCGGGAGACCCGGGTTCGGTTCCTGGTCGGAGAGGCAACCAGTAAGGCGGTTTTCACTAACCGCCCGAGCTGCCCACCCTGAATGAATGCGAAATATGCGCATCTCATATCTAGCCTTGTTTGTGTACTTTTGATTGTGTCTAGTCTTGTCTCATCTCGCCTGATCTTGTCTAGTCTTGTCTGATGTCCTCTAATCCTATATAATCTTATGCGATCTTGTCTTGTTTGGTCTTGTCTGTTCTTGTATGATCTCGTCTTTTCCTGTCTTGTCTCATCTCGTCTAATCTTGTCTGGTGTCCTCTAATCCTATCTAATCTTGTGTGATCTTGTCTTGTTTGGTGTTGTCTGTTCTTGTATGATCTCGTCTTGTCTTGTCTTGTTTGGTCTTGTCTGTTCTTGTATGATCTAGTCTTGTCTTGTCTTGTTTGGTCTTGTCTGTTCTTGTATGATCTCGTCTTGTCTTGTCTTGTCTAAACATCTCTGGTCTTGCCTATTCTTGCTTTGTCCCGTCTACTCCTTGTCCTGGCTAGTTTTGACTAGTCTTGTCTATTTCAATCATATATATCTAATATATTCTCATCCTTAGTTCATAATTAAGTTTTAATTATTATTTTTTTGCTCTGGTGGCAATGAAGATTGTTTTTCTTGTTATTCAATTAAAGTAAAAATCCTTAATAAGTAAGTGATGATTGGCATTAGTCAGAAAATGAGGTAGCACTCGACCTTAGTAGAGTTAACAGTACACGCAAGGCTGTGCGGACTCGCACCGAACAAGGTTGCCCGTGTGGTTATAGTAAACTAATCTGGCAGACAAAACAACATATGTGATACAACACCAACAATACGCCTGCGACCTCATTACAGGTTACAAGCCGTCTGATGAAATCGGTAATGTAAACTATTAGTTTGTATAAGTCTGCGGATCCAGACGAGCTAAATACATTCCGACGTTACTCGATGCTGCTTTTATCTGTTCACTTAAGAATGCTATCTTATCTCTTTATATACTAAGGCTTGTCGTTTTAAATTTACCATGTCTACAATTGTTTCCAGTTTTTTTATCGTCTGATGTGTATTTAGTCTCATTTGTCTGTCTCTCTGATCATATCTGTCTTGGCACATGGGCTCTAACTGTCTTCACTGAAATAAATAAAATAATAAAGATCTTTAAAAATCCTTGAAACTTAAGCTAATTCTATTATAATAGATATCTCCCTTTTCTAGTCTATATAATTGTTTTATAATCTTATATAACTAGTATTTTCTCTATCTATTTCTGCTTTTTTAATCTTGTCTTGTGTATTGGTATTGAGCCTTTAATTAAGGCTTTGTAGTCGTGCTTGTGTTTCATGTTCCAGTCAATTGCTGAAATGAAAACTTACTTTACTTGGAAAGCATATATTTTTTGCAACTGACGAGACAGAGAAAGGAAAACGAACGAAATTAATTTAAATATTTGAGGATTTATTAGAATGGTGTGTTTGTTGTGGCTGTTTTGAGTAAATACAAATGAAAATATAATAGACTGTTGAATGTTAGGTCTGGCTTGTTACATAAAAAAATGTTCTGGTTATAAATGAAGATTTACGAGCGTTGGCAGAAAATAAAACAAAACGGGAGAGAGAAAAAACTGGAAAAAAATATTTTAAGCGTTTTCGATTTGGACAATCCAAGCCGCGGTCGCGATTAATCATTTGAGTTTGATTTACGTTTTGTAGAAAAAAAAATAGTTTATAAACTTTGCTAATTTTTTTTTGTGTGTTGTACTAGCATTGACAGCGGTAACAGTTATTTTTTTATTGGTGTTGTGTTTTTTTTGTTTGTTTGTAACATAGTTTATACCTGAATATATACGCAGGTTGAGTTGATACACTTTAGTAATTTATTGCAGTATTTTGGATGTTTGCCAAACTATTTATACAACAAAGCGGGGAAATTATTTAATATTTTCTCATTCGGGAATGTTTCATACCACTTAATTTCTACCCAAAATAAATGTCAACAATATAAAAACAAATAAAAGACACAGCAAAAAATAACTCCAATAACGTAACAATTCATTAACGTAACAATTATTAATGTTATTGGCTAACTAAAAACTTATCAGCTGACTAATTGTACGTAAAAGCTGTAAAAAAAACGGTTTAAAAACTACTAAGAAACAATATAACATTTACATAATTACCGATAGTTTCTATATTCAGTTCATCAATAGATTATATAATGTTTGAAATATTCTTCTTCTTGGTGCCATATCTGTCTAGCGAATTTTGGCGATCATCCCCAATCTATAATAACTTTAATGACAGCAGCACGGAACAACTCGACTAATGTCTTTCCATACCACTGTCCAAGGTTCCCCAACCATGAGGTTCGTCTTCTCCCCGGTCCTCTATTACCATTGATCTTGCCTTGCACGATGAGCTGCAGTAAGCGGAATTTATTATTTCGCATGATGTGTCCCAGGTAAGAGAGCTTCCTTATCTTTATGTTTGGCATGACTTCGATCTTCTTTCCCAATCTTCTCAGAACCTCTTCGTTCGTTATTCTGTCAACCCAACCGATCCGCAGAATACACCCGCATCTCGAAGGCGTCGATCTTCTTCGAGGATGCTTCTGTTAAGGTCCATTCCTCTATACCGTAAAGCAAGACCGAAAATACATAGCATTTTACAATACGTATTTCATATAATTTTGAAATATTGTCTAATCAAAATTAGATAATTTATAACATGTTGTTTGTTATTATCAAAAAAAAAAATCTGAAAAGAATGGTTGCGATAATTACTACTTGCTGAAAATATTAGATAACTTAAGAAGTTATATAAATCTACACAGTTTACACGATTCGAGTTTCGACTGTTGAAGGTCAAATCAAATCAAAATCAATTTTATTTCTCATAAACTATTAAAAAAATCAGTAACGTCATACCAACATTTATCTATTAGGAACAATTTTAGACTGCTTTAGAACAATATATAGTTACATTTATTTTTAATATCCGTTGGTATATGATGTAGATCTGAATTCCGATACGATTGGGTGCGCCTTTTGAAATTGTTAGATTGCTTTTAAACGTTCTAAGATTCTGGCAATTTCTAGTTTTGTACACATAGCTATCCTCGTTAGTACTTGTTGTGTGTCTGTTTTTGTATAAATGGCAAGCTGCTTCCAATATAGATACACGGAACGGTAAGAATGTTATACTTTTGAAGTTGGGCTTGCAGGAATAAGTACTTTTTGGGCCAGCTAGTGATATGAGCAACTTTTTTAAGCAAGAAAAACTGCAAGTGATGTAGTCGATATACCCCACACTAAAATGCCATAGGACAAAACCGAGTGGATTTCGGCATAATAGATTTTGAGAAGATTTGTTCTCCCACAGTTAGATCGACTTGAAGTACCAAATATGCCCATGCAGTTTGTTTGATAATTTTCTCAGTTGTTGCGTTCTATATCAGATTCCCCTCTAATTAAGTACCTAAAAATTTCACATTCATCTCTCTTTCAATTTTTCTCCAATTTCCAGACTCCTCTAGACTCCAATTTTAAGTAAAATATCATTTGAGGGCACCCTTCTACTACACTGAAACACTACCTAGTTTGTTTTACCGATGTTAAGGTATAAGTTATTAGCGCAGAGCCATTTGTACAATTTCTCTAGAATGGTATTTGCTTGTGTGGTAATTTCTGTTAAGGATCCAACTGAGATTATTAGGCTGGAGTCATCAGCGTATAATGTGCAGTATTTTTAACCAATATATCTTATCATATCGGCTGTATAAAGGGAAAATAGCAGAGGTGCTGAAATACTCCCTTGAGGGACACCCACGTTAACAACGCTAGCCTATCACAGTCCTATCAATACATAGTTAGTTTTACCGATGTTAAGGTATAAGTTATAACCGCAGAATCATTTGTACAGTTTTTCTAGAATAGTATTTGCTTGAGTCATCAGCGTTTAATGTGAAGTATTTTTTATCAATATACGAGGGTTGGGGTAAGAGTTATGGCAACTATTTTTTTTCTTGAAGATACCAGTCCGGTTGGAAAATGTGACATATACACATATATAATGAATAGCACTGAAATATCGTAACACACTAATTTAATACGGTAGTATACAGGGCAATATGGACTTCACCGTGCAAAAGAATGATAACACAGTACACATAAAGTTGACATGACAAACCTGGGCCTAAAGACCCTCAATGTAGTCCCCTGCTAGTGTCACCACATACTGCCAACGATGTGGGAGGCGCTGAATACCATCAGCATCAGCATTTGCAACACCATGTGTGAATCGGGTCATCTGTTGGCGCACAGCATTAGCAATGTCCTCTCGTGTTGCAAACCGCCTACCACGTATTGGAAAGGTCTGGAGAGTACGGTGGGGTCCTCCAATTCTTGCCATCCCCAACATCGGAGTAGCTGCCGTACACACCCTGCTTTATATGGTCTTGAATTGTCGTGCAGGATTAATTGCACTGTCCACAAGATCCGGACGCTTATCCCGAACGCACGTCGTAACTGTATCACCAGGAAGTCCCAGTAGTACTGTGCGGTCACTGTTCTGCCATGAGGAACAAAGTAGCAAACAATGACCCCCTGACGTCATCAATCACCATCAATTTGACTGGGGAAGGATTCTGACGATACTTCTGCTACCTTGGTGATCCAGGATGTCGCCACACGCGGACTGACGTTTCAGTTCTGGTTCGCATTTCTCCCTCGGAGAACGGTTATTTTGATGAAAGGGCACTGCTCAACACGGGTTACTTCCATCTCGCACGACACTCACCAACTGACTGATTTCAGAGCCCTCGCTGCGCTACTACCAGCTATCGAAGAACCATCTGTTGTTCTGCATACATACTATGCCTGCAGAACTTCCACACGACACATGTACGTTTGTGATCCGTTCACATATCTACAAGAAAAAAAAATAGTTGCCAAGACTTATGCCCCAACCCTCGTATTTTATCAGATCTGCTGTATAAAAGGAAAAAAGGAATGCAATACTCAGCACAAGCCTATCACAGCCCTATCACAACATAGTTAGATTTACCGACGTTAAGGTATAAGTTATTAGCACATAACCATTTGTACAGTTTTTCTAGAATAGTATTTGCTTGTATGGTAGTTTCTGCCAAGGATCCCACCGAGATTATTAAATCAGCGTATAATGTGCAGTATTTTTAACCAATATATTTTATCATATCTGCTGTATACATGGAAAATACCACAGGTACTGAAATACTCCCTTGAGGGACACTCACGATAACGAAGCTAGCCTATCACAGTTCTATCACTACATAGTTACATTTACCGATGTTAAGGTATAAGTTATTAGCACAGAACCATTTGTACAGTTTTTCGAGAATAGTATTTGCTTGTATGGTAGTTTCTACCAAGGATCCCACCGAGGTTATTAGGCTTAGGTCATCAGCGTATAATGTGCAGTATTTTCGAACAATATATTTGATCATATCTACTGTATTAAGAGAAAATATCACAGGTGCTAGAATACTCCCTTGGGGAACACACATGTTAACGACGCTAGCCTTTGACAGTCCTATCGCTACATAGTTAGTTTTACCGATGTTAAGGTATAAGTTATTAGCGCAGAACCAATTGTACAGTTTTTCTAGAATAGTATTTGCTTGTATGGTAGTTTCTGCCAAGGATCCCACCAAGATTATTGGCTTGAGTCATCAACGTTTAACGTGAAGTATTTTTGACCAATATATTTTATGGTATCTGATGTATTAAAGGAAAATAGCCCAGGTGCTAAAATACTCCCTTGAGGGACACTCATGTTAACGACGCTAGCCTTTGACAGTCCTATCACTACATCGTTAGTTTTACCGATGTTAGGGTATGTATAAGTTATTAGCGCGGAACCATATGTACAGTTTTTCTAGAATAGTATTTACTTGTATGGTAGTTTCTGCCAAGGATCCCAGCGAGGTTATTAGTCAATTCAATTCAATCCATTTATTGGCCAGTTAGATGTATATAAAAGAAATACATATAGGCAAGTCAAAAAAAAGAAAAAATTATGTTAAAAAAAATTTTGCATCAATCTAATGCAATAAATAATCTAATTTGCATCAATCTACATGAATCAAAGTATTCGTCCAATTTATATGGACATTTCATTATAAGAAATTTCCTCATAGTTTTCCAGGAAATTTTGTTTGAAGTCTCCTGGGTGATTTCTAGTGGAAGCATATTGTATAGATGAATACCAAAAACATCCGGCGCTTTGCCGCATATACTCGTCCTTGTTTGAGGCGTGGCTAATTTTAGACAAGTTCGGGTGTAATGGTCGTGTTTATTCTTATTTTTGGTTATTTGGAATTTGTTTTAATGAATATAGCTCATTGTTTCTAATATATACAGACTGGGAACTGTAAGGACATCAAGTTTAATGAAGTGCCGTCTGCACGAAGCAAATTTCGGGAGACCAAGCATGGCTCGTATGATCCTTTTTTGGGACTATAAGACATTTGTTAATTCCGGGGATGAGCCCCAGCCAATGATTCCATACAATACAACTGACTGAACTTCTGCAAAGTAGAAGCTTAAAAGTTCCTTTCCATTCCAGTTCGTTTACATCTAAAATGAAAAGTTTGGAAATTATTTTTCTCGCGGAATTCGTTTGCGGATAAAAAGCGGATAATTCCTATGCATTTATTTCCTCAAAAAAAATATTTTTAGGGTGGATCCCATTTTCCCGGGAAATGGGAAGGGCGGGGTTTTTTTTTTTTTTTTTACAATCGTTTGCGATTAAAAAGCGGATAATTCCGGTGCAATTATTTCCTCAATATAATTATTTTTAGGATGGGTCCCGCTAACTTTCTCTTAAGTTAGCGGGACCCCATTTTCCCGGGAAATGGGAAGTGCGGGATTTTTTTTTACAATCTTTTGCGGATAAAAAGCGGATTATTATGTGCCGTCGCGGATTTTTTTTCCGCGATGGTTCTGCCAACTTAACAGAGGTCAATTAATTACATCATTTACGTAACATAGATCTTAATCTTATAAAAATATTACAAGTTTGTTGCATCTATAAATTACTGTAGCACTTTGGTTTATGTTTGCCTTTTTTTAGAAACTATTCTTATCTGTCTACATATACATAGCTTATGACTAATTCTAGTTAAACGTTTAAAAAGATAAAGAGATTTTTTGTAGACATAGATAACACAACTCATAATTTACATTTTCTTATCTATCGTTGTACTATCTCGCCTATTTTAAATAAATATCATTGATACGAGGAAAATTACTTGAATAATAACGAAATGTGTCTAAATAATTTAGTTTTCATAATAAGCCGAAGAAAGAAGACATGCACAGACAAGATTAGACACAAGAGACTAAACGGACAAGGCAGAGACTCTTTGGCATAGAGAATTAAGTTAAAAAGATTATATAGATATATCTAGAATCTAAACAGACAATACTATAAATCAATCTAAATGTATCTAAATATACAGTCAATTAATAAAAATATCGAGTTGGGAAATATTACTCCTCGAAACAAACCTCTCTTCCTATGTTTTTCCGAAACTTGGACAAGGAACGAATATTTGCCGTTCCTGCATATTCATGACTACAACTTAGCCATTTCTCCTGATCACACACTACTGGTGGTGTATAGTTATAGAGTATAGTTAGTTATAGGTGGAGTTATATGGAAGAATATGCAAACCAACAAAAATACCATAAACATAGATCCAATCCCAAGCTTCATTGAAAAACACGTGGGAGTGTGTGGAGCCTTTTGGCGTTGCAAAACATTCACCACTATTTTAATCAACATATATCGCGTACCAATAGGTGCCTAAAGATATTTATGGAAACACTTGATAGAATCCTTGATTGCTATTTCAAGAAATCCACATATTTTGTAGTGAGTGCCGACTTGAACATACTGGGTGCACTTGAACATCTACAAAAGAATCATCAGGTCTTAAAAAGATATATTTCGCAAAGTTTTACGTATATTATATTCAATAAAAACACATGAAAATAAAGGGAAAATGTCCAAGTTGTAAATTATACGATCATAAATGTTCGATGTGGGCTCCTCGGGGTCACACGACACACGTCTAAACGGTAGTCCAGTTCGGCCCACACACGCTGCAATGTGCCCCCATCGATGTTGCTCACAGCAGCAGTAATGTGCTCTCGGAGTTCACCCAGTGTTGATGGCATTGGTGGCACGTAAATCCTATCTTTAATGTACCACCAAAGAAAAAAATCTCAAACCGTAAGATCGGGTGACCGGGGAGGCCAGCTGGACAATACCAAGTCCTATACAGCACATCGCCCAATCCAGCGGTGATGGAGTTCCTCGTTTAGATAGTAACGCACTTCACTATGCCAATGAGGTGGAGCCCCATCTTGTTGGAATATGAAGTTGTTGGAATCGTCTGTCAGTTTCGGAAACAACCAAAACTGCAACTTATCTACATATGTTGTGCCCGTCACAGTGTTTTCATTGAAGAAAAAGGGTCCGTACACTTTTGCTTTGGAGACTGCACAGAAGACATTACATTTTTGGGAATTCCTTTCATATTCCAGTATGATATGAGCATTTTCCGTGCCCCATATCCCAATGTTGTGACGATTCACCTTCCCATTTAAATGAAAAGCCGCCTCGTCGCTGAACACTAGACGGTTATCAAATTCGTCATCCTCCATCACTTCTTGCATTGCAATATAAAATTGGTTCGCTTTACATGGTCGTCGGGCTGTAAACTTTGCACTATCTGTAGACGATACGGTTTGAACGGCAATCGCCGTCGCAAAATCTTCCATACAGTTTGATATGGAATACCAAGTTCACGACCTACACTGCCAAGCAACCTGTTGCGGCCTACGCGTGAAACGTTTTCTAACTGCCTCTACTGTTTCATCAGAAACGCGTGGTCTCTCGTACTTTTACGCTTACTAATGATACCAGTGTCCTGGAATTGTCGATACCATCGCAGAGTGCACAGGTGACCTGGCGGTTCTGTTCCGTACCGTCCTCGAAATGCAAGTTGCACCATAACAACCGATAAACACCTTGCATACTCAAGCACACAAAACGCTTTGTGCTTCAAACTCGCCATTTTGCATACTTAGTTCGTGCTTTCATCTGGACGTTTAAAGCGAAGTTTGTTAGGTTAGGTTTTAATCTTGAACATTTTACCTTTAATTTCATGTGTCATTTAATGTTATATGAGTAAAACTTTATGAAATATATGCTTTTAAAACCCGATAATTCTTTTGTAGACACCCTGTACATTTTGCCGGATATTCCACCGACAAAAAAAAATCTACCAAATTTCATGTTCTCCATCCTTCTCAAAGAGTCAAATTGGCAATTATTTGTAAATTGTGGGCTTACAGTTACAGTCACCGTTCACGATACCCCGCTCTCAGATCATAGATTATTAATTATGAGCAGCAACCTGAATAAGCTAAACCAACCCAGAACACAATTCAAATTCAAAATAAATTATACATATGACAACAAAGAAAATATTGTGAAATACCCAAAACTTTTAAACAATCTATTTCAACTTGTTGTACCTGGAAAGATGGGCAAATTAATACAATCCTATCTATTAAACAGGAAACAACACATAAAAGTAGGTGTTCATAGGTGTTATATATGTATATGTAAACATTAGTGTTCCTCAAGGAAGTGTTGCGGCTCACACCTTGTTCTTATTATTTACAGAAGACCTAGTCTCATTTATGCAGAACTGCCGATGCATTTTATTTGTTGATGACTCAACATTCATTATATCCAGAAGTTTAACGACTGAGAAAGAAATTGAAGACAAACCTAGACAAACCAAATTTAAAACTTGACAACTATAACACATAATACATATACAAACTATATACATATGATTAGGTAAACAAAACTAAATAAGCAAGACCATTCTCATCTGACTGGTCTTGCTAGCTAAATAAGATTAAAGAAACAAAATCAGGCAGACAAGACAAAGAACAAGAAAAAGACCTAGACCTAGGTTTTTTGTTTCAAAACCTAGAAACTTAGATAAGACACTACTTAATATTTCTAAAATAGAAAAAATTATTTACAAAATTATGTTAGATTAGGTTAGGTTCACTACTCAATATTTCTAAAATAGAAAGAATTGTTTTCAAAATTATGTTAGGCTTACACTCAGCTTAGTTTGATCCTGAAAATATTTCGGCGTTGACAGCAAAAAAAAAGGAACGGGTCGGCTGAAATATTTGAAATATTTCCATGTCGGCTTTAGGGGAATCTTGGTGTTGAAATAAATGTTACTAGTTAACTAGGTTTAATATGTTCAAAAATAGAAAATTCATTAGTGGAGCGGAATTGAATTAGTAAGCTAAATTAAAAATGACTATAATTAATTATAATAAAACTAAGAACCGAGTAACTTTAATGTTTACGTTTTAAACATAATTTCTAATATCAGATCATAATATACTAACTTGGTTTAATAATTTATTCATCTATGGGAACTCAGTAAAACTTGCAAAGTTTTTATCAGTTGCAAAATTGCTTCAGATGTATAGAAAATATCTGACAAGTCGAGAGGCCGAGAAGACAGAGATCGAGATCTATACAAGAAGACAGAGGTCGAGAGCCATTTGTTCCTTTTGGTGACAATAAAGATTATTATTATTATCTAATAAAATATTTACTTTATCCAAATATTTATTTTTCTTCCTTCTTTTGGAAGTTGTTGCTTTTCTTACTTCTTATGAATAATATATATATATATATATATATATATATATATATATATATATATATATATATATATGTATATATATATATATATATATATATATATATATATATATATATATATATATATATATGTATATATATATATATATATATATATATATATATATATATATATATATACTAAACTAAACATTCCTGTAATTGTATTATTTAAACATCTTTTTTATATTCATCAAAATATTTAATAATTACTATATTTTTATTAATAAACATTGTTATTACAATGTGGAAAAACATTCTGCAATAATCGAGAGACGTAAGGGCATAGACCTTTAGTATTTCGTACAATAGCGATTGTTCTCTTATAAATATTAATAAAAGATGCAGGAAAAATGTTGTACTATAACGTAATAATGAACGTAGAGACGTTCGTTTGTATGTAAATTTTGGCGAACCAATGTTTATCGATTAAATATTTGCATAATTTCGGTAGGCCGAGGATATTTCGCAAAATAAATAGGTAATGTGAATGACAAGTTTTTGTTTGTTTAAAATATTTTCTTTTGAAATGAAACTGAGCTGAAATCAATTTGGTAATTTGATTTGTTTGAATTAAAATATGAATTGCTTATTTAAAGTTAATAATTTGTTCCATTGTAATTATGTTTGTGAGCATTTAGCCATTTAGAACTAATTAAAATATATTTGTTCAATTACTTAAAAAAAAAACATTAATATAAAATATTTTGGAATAGTAAAATGGTTTGTTTTACAATCTTCATAAAAAGTTTCTAAAAAAACATCACGTGATTAATGGATGACCCCTAATACAATGCTACAGAAGACTACACAAACTAAACAAGTAAAAGACACTAAACATTGACATAATCTGCATATGCGTAGCACAACTGAAACTTATATTCGAGCTTTTAATCATTTAAATTTCTCGTCAAATTTAATAAATGGGTTTTTAAAAGGCAAACGACTCCAGTAGACTATAAATACAGATAACATTGTTTGGTAGTCTGACGGTGCCCTTGCAAATTGTTTTGTGCTAAAGCTGATTATCTATTTTTATTGTCTTAACTTTAATTGTACGCTTTGACAATTGTGACGATTTGAGTGGACTTGTGATATCCCTTTAGTTTAGTAATAAGTGTTAACATAGACAAAGTTGCAATTATAAATTAAATGTGCTTATTTCCATAATTTATATGTGTTTTTTTCAATCTTAAAATGTATTATTAAATGTGCTTTTTTCAATCTTAAAATATTTCAACAAAAATTGTTCCAATTGAACGATGCTCACAAATAATAAATTGAGCGGCGTTATAAAGTGATATCCCTGCAAGTGGATTACGTCGAGCAAACATAATGAAAGACACATAGACAATGTTTTACCCTTACTGCGAATTCCTCATCAAATATTCTACTCGCGAGACTCGCGGAACTGTTTCAGAATGTTGGATCGTCTTAATTTATTAAACCTTGACATGGGAAATCCTCTAATTCTTAAAAAAAAATTAACAAACAATTCATACATCACATTTCATACATCACATTCATAAATATATTATAAAAATATATTTATTACCATTAATTAATTAAATTAGTGTATTCGCGTTTTCCACGCATCACATAACCTCAAAACTATCCCGTCGAAAAATTGACACTTCTGACAGGTTGATAGCTCTGAATTTCAACGGTGTAAACCTTAAAAAATCATATTATTAAAGCACTCGGCGAGCCAATAACGAATCCATATCACTGCTTTAATGACTGCATTATAGATGCAAAATCTATAAAAATGTTTTTGTAGATTTATCCACTATCCACTATTTTTTTTTTATTTATCCACTATCCACTTTATCCACTATCGAAATAGCAAATTCAAAGTGAAAATCCTTAACTGTCTATGCAAATAGTAAACAACACTGAATGACAATGTGCTCTGCGACGTCATCCAAAGCGCGCGAGAAATGGGACCGTTCAAACACGTCAAATTTAATCGGTATTTTATATATTATTTTATATATTAATTGAAACACTTTTAACAGTATTTATATTTCTGTTATGTTATAACGAATTAAGCAAATAAATAAAATGATATTACCAATTGATTTAAAATAGTTGCTACAGACATTCAACAGTTAAGGTACCACAGTACCACAGAGACAGACTGGTCCCACGTACGCATCGTATGCAACGCATTACGATATCTGGACTGTTGATTTTAGAAGTAAAACTATGCCATAGAAACACACTTATCGTATACAACGCAATCACACGCCTCACACGCAACGTCGATCTGGGATGTCCAGATCGACGTGGGAAGGTGGAGGCGATGTTCATACGTTTTTTCGGATGTTTGTGATCAGTGTGTTTCTAGAACTTACGCGTAGCACGTCATAAACAAATAGACTTTTGATGCAAGCGCACTGTTGTCAAATTAGTTAAAATGGGAGATGAACAGCTGATAGATTTAAACTGTATTTTAGACATGCGAAACTATTTTAGACATGCTCAAACTGTATTTTAGATGAGCGAAAGTACATAAAGAATCGTTCTTCATCAGTTTCCAGTTTCTGCATTAATGTATGTTATTCTCCAACTTTTTCTCCTTTTCACGTTTATTTATCTCATGAACCCAATATCTTCTGTTTTTAACTTTAGTTTTTATTTTGGTGGCGCGGAAATATTCATTTAAAAATAGTAAACTCAATAAATCATTGTCAAACTCGCTATCAAAATCTAAAACGTGACTTACAAAAACGTGACTTACAGACGCACTAGTGCACCTTGTGAGAAATTACAACAGCGTCTGATGCAGAATTTACGTTGCATACGCGGGACGAGTGTGCACACCAATTCTCCCACGTTGCATCGCATACGTTGCGTACGTGTGGCCAGTGTGTCTCTACCTTAATACAATATTTTTAAGGTAGACGTCCACAGTTCCGCATCGTACTTATCGGACGCATCGCATCAAACGGATTATTTTTTTACAGTGCGTCCACAGTATCGGCAGCGATCGGACTTGGCGACGCAACTACTAGAAAATACCATATTCCGTATGACGTCATCGGCACGCACCGTAAAAGCTGCTCGTCGGAGCATCGGCTTCGGCATCGCCGACGGGTAGATTCGTGCGATCCATACGATGCGGAACAGTGGACGCACTTCTATTACTTTCTATAGAAAGAATACTACGATCCGTTTGATGGGATGCGTCCGATACGTACGATGTGGAACTGTGGACGCCTACCTTAAATACATAGTTTTCTGAAAGTATTCCATAAATAAACAAGATCTTTGCCTAATTATGTTTGCATTACAAGAGATGATGTCGTAATTATTGGTAAAATTTCTTAAGACTTCTTGCATCGGTTGACCGTTTTTCGCGTCTATAACTTAAATCATTTGTTTATCTAGTCTGCCTAATCTCTATCTAAACGTAACTTCTTAAATTCTAATGTTTCTATTTAGTCTTATTTGTAAAGCTTTATCCGTCTTGTCTTGTCTAACCTTGTCTGATTTTCTTGTCCCGATAGTCTTACCTATTTAGTTTTCTCTACGTATATACCTAAACATATCTTTATGTGTAGCCTCATCTATCTAATCTTCTCTGTTCATTCTTGTTGGAGTAGTTTAGTTTGTGTATTTTACTCAATACGGTTGACTAGTTTTGACCATCTAGTATAGACCTTTTCATAGTTGAAAACTTTTTGTGCGCATGTGGCAATTTCCGCCATGTTATACGTCATAAAGTGGCGGAACTTTTTGACTTTTGTATAACTAAATTTGTGCCCGAAACTTTCATATTCCCGCCTTTCAAACTGAACGGATACGCATGCGCTTAATTAACCGTAAAAAGTTCTATTGCCTATCGCCCATGCATCTCTAGTCTTCTCGGTTTAATGCTGTCTGTTTTTAACTTTGTATGTCTAGTTTTGTCTGTCTAATTTTTTATCTAGTCCTATTTACTTGATAAAATGGTAAACTGGAAAATCCCAAATAGAGAAAATATTTATGTTATGTGAAAGTGTGGAAAATGATAAAGGCAACCCGACCTAGTTATTGGGTAATTTGAATAAACGTCGGGAGTTACGCATAAATAAATCGGACGGGCGGTTGACGTGGTAATGATAGAGTACCCGATCAGACCAGGGTGAGCATAGTCGGGTGCGTGTGCGGAACCCTTTGTCTACATCGCCCGGGGCCGCATCCCGTCTAGCCGAGGGTGTCGGCGTCGTTTGCCCTTCCGACGACGCGTCAACCTTACATTTATATATTTAAGAGAGGGTGTCTCAGTAATACAACAAACAAACCAGAAATATGCCCTGCCAACCATACATTTTTGGTCTGTTTAAGCACGACAGGACTTCGCAGACAATGAATTTGTAACATTGTAACCTAATAATTATATAAGTTCTGTTATTCTATGAAAATTATGTAAATTTTGCCCAACTGTCTAGACATGCTGAATCTAGGTCAAAATCCTACTATTTTTAGAGAAGGTTCTAATTACAAAAAGGAATTACTGTAACGTACTACATGTTTGTGAAATTGAAGCCTTCGCCAAAGCAGAGGATGCTAATCATTTAGTCGTTACTTATTAAAGGTCTGGCGCTCTCGATTTAATAATCAATTGAAATAAAATTCTATACAACAACAAAGCGAAACGGCCAGGTATTTATTAACTCACAATTTAATTATCTTAAACGATTTATTCTTTCTTTTAATTTAATAAGACCCTCATTATACCTACTTTACTCATCAAGATTTATGATAATTACATTGTAACAATCCACAATATTTTATCATTACATTGGACATCTGATTTATGAAAAATACATTATCAATAATAATTATCAATGGAGAAGACTTTGAAAATTTGACTAAGCAGACAAGACTAGACAGACAAGAGTAGACAGACAAGAGTAGACAGACAAGAGTAGACAGACAAGACTAGACAGATAAGACTAGACACACAAGGCTAGACAGACAGGACTAGACAGACAAGAGTAGACAGACAAGACTAGACAGACAAGACTATACAGACAAGATTAGACAGACAAGACCAGACAGACAAGACTAGACAGACAAGACTACACAGACAAGACTAGACAGACAAGACTAGACAGACAAGACTAGACAGACAAGACTAGACAGACAAGACTAGACAGACAAGACTAGACAGACAAGACTAGACAGACAAGACTAGACAGACAAGACTA